>JAUMJK010000486.1:6362500-6962500 GCA_033558105.1 Coccyzus lansbergi
CTCCTTTCCTGCTAGCTTGAGAACGGCCTTGGTTAAGTATAAGCATGATCACTTTTAAGGACTCTCTCCTGAGGCTTCCTCTTGCTGTGGAATAGGATCATAGAATGATAAAATAGTTTAAGTTGGAAGGGACCTTAAAGATCATCCAGTTCTAACTATCTTGCGATGGGCAGAGACATCCTACTAGACCAGGCTGCCCAAGACCCCATCCAACCTGGCCTCGAACACCTCCAGGGATGGGGCAGCCATTACTTCCCTTGGCAACCTATGCCACTGCCTCACCACCCTCATGGTGAAACAATTCCTTCTTTTTTCTAGTATAAATCTGCCTCTCTTCACTTTATACCTGTTACCCCTAGCCCTATCACTACAAGCCTTTGTGAACAGTCCATCGCCAAACAGATGCTGTTTGTTCTTCATCCTCATCACCATCCTTGTCCTTGCTTACTGCCCATTCAGGTTGTTTCTCCTCCTCTTCTGAGGTTTGTTTGTACTTCCTCTTCTTCATAGGAGGAACTGACACTGGTGAGGAGTAAGTAAGAAAATCCATAGTAGGTATCCAAGTACTTGGTTGAAATAGGTATAGTTCATAGTGAGTGGCTCATTCTCCGATAGCCTTCAGTGTGACTATAGTGTTTGTGGCCACTGACATATGTTTAGATCAAGCAGCTGCTTGCGAGGCTACTGTACCCGAGAAGGCTGGTGTTCTCTGTGTAGCTGCAGTACTCCTTAAGGTAGATGGTCGCTGCATAGTTGCAGCATTCGTTGAAAGATGTGGTGTCTGCATGGCTATGATCACTTTCTGAGGTATGGTAGCAGCTGTCTTAGATTCATGTTTTACAGGGCAGAAAGCTTGTTGGAAGCATAAATAATGATCATATAAATATTCAGTAATAACTCAGAAACATTATTACTGACATAAAGCTATTTTGCTTAAAGTCTAGTAGAATCAGCTCAATAAAATAAGAGAAGGTATAATTTTCCCAGTTCAGTTTCTCAGGTTGGTAACTGAACTGAATGTTGATCTTATCCCAGACAAAGCCAGAAATACGCTTAAAACAAAAGCTCAATAAATAACGCCCAAAATTCTCAGGTAAGGTCGTAGCATGAAGCAGCATCTGTGCTTTAAAAGTTCACAAAATGGAAGTAGTGTAGCCTGGTCTTAAGGTGGTCGTATGACCTGCGAAGTCATAGAACAGTTAGGTTGATCAGGAACAATTTATCGCCAGTGTTGCCAAACAAAGTGCTACGACAGGTATCATATGAAGCTAGCTTTGAATATTCAGCTAAAATACCCATTCATGGGTGGATCAAAAAATAGTGGCCATCTGTTGAAATTCAGGAAAAAGTTATGAAATCAAATCACTCAATCCTCAATGTAACTCTGAGCTTACCTCTCATCATATAGGGCAATTTGCTCGCGCTATGTGCAGTGTGGAATAAAAGATATGTCTACTCACCTAGAAGAACTGAAAGTGCAGAAAGTGCCTGGAAGCATGTTTGTCCTTTCAGCACAAAGGACAGAAGTATTTACTTCTCCTTATTCAAGGAAGGTCACCGATACCAGTGTTCCCAGGTCACTTGGCACTTCATCCAGTACCCTCTAATGGCAAGATCTAGCTTTTCAGAAGGGTCATTATTTCTGTCAATTGTTAAGAAAGAAAAGAAGTAAAATTGGAAGAAGCTTCATATTTTAACACTGTGTCGTTGTGGACAGAGATGAACCAACTTCTAATATTTTTCCTTTTTTTTTCCCCAAACACAGTTAATGCTTCAAAAGTATTTGAAACTAACTTTAAAGGAAGTTACTGAACAGCAGTTTTATGACTTGATTTGTTTTAAAGCCTAAATGGCTTAGGGAAATGTTTTACAGAAGATATTATCCATTCACATGGAATAAACCCTGGAAAATTAGGTGGCATAAACCTAAAATACAAAATACATTCTCTTGACTTCGCACTTAATCTGTTGCTTACTGAACTAATTTAACAGTGGCTATGTATTGTTTATTACCTATAATTACACTTTCTGGAAGTTGGAAGATGTTTCAGAAGTGCTATATTCAAAAACCTTTATTAATAATGTCTCTGATCTGGTGGTTAGAACGTCTGTCTGACAAATGACTTTCATCAGCATGTAGAATAGCTGCAAAGCCAGTGGTAGTGCTACTGTCTTTTCTTGTGTAATGACTTGCCAGCAGTGCTGTAAGAATTATATTTATCTGTCCTGTTGATTCCTCTTTCTTATAAATTGGTTCCAAATCACGTTTTTAATGCTGTTGCCTTTTTGACCTGACAGAGAAGCCTATATGCATCTAGGCAATGGCGCTTCATGCACTTCTGAGTGCTTTCTAACCTTTTGCTATTCACAAATACTTCTGTTTGTATTTTAAACTAGAAACCTAGTAATAAAGAAGTTGACCATACAACTTTTTTGTGGACTTGGAGCTCCTAAATCTGAACATAGGCAGTGTTGTTTTAAATTGATAATGCATATTTACAAACGGAATCCTTTGAGTTATATGTGTACATGTGTGTATATGTACATTTTCTTCACTTTCTATATACTGATATACTTAGTGTTGGAATGACGCTGGGGGAAATATTAAGTAGGGAGAAGTGGTAACTTATTTGAGAGCAGAATTACAGTTATTCGCATCTGTTCATGTCAACATGAACTAGATGTTTTTCTTTGGTACTAACTTGATTTCAAAGGGGGGCTAAGATATTTTTTAGTAAATAAGATATAGGAAGAGAAGTGAAGGTGGTCAGATCCCTAGAGACACCTTTCATTGAAAGACAGGCAAAACATGGTGGGATAGCAGGTGGTAGAAATTACAAAATCTGAACCAATTGAGATATTATCCATTTGATTGTTTTCCTTGAATATTTAGTTGGGTTCTTAGTCTACATTATTTTTAAAATTTAATATCAGTATTTTTAAATTATTTAATGGACTAGCTTACAGTCGTTTAATTTAATTTCATTTAAAAGATGCATGGACTTTTACTAAATGCTTGATATTTATGTTGATTTGTATTGATAAAAAGACTGTTGTATTTCTTGTACATTTTCAGTAGTATACCTGGGGACAAACAAGCTGGTTTTGCAGAAGTCTAACTGAACTGATATATAAGAATTTATGATAGACAATTAGTAAAGAAAATTTGTTAAATTACAAATGCTTAACTCTTTATACGTATTCTTTAGCAGCATATGTATTCCATACTTAATTATTTTAGTTGTTACATTATTACAAATACAGGACACCTCTTAGAGGTATTGTTGTGGTTTAACCCTAGCTGACAACACAGCAGCTTACTCAGTCCTTCATAGGAAAAGATGGAAAGATGACATAATAGTAATAAATTTTAAGGAAAAGAGGGGGGGGAAACCCAAAACAAAACACAGAGAGAAATAAAGCACAAGAAGAGACATGTGATGCAAATGCAAAAAGCTGCCCATCACCCACCAACCAATGCTCACCCAGTCCCTGAGCAGTGGCCACCCTGCCAACCGCCCCCCTAGTTTTATTGCTAAGCATGATGTGCTATGGTATGGGTTATCCCTTTGGTCAGTTAGGGCCAGCTGTTCCTGCTATATCACCTCCCAGTTTCTTGTGGACTTCCAGGCTCCTTGCTAGTCGTGTGGTGCAAGAAGCAGAAAGGGCCTTGACTCTGGGTAAGCACTGCTCATAGATAACTAAAATATCCCTTATTTATCAACATTTTTCAGCACAAATCCAAAATGCAGCCATGTTCTAGCTATTATGAAGAAAATTAACTGTATCCTTGTGACGACGGAAGAAACGGGACGACACAACGATCAATATGATCTGACTGAAACCGTTTATTTTGGGTTAACTGGCTGCCTTTATACCCCAAGCTCACCAAACACTGATTGGACGATTCTGCCCTAGTAACAAGCATTCATTGGTCACAGCCCAACCACACAACCATGTTGCCAGGGTACATTTCCCACCTTCAACAGCCAGCTTCCTCATTAGCATAACACAAGAGAGTCATTATTATAAACTTGAAGACCATGGCTGAAGGACAAGGCTTTCCCATCTCCACCCAGCCTCAGTGCTTGGGCTGCTCATTAAATGCTGTAGCCACCCATCATGTCCTAGCCAAAACCAGTACAGGTATGTATCAGAAGCTATCTTAAGGCCTATGATCAAAAAAACCCCAAAACCACCCAGGATCTAGCTGCTTTTGCTACCTATGATCAGTCCTTTTGGAAGGACTGACTGCAAAGCTCCTAAGGCTTGACTTCAATTAATCAGATTTTGGATTTAAGTATAATTCAAACATTCGTTGCAAGTAAATTGAAAAAGCTTAATCTTAAGTTTATTAGGTGCCTTTATACTTAAGGAGATAAATTAGTTTTGACATTTCTTAGAAAATGCATAACCACTGAATCTAGTAGTGTCAAAGAAAACATCTGCATTGCAAGGGCAGTAATGTAAGGCATTAATCTGTTGTTCTTCATTCTTTCATTAAAATTGGCTTCTTTTGAATATAAAGTGGTTATTTTGTATTGGTTGAAATAGGAAATATTTATTTTCTATTTCCTTAATATATCCTGAAAGAGGATATATCAAATTCCCTCTGGCTGACATCTCTTCCCTCCAGTATGTTAACTGCACCACTCAGCTTATTGTCATCAGCAAACTTGCTGAAGGTGCCCTCAATCCCACTTTATGTGTCAGTGACAAAGTTGTTAAACAGCACCAGTCCCACTATGGACCCCTGATGAATGCCGATTTTTCAAAAGTAAGTCGTGAACTTTTAGAGGTCCAATTATTTTAAACAGTTAATAAAAGGAACAATTAAACCTCAAAAAAAAAATCTAGAATAACTTATAGTTTGTCAGTTGCCCTTATTTTAAATGTACAGGGAATATTGTCAAAATAAATAGAGAAAAGGATGGCTAGTTGTCTGTAATAAAAATAAAAGGCATATTAATATGAACAGTCAACACAGCAATTTTAAATAACTCTGTAAAAATATTTTATTATAGTAATTAGAACTACCTAGGAAAATGAGTGAGTAAAATATACCCTGGCTGTTTAGAGCATAAAAATTCTCACAAAAGAATGGTAAGAAATGTACAATTCTTTTTTTTTTTTTTAAAAAAAAACAGATATATTCAGAGATACAGTGCTGTTTGTAAATATATATTTATAATCATATTTATTATCTAAATTATACTTAAAATATAACTAAATTTCTATTGCTTACATATCACCGTTGCCTTATTTGAAGGGTGTATGTGCGTTTGAATGAATTTCAAGACGATTTTGCAATTACAGCAATTTCCACGAGGTGGTGCTCAAGCAGTAAATTTCGAAGCGAGAATGCAATAACTATGACGTTTAACAAGCTGAATTTGAAAATATGGCCGTCAGACAGCTGTTCTTTTTGATATCATATCTAACTTAAGGTGGGAATGATGCGTTCAGGAATGCAAATGAATTTATTATGTGGTGGAAAAGTTATTTCTTCTTGCCCAAAAACCAGAAATATCATTATTTCTTTTAAAACATGATAACAGGTTTGTGACCATTTTGACGTGGAATTCTCATAATCATTTTCATAGCTCATAGTTGTTTGTGGGTTTTTTTTATTATTATTCTTTGCATGCTGTCCACTTCTGCTTATGAGTAAAGGAATTAGCATTCATAACGAGATTATAGTAGTTGCTCTAAGCAAAAAGCTAGTGAGTTCAATACATTTAAATCTGCTACAGGAAAAGTACACTGGATGCTGATTCACTGATCATTCAACAGTAAATAAAAAATGTAGACAGGATGATAATGCAAAGAGGCAGATGATGTGAAAGAATGGCAATGATTATAAACAAAGCAGACAGTTTGGCATAAGTGTTTTTCCCACTTCGGTCAAATAGAGCATCCTTAGCTATTTTGCTTGCCAAAGTGCTGCATCTTTTTTTTTTTAAAAATAATCTGCAAACCCCTTATTCATCTCCTCTTTCAAATTGTATAGACCATTTATAATTTAAAGTTCACTTTCTCTACCTCTGAAGAAGAGTCAATAATTAACACTGCAAGCTTTGTTGTTGTTTCATTCTTAACCATCAAAATGGCAAGAAACATATCTGCAATTAAGCTTGTTTATTCCTCTCCCTAACTTTTGTTTCTTTTTTTTCTCTTTTTGAGACCTTTTTTCTTCCTTTTTTTCAATTTAAAAGATCAAGACGATTTCTACCAAAAGCAAAGATGGCCTTGACTCTACTGCAAATGTTGCTCTTGACCAGCTGATGTGCTCAAGTTAACATAATAACAGTGCCAGTAGATTTTCTTTTCCTTTTAACAGCAGTAACACATATAAAATACTGTATGCTTTCTTTTTTCTGTTCATTACATCTAATCTCAGGAATATAAAATACAGTTTGTACACTCTTCTGGGAAGAAAACTATTCTTAAAGAGCAAACAGGTATCTCCTAGTTATTTTACTTTCTGACAGCTGATAGAGAAGTAATCATCCTATTTGAATAAACTAGAAGGGTCTGTGAATAAGAAACTCTTGTATACTTCGTTATGCAGTCAGTTGGGAGTAAAGTGATGACAGATCTGTGAAAAACAAATCAACCTTCCTGTTCTACTTTTATTTAGTTATTGCACATGGAGAATGCCTGCCCCTGCAAGGCATTTAGTCACCAAACTCTAACCCACATAGATTTGAAGTTCTAAGTCTGAGTTCCTTGATGGTCTGTTTTATAGATATTTGGTTCAGCCAGTTAGGAAAAAGTACAGTCATTTGCAACAATTCTGTCTACGTTTTGGTGCTAAGCAGTTTCATTATTGGAAACAATTTGCATCCCATATGTACATTTTACCTTTGTTACCAAATTATATCTGTTTATTCAATGGATCTTTGTGCAGGTACATTTAATGAGGTATTTGTTTTGGCTGGAAAAATTACTTGCGCTAGTGACTGAACTAAAATACTAATTCTTTTTGCTTTCTTTTCTTTATTTTATACCATTTATTTGCAGCACATAACTACTGTCAAACTGAATTGATTAACTGTTTAGCGACTGATCAATAAATGCATGAAGGAACAGAGCAGATGTTGTGCTTTAATATCTTTATAATCCGTTGTGAATAAACTATAAACATCCATTATATGAGTAGTGCTACGTGACTTGTTCATAGCATCTGAGAATAGCTGGTGCTTGTTCTTTACTGTTAAGAGTCCCGTTAAAGTCTGGTTAATGTTTGTCATTTTACAGCCCTGGAGTCCTTTTCTCTTTGAGACATGATAGTGGGAGGAAAGGGTTTTTTAAATGCAGTTTGATTATAATTAATGTAAGTTTGAAGGCCTTCTCTATTTGGATTTTTTTTAATTTTAATGAGGCTGTACATGGGCACTCTTGTGGATAAAAGAGCAATATGGAATGTCTGTGAGTAAATTAATTTCATCAGGACTCATCTCTTTACTACTGGCTCATTCTGTCTTCTAATTCTACAGTACTGTACAAAGGTAGAATTACAGTTTTCCCACTGGTACTGTTAAATTGCTTCATTACAGGCTCCTTTGCATTTTTCAACATTTTAACTTCTGAAAAAAAATGGTTTCTTTCACTTATTATCCCTTTCTATGCATAAACTGCCTTCACATTTACTTTTGACTATTTCAACTTTGTGTATTTGTATTTTATTTCATCCATTTCTAGTTCTTGTGGGCATCTGCCTTCACTATCAAGCCAGTTGAAATCTAAATAAAATACCTAGTTGCAGTATATGCAAAGTTTACCTCTCAAAATCTGTGCGTGTATATACGCTTTGTATATACGCTTCAGGCCCTCATTCTAAAATCTCAGCTGTAGTAAAAAGCCAGTGATCTGTTGAGCATTTAACTGTAACATTGAAAAACTGAATAGCCTATTCAGAATCCATAAAACTTTTAATTTAAATGCAGGTGAGAAAAGCTTAACGGAGGTTGCAGAATCAGGGACCTAAGATGGAAAAAATAGCCTAAGAACAATGAATGCACAAACTTTTTGGATGTAATTCTTACTTTTTACTTCACAAGAGTTGAATTGTGAAAGTGGATGGAGTGGAAGACAAAAGTCTCAGTGTAAGTGTTTCCTAAAATCAGTATAGTGCCTGTAATTCAACTATTGAAGCATCATATGCATTTTCACTAAATTATGTAGGTCTTTTTTTTCCATTATCAAAATACAATGGCAGTACTAAGAAAATATTTCATGTAGTAGAATTTCTCAGAGGATATGTCTTTATAACAGATAATTGGAAAATTTGTGACGTGAACGCTGACATAAACAAAGAACATGCTGCGAGTATCTATCCATGATCTGAGAGAGCAACAGTTTCCAAGACCACTTGACTGTCTTAGAAAAGCATGGCTAAAATAAGTGGTATTAACACTACAGCACTTGAAACCAGGATGCTCTAACAGATAACTAATAAGGCCAGTAAGGCTCTAAGTCTTTTGATTTCCCAGCAGAAACCTGGCAGCATGGCAGAGCTTTGGAATGGGTTACCTTTTGGGTATTTGCATCCTAGTGAGCTGGTATTAATTCTTCTGGAGGAAGCAGAGTGACACCTTTCTGTCTTCACCTTCTAATTAACAAGTGAATGTGAATTTATGGATATACGGGTAGGAAGGCTTGTTCCTGTTCCTGATATATCTCCTGAAATGCTTTACAGCAGTTATTATTGTTTACTTTCCGCAAGAGCAGATCAGTTGCTAAAACGTTTAATCTGCATGGTGATCCAGGAGAAGTAGCAGAATTGAGGCAAACTGAACTAAAAATTCCCATGTTTTCTCCATCTGGTAGTTTTTCACTGTTCAGAAGAGTGAAAATGTGTCAAGCACTTTAAATGACACATCGCCTTGACAGCATTTCTTTTTGCAAATATAAATGTCCTTTCATTGTTAGTCTTTTTTTCCACTGTTTTAAATTTTTGCAAGAAGAATTACAGAATTATTTATTAAAATCCTTTTTTTCCTCTGTTTTAACATTTGATTCCCTATGCTGTTCTAACAAGTACTGGCTTTGACTAATGATCGTATCCTGTCATATTTCAAAATGCTTATGTATAAAATCTGTGCTAATTTTAGTGTAACTGTTTTTTACATAGGTCTCATCCCAGCAGGTTTAGTAGAAATCTTAATACTAATTTGTTTTGCGGTGTTCAAAATTAATTAAGAACTACTTTGCCCTTCAAATTGAAGCCCATGTAAGATATGAGCCTCTTTTGATGTTTTGAAGTTTGAGTTTGAAGTTTCCTTGGCTTCAGGTGGAGAGTGAAAAAATCATATACTGACTGTCGCTCTTCTCCTGACACTGCACAGAGGAAAACAAGTCCTACAGCCTGGTAACAGAAGCCTCATACTTAACTTATTTGTACATTGACAACTGTGATTCTGAACCACTGAAAGGGCATGCAGGTTCAAGATTGGGTCAACCTTGCTGTTAATTCCTCTCTCAAATACTGCGAACCCTGTGGAACTTTGAAAACTGGATTAGTTTAAATTGTTTGCCAAACATCAGCCCATGTTCTCCAGTGTTTCTGACCCAAATATGTCATGATAACAAATATATCATATAAAGACATAGCAAATCACAATCATTAACTATTGTGTGAGGCTCAAGTAATTTTTCCTTTTAACAATTTAGAGACATTTCTACTTCAGTAGGGAAAATAAGCTAGCTGAAACTGCTGGTTGTCATAGTGACAGATTGATTGTTACATTGCTGTCATTTTTAATTTGTAGATTAACAATTTTTGCAGTCAAAAGTTGTGCCTTGTTTTAAATTTACCTTTTACTTTCATGTTTTCTTTCTTCTTCTTAATCACTCTAAGTCCCTCAGAAATTACACAAAATTATGGTCTCCTAAGTGCTTCTATGAAAGCCACCTCTGAGTCAGGCCTTTCAAAAGCACTCAGAGCTTTACTGCAGCACCCCACTTAATGGAATGTCATGCAGCTTTTCTATGTTTCCCCTTCTCTTTCACACATAGTTTCATTTTGGTCATGGGTTATTGCTACAAAAATCTCTTTGCTGAAGCTCACAGGAGATTCTCAATTCTGTGATGTAAAACATATAAACGTTAGAGAATTCCAATTCAATGAATAAGACACAGTCCTTTGGGTCCAAACAATCCTGCATTCACTTTCATCCTTTTGCAGATATAATTTTGAAACCAAACCTAAACTTTTAGGTTCAGTTTGGTTTTAGAAACCAAACCTAAAATCTGAGGCCAATGTTCTAAGATGCGGTTTGACAGCCTGTTGTTCATATATTCAATTGCTGTCTTAACTCTTTATCAGTTTTTTTGTTTGTTTGGGGTTTGTTAGAATATTAGGTACTGAAATAATACAAACAGTAGTGCCAAAGGAAGATGATAAGGATGAGGAACTTGACACCTTCTTTGCCTCAATCTTTAATAGTAATTTAAGATGTTCCCTATGAACTCAAGCTCACCAACCAGTAGACACGGAGTAGGAGCAGAATGGGAACATTGTAACATTGATTTAAAGGTGGAGCTGCTTTAGAAGATTATGAAGTAATGTGGTAAAACCAGCGCTAAGTCTTGTGACCAATACTAGTTGTTGTTTTGGAAGATTTTCCTGTAAGGCATGGTATTAATGCAGGAAGCACTGAGTAAAGTCAGATGAGACACTTAAAATAGCACTTTTTGGCTTAATATGCTATGTTCATTATTTTTCTTCTTGTTTCCATAAGTGTGATCAAGTTCTGGATGTTTTTGTAGTTCAGACTTTGAAAGCTTTGCAATAGGTAGACACAAACACTGTTTTTTTAAAGAATGTCAGGGCACATTCAATAAATGTTTAAGGAGGTACTGCAGTAGCTGACATCTGGTACTAACTATCAAAGTGCAGGATTAAGGATCCAGATTTGTTCTATAGCATGATTAGAAGTTAAGAGGGTGAAAAATCTCCAGACTGAGTAAAGAGCCTTCAAGAGCTGATAAGCAGGAAATGTTTTAACCTGTGGACTATATCAGAGGTTCAAAGTTAGCTTTGACATGAATGGATCCTAGATCCATATTCCTCTCCTTCATTTTGCCAGTTGATTTTTGTCCAGATTATGTTCATAGTCAAAAATTAATGCAGCCTTTACCACTATTCATTCCAATAATGGACATAAATGTATTTAAAAATATAAGTTTCTTATTTGGAAGCTTTAAAAGTACAAAGGAGAATCACGATGTATTAAGTTCATTATGGACCATCTTAGGTTCTGACCCACAGTGGTGCATTTAAAGCAACTGAATGTCAATAGCAAACCAAGATTTAGAATCATAGAATCACCAGGGTGGAAAAGACCCACCGGATCATCAAGTCCAACCATTCCTATCAATCACTAAACCATGCCCCTCAGCACCTCGTACACCCATCCCTAAAAGTATACCTGCAGGTCAGTAGATCTGCATGCACTTGAAATCTCAGTATTATTTTATCTGCCAAAATATGATTCAGAATCAGATTAATTTATATATTTGTGAATAGTTTATAAGTACATTATGTTGAAACAAAGCTACATTGCGAACAAGATTTATAGTCTCCTTTTATTTTAATAATACAGCTGATTTTGAACTACAGTAATTTTAGTTGAGATACTTTATAACAAAAAATTCCATAGAATTTTTTTCCTGGCTACATGAATTCTAGTTATATTCACTCTGGCAGACTCTTGCTAGAATATTATTGAAGATGTATCATGATTCAACTTTGTACTGTGAAACTTTGGCAGTGTCTGTTATTTTACTTCAAAATATAATTACTGCTACTCATAAAAGCTTGCCAAGTTGGGGGTTTTGTTTCTCTTTTTTTTTGATAAAAAAAGGATTAAAAAATGTGCAAGCCTTTGAATGCAGCAGTAATTACCATGTGATTTTATTCTAAAAGCTACCAATAATAAGATTTTGAAATAATAGTCTTATAATTTATACTACTTAAAAGCAGAAAGGATTGTAAGGGAGCTCATCATTAACTGTAGAAATGAAAAATGTAGTTCATAATGTCAAGTCCTACTGTGGCTGGACATTAGCTGAATATAGCACAGTAGTGTATAATATGTTAACTGGAGTGAGGCATTTAAATACTGCAGCCTATCAGCACGATGAGAAATGTAAACTAGATTCTGTTAGAATAAGTAACCAGTTCCCTCTGTATAAGCATAGGCAAGATAACACTGAGATTTATTTTGACATGTCAAACCAGTTCTAAGTGAATTGTACAATTTTAGTCAGTATTTTTCTGTTTACTTCTTAATTATACTTTTAGATTTTTTAAAAAAAAGTCAAAATAAAACCACAAAAGTAATTAACCTCAGGATTATGACAAATATGCAAATATTTTGGAATGGTTGATTGCTTACATTCAAATGAAAATTTGCTTTTAAATTTTGTTTTAATTCATTATTTTACTCTATAAAATAAGCTGTTGGCATATTTTATTAACAGAGTTAGGTTTTCATCAATGTTTTTTCCACCCACAGTTTCAATAGGAAAAACATCTGGCCCTTTTCCCATAATCAATATAATCTTTTGAGTTCAGTTTTGAAATCAACTGCAAAGAGTAACAATTAGAGGTTAGTAGACTTGATAGATTTTTATAAGAAGCAATTACATCGTTAACAAATTAACAAGTTATCAAGCTGTCTTATAGAGATAATATAGGAAAAGCTGAAACCTGCCGATTGTAAAGAAAAAGATATGTCTATGATAGGAAGAGCATGTTGTTAAGTGAGCTTTACAGAGTAAACCTTTAAACCTTTAGTGATGCTGGGAGCCAGGTGCTATATGTAGTAATGGATTTTAAAGGCAAGACATACAGATCGTACTTTGTTAGAAAACCAAAGAGTTTAGATGGACTACAAGAATCTAGATCTAGCATTTATATATTGGAAACCCCTAGATCATTACTGCCTGACAATTATAATTTGTAAGCTTCTGTGGTATGGAATCAGGTATATTCTGTGGAAAGAACTTCTCCAGCACAGGCTAGAGAAGTGGGCCGGTATGAATCTCATTAGATTCAGCAACAGATTTAGACCAGATATAAGGAGGGGTTTCTTCACCATGAGAGTGGTGTGACATTGGTATAGGTTGCCAAGGGAAGCTGTGGCTGTCCCGTCCCTGGAGGTATTCAAGGCCAGGTTTGATGGGCCTTGGGCTTCTTGGTCTAGTGGGATGTGTCCCTGTCCGTGGCAGGGGGTTTGGAACTGGATGATCTTTAAGGTCCCTTCCAACTCAAACCATTGTATGATTCAATGAAAATCATAAATTCTGAGCTATGGGCTACCTGTGTTACATTAATTAGTGCTCAGATAGACTCTATGCTTGGATTCTGCACATTCAATAGATCATGAGATGTCTTTAAGTCTTTTAATTCTTGCTGGTATAGTGACTCTTGAAGGATTTGGGTAGTTGTCTTGGAGGAGGAGTGTGACTCAATGGCACATTTTGACTGGAGTTTTAGTAGGGTTTTTTCCTGTTCTGTTTCTCGGTTAACCATAAATTTATCCATAATCATCCAAAAACCTGTATGTGATGTCCCCCAAGAACACAGAATCTGTTGATTTAAACCTTTTTATTAGAGCAGGGATTTTAATTTTCCTTTCTACTTTGAGTAATGCTCCAGCATGTATTCTCATAGTCAGCACCTTAACTAAAAGGAAAATAAGCCCTGTCCAGTTCTTAAAGAAGAACAGAGTCTAGATATGCAAACATTTGAGAGATTAGATCCTAAGTGGTTGAATGTGTCTCCCTAAAATCCTGAATAACAATATTAAGAGGCAGGTTTCACGGGTGGCCTCTGTCCCCAGAACTGTCCTCTAGACTATAGCTCTTGGCAACTCTTCCCCTCTTCACTCTGCGTGCTGTTCTGTTGTATTCTGTCCAAAAGTGTTCAGCTTTCCCACTTTCTAAGGTTTTGTATTGCATCTATAGTGAGGTGTCTACAAGACCAGGGATGCAGGAGTTAATCAGCCCCTAATTATACTGTTGGATGAGTTTCTCAGTGTATTTATTAAATGGTGATTTTTTTAAGAAAGTGAAAAAATGGAATCACCATTGTCTCTACTGTCCTAATAATAAGCTAGAAGAGCCAAGCTGATTTTTCAGCTTGTTCATTTCTGCCTTCTTTCCCACAGTTTTTAAATATTTTAAAAAACACAACACTTCCATCTTGTTCTATCCTTTAGATGCTGATAACTCTTGAGATGCTATTGAGATGCTGATAACTATTTAGATGTAAGAGAATCTCCCTGCAGGATACAAGAATATTTAATATTTGATCTATCTAACTAGTCTGTTCTCTTCTCTTTCAGTAATATGAAAAGTATTCTGCCCTAACTTTTTGGCAAGCTGATCAGTTATGCCCTTAAGGATTTAACAGACAAGAAATACTATTTTGACTGAAAGCAGGCTACATATTTTCATATAAGAAAACACACTTTTTCTTCACCTTCTAGCATATAAGTTGCAAAGTTATGTAAAAATATTCAGCAAGTTATGCAAAATCATTGCAAAAAAAGGGAAAAAGTTACTTATCCTTCTTACAGTGCAAAGTGGTTACATGTAACGTCACATTCTTCAGATTAATTTCTGAATGTCCAACCAGTAATCTAAAATGAGCATAGGACGAGTGTGGGTCCTAACAACTTCCTGCACACAAACCAAAGTGATCAGTAAATGCAAAATTTTTGTACTTGGATAGAGCAGAAGTCATAGAGAGAGACATATGTATATGCATATGAAAGTACAGCAGAAAGGCAATATTAACTTGACTGTTTTGGACCAAGATATTTGGTACAACTAAGCCACTTGAACAGAATTTATTAAAACTGCTTGTATGTATTTGTTCTACAAATTCACACACTTTAATGAGCACCGTAGGATTGTCAATCTCTTATCAGCCACGGAGACTAAACTTTTTTCAGATACATTATAGAAAAATAAATCACGTATATGTCATGCTTTCTGTTGTATCCCAAGATATGTATGTCATGTAATTAAAAAAAAATTAAAATAAACTCTATATAATATCAGTCATATGTAACTTTATGAATAAAAAGAAAAGGAAATTTCATGGATATCATCTATACAGTGGGATATTCGAGTTCTTAGCTCATGACTGCATATATAGCAGAGGAGGAAGAAATAAGGAGTTCTATTTGAGGTATGAAAGGAATAAGGTATTGAAAATGTTTGGTATAAATAGCTAAATGTAATCGAAGCAGCTGAAGAAGGACTCTCATGTCTTAAGAATTTTACAGGCTATGTCAGAAGTTAATTAAACTACGGGGGGCAAACTGGAGAATGGCTGAGTTTCTAATTCTTACAGCAAAGTATACTCTCAAAAATTACACATTTGGTCATTAATTCCTTTTGAAATTTTGCTTCATTATCAAAGGATATTTATGCATGGATATGACAGAATAATTCATTGTATAACCATACTTACGAATTTGGCAGTACTTACAGTTCAGGTTTGAGTAGTTCAGTTGCTGAGCTTTGAAAGACTAAGTGTCCATGACACAACTGGATGCTCTTCTATTAAGGTTTATTGTTCTTAAATCTATGAGCTGATAATGCAACTCACTGTTAGGAGTAATGGCTTAAATATGACTATCACAGGGTAGTTCAGTGTACTCCAGAACAGTATAATTCTTGTCCAGAACGCAGTTTCCCTTTAAGTGAATAGGGCATTTAGCAGTTCGTTTTTTCAGTCCATCTTTCTGATTTCTAATTCTACTAAATTACATACCACTACATGTAAGACTTTATGAATGCTTTTCCTAATAACTGCTTTATTTAAAAATTTCTATTTAACTGTTGTTTTCCTTACGTTTGGAATTTCTGTTCTTTCAATCTTAATTCATTAAAACTACTAAAAATGTCAAGTAATAGTTTATCTGTGTTCTCTAGATATTACAAGTGACTAATTCAAGCCAAATACATGCTACAGCTAACAAGTATTAAAATTACAAGTATTTATCTAACTTTGAAGAGTAGTAAGGCTACTTAATCTTTATGAGTGACATCAATATGGACCCAATTAGCACAGTTTCCAATCACTTCATAATTCAAAAGAATGTGATCATTCAGCTGGAAGGATACTTGACAGAAACTCCATAGTCATGAAGGTAAAAGCTTGCAAGATCACCCAGTAGGATGGAGAAGCTGTCATTCTATCATCAGTGCTGCTGAATACTAATGTCAAGGTCAGAAGAGTGTAATTTTAGCCTGACAAAATATCGTTGGATTTGATCTGCTAGCAATGTTTAAAAAGAAAGTAACAAAATGAAAATGTTTATGCAACTTTGATAAGATAGCTAAAAAGTTTCAAGTGCTCCCTCACTGTAAATGTTCTGAGTCATTTACTGATTTGATTGACACTTCTGTATGTATTTTTTCTAATTCTGATATTTGCTTTAAGTATCATCCTCCTTGCCCAACATCAAGATTACAACTATTATACATATTTCCCAAATTCTTCATCATTTTAAGTATTGATATAGGTAACACTGTGTTCAAAATATCGGTCACAATTATAGCAAAGGTTTGGGAATGAAAATATTTGGATGCAAAAATATCTGGAAGTTTAATTTAGATATGAAATTGGCATTTATAATAAAAGATAGATTTGTATTTATTCACTGTGAAAGCTGAGTATGGGCAGAGTGCAGGTATATTGGCAAAGCCACAGATAAAATTAGAAGAATAAATTTATTTCTGTTACCTCATGATCTGGGGCAAGTCTGAAACAGCACCCAGGCAGAGGAATTGCAAGCAAGAATTCAGGCACCGTGGAGCTTATTCCTTGATAAAGAAAAGGTGTGTGTATGTAGCCTGGCACTTGGCCTGTATATTTCAGGGGAAAGCAAAGTAGTTTTCCACTGTGCTTTGGTTTTTCCCACAGCAGGGCTGTAGTCCCAAGCATGTTTTCTGTGGTGGTCCTGAGTTTCACATGCCTATGTTACCTAAACAGAAAATGTTCTGCTTGTTGAGCACCCAAGACTAATCAATGATTACCGTGATTTATGTCTTTTTCTACATCCCAGCTGTAAGGTTACTTGAGCATGTTTATAGTTCTTCTCTCAATCTTTAATTACATTCCCACACTCACACTTTTCATTTATATTGTGTGGTTATGTCGAGTCAGGATTCTTGCTGCTATCTCTATCTAGCGCTTACAGAAAAGATGGACTCAGGCGGTTCTCAGAGTTCTGAATCATAAAAGGAAAAGAAGCAGTGACCTAACTTTCAGGTATATCACTGCTAACTATTAGGGAAACAGCTTCACAGTGAGTGGAGATAATTACAAATAACTTAACAGTGTCGTAGCAGACTTTCCATAAATTTTTATCTTTGGAGTTAGAAAGCAATTGAATGGTTGCTTATAAGGTCTCCTAAGGAATCTGACCTAAGTTGTCTCTGCTTTGTGTGGGTAGACTTGACTAGATGTTGTCCAAACTTCTGTTCCAACCTCCAGTTGGTTCTGTCATTTCCTTTTTGATTAAACAATTGTTTGCAATTGATATAAAATTTTAACAAGTATCATGTACGAGTCTAATTTTGAAAATACTTAAAGGCTTTTGTAATCCTTACATTATGAAAAATATTTAGGAATCTGAAAGTCATCCCTTTAGTGAAAGAGAAAATATCTTCCATATCCCCCGTCCCAATGTTTAGCTTTAATTCTCAAGTTCACACTGCTTTCTTGCTGTTACCTGTGTTTACACTTTATCAGTAAATTCATTTACTTTTCTGTTGAAGCAGAAGAGTTCACTAATGAATACGTTAAATCTATAAAGTGCTGGAGCAGTTTAAATCTTTACATAAATTTGGTTACTTAAATTTCTAAACACAGAATTTCTAGGAAAAAAAAGAAAGTGATGTAACTTCATATTTTCGTATCAAGAAGGTAGAATTTTAGTTCAGTTTTTGGTTTATATTTAAGTGTGTTTTGGTTTTGATTGATTTTACATTACATGAATATGTCAATGAGCAGTGGCAAACAATACCTCAGTAGGATTGCTTTTCAGATCCAGATACATCTTTGAAAGATGTCTAAAATGACATGTTTGCAGTAAAATATACATGGCCGGGTGAACTTTTCTGGTCTCATCTTGCGCCTCAGTAATTTTGAAACAGAAACTAAGCCTTTGTTCTGATAAACTAGACATCTTCCTAAAATATATTTATTAAAATTAAATATTCAAAGATTCCAAAGAGTAAGCATACATACAGCAAATCTATTCTTTTCCTCCTGTGCACAGTTAACTTTCATTCATATTAATGGGGTTATGAACATGCCTCAAGCAGAGAAGGCTATTGTTTTTAAAACTTGTCTACCGTATATTTGAGTTGGTTAAATTTATTTTGTCTGTTTACTGCAGTAGGGAAAATAGTTGTTGGAAGGTAATGCTTCTTTTGAGTTTAACTATTAATGAATGTCCTTGTCTCTGTATTCACTTGTGAATATTTTGAGAAAGATTTTAGAGCTTTGAGAATACCTTAGGAAAGAAAACTTCATGGCATTTTAATAGTTAAAATATTTTTATTCACCAAAACTCCACTATCTGACATTTTTTGCTTTTTTTTATTTTTGGTCTTTTTTTTCCTTTCTTTTTTTATCTTTCTTCTACTCAGGCAAGTTCTTTTCTCCAAAAAGAGCAAGCAAAAGTTATGCAAATCTAAAATGGTAAAACGGGTATACTGATCCCCTATAGCTTTAACAGATGGTATCAACACCAATTAATAATATTTGTATGATTTGTTATACAGCAGGGATTTTAAGAAAAAAATTTAAAACCCAAACCTAGTCAATAGTGAATAAAGATTGTAAAGGCTGATATAATTTGAGATTTAAGTCATAACTTGAGGTTGCTTGTATGTAGTAAAAAAAGTGACAGTTTGGCAAAAATCTATGTCATTTCTACATTGCCTAATTATATCCATGATGACAAACCTAGTATTTAATGGCATTCTTATAAAAATAGTTGTTATGCTTAAAAAGCTGTACAGCCCAAGCATCGTTATGGATGATGTCCATAATTGCTTTTAAAACAAACTTGTTACAATTTTATTAAGCATTGAGGCATTTTCTGTGTTACTGAACATCAGACTGTACATACTTGTTTATTGTTTCCCTGTCTAATTGAGATCAAATTCACCAAGTCCCTTGGGGTTTACTTTTGGTTGAAAGACATCTGTAATTGTATGATTCACATGTTATGATTTTTTCCTTAAACTATGTATTTCAGGCTATGTATGTTGACATCTTAGTGTTATTCTGAATATTGGATAGGCATTAAGGTAACTTTTGGTGACAAACACTTTATCAGAAAGGCGAATTCTCACATCATCTGTGAGACAATCTCAAAAGTATATCTTTGTAACAACCAATGAATGTGTGATACTGCTTTCAGATGCAGTTACATGTTTAAAGGAGTCGAGGGAAAACTATGACTCGAAGGACTTTGTTTTGTTGAAAATGTAGCTGAGTTGCTATATCCTATTTCGTAATAGGATTCTCTAATTACTCTAAATTCTTTATTTTCTGCATTGAAGTTCTTCTGTACAAAGAAGTGACTTCATGCAAGCCTTGTGCCATGCAGTGCATTGGGTTTTTGTAGTTCAAGATCCCTAGCAGGTCTGAGAAATGGTTAAATGGTGATACTCTAGTCTAAGGAGTTTATTATTATACTTATAAGTGTACCTCATTCCTATCAATTCACTGCTTTCCTACTTAAAGTAGTTATTAACCAATTGAACTCTGTACTGAGTAAAAAATAATCAAGATATATGTAATAATTACCTGTAAATTCTGAAATTTTCCAGAAATTTTCTTGCAATTTTGGCAGTCTATAAATGAAATGCTATTGTGCCTTGCTAGCAACCTGCTCATACATTTCAGTGGTTAAAAACATGTCCTTGAACTCCACAGTACATGCCTGAAATCTACTGTATGGATTTCTTTTATGTACCTAGGTAGGAATACACATATGTCTGGTTTTAAAGTTTGTGTAAGTGCACTTAGTTTTAACAGTTCATGTATGTTTTCATATATTCACTTTGCCGTTCCATTGCTTTTGGAAAGAAATAACAATTTCTGGTTTAATCTGGTTTTCAAGGTTAACCTATGTTGAAAAGATTTCAGTAGTTTCAGTTTGTTTTCACTAATTTAAGCTAGCTGTTACCTTTCTGAAAAGTTGAGGTGATGAAACTTAGAGAATGGATCATCCATACACAACCCTTTGGTAAAATACAGCTGATGGTGGCTGTTTAGATGTGCAATAAAATTCTGATCAATCTCTGACACTTACTACAGACTTCCTGCCGCTTAGAAATGTATACTGTAATAGTATTTGTATGTTTTCTTTTCCCTTAAGAGTTCAGTATGCTGCTTCACAGGAGCGGAGATAATTAGAAATAACATAACAGACACTGTGATAGAAATACATAAAGTAGCAATTTGTAAACTCTTCCAGGCAGGTCTTTGCATATGAATGCAGGAAACTCTATGTTATAGGTATAATATGAATATCATTTAAGTAGGGATTATATATGTATCTCATGTGTACAAACATAGTTATTTTATTTTACACATAACTTTAAATTGTTAAGAACCTGACCTTTTTCTCTATTACCAGTTACTAGACCACAAGAGACACCACTGAGTACAGTATTTAAATATAAAATAAATATCTTTACATTTTAGAAGGGGTTTCCCCCTCCCTTTTAAGAGTTTGGGTTGAAAGACCAAAATTCCTTATTTATTTTGTAACAGATAATCTGCTGAATTTTAATAGGACAAAAATGGACAAAACCTACCTGATTGTTGTTTTGCTTTTTAGTGTGGCATACAGGTAATACTGTTTTCTAGGATATGGGAACATACAGAAAATAAATATAGAGAACACACAACGATTTAACCAGTATAGAAGAATAGAAACTAATGGGGTGAGGATGAAAGATGGGAGGGGATACAGAAAATTTCTTAGAAAGTTAATCCACTGCATTCTACTATAAAAACTATATATATCTTGCACAAGATCTATATATAGATGTATCTTCTATATATCTTTCACAGGAACCATGTGTCAGGTTCCCGTATCCCATGTAGTGTCAGTTACTTTTTCTACCTTTTTACTGAGACACAATGTTGATTAAATACACCATAGAAAAAAATATGATTCATTAATCAATTATTTTCAATAGAATTATTCATTTCTGTTCTTACAAATAAGCTATGTCTGAAATCCTGGTAAAATTGGACTTACTGAAAGGTTCAGTATCATTTTTAATGGCTAGAGGATTTCTTTCTGTAAAATATAAAGCGAGTGTCCAAGGAATAACTAATGATAATATCTGACTTCATATCCAGTCAGAAATCTGTGGATGTCTGTGGGAGAGAATTTTATCTTCATGCTGCAGATGAAGAGCTGCTACAATGCTATATGTAGTGGCGTTTTGTGCTTTTTTGTCCCATAATTTTCATTTTTTTCCCCTTTAGTACACACATTCTTTGGGAGCTATATCTGTTTAAAACCAGAGAAAATTTAAAGCAAGTTGACAAAATACTATTGCAAGGAATTATGCTGTTTGATTTTGGTTTTTTGGTTTTTTAATCTTAAATGAATGTTAGGTTGGAAAGTTATGTGCTGTGATTAATTATGATAAAAATACATACAATGTAAAACTGAACAAGCTTTTAAAGTATATACTGTGTCCCTGTACTAATTATCTCATGCAATTTATTTTAGTTAAAATATGCTACCAGTGAGGTACAAGAGCAGCCATTTAAGGAAATATCTGATTTTTCCCCATCCTATTATGTGATTTCTGTGCAATTGAAGTGTGAAAAAGTGCTTATTTCTATTGCAATAATTGGAAGTTTGTGTAGTGAGTCTCTTGTAAGAGACGAAGTTTCTCCTTGTTAAATCTCTCTTGGAATGCCATGCTTCAAAAACCTGCCTAATAAACATGATCTCTAATCTAATAATTAAAATGTTAATAATATGAGGTATTACCTAACCACTACTAACAAACCAGTTAAGTATATGAATCCAATCAACACGAAGAAAAATGTTCCCTGAGCTGTACAATAATGTTTGTGCACCTCACTGTAGTGCATTCTATGACTCAAATTAAAAAATAAATAAACCTGTAATACAACATTTTTTTTTTTCTCAAAAAAGAATGATTGATTAAATCTTCACAAGTAGGATTGGCTTTATAGGATGAGGACTTGGAGTGGGAAAACCTGTGTTCCATTACAAGCTTTTGCTGTTGCTATAGGTTATTGCTACTTCAGAAAACCCAGCTGCATGGCTTACATTCAAACTAATGTGAATTGTTATAGTTAGCCTACCACAGACATTTTATTTAAAAATCTTATGGATTTAATAAGGTAATCTTTTATATAGTACTTTCTACACTGGACGTGGTACTGACTTTATTCAGTTAAGTAATGTATGTGTAGAAAACAGGCACAAATTGGTATATTTCGGTACACAAATCCTAGCCTTTGAGTTCCCAAATTCCTACATTCCTCGATGAGCTACTTGTAGGGATTGTTGTTCCCTTACCCTTGTGCAAGAGACACAACACAGGATACTACTGTAATAAAGAAACTTGGAATATTCTACTGCAAAATCATTATAAAGTATTTGAGTTCCTTTGGGGCTCTTTTTTTTTTTCAGCACTATTAAGTGTCACTTTTCATCAGTTACAGAAATTCATTCTGTGGGTTCTTTCTGCCCTAATTTAGTTTTACCTTTTCTATTGGGTTTTGTGAGGCTATTTTCCACCCCCTTTTCTGTACTAAGTTAAGAAAAAAGTGCTTACTTATTGATAAAGATTTCTCTGAACACCAAGTTTCTGTATTTAGATTGCTGTATTTAGATTTCTGTATTTAGATCTTCCTGAATTGAGGTGGGTTGTTTTTTCATTTGTCTTCAGTCTTCCGGTGAGTATCTTGAAGTTCTGAGTGAGAACAATGGCGGAAAATTCAGAGGGAAATAATATCATAACATTTAGACATAAAATGCGCATGTATAAAATGTATGTTTGTAGTCATTAATAGGAATTTTATTGAGGCTTTAAATGATAGTTTGTTAGCAGATGGATTAGAGGAAGCCTGAAAAAAAGTCCCTAACAGGTGCTTTATTAAAGGAAATGCATGCATCCACCTATAGTGTATACAGTGTGTGGACAATCATTTATTTATTTATATAGGAGTCATATTCACTCCTTATTTCTAGATATTTGGAGTAGTTCTAAACTCTTAATGTTTTCCATTCATGCTTTATATGGAAGAAGTTGTCTTTCTGCTATTGGCCTAATTGTCACCCTGATTGATCATGCAAGCTTTCTAAAGTATTATAGTGCATTTTGCAGAAGCTGTATAGAAGCAGCCATACATTCTCGTGTTATGTTTCTTTGTTTATCAAGTAGCCTTTTACAAAGCACCTTGTACAGTTGCACTGATTCCCAGGGTGCTAGAAAACAGGAGATTGCTCATGATCAACAAAGCATCAAGTGATGTATAATAGTATTTGTCTGTTGAGACCTTTCTTTGTTCACAGTAAATTTATCTATGAGTGAAGAACCTGAAGGTGGCACATGTGCTAATATAACATCATCAGATTAAAATGTGCATATCTCTTAATAGCCTTTAACTACAACTGTTATCAGAAACATAAAGTATTTCTTTCAAACTGTACTATGTACACTTGCTAGCAGTTTGAATTTGTAGCTGAATGTACTGACCATAAACGTGTGATTACAGTTAATTTTCAAAAGTAAATTTTGATTAAAATAACAAACTAGTTAAATTAAAAATTGTTTAATGGTTGGAATTCACAGAAGTTAATCAGGCCTATTTCATTCAATGAAAAAGCTATTAAAATAATCAGCTCACATGTTGAAGGGGATGGAAAATTTCACTTGAACCTCCATCTCTTCTCCTTTCCTGCAATTACCTTAATCATAACACTTTCAGACATTTTATTTGTTGATATATTTCCACTCTATATGCAATATATAAATATTCATTGGTACAGTAATTAAACCTTGGGTTTCTCATGTAAATTGCTTCAACAAACAGGGAATAGAATCATTTTTACTTACTGAGTATGCGAATATTTATTAAAAGTAGTAAAAAGGTTCATCAGGTGAAACAGAAACACTTATCAACAAACTCCCTGTAGTGTTATAGTTAAGAGAGTTTCAGGGAAATAGGGGGTAAATAACTTCCAGGTAGAACTGAAATATAAAGGATATTTCTCCATATAATTGGCAATTCCTTGAAGAACTGTTTTATTATGCCAAAAGTGTGTAACACTTTAGTGGTATCTTTTTTCCCCTTGTTTCTTTGAATGGTATATATACTAAAGTTTACCATGTAAATGAAAGAAATGATTAAAATAATAATTACTTTCTTTCATCTGTATCTCACTGATGATGTATGTGTAAAGTAATTTGCAGAGTTCTCTAGTATTTTTTCTTTTCCCAATACATATTGGCTTTTCCTGTTGTTTATAGGAAATATTCCTCCACACAGTGAAAAACATAGAATATATTAAGCTGGAAAACTTAATGTAGCACTTAATGGAAGGCATCTTATATACTCCCACATCATCAGAAATTATTATCAGACTGTATTTACTCTTGGTTATTCATATCCCACAACATTATTTAACGTAGAGCAATTATACTGGCAGCAAGCAGCATAAAGATTTTTAGACCAAGGCAAGACAAGGAATGTGGAAGTGGTTTACTGGATTCTGGACCCCTAATTTTTTTGCTTTGAATTATAAATGGGACCTCATGTAGCCCTTTGAAGATTTAAAAAAACCATGCAAATATGTTCTTGATCAACAAGCAGCAGACAGAAGAAACTCGAAGAAGGGAAAGCATAATAGAAAAAAAGAGGATTTTGTATTTGTGAAGATATGTCTTATACTTTTTTTTCCTTTATATATGTACAATAGTTGGAAAGGTGACTTCTGATAGCTCATGGGTCATATACCTGAAGTAATAGCCGCAGCTAAGTCACAAATCTGCCAAGATCTTTCTTTTTGACAGCAAGACATGTTTTTCTCTAAAAAAGAAATTAAATTAAAATGTGTAATTACAGAGGAGCATTCAAAAGCACTGTTAAAATCCTAGGGGAGGAAAAATCAGGAAAGATGATTAATGGTTATCAGCCATAAAATAAGTGTTTTTAAGCTCTGTCAACTTTGCTTTTCTAATGAGGACTTAACTGCTCCTAAAGTAAAGCCTTTATCCAAGCTGTGTTTTGTATTTCATTTAATCAATGTTTTGTATAGACACAGTTACCATCATCATAACCTTTCGGTTCTTGTGTTTTGGCATCTCACAGATTTTGTATGCAAGTTTGAGGCTCAGGGGAACCAAATTTAGCTGAAATGTCCAAGTACACTTTAATGTGTGATGCAGAGCCATAGAACTCCTCTCAGACTTGCTCATTGTTGCAAAGAGAACCTTTGTAATTACCAGGGGATTATGGCAGAATATGAAAGACCTTGAAAGCAGCTTTCTTGCAGATCTGTTTTCTGCACAAACTCTGAAACAATCAGCTAGAATAGTGAAGCAGAAGTATATTATTATCTGAAAAGTTCACTGAAAAGGTCCAGATAAAAACTCCTAATTAAAGAAATAAAAACTAACAAAGATTGTGAAAGATTCTCCCTCTCCAGTAAGAAAAAAGGGTCTTACGAGGAATGGAAAAGAGGTGACAATGCAAATACAATGGATCCTTCCTCTGTTTTCTCAGCAACAGAAGGAAGGAAAATTGAGTTTAATGGTACATAAATAAAAATAATTAAATGGAAACTAGTTGTAGTGGTACATTACCTGAATTAATACACAAGATTAGGAGACTGATAACAGAAACAATTTAGTTACTTTTCTGTTTTTTTATAAATTACTAAACAATTTTGGACAGGGTTATGGTGCAGCGTACCACCAAACTACTACTTATATTAACTCTAACTTCTTGGTTATTTTTATCTATTTATTTTTACTTACTGAGGATTGCTGCATTGTTTGTGAACTAATTCTTATGAAAAAAGGTTGCATATTGTCATACTGGGCCATAAATTTTTACTCTGTCTTTTTCTATTTTAAAGTTAAAATCCAACAAAAACAATTCAATGTATTTTCATTTGACCAGTCCTGATCATAGAGGATTCAGTGGTAAACTTTCACTTCCATAATGGAAGCTGCATTGTCCTGTATTGAGTTTTCTATTAACGCTTTCTTCTCAATGATGCTGAAATGAAAGCAAATTAAGATGAGCTAGTATTCAGTAGTGAGCACTGAAAAGTTACACCTGTAAGTTGAACTTATACAATCCTGAACTGATTTTTTTTTCAAAAATAATTAGTGAAACCTGCATCTTTTTCCAGTTTGTTGATCTGTTGAATACATTCTCATATTTCATTTTATGGGTATTTCTGAATAACATCATAGGAAATGCTTTTTTTGGGGTGTTTTTTCTAAACTTTGATCTGTAATGTGTTCAAAAATAGTTGAAGCCCATTTCTCCATGTTTTTCTTTTGTTAAATATTTGCTGTATACTTGGATAGCAAAATTCTTCAGATATATCTATTTATTGTTTATCTTAAAGCACTTCTAGACCACCTTGTGTTTATCAGTAGTCAATGACCTGTTGCAACAACCAATACAATCTGAAGAACAAATTCCACTATTACCAATACTGACACTTGCTGCAGTTTAACAATTTAAATTATATTAGTGTACACCATTTCTCAATAATTCTTTATTTTCAGACACAAATCTTAAATAGAATCAAAATAGAATTATTTTATGATTAGATTTATAGGTGATTTTATAGCATCTTTATTAGAATCTGCTGAAAATTACGCATTTCCTATACTAAAGATTTCTCCATACACTAAAGTTTTCTCCCCTTTCCCCTGAGAAATTTTAATTGAAAAATGCATGAACTGTCTTAATAGGAATAGTTGTTTTACTTTTTGGGAGATTTTTGGGTGGAGAATATAGGAAACCTAGAAAGTTAGGTTTCCCATGAGAAGCACATTTTTTACAAATAAGCATATTCACTGGCAAAAAGCTACAGTGAGAAAATCGTTATGTAGTCAGAATTTGAAAAAATAAGGCAAAGTAGGTGCTATAAGAAAGCAGCAGCCTATTTTTCCTTTTTGCTAAGGATTAAATAGTGACTGTGTATGCTATATAGAGATATAGACAAGCAGACAGTAATATCGTATAGCAGTGGCCTAAGAATGAATATTTCTGAATGTGTAGCAATTACATAACCAGCAAATTAAATTATTGCTCAAAGTGTTTATCAAATGTCATGCTTTATTTCTAGCTTAACATGTCAGCTTTACCAGCTTTTTGTGTTGAAACGCACTTTCTCTTTGAAAGATTTACATCCACTTAACTTGTTGGTATCCCTGGAGCTTCTGAATGCTGTCAGGAAAAGAAAGTTTTAGGATTGAAATAGTGACAAGGAAAGAAAAACGAGATTTAAATATCATGAGTGAATTATGCTTTGTTCACATTTAAACAACAAAAAGTCTATGTTTTGTCTTCAGGAAAACAAATGAATTCTTAGGCAAGTGCTCATAGCAAGTAGTCAGGAATTCAGGTACACTTTAGTGTTATTCAGATTTGTTTTATCATAAAAGACTCAGATGTGTTTGGAGGCAGTATATAATTAATAAAATATAAAATACTGCAGTTAAATAGGATGCTTACAACCACTATATCCTAGAGGTTTGAAGTTGATCTTACCGGATGAATGATACTGACTCCTTTGTGTCCAGATACAACCTCCAAGAAATAGGAAAAAAGCATGACCATATCTTTCTCGTGTGCCAAAAAGCATGATGAATATACCCTGCACAAACCGAAGCGTTACCTTAACAGAATTTCTATTGTAATATCTCCATCTTACTCCATGAGTTCTGATAGTATAATTTCTAAAATAGTTCTTGAATGGTAGTCAAACCTAACTCCACAAGGCATATTAGTGTGTATTACATATGTGTATTAAAAGAAAGGTCAAATTCAAGAGCCAAAAAAAAAAGGAGGTCCAGGCAACTTTATACTTACCAAAAATTTTTAATCCAATCTTCAGTAGCTGTTCTAATCTGAGCCTGCATGGAGGAAAATATATTTTGTATCAAATATTTAAATGTATTTCTAGTGGATACATTGATTGCCAACACTTAAAAACACTGCCAGTCTATTTTTTTTTCCAGACTCTGAGTGAATTTGGAAATACTATATTTTTTTTCTTTTTAGAAGAGGGACTAAATTCACAGCAGCAAGGAGACAACTGTTTCTCTTTTTCTTCCCCTCTCCACCCATTCACTTCTTACCCCCACAAAGCTGAAGAACTCATCATATGTTTTAAATATAGTAACTTCTGTATATAAGAGACTAGGTTTCAACTCTTTCCCACAAATGAGATTTAAACTCTTTATTTTCTAACTTCCAAGGGTATCACCTAGTCACTGGGTGTTCTGAAGTAGTATACTTTCACCTAAGCTATTTGAACTGCTACTTTGACCTAGTGATGCAGCTCCCAAGTGAACAGGGTTTTTTTTTCCATAGGAATCAGGAGAAGTCAATTATAGCTTTCTCACTGGTTTTAGAACTCTTCTGGGGAAGTGAAAATGTGGGTTCAAGAACATGCAGACAAAAAGGATCTTGAACCTGATTGTACTGCATTGTATATCTGATGAGGTGGCAACTGCAGAGCTATTGAACAAATGAAGAAAGGGTGAATTCTCTTTACTTCCATGAATGATTTACAAAGAGTGTGTAAATCTAATCTTTCATTTCCAGTTATTTTCTTTTGTGTTTAAATAGCTTCTGCAGAATTGCCAATGTCTCTGGCAAGTGTCTTAATTCAGTGAATGAATACCCTTTCCTTTAGGGATGTACTAACGGATAAGAATAGTAGTGTGCCATCCGATAACTAGAAATAGGGCTTGTTTTTAATCATATAATAGTAAGGGTTGGAAGGGACCTTAAAATCATTCAGTTCCATCCCCTGTGCTATGGGCAGGGGCATCCCACTAGATCAGGTTATGCAAGGCCTCATCCAACCTGGCTTTAAAAACTTCCAGGGATGGGGCAGCCACAGCTTCCCTGGGCAACCTGTGCCAGTGCCTCACCACTCTCATGGTGAAGAAATTCTTCCTAATGTCTAGTCTGAATCTACCCTTCTCCAGCTTATATCCATTCCCCCTTGTCCTGCCACCCCAAGCTTTTATGAATAGTTCCTCTCCAGCTTTCTCGTAGGCTCCTTTCAGGTACTGGAAAGTCGCTATAAGATCTCATCAGAGCCTTCTTTTCTCCAGGCTGAAGCCCAACTCTATCAACCTGTCCTCATACGAAAGGTGTTCCAACCCTCTGATCATCTTTGTAGCCCTCCTCTGGACCTGCTCTATATCCTTCTTAGGTTGAAGATTCCAGAACTGGACACAATATTCCAGATGAGGCCTCACAAGAGAGGAATAGAGGGGCAGAATCACTTCCATCAACCTGCTGGCCACACTTCTTTTGATAGAGTCCAAGATAAGATTGGCCTTCTGGGCTGCAAGTGCACACTGACAGCTCATGTCGAGCTTCTCATCAGCTAGCACTCGCAAGTCCGTTTCTGCAGGTCAGCTCTCAATCACCTCATCCCCTATTGTGTACTGAAAACAGGGACTGCCACAACCTATGTGTAGGACTGTGAACCTGCCCTTGTTGAACCTCATGAAGTGTTCACAGGTCCACTTCTCCAACCTGTCCACGTCCCTCTGGATGGCATCCCATCCTTCTGATGTGGCAGCAACACTACTCAGCTTGGTGTCATCTGCAGACTTGCTGAGAGTGCACTCAATCTCACTGTTGGTATTATTGATGGAGACATTAAACAGCACCGGTCCCAGTATGGACCCCTGAGTAACACCACTAGTCACAGATCTCCATCTGGACTTTAAACCATTGACCATTACTGTCTGAATACGACCCTCCAACCAGTTTCTTATCCACTGAACTGTCCACCCATCAGATCCATATCTCTCAAATCTAGAGAGGAGGCTGTTGTGGGGGACCGTGTCAAAAGCTTTACAGAAGTCTATATAGATCACTTCCATTGGTTTACCCATGTCCGCTACTGTGGTCACGCCATCATAGAAAGCTACTATGTTGGTCATACAGCGTTTGCCTCTGGTGAAGCCATGCCGGCTGCCATTAATCACCTCCATGTCTCCATGTGTTTTAGCATAGCTTCTAGGATGATCTGTTCTATGATCTCCCCAGGCACAGAGATGAGGCTGACTGATCAGTAGTTTACAGGGTTGTCTTTTCTGCTCTTTTTTAAAATGGGCACATTACCCATGTTAAGCTTGCTAAAGTTTTGTTAATGGCTTTCTTCAGCTCTCCCTTTTGGATGTTTATTTGGGAGAATGAAGATATCCTTTCCTTTTCTGGTTACACATATTCAGAGATGATCTATGCATTTCGTGGAGGAAGGGAATACTCTTTGTACAGGTGGAAGGTGGTTATGCCATAATATGTATTTAGGCAGCTGTGATGTTCCCACTTGAAAGCTGAAGATTTTTGTGAAATGTCTAACAGATCTGTTGTGTCTTTGGTGTTTTTTTATTAGATGCTACAGGAAACATGCTCAAACTCTAAGCTGTTCTTTTGTGTCAGTTCTCCCAAAATAGTGCAATTTTTTGGACATCATCTGATAAAAATCTCCAAAGAAACTCACAGTCTTACTAGAAGAGTCAGTTGTATTTGCTAATTTTTCATTTGCTGTTTGTTGACTTTCCTGCAACAGGGTATCATACATTGTCTTCATATAATAGTTTGCTGCTCAAGCAAAACCCATTGCCAGTAAGACATCCTGGATTCTATTTTTAACTAAGCATCTGTCATTCTCAATAACTCTGGATCATTTTAACCTATGAAACTAGAATTGATTTCTGTTCTTGAGAAATTAAGATATTTCGGCCAGTGGTTTATTTTCAAAACCAAAAATGTTTTCTCAACTACAGAGTTGAAAACAATTTTAAAATCAAATAATCACTCTCTGTTTCTTTCTTCCCACTCCCACTCACTTATGCTTAAACATCACACGGAAAAATGGTATTTAAACTTTAATAATATTTCTTACTATTGTTCTGCATGTTCTTTCTTATCTAAGAATATTCTCTTTATGGATTTCACAAAATAAGAAAAAAAACCTATTTAGTAATTTACAACGTAAGCATCCCAGACATAAATGGTTGAAGTGACTATCCATTCTTAAAAAGCAAATACAAACATGAAGCATTAGTACACAGACAACTGCACTGAATGTCAGGTTTGAAGAAACCTGTCTCCAAAACCAGCAGGGCATACAAAAAGGAGTGTGTTCTTCTGTAGTACCCATTCAAGGAGCTAACTGACAGATGCAAACAGATACAGAGTTAACAGAAACAGAGTAGACCAAGGTGCTGGAGGGATTATAATGTAGTTTTTTTCAGTGATTTTTTCTTTTAAATTTTCTTTCAGGACATCACTTGTTTATCTCTGTGTGTGTTTTTCAGAATTTCCCATGGTTAACTCTCTCCTGCTTCATAGTATGTATTCTGCATGAAATCTGTCTCCTGCAACTTAAAGCTATCATTATTCAGAACAAAATTTCTTCAACGTCACTTGCCAGTTGAAATTGTTTTCTGTCTTCATCTGGCATCGGAAGGCTAAAACTGATGTTCGGCAAGTTCCAAACAAACAAACAAAAACCCCCAAAACCCAAACTGAAATATGGGAATTTTTCCTAACTTGTTTTTCTCAAAATGAAGTTAAATTTAAGAACGAGAACTGTGACATATTTTAAAGAACCTGGTTTGTTTTCCTTCAGTAAATACATGTTGAGAACATATGAGATTGCAATTCTCTGTATTCTTCGTTAATAAGAAAGGTCTTTTTTAAATGTATTGTTAGGTTTAGTTGGCATTAGTTGATCAGGTGCCTCTAGCTTCCTGCTTCAGGACCTCTCTGTTAAGTAAAGCCTTTGCTGAAATGATATGTATTTCTCTGTCTTTATATTACTTAGTAACTGTAGTTAATTCCCAATTAAATGAATGATGCTTTGTAAAACGTTTTTCCAATCCCATAAATTGTTACCTATCAGCATAACAATGTTCAGTGCTTGAATTAAGATATAAATTTTCAGATATGGGCTACTGGAGGGCATTGATATATATTTTTTCTGAAGTTATGCTTAGATTGTCCAGGATATCACTTCATTCACAATTAATAATCGGAAAGACTGGTTTTATGTTTTTGCTCAAACAATAAATGTATTTAAGTTTCAAATGAGAAAATGGGAATATTTGACAAGTGCAACTATTAATAAAATACTTCTAACTACTCCTTTTAGTTTGGTTTAGATAAAGCAGATGTGGTCACTCTTTGTAGAACTGATATACCACAATTAAAATAGCGCATTTTTTTCTTTTGTACTTATACTTTATTTTAACTTTTCCTGTAAAAATGGGTTAAAATCCACATTCACCTGAAGCATAACCGTGTATGGTAGAACTAAATCTGTTACATGTTCCCTGCCTTCATGTCATACCAATAGTACTTAAGTCACTTCAGCACTAGTCAGAAATATTTAGAAACATATCTTCTGAGTACTTTAATTGTTCATCAAGACCTAACCCTTTGAACATTGCTTGAAGGCATTTTGGTTCTGCTCTGAGTCACTGAAGCAAAACTGGAGCATCTGGATGCAGTGTCAAAATAGTCCAGGCAGATTCAGTGCAGCACCCAAGTGAATAATCTCAACATAGAATTCAAACACTGCATTAGTGATTGCCGGAAGGCTACAGTTCCTCTTCCTCTGACACAATACAAGAAAGTACAAGAAAAGTTAAAGGATGATACTTTTTTTTCCTTTGTATCTTCCGTTGTGTGAACAAAGAATCATGCTGTATTTTGATGGTTTGTTAAGTGCTTGGCAGCATTTTCAATCCTTGTTTGCCCTACTGATCCACTGATTTTATCTTCTTTGGACAAAACAATGAACGATTGTTACAGTTCATGCTGATTTAGAGATATCAATGCAAAAGAAGATATCCAGTTGATGATATTATCTCTGAATCAAAGTAGTGGAGGAAAAAGTATGATAATAATTTAGTTGCCTATTAGTAATGTAACATCTAATTATACTCTTGTTAAATTGTACATGCAATTTCCATAGTTCTGTGAGTTATATGAAATTATATTTCTTTTGCTTTGTTTACTCTCACACATGGCAGAAAAATTGCATTTCATTGATTGAAAAGTGCATTGTAAGTAACTCTTAGGTTTCACATTTTCTTTTTCTGAATCTGCTAAAATTTTGTTTCATGGATAAAACTGAGTTCCTTTTTGAAAACTAGTGCACAATTAATACTCTAGAAGAGCTCCTGAGACATCTGGCATGTGGCTACAGATACAATCCCCCGGACAGATTTCTTTTGCCATAGGCAAGAATAATTTACAGGCTTAGGCCAACAGGTCAAGAAATATAAATGCAGAGGCATGCTAAACATACCACTTGACATCAGACTCTGCCTGGAAGTGCTGTACTCCAAGTGTCTGACAGTCTCTGGCTGATTCATACAGCGCACAGCAGAATGAATAGTGGAGAGCAGAACTGGGGCACAGCACCATGTATAGTCTATTTCTTGACTTACTATTTTTCTGACTGCGCATTTAGAGCTTTATACTTACATGTACATTCAGTGAAACTAAATAAAAACAGAAGCATTAGAGTGGCCTGAAGCTTAATTATTTTTATGTAATTCAGATAATATATGTATTTTGTGTTTTTATATGTATACAAAACCAACATACAAAAAAATCTGCTAAACACACTGCTTCACACTGCTATTCACACTATTCACAGTGCTCTTACAAATGCAGTACCGAAGTTTATTCTGTTTGAAAGATGTCAAATAAATAGGTGACACTTTTTCTAACATGTCTAACTGCCATTAATTTAGTTAGTATTCATTGTGATTACACTGATCATAATGAATTAATTTAGTATTAATGTGAACATTACACATCTTTTTAGGAACTCCATTATAATTCAGCAATAATTAATGTACATATTAAATGAAATGTTACTCCTCAATGGTATTATAAAGCCATGTTGTTTAATTTGAAAACCTTTAGAGCAAGTTGTGTTCAATCTGACTGGTATTGATTGTTGCCAAGAGGTATTCTGTGGTGGCAAAGGACAATTCACATTAGGAGACTTACTAATTTTTCAGAGAGATTCAATGTTTGCACTTGCCTACTGATCTACTTATAACTTAGCATTAGAGTCAAGATAATTCATGACCATGATAATGCAAACCTGTCTAACTACCCTAAAAACATGAAAAATTCTGACATTTTGGATCTTATGCAATAAAGGAGGTGTGTGTGTTTAAGTGAAGTACTACTACATCTACATTTTAGAATTGTTCCTCCTTTCTCCCCTCCGAGTGTAGATAATAATTACATTATACTTTTCTTCATGTTCCCCAGTCTCCTTAGTTGAAGAAATTTCATCAGTTGTCTCTGGTTTCTAAATATTAAGATCTTATTGGATTTCTCTTCAATGAATCTATTCCTGTAAGCCTATTTAAGCCTTAGAATAATGTCATTTGACAATGAGTTGCATGAATGTACTGCCCTGTTCCTTTTGCGCATAAAGAACCATTCTTTTATTTGTTTTGAATGTGATTTCTTCTAGCTTCTTGTGAATCTATATTCCATTGGATTAAATTGAGCTGGAAAAACTTTGAACAGTTAATACTGTCTATTCTTTCTTTACCAAAGAGCAAAAATTTTTCACAGAAAGGGTCATTGGGCACTGACAGAGGCTGCCCAGGAAGAGGGTTGATTCACCTTCCCTGGAGGGGTTTAAGGGACAGGTGGATGAGGTGCTGAGGACCATAGTTTAGTGATTGATGGGAATGGTTGGACTCGATCATCCGGTGTGTCTCTTCCAACCTGGTTATTCTATGATTCTATATCTTTCTTTGGAGATGATTTTTTCAGTGAAAATATCCTACTCTGCTATCCATCATCTTTGCACCCCCTTTTTGGATTTTGTATGCTGTATTTGGTTTTCAAAGTATGAGAGGTTCTTAGACTTATAATATTCAAAAAATATTACCCCAGCTTTTCTTCATGATTCTATGATTCTTCTACATTTCTTACTCAATACTGACACTGAACAGTTAGGGGGGGACTACTGGCTCATTTGTCCATGGTAGTTCGCAGCTTCAAGCCCACTATGTTAAATGCAAAGCTAAATTCCTTACTTCCCCTCCCACACTTGTGCATCACTTCACATTTATTTACAAGGCATTTAATCTACCTTTGTATTGCCTAGCCTTGTAAGTTGTTTCTGGAAGTCCACACTATTTGTCCTTCTCCTGACTATCTCAACTAACTCTGATCAGGAATTTTTCTCACCAACCTCCATCCGTTTTCCCAGATCATGAGTGAGTGTTGAATAACACAGGCCCTAGAAAAGTTCTTTGCATAAGTCCAGCAGCAATGTCCCTTAATTCCAAGAACTGGATGTTTACTCCTACCACACTACTATTTGACCTTAATAGTATCAGTTATACCTGTCCCTACCTTCTTTCTTATGTGCTTATTTTTAATAGACTTTTTTTTTTTAACAGACTTTGTTGAGAAACTTTAGCAAAAGCCTTTTGTAAATCCAAGGTAGACTCCCAACTAAGCAACTCCAGGCAACCAAAAAGTTTGCATTCATGTGTCTTCAAGAATTCAGAGTTCTTCAGTGGGTCTGCAAAGCATGAATTTACTGCATAAAAGCCAGTATAGGATATTTATCTAAGGTACACTCCTGAGTTTTTACTATATTTTAGACTAACTTGCCCAATATGAAGATCCGTCTTACAGATTATGGGGTTTTACATCTGCTATTTATCTTTTTATTCAAATGTGTTTTCACTCAATTTTACATTTTCTAGCTCTAACTACCTTTACAGTTTTAGGTGAGAGATAATGCACTATCGCTGTTAAATAAGCAGTTTCATCTAACTCTTGAGTGAATACTATCTTATCATAATGATTTGTTACTATTCGTTTTTTCATCACTTCCATTCTCCTTCAAGTGGATATTCCCACTGAGAGTTATTAGGATGCATTAATACACAGCAAGCAATCTTTACCTGTAGTTTTACAAAATATGTAAATGTAATTCTAATTAATAAGAAGCCAAGTAACCTATGAACTTCTGGCTTCTCTTCTGCTGGTATATCTGACTTTGGACAAATCACTTAACCTGTGCATCTCTTTATTGTTTCCCATCCTAAAATGGAAATAATGGAATTAGTGTTTGCTTTAAAACTGTTGAGCTTTACATATTATATGTATACTAGGTCTCCTTATTAATTTTTCACACTAAAGTTAATTAGGTTTTGGAATAGAATGGTGGATAAAGTAGAATAAATATTAACCCTTATGAGAGTGAGAATCAGAAACTAACAAGAACTACCCTAGATTTTAGAAAAGTTCTATGATTACTTTAGAAAAGTAAACTATGACAACAAATGGGTTTGTACACTACACACTGAATTTCCCTACTTCCTTTTGTAAATGTGTTTTTTTGATTGATATATAAATAAGGAATTTATTATCCTCCCTCTTAATCTTAGTGTGGTTTTATGTCATGTAAATCTATGTGTAGAAATTTAAGATTCATTCTGTATTAATTACTTGGAAATATTGAAAGTGAATTAGACTAGAACACTCACTGCAAGTGTTACCTTTATTGAACTCAGCATTTGCGATTTTTGAATTGTTGATGACATTTTTGTCTTCTTCTTTTATTAGAATCTTTTCTGTCTTTCCAGTGTTCAACTGTACTTTTCCCTTTCTCAGTCAAAAGTTGTTCATCCAGAAGTTAGCTTCCTGTTTCATGGAGGAGACTGCAACTTTAAATTGTAAATAGATCAAAATCAAATCTAGTTACGCTCAAAACCATAATGTTTAAACTTACTTGTGGAAGGCTTGGTTTTTCATAATAAACCAGATAAGCATGTTCTCAGTACTGTTTCCTATTGTATGCATCCCAGCTTTCAGGATTGCAAACACTTTTCTGTTTACATCTGATCGTAGGTTCTAAGGAGATCATCTACTAATTCTTTCCTATAGGCTAGTGATAGTTAAGAACAGTCCTGTCTACCTTGGTTTTACCATTAATGACTTGTGATCGTGAAGTACAACAGCTGTGGTTGAAATGAAAGCAACGTATTGATTCAAAATACACATTAAATAAATTTATTAACACGTAGAGCTAGTTAACACTTTCTAAAGTTTATATATCTTTCAGCCTTGTTTAAAACCTTGTTAAATATATGGTTACTATTTACCCTTTCTTGTGAAGGATGAATTCTATAGTCTTTACTGTCTACAGAGGTGGCAACAATGTTTCTAAAAGGTTCTGTTTTGCAACTACCGGCATTTTAATTTCTTGTGAAAAAACCCCCACCATTCTTTAGGAACAATGTAATTAATTGTATTTTGTGTACACTTTGGGGGCAGACTGTGTGATTCTTAGTAACTATGTATTTGGCAGCACTGACAGAAGTGCAGTTTAGGCTCATTCCTTGCCTTTGTGGCTTCGGCTGCTTTGGATACAGAGTAGATTCTTCTTCCTTTTTAATGTGGTATGTCAATCCATATTTTCCAGGCAATTATACAGTCTCTTTTCTTTTTAAAAGATATTCCATATTCTTTCTTGTCTTGTTGCCATACAACTTCATGTTGGATCTCGTTCCAGTAACATTTTGTTCTATTGGTGCCTTTTTATTCCTTCTTTGTGACTTTTTAAGTTCTTATTCCTAGTTTTTCCTTTCCTTTACCTTTTTAAGTAACCACATGATGACTACTCTGGAAATTTGGAAATGGGAATATTTCAGTTAGGTCAGTCTCTCAGTGGTACAACTAGTTCTTTTACAACAGCATGAAGGAAGAATGGAGAAATTACTATGTGGGAATTCTCATGAATATTTTCCTCACTTAAATATATGAAATCAGATATTAATCCAAATAAAAATTGTTTTTAAACTGTGATTGTCTTGAATCAGTTCAAGTCAAAGGAATTCCAAGGAACCAAGAGATATTTTCGTTTCTGACAGGGATCCCAGAACAGACAAACAGATTGCAAGTCTCATATTGTGTGTCCAGTGCTTGAGCATTCTTAGAGATTCTATCCCATTGCTTTCACTTTAGCTTTGCTTTTCAAGATTAGGATTTGGACCTATCTCAGTAGAGGAATTGAAGAATAAATGCCTAAAGACATTCTGTCTTACTGGCATATAATACATCATGTTTTAGCTTAGAGCCACTTTTAATAGTGTTGTTTAAGCTCTCAGAAAAATAGTATTTACAATGAAAACCTTTAACAATCTTTTACCGTGCTTGTTAGCAGGTACTGGCTTAATGCTAATGTGGCAGCTAAAATTTTAGTGAGAGACACATTTATTTCCCTGATAAGGGAAGAGCTACACATTCTGAAAAACAGAGGGATGTTTCTGGTCAGCCCTTCCTCGCATTTATACCATTTCCTGATTACTTAAATTGTCTTTCACAGGTTAGCACATCTATCTTCTATAGTAATGTTTATCTTCATTGCTGACATTTCTCTGAATTTTTAAAGAATAAAGTAATATTTTAATGTCATGTTTTTAAAAATGTAAAACCAGACTTTGTTGTTGTTAATAAGTGGCTACCTAATATCATCCCCCCCAAAACTGCTAGATGTTTATAATACAAGACATTAATGTAAGATGAGCTTGCGTTCTAGCAAATCAAATTGTATTTCTTAAAAAATAAATTCACAATTTGTAGTATTCTTCCCTGAAGAAAAAAGTTTAAAGACAATAGTATAATCTTGGTAACAGTTATAACATTAGACAAAAGATTCTGATATATTAAATTAAGCTCCATCATATTTTAACTGTGAATCTGGATGAGAACTGTTTTATTTTTTCATTTATCTTAGCAAGATCCATTTATAAATCTCTTCAAAATGAAAACTATATTATACAATATTTCCTGTGGTCACTCAGAAAATATTATATGTCACACTAGGTCTGTATTTTACATATGGTGTATGGTAATGCGTGTTTTCAAATCTCTGTGTCACTTTAATTTTTCTCATTTGGGGTTTAATTTTATATTTATAAAATTCATAACTTATTTTATGTCTTTGCTGATATTTTAACCTTTGTTGCACGCAAACATTACATAACATTAATTACACTTTAGGGGAAACTTTGATGTGGAATCTGAATGGAGGAAATATATCTTTCCACCTATTGTGAATGAGGAGCTTGAATTTGCTTCTTGGTCTGTGTGTTTTAAAGGTGCTATATTTGGGCAGAAGCTGATATTACTAGCAATCATTTCTGGAATTTGAGGACAAAATTCACTGTGTTTCATGTTGACCTTTAAATCCTCGATTGAGTAAAATAAACTTCAGATTTTTTTATTTATATGCTAATACAACTGTAAATCTTATATTTCTGCTAAAATTGATCTGTTCATTCTGATACTTAGATGTCAAGCAGAATTCAGTTACAGACCCACAGAAATACATGGAGCATTATAGTTAAATATCTCAATTAATTTACAGGTAGAACAACTGATTATCATGGATTACACTCTATTTATATTTTGAAAGGTCTTACAACTATAAGAGCTACAGATTATTTTTCCCTTTTTGAATGAAAACTGAGGTTTAGAACACCAATTGTGTTTCAATTAAAAAGAAGTCTTAGTGATTAGTACATGAGGCTGTTACTCTAGTATGGTTTTGCCATGTTGCATTATGTTTCTCAGAATCAGTAAATCATTTTTGTTCACTATTCTGGTCAGGGTAGATGGATTATTCTTGCTATTGTCACCAATATCATCCCAAATGACATTTTAATTCCTGAACTTGGTGCCTGAAGCCAGTTATCTTGGAAATGTCAATAAAGCACTCTTATCTGTGATTATACTGGATTGAAAGAAACGTGTGTTTTACCACCATGCCTGTTTTCCTATTTTGAAATTCTAAGAACTGGGGGTTTTGTGTAGTTCATTCAGATAGACATTTCCAGTAGAGGTAGTGATGGAAACGATCCATTGATCTGGAAATGGCTGTGGTACTTCTGTGGTTCCTGGGTTTTAATTTATGTTTCTCACCAGGAGAGACTAGGAGAGCAAATATTTTAATTGGTATCAAATTCCCTCATTCAGATTACCAAAACGTTATAACAGTACTAATTCAACCCACAGGTCATTATCAAGCATTACAGTTATTTTATGAGATGAAGTATCCTGAACTATGGATGTTGTAGAATTCATACTGTTTTTACAGCATGTTTCCATTATCTGAAAGGCATTTTATTATACTATGTTTAGCTAAACTAGTATTATATTTTTGAAATAAAATTGCATATTTGAACTAGAATATGCTACCAGCTTCCTCAGGCTAGCAGTAGCCGTGCTTGCTTACTGTTTTGGTTTTCAAGTAATGTGTCTGAAACCATTTCTTATTAGAATCCGCTCAAACACATATTTCAGATGCCTCTAACACATTAGATGTTTCTCTGCCAGTAACTCTGCCAGTAACTCCTTCTTAATGCATTGTTGTGGTTTTAGCCATTGCTTTCATTTAAAAGTACTGTGGAGTTGCGTCCACCTGGTGGGAAGACTGGAAAAAAGTAAAGCTACCTGGAGATTCCTAGCTTGTAGTATTCTTTAGTTTACAAACAGCCTCTCTTTGGCTAAGACTGGGACACAAAACAAGTGATTGGAGCTACCATATTGTTTTCCCTTGAATTCTCAGCCTAAGTTCATGTTTTTATTTTCTTCCATGGGCTAGGCAGAGGCATTTGTCAGGTTTTGCAGAAGAAAGAATAACATAGAAAAGTATTCTTGTAGCCAGCTTTGTGAACCTTGCAGCAATTTTATTTCTGATGTACATCATTCTTTTGTGTTTCTCTGTTGGGACTGACCTTTCATTTATACTCTAGCAAACTTCCACACAAATTCACACAATAATTCAATTAGACCCAGTTCGCTGGCCAAACTAAATTAAGAAATAACAGAGGAAAAGTAAAACATTTCAAAGAAAGATTACTGGCCTTGCAAAATAAAAATTCTTCTGGAGCAAATAAGCACTTTCCAGATAACTTTGCTTTTATTGGAGTTCAAATATTTTTCTTTTTGAATTAAATATCTTTAAGAAAACCTTAAGGTCACTTAAGAGTGTATACAGTTAGTGTAGTGCAATAGCCTATACCATTTTCTGGTTTGCCCTCTAAGCCAGATGTCAGAGGATAAGAACAAAAAAGATTACATTCCATGACCATCACTGTAGTACTTCCTTTTTTTCTGAGAGGCAGGAAATAAGCAACTAAATTTAAAGGTGGGGGAGCTTCTTTTATATCTTTTTAATAGTATTTTATTTGCTCACTAAAGTGTGCAACTATAAAAGCAGTAATTGATTACATAATAAAAGTAAAATACTCTGTTTTGTGTAATTTTGGCAATTCAAGATTTTTTGTTTGTTTATTTGTTTGTTTGTTTTAAATAGGATTACATTAAGGCTTATGCCAAACGTGTGGCTATATTGTACCATGAAAAAGCTGTTTTCACATTTTTTTTCTATTCTTTTTTTGGGAGGAGAGGGATTCTAGATTCTGTTCACGCTTCCATTGTATAATGGTAAAAGAAAAGACATATAATCTGCAAATTATTTCTTACAAAGTTAAATACACATGTAACAGACTTCAGGTTTAAGTAAGTTTAGCCATATTAAGCAACTGACCTGCTGCATTTGATTCTTAATGAGAAAAAGCTACTAGTGATGAAAGAATCTGAGAGAAACATAATAGTATCTAGAAAGGTGACTTCCCATGTAGTGTTCTTTTCTTTTCAGAAAATGTTCAAGTATTTTCTGAAACTCTTTTCCCTCGTGTTCCTGAAGATAAATTGGTATAAAACAAATTGTTGTAATCCATACCCAAAGATAGCCGATTTTGCTAGATATCATAATGCATGTTGTTCAGAGTACACCTTCACAGATAGAAGGTTTTATTTGCATATATTTAAGTCAATACATGCCAGACCATATTTGGTTTTAGTACCTAATTAATTGTGAAGAAACTTTGATTTCAATATTATGCTTTTTAATTAAGTCCAGTGAGCTGTGACTAAAAGTTATGCTATAGCCTCTTAGATATGATGTGGAAAAATGATCATACAATCTATATTGTATTCCTCTTACTGCAGATGACTGAATTACTGTTTGGAAATGAGTGCCATTGTTCTTACATTCATTGAATTTACATGAATGAACCATGGAGGTGAGAAGGAAAATTTCAATACCTCATATAATCTCATATATATTTATGTTTTAATAGAAACAATGTATAGGTATGATGGATTTTTTACGCATGGTTTTCCATATGTGTCAATCTTGAGTGTTTGCTATACCAAATTTGCAGGCCAAATGCTAGAACGATTACTAGGCCCGTCTAATCCCATACATAGAGTCCTGTGGTTATATACTGATCTCTACGAAGTGACTCCCTACCTATCACTGGCTTGAAAGTGTAATGCTCAGCAAGTTTTACTTGACCCTAGTTTTGAATTCCATGTCTTTATCTCCTGTTCTTTCTTTGTCTTTATATTTAGCAGTAAAGGTCATTTACAACAGATCATTCTTGAAAGCAGTACCAAATTAATTTTCTAAAGCATTGTCAGCTCCACTGCAGATCTCTGCCAGTACTAAGCTTTGCAGGGATTCTAAGAGTTAATCATTTCTGGATATCATAATCTGAAACTCTATACAATATTTTTTCCTAGTTAGTATCTTTCATTATTCCTTATGCTCAGCTCTTTTGTCTAGAAGAACGTAATACTCATTCTTTTCATTTTGATCCATCTATTTAAACTTCAATTCAAAGCAAAACTTAGTCATCTGCATATATATAGATGTTTGTAATTTGATCTCAAGCAGTTCCTGGTTCAGATGTTTAGTCACAAAACTTTTCAAATATTGCATCTTATTATAATTACTCAGCCCTTGTGTTAGCATAGCACACGCCACTTTTCAGCCACAAGTACCAAGAAAACCCACCAACCAAAGTCATTTCCAGTAAACCGTAAGATATGAAATGAAAATATAATTTACCAGTTCTGTTGGAAAACAGAGAGATTATAAATATGCTTCAAGACAGCGACTCAGTCTTCAAGTAAAAAACTTATCCAAGTAGTGATAACCTATATTCTAGTCAGGAGTTAGAGGTCTTAAGGCATAGTGCCTTTGTTCCCGTCTTCTAAAAACCTATCCAGCCTTACAACCCAAGTTCTGTTAACAGCACATCTTTCTAGAGCTCTTATAAGTCTATAATGACTTTCTGTCCAAATGCTCTTGCTTTTCGTTGGATTTGGGTGTAGCTGAGGTAGAAATTTATCATTTTCTTCTACTAGTGATTCTAGGCCAGCGATAGAGCCATATGTCTATAAGGCATTAGAGGACTGCTTTTCAGTGAGATGTTATGCTGGTGAAATTGTTAGCTCTCCTCTACCACAATATGATTATGTGTCACTAGTGTATTAACTGTAAATGCAGTCTTGAGCAACAGAGTGTGGGTAACCCGAATCATGCTACTACATGCTGCTGTCGTAAATAGCGTGCTACTTAAAGAAAATTGATAAGTGGATGCAAGTAGCAATTTTGAAAACAACTACTATGAACAAAAGGAGTAAAATTGTAGATCCATTTAACAGTGTAACTCCCACTGACTTCAGCCCAAAGAGTCAGCTGATGCTGAGCAGCAGTGGTTTATACTGCCTCAAGATGCAGGTTTTTTCTAGCTTATTGTTGGGTTTTCTACCATATTTAGAACAGGTGAAGATTTACTTCATGGTAGGTTTTCATACATCTTAAAGTGTTTACACTTAAATATCCTGAAAAGTAGGTAGTATTTTTTCTATATTTATTGATACTTACAAATGAATGAAAAAAAAAAGAATTACTTGAAACCATTACACTTGATTCCTGTATTCTTTAAAGGTTCAAACTGAGTTATTTAATTCAATCTGAGGGAATTTTTTTGTTTTTTCACTTTTACCCTTACTAAAAAATTACGTGTAACACTAGAATGACAGAATTAACAATTTATTAAGAACTATTGTAAAATTAAGGCCACTTTTATACCAGTACCTCCTATACACAGTTATGGATCTTCAGATAAAATGCACCAGATAGTGTTGTGTTTCAAATCCAATGGGAAGAATTCACCAGCACTGAAAAATGGCATTGCAATGTAGAGCTGTGTGGATGTGCAGGTGCATATGTATGTCTGTGTGACAATCAGTGTTGCTGACTTGTTTAAATGCACTTAAAACTGTCAGTTTTGCTTTGTTACAAAAGCACTCTGTTCTTCCTCATCCTCCAGTGCTTTGCTTACCAGATATTTATTACCATTCCTAAATTCCAAATCATAGAATCATAGAATCACGAAGTTGGAAGAGACCCACCAGATCATCAAACTAGTCCACCCCACATCTACATTAATTTTGCCCTTACCCAACTAAACCCTAGGCCTAGCAACAGTGTCTGTCTGCTTTGCATACATCTGAATGTCACATCTAACCTTTATACTGTAAAGCCCATCTTTCCCCTCCCTTCTGTCACTACCAGCTTTGTTCTTGGCTGCAGTGCCACACCAGCTTGCCAGCTGAGTTGTCACTCTTCCTTTTCCATTTCTTGTCCCCTCCTGTGCAAAGGGACCTGGGGGAAAGTGAGGTACCAGTGCTTTGCTCACCAGGAGTCAAGAAAGAGGATGAGCTATACTAAAGTAACAGACTCCACAGCTCTTGTGTGGAATCAGAGTAGTCTGAAGGAGTAGGGACAAAGACATGCCTGTTTCCAGTGCTAGCTAACATCACCACGGCTTGATAGCTAGGGAGACAGCTTTTTCTCAGGCAGGGCTAAAATTCATTAGATTACCTGCCTTCATAGCATACTGAAATCTTATAGTATTTGTTTAATTTTCATTTAAAAAAGCATATTAGAAATCATGTCTTTAAGGGAATTATTTTTCTACGGCTATGAATTAATAGGTCAGCTGTGAGGAGAAGAGATTTTGCCATGAAACATTAAAAAAAGTCATTGGTTTTCCATTTTAATTGAACTGTTTGCTACTTAAAGCCAATTTTAATTAATCTACAGATACAAAACATGCTAAGTTATTTCTTTATACTTACCATTGTGTGCTTTCTGATTAAAATCTATCAAAAAAATGTTCTTTAGGTTTTCTGTAGACATAAATTTTTAAAATGTATCATCACCAATATCAGAAATGTATTGTATTAGGGTAAAAAGGCTCAGTGTGTAATAAACATCACAACTCTTTCATAGGAGCCACAGGAAAAGAAGAGGGCTGACTGCTACTCTGCTTTATAATTTCCAAGCAGGATATAAACTCCAGTCCTGCAGAGTTGTTAAATCTCACTTATCTTGGTTATTATAGGGTATTAGAATAGTAGATGGTTCTGCCTTCAGATATCCCCTGCAGGAAAATTCTCCTAGTTCTACTAAAAACTAAATAATTTGAAATTACAGGAAAATAATTCTTATTAAGGTAGAGCAAATTTTTATTATAACGTAGTGTGATATACTGCTTATTTTGCTAGAGTGTTTTCATTCATTTACAGATGCTACTTCTATATTGTTCTTGTTGTCACAGGTGAACTTAACTGTTTTTTGCTGCCCTTGTTAAAAACAGTGGACATATAGCAAAATCAGTAGGGAATACAAGAAAAGTCTGTATCTGTAACTTATCGTTGCCTCTTTTTACCCACTGGAGTAAAGCATTGCATAATAAAGTTTGCTTTACATCTTTACAATCTGGTATAACCAAGAACCTTCCAAATGGGAAGAAGCAAAGAGGAATCCTTAAAGTATTGTAAAATGAAATCTAGAAATGAACTAGCAGCACTGTTGTTAAAAAAACCAAAAACAAAAAAACCAAAAAAACCCCAAACCACAAAAAACCCGAAAGTAAATAAAGTAAAACAAAAATCAAATAAACCAAACACCACATACACGTAACTATACAATTATGGTAATGAAAACATAGTTATTTCAAAGTTTGGTGTGTCCATATCTGTATTTTTATGTTTAAAATACTGTGTACAGAAATGTTTAAGCATGCTGAGTTTACTTGTTTCTGAGAAGAAAGGCTCTGCAGGAGAGAGTTTCTGTCCTGTAGATCTTCTAGGCTCTGCAGGATCTTTTGCTCAGTGGCCCTAGTTTATCCACAATTCATTTATGTGACTGAGTCTTATATTTCCCAGATAAATGAGTTTCAGATCATTAAGGGTATACCGTCCTTATTAGTAAGAATATATTATTGGCCAGAGGAATGCCTTTTCCAAAACACAAAGAAATAATGATTGTAGAATTTGTTTTCAGTTTTGTTTACAACTTATAAGCAATTTCTTGTCCTGTCTGAGGAATAAATTATTGACAAGGTTTACCATCTCTGGACACTTTTTTTTTTTTTTATATTCTCTTTGATCTTAAAGAATTTGCAGGCTTTTGTGCAACTTGGAGTAAATTTGGATGTTAACTGAACATTTGTAAAAAAAGAAATAACAGGTAGCAACAGTATCTATATAGCTGTGCAATCATTTAGAAGAACCCCTACATATAAAAGAGGTGATGTCTTCCATGTAATGTATTGTATGACTAATGTGTAAATATTACAGGCTGGGGACAAAGTAAGAAACTAAACAGAAAGCTTTGTGGAGCGGGAGAAAAAGCATGCTTTTCCTTCATTTTCTTTTGCTTTTTTGAGATATTGGGCATATAGTATCAGAAAGGCATTTTATTTAAATTGCTACTATTTAAAATTTGTCTTTACCCAAATTATTTACAAACATTTAGAGAAGTCTTAAAAAATATTATGTTGTCTAGAAATCAATCGTGTCAACGATACATTAAGGAGTCTTATCTCTCAAAAGAAATGTGATGATCAATACCATTTTGTTATAGAATATTGAACTGAGAATACTGTGTTTTTATTGAGCAATCTGTCTGTTGGGTATGTCAGTGTAGTTCAGTGTGTGTAGTCATAATAGTTCTGCATGAGTATTATGTATTCATTAATATGTAAGAGCATTTGTTTCACAGCAAGTAAATCTCCTGTACATGAAAACCTAAGGCAGGCTTTGTTTGATTAGTTAAAAAAATACATTCTGCTGTTGTCATTCTGTCATGATATTAGAACTAAGGCTAAAAGAGATGCTGATTTGGTTACTCATTTTGTCTTAAAATTTGCCTAATTTTCAGTACAGTGAGCTATAAAGAGAATGGCCTATTTAAATAATATATTTTTTTTTAAATTAACATATTTTTCTAAAATATTCAGAGAAAAAAATAATTGTATTCTTATGATGACGAAACAGATATTCTCCAAAATGGTCTCCCACTGATATTCACTGATACAATCTCAACTTCATTGTGCATTGTTTCTCTATTTTCTTTAGCTTAGATTATTTGATTTGCTTGGGCACTCCCAACTAGTTTATTTAAAGAAATGTTTCTGTTTAGAATCTATTTAGAAATGAGAATTAAATTAATTCTGTCAATTTTTTAGTGGTCATGCATGTATCTAGCACAATCAGCTTACGGAAAATGTAAGTGTTCAAAAATGTGGCATTCTGAGATTAAGAAAAGTGAAGGAATATAGAAGGTATGTAAGATTTCATCTTATGCTCCTGCTTATTTTTAGAGCTCAGATTTCACCATGTATTTGGAACAAAACAGGAAAACAAAATTTAAGAGGTGTGATTTATTTTTCTTGACTGATCATTCCATTTTTCATCAATGATCTTTTTTTTTTTCTTGATTTGTCCTACTCCATGTCAATTACTATATAATAACACTAGGGCATATATGCTGCTAAATTTTCTGAACTTCTTTAAAAAAAACCCAGATTTTTTACTTTTGCTTACCTTTTTGTTCTCTGTTTCTTGTGAGGCAGTATTACAAATACAATTTAAATGTCAATCAGCTTTTGTCCTTGTATTCTTTCCCTTCTTGCCTTTCAAGGAAAGAAAAAAAAAAAACCTGACACTGACTTAGACTTTCCAGGAATAGCTCTTTGGTGTTTCTGTCAAACAAAACAAGAGGTAGGGGTGGGAAACACCTGAATCAGATGTTTTAATGGAAGAATAATAGTCAGAAAGTGGATTGTCTCTTGACTTTCTGAGGTTAATTTTTTTCCTTTCTTTTTCACTTTGTCTGCTAAGACTTCTGTCCTTTAAATGTGCTTCATATACATGTTGCTGCCTCACAGATACTTTTCTCTTTCTGTTTCCATATGGCATTGTCAGTTTCTAATGAAGTGCCGTTCTTTGGTACACATGTGCTCGGTCCTCAGAAATTAAATAATTCAAGGAGGCTTGTTGGTTCCTATATGTTTCTGCTGAAATACATACATGTAAGACATCCTGTATCACCTACAATTTAGAGGTGTATGCTCATGCCTGACAGCTTGAAACAAGGAATATTTCTCTTTTTAGTATCGATACAGGACTTTCTCTAGCCTGCTCTTTGTATTTGGTCAGGGTTTGGCATGCAGAATAGAATTCCACTTTAGCTCCTGTCTTACTGTTTGCCTATCTGACTGATATAGAATCATTCTACTTCTGTTGTATTTTGCTGTTCAGCTGCTTTTTCTTCCTCTGGCATTCAGTGACTTCATTAAAGGCCTTTTTAGCCTAGTGTTGCCATTGCAATTATCACCTTATCAAGTAGCAAAGATAGTGGACCACCAGAACATGGAATACTCACATGGGCTCCATTTTCTATTTTCATAGACTCATAGAATAGAATCATAGAATCAGCAGCTTGGAAAGGACTCACAAGATCATCGAGTCCAACCATTCCTATCAATCACTAAACCATGCCCCTCAGCACCTCATCCACTCATCCTTTAAACCCCTCCAGGGAACGTGACTCAACCTCCTCCCTGGGCAGCCTGTTCCAGTCCTCAACGACCCTTTCCATGAATTTTTTTTTTCCTAATGTCCAGCCTGAACCTCCCCTGGTGGAGCTTGACGCCATTCCCTCTTGTCCTGTCCTCTGTCACTTGGGAGAAGAGGTCAGCTCCCTCCTTTCCATAACCTCCTTTAAGGTACTTGTAGAGAGCAACCTCAGCCTCCTCTTCTCCAGGCTAAACAACCCCTGCTCTCTCAGCTGCTCCTCATAAGACTTGTTCTCCAGCCCCCTCACCAACCAGTTTGTTGCTCTTCTCTGGACATATACCATCATTTGTCATTGCAACTGAGAAGCAGAAATATACTGCTTTGTCTCAGTAAAAGAATGTCAGAATGAAAAGAATTCGGAAGTTTAGGTCATTCGTTACATAAATTTATTGTTTGGTTGTGGGTTGGTTTTTGGTTGTTTTTTTTTTTTTTCTAACTGGAATTTTAGATGCTTTTTCTCTTGCAGAGTGCACACTATCTTCCTGTCAATTGATCCCTCTCAAATTTTAGGCTGTCTTCTTGTTCCCTCCCAGTTTGGTTTATAATTTAAGGAGAAGTCGTCTGCATATACCATAATAATACAAGTTACAAGCAAACTGTTACGACTGTATTCCTTGCATAACAAGAGACAAGTCTTAAGTATAATAAGTGGTAGTTGAAACTTTCATTGCAAAATGAGAGGCCTATACTAGGTTTTTTGTCTTCTGAGACCACTGAATTTAAATCAACCACTGGAATATGTGCTTTTGTTACAGTTGTATAGACTGTTTTCTAAGCTAATTAAGCAATATTAAATCCTGGAGACACAGACACAGAAGTAGGCATACTTTGTCTCTGTTTGTATACAGTTTGTATAGAGTTGATAGTATTGTATGCACATCCACACACATTTACCATGTCTTATTAAGTGAGGAATTGTAAAATGAAGTGAAAGATCTGAAGTATTTGCTTCAATTTGCAGACTACATCAGGATGAGACAGAACAATGTCTCTTAAAATCTTTATAGAAGTCAAAACTTGGTTGAAAGGATATATTTTGAGTGAATAGATTTGGAATTGGCAGAAACTCCTCAATTTGATTTCCTATAATAGTTGAAGAGAAGAAATTTGGATATCATAGTGGGATATGGCATAATGAGAAGCCATATTAAATCCTTGTTGCCTGTCATAAGGAACAATGATTCTTCCCCCTTTTACCACTTTTTTTTAAAAAACCTACAACCTATGGGAAACAGAGCAAAGGCTCTGCTTTGTTAAAATTCTATCTTTATAGGTATCCAAAACCCAGCAGTTTTCTTTCTTAGTCCTTTGCATCTGATGTGGTCTTTGCACCTCAGGCAGAAGCAGTATCTTTCCTGTTCCTATTTCTCCTTCATAAATTCTAATTCAGTGTTTTAAGTTTCTTTGCTTTTAAACGTTTGGGGGCTCTTTTTAAGCTGAAACATATTTTAAGACTTTGAAAAAAGTTAGTGCTTTTTCTGGTTAGCTAAGCTACTGTTACTTGTCTGTGAGGTAAACCTAAAGTTCATTTCTTTAATTGCACTGGGAATTATTTACCAGTGTACCATGGGAACGTTAGGTGAAGCAATTGATGTAAATATATAGATTATCTCAGTAAGTATTGATATTACATTTCTGCTTTCTAGACTACATTAAAATCACCTTTACAGTCTGTTACAAATTTGTCTGACCACCTATCTTGGTTTCAAAAGCTATTCTAAAATAAAATATGTAATTCTAAAGCAGAATTCTATTTAAAAATCATTTCAGCTTCCATTATTATTGAGTTTATGGAATATAGGTAGTGAGTAGTCACCTAAGCATATTTTTTACTAAGTGAAATGAAGATAGAAAATCTAACACAGTGGAAAAATTTCAGTAATTGCTATAATTTAATGTATTTCTTGGTTTGTTTTGCTTTCATTTTTTAAAGCTGAAGTGAAGTAACATCAGAATTGAAGTGAAATAAATTTGTTGGATTTAAATAGTAGTATAAAGCTAAGTTGTTGTCTGGAAGGAGGGTCAAAAATAATGCAGTATTTCTTTTCAGTTTCTTGCAAACACTTGTTTATGCTTATTGCAACTGGTCTGCATTAGACTTGCTGTTTCCAGGTTTTCTTTTAATTGTATGGACAACTAAAGGTATATATTGAAGAATTATCTTAACAGGCACTTCATGGGTAAGGTGTTTATTTCCCATGAAGGTAAAACCAAGACTGGAACAAGAACTCAAATAAGTGACGCAGAACATACTGATTACCATTCTTAAAGGGAGATTTATATTTTAACAGTAACTAATTGTAAGAATGCTCTACTTACACGCTAAGATGGGTGTGATGTTGTAACTTATTACCTAAGGATTTAGATTTTAAGTGGTACACATTTTTAATATAGATATATTGAATATTAATTCCACTATCTTCCCCTGAAAATAACTGTATTGCATGTATTTTATTTGTAATGAACATAACACTCAAGTGAATAATTTTGGTAGTCAGATTACTATTTCATATTTTTATTCCTTGCATAGCTGAAGTGCATACTTACGGTAATAATCAATGAAAGGCTTGTTTTCAAGCTTATGTGCATTTATCTTTTTCCAAATATAAGATTTTTCTAGACTTCTCTCTTTCTGAAAGGTCTGGTGGCCAATTCTGCAACAGCATATTCAAATTATTATTGTGCAATGATATTGTACAGCATAGACATGTTAATCTAAGTGTAATTTCAAGCAGTTCTTTTATCCTCTTTGTAGAGAAACATTTAACTTTTTGACCCCTAGAATTATGTCATTGCTTTTAAGAGAGGCTTAAATTTACCCAATAACAGAAAAAACATGAAACTGTATCTCTGAATGTTTTGGACCTGAATTTTATGCAGAACTGTTATATCCCCTTGGATATTTCACGAGTGCTGTTGGTATTACGTTACACGCATCCTGCCCTCTAGTGTAATCCTTATTGCTGTAGAACAAAAATAACTGTTTTCTCAAACAATCACAGACCACTACCATGAAAAGGCAACACAGGATTGTACTTTCTTCTCAGAAACATTAAGAATATCTAATGAAATGCCGACTTAAAGAGACAGGAAATGTTTAAGTAGAATGATAACAGACAGCTAATAATGGAGAAAAATAAGTTGAATCAAGTCAGATTTTCTCTTTCTTGTATGGACACTAGAAATGAATTTGTGAGTTAGCTGTATTTCTTCAGTTTTCTTTCTTCACCTTTTTACAACAGTATTGGTAATAGTAAATATATAAATAAAGAAAGATAAATCATTTATTCCACTTATGATAGGAAGATTTTTTTTCTATTTCTGAATTTTGACATTTTTTAATGAGAAAGAGGTGACTATAATATGCATATTTATGCATTGTTTTGAAATCATTCCTAGATAAACATACACATACATACACACACAGGCTATGATGCAATATATAATAGCTTTTACAAAGTAATGTAATATCATTGTAAGCCAAAGGAGCTATATAAATTATGTCAGATAGTTGTATAAGTTCCATTTTAGGACTTTTACTTTCAAAGTTTTGCCATCATTTATGTTAGGAATTTATTACTAGATAAATTATAATATGTCCCGAATTTCTTCTTTATTTTGAAAATTTTCTTCTCTTGCCATGAAAGATGACTACTTCAATAAATTCTGCTGATGCCACCAATAATTTTTTATACAAAGTTTGAGAAAAGGAGCTATATAAAGTATTTTAAATTTTGAAATTAATAAGCAAGCACAAAACAGTGTGAGTTAGATATGTCTCTGGGAGAACTCATGATGCAAATTCTATTTAAAATCTCAGAATTAGGGACTTCTGATGATTTGCTTGGCCCAGATTTAAATCTGTTCCTTATATTTCTATGATTTTCCTAAATCAAAAGTAAATACTATACTGAATGTGGACTAGATTCTGTGATAGTGGTAAAATTACTGTTGGCTTTTACAATAAAATATAGATCCACAAATAAAACATTCTGTGTTCCAGTAAATTTTCTACCCAGTTTAATTGTGTAAAATCAATAAATGTTCAAAGGTGAAAGCCATCTAGAAAACTAACAACACTATCTCAAAAAATACTTCCAGAAATATTTTTGTTGTTGTTTTTGAGAGGTAAAAACTGATTGTTGAAGAATCACATTAAATAAAAATTAATAACGAAAAAAGCCACAGGCCACTTATGCAGAATAGCTAATATTTTAAACGACTCGAGGAAGGCAATTAAGTTAGTTATACATAGCACTTAATACCCATGTGTAAGTTTTCTTCAGTTAAAATAGTTTGTTTTTCTTATTTTGTTCAAAGATAGTTTCAGATCTGGTTTGGAAGAAAATCCAGAGGAGGGGAATTACAGCAAGTATACTGCAGAGATGACAAATGCTGTTGGATCATTTATGGGCTTTGGTTAGGCTGTGCTGTAGGGAACCTGCAGAGGTATCAGTCTTTTTTCTGATTAGAGGATGGGTCTTACGCTGAGAACGTTTTGTCAGTAAGTGAAAGAAGGAAGAAAGGAAGGCAAAAGAATATGTTTTAATTTCTACACAGAATCTGTAAAAAATAGTATTTTAGATGGGCATCAGAGCCTTCAGAGGTCATTTGTTTCATTTTATATGCTTTTAAATTGCAAGTACACAATGCAAATTCACCTGGTTTAGAACATTTGGGGGTATTTCAATCAAGTTTATTGGTTATTTTTGCAGTCTCTTACTGCTACTGCCCAGGTATGAAGATAATATAGGAAAGTACCCTCTTTCTAAAGATGTGAAAACCCCTTATTTCTTTGTAAGAATTACACAGGAAATTACTATGGCTGGAAGTAAGTTTGTAAAATATAATTATTTTATTTATTAAATAAAATAACAATTAATGTACCTTCTAAAGTAAATTAATGATAACTACACCTAAGCTGTTATTTTTAATAATGTTTCTCTTACGTGTATCACATCCTAATACAATAGAACTAGATTCCCCAGAAAACAATTATAAATGTAAACATAGCATATACACACACACACACAAAAAAAAAAAATCCCAAAGAACAAACTGGCAAGCAAAGAAGACTTGAGTACTTTGTCTTTTCTGCAGTATTATGTTGGAGAATAAATAATTGCCATTTTTAACCATCAACTTCAAAGCAGTATATCTCACCTTAGAGTAAAAGTCTCACCTTAGAGTAAAAGTCTCACCTTAGAGTAAAATTTATTAATTGAAAGAAGAACCATTAGAATATAGGCATTTTTTGCCAATAAGAAGCATGTCTATTTATTAGGGTAGCATACAGTTCTGGAGTTGTGGAACTGATGAATTCATCAACGATGTTTTGAGCTGCTACTTAGTTGCAGAAAACCTTCTCTTGCAGGAATTTGTTAAGATTCTTGAAAATGTGATGATCGGTGGGATAGAGGTCTGGTGATTAAGTTGGCTGAGGTAGAGAGGCCCAGCTTGATCAGCTTCTTCAGAGTCATTTGTAAGACATGCTTCTGGGTGTTGTTATGGAGGAGAACTGGTCCTTTTCAACTGACCAGTGTTGGAAAAACATGTTGCAATTCTTGGTGCATTTTGTGATTTCCTGACAATACACTGCTGTGATGGTTTTGCCAGGATTCAAGAAGTTATAATGGATGATTCCACTTGCTGACCACCAAATATTGACCATAACCTTCTTTGGATACAACATAAGTTTGGGGAGGTGCTTTGGTGCTTCACCTCAGTCTAACCACTCTGCAGAACACCATCAGTTGTCATATAGAATCCATTTTTTAATTATATGTTATAATGGCATAAAGAAGTGGATCACTTTTGTTGCACAAAAGCAGCAGAACAGACTTTGTAACGAATTTTTTTTAAAGTTTTGTTCACCTCATGTGGCACTCATTTGTCAACATGTTTTGATTTTCCTGTTTTGTGCAAATGCAAAAAAAAAAGTTGAAAGATTAATGTTTAAAGTGCAGCTTTTGCATGCGTCTGCTTCAATAATGGCCCTCACTGGTTGTCATCTATTGCAGAAGGATGTCCATGACCCTCCTCGTCTTCAAGGTTGTTGTTTCTCTTAGAAAATTTTTGGAACCAATGTTGAGATGTATGTTTGTTGATCATACCCTGGCCAAATGCTCAGTTGATATTACTAGCAGTTTCCGCTGCTTTGTTTCCCCTTTTGAACTCATGCAACAAAATCCCTTGAATTTGCTTTTTTCCGCTTTAATTTGACAGAGTAGTATAAAAAAGAATAAACAGCAAAAAACCCCCACACATTAACATAAATAAGTAGAGTGAATTTCATGCTTTAAAATGGTGTGCTCTGCAAACACAGTTAAAGTTTAATCCAAAATAAGCTTCACAGTTTACAGTGATAAAAACAGCAATTGTTTTTGCACCAACCTAATAATTTTGGCTTAAGGGCATAACATGATTAAGTATTTATTTATAATTCATTACATTTATTTAAAAATCATTATATTTGAGGTGACCGATTTCGTGAGAGCTCTTAAGGACATATGCTAAGTTTCCATCATGAGAAGTAGAAGACATTCTACTATATATTTTTAAAATTTCAACAACTGAAGAAGCAGTATTTAATCAGAATCAGAAATAGGAACAGGTAGAGCACAATTTGCCGACAACTATGCCCAGTTCTAGTTTAAATTATGTTGTAACAAGATTTTTCTAAACCGTCTAGCAGAAATCTGGAAGTGTAATAGAAATCTGTAAGTTGTCAGAATGATAAAATTACATCACACACATTTTCTCATGAGAAAACTCAAAGAATATTAGTGATTTGGGTTTGAGGGTCAAGATTTTGAATGCTGGTACCAGACTCAAATCTTTGTCCCACATTTACAAGCAATTTTCATCTCCTGTAATTCTTTTACCTATTTAGAGAATAAAAAAAAATGAGTTCATTACTAATTTAGAATTGATATGCAAAGAAGAATTGAAATTATGACAAACTGGGATACTACTTATGTTAGTGACTCAAAGTAAATAAGCTAGAAATTTAGTGAAAAATGGCAAAGAAAGCACAATGAGAGATTGATGATTGTGCCTGGGAGTCTGTTTTATTACAGCTTAAGCAAATCAGGTTCTTGGAATAAGATGCACATTTTTGGTTTAGGGTTCTAAATGGACCTAAAATTCTCAGCATTAATGGGGTTTGAGTAGAATGATTTAATCTTTCTGTCTTAGAACTAATGTGTAATTCTTTAGTTGAAAGAGGTAATTTAGAATGAAATCCTTGTCACAGTTACATATTTTTTTTTTGCACTGGGCAGTACAGTCAAAGTTTCCATGGTAATTTTTATAAATAGTGTGGTTAAAAATTATATTCAATGGATATAACAATAAGAAAACAAATGTCCTGAAAAATAGTGAGTATGAAACAACTCTTAGGAGACATAAGAAAAAATATTACAGAACGGCTACTGGCAATACCCTTTATAGTTTTCATAATTATATTTAGGAATGTCTAGTTTTCTGCTAACTGTAGAAAACAATAGTTTCTTACATGTAGTATAACTGCTGACAGTGGGGAAAATACAGGTTATTTTTCTACCCTTTGGAAGATATTCTGATCCCAGCGCTTTTGATGTTTTCATTTCTTCACCTGTATGCAGACAAAGGTGTTACGTACTCACCAATCCTCGTATGCCAAATGCAGTGCATAACAGAATATGAAAAGATCCTGAAGGGCAGTCTTTTTTATTCTTTTGCAAATTAGCTTATGCTATGGGTGATCTGTCTCATGATTGTTGTCCATAACTGTAATATCTGACAGAGCAATTCTAAAAACTAAATTACTTCATGTATGATACAACACTGGTGGGAGTTTCCCAAAGAATTTACTGGTGCAAATTCAACATTCGTGACTCAGCAAATGTAATTTTTCCATCTGGGTCAATATTGAACTAGTTCTGTACACATGACTTTGGATCGCAATGTTGCTGAAGACAGATCTGAGATAATATCTAAGGACTTTGTATTGATTATTTGATTTTCAACCCTGAGGTGAAGTCACACACAGAAACAATGTAATCTTTATAGAATGTTTCCCTGTTCTGTGAGAAGTTATTTCATGTCTGGCCACAACTGCCAGAAGTTTTGACTCACTGAAAAATAAAGGTGGGATGGAATGAAAGAGAAATAGTTCATATAGCAGTAATCACAATTTGAAAAAATATACAATTTAGCTGTATTCCAATAATTCAGGCTTAAATATCTTTATATGTTCTTTTAACTTAATCCAAACTGGAGCATCAAAATGACTAAAAACTTATTTAACAAAAGACAGAAGCTTATCCTAAGTTTATGTTGAATGAACAGTACCTTCTGTCAAATACTTTTGCAAACACTACAAAAATGTACTGTGTTTTGTATTTTCAGTACTTATATGTTTCACAGAAAAATCCTACAGGAACAACATTTGTGATGTTAAGTTGAACTTTTTGAATTTTTTAACCGGTTCATATGTTTTTAAAAAATCTTCACCCAAATTATATGTTTTAGAAAGGTATAGAACTATGGAATATGTTAAAGTAGGCACTAGCATGTAGCATTTGCTGACATTCAGGAGCTGAGTATTTCTAAAAATTCTGTTCTTAGGCAGCTCAAGTTCCCTGCACTAAATCTTCTAGAAATTATCTAAACCTGATGAGGTAAAATCTATTTTGTTTATTCCTCTAATCCAGTCCCTAGAGCCACTGTCTTATGGACATTTTGCTCACTATATTAAGAAGCCCATTCTTGTCATTTCATTTGTGCTGTATTTAGGCCATCAACAGTGAACACAGAAACTGTATTTTGTAGTCCTCCAGGGAAGTGGAGACTTGATAAATATCCAACCAGTGCCCTTACTTCAAGTGATAAATAAAAATAGAAGCAGAAAAACACAGGAGCTACAAAAGTATACTGTCAGTCTGAAAATCCACACCAAATTGAAAATGCTAGTTGACAAGAACTCATCTTAGGCCTCTTGGGCTGTATTTGGAAATGGAAAAGAAGAGCAGATATTAGTATGACAGTGTATATTAAAACAGTGTCTGCTAGTAGTGCTATAAATGGTGTTGGCATTTCCATTAAAAACCAGTATCTTTAGGGAGGTTCTGAGGTCTTAGTCTGACCTAGAGTGGTGTAATTTTTCGTATTTATTTTCTGTTTCTCTTTGGTTGAGTTGATATTTTTTGTATTTACCAGACAAGGGAAAATATTGCTTGTATTTTCTAAGCTGTAGATAATAATTAGAGTATACAGTTCTTCAGTTTTGGTGCTTTCCTTGTTCACTGAATTGTAGGACTGGTTTTGCAGACATTTGGTCTTTTATGTAAATTAACAGGATTGCATATTTATTGCTAACTGAAATTTAAGCTAATTCTGTTTTAGTCTTTGTAGGATTTGATTTCTTTATTTCATTAATTAATCTAATATTGTAGTTCATAGAATATGAGCTTTCTTTTTTTTTTTTTTATGCTACAGCCATTTGAGAACTATAACAGATGTGTACTACAGGTAGTTCTACAAATGCTGGCACTCTGATTCTGTGTTCAGTGAAATGACCTGTCTATTGCATACTATTTTAAATTACGTATCACAAGTGACTAGTGCTCTTTTGTGCTTTAGATTTCTTCTGTGCCTCAGCTTGAGAAGATACAAACGTGTAGGCGTAAGGAGTCATTGTTTAGTTTTAAAATTCTGTTTTAGATTGCATTTCTTGCTTTTTGTTTCCATTTTTTTTGGTAAACAGAAGTGCAGCAGGAGATTCAGATTAAGTTATTTATTTTGCAGGATTAAGAATATGATTAGTAATATCATTAATTTCCCCTCCCAGCATATTAGGTTATATTTGGAATAAAAACATTTAATCACATATAGTACATTAGCATTTGAACAATATACAACTCTGATTTTTTTCTGTATATGTATGTGTGCATATAAATATCGATATAAACAAGAGAACATCTTCCAAATTCAGTGTCTGAAAAGAGAAGAAAATGCTATTTGAGCAGTTAAGAGAATCCAACACAGCAGCAACACCAGCATCCCAATATAAAGGCATCTCCAAAACTCACTGCATAACTGCCTGTGGAGTCTGTCATGGAACCACACGCTGCTACTTGAAAAATACCTTGTACCTTGCTGAAATGCGGTGAGATAAAGTAGCAATTAAGAATAGCAGGATAGTTTTGTTCAGCTGCATGGCTGGGAATTTTCAAATTATTTTTTGTGTGTGTGAATGTACAGAAAATGCTCATAAAATGACCTGAGTATGGTCCTTTCAGTGTTGATTTTTGGTTTACTGAAGTTAAATGTCTTTTCAAGTCATATTTTTAATGAATATTCTTACTATCTTTGTCTTATGTTTTTCTTTTTCCTACCGGTTTTAGAATACCAGAATGAATTATATGGAAGCTTTGTTAAAGAAAAGCTTACTGTTTTGTAAGTGATCATTCAGGGCAATGTCAAAATCTGCCATCTTTTTGTTGCATCTTTAGTGCAACAGAATACCATAGAAGACTATATCTGTGCAAATTAAATATAAATATATTATGCCTGACTCAGAGGAAATTCCTAATATGCATATCACCATTCGCTGTGAAGAGTAGGACCATGAAGTTTTGTTTTATGTGAGACTTGTTTTTATGGTGCTCTCTGGGCACATCACTGGCCACTGCTGGAGGCAAGATACTGGCTACATAAACCTTGATGTGTTACAACCACCTTTATATTTCATAGAATTCTGAAATGTAAATTCAGTTGCTTGACAAAATTCTGATCTAAATAATTCAGACAGCTCCTACAGCTGTGGCACTTGTCCTTTGGGTTTCTCTGTGTCCTGGAATAATGTGCAATATTCAATTTTACATCCTAGCTTTTGGTGATTTTTTTTAAAACTTGTTGAGAACACTTCCATTGTAAATGTTGTTTCATTGTTTTGAACTCTTTCCAAAGTATTTGGTCAAGTTGGAATGTTTTCATAAAAGATTTTTAAGGGGTTAATGCTACTGGCTGATAAATGCCGAGTTGATTGCATGACTATTTTGCTACCGTACATGGTTACAGAAGTGTTTCCCCTCATTTGTGACAGATCCTATTGATTCCACATGTCAGAGCTCTCTGAATAACCCACGTCCATGACCAGTCTCTCTTTCACATGGCCACACACCATAAGCCTTTTTTGCATAAGGGTGTATTTTGGCCTATGCTGTTGCACATTGTATATCCAGTTCACATAGCACTATTCCATACCATGTGAGAATTGCTCAATGGTGCATTAACTAAGTTTAAACCGGTATTCAAATATAGCTTTTGTAGAAACCATATTGTAGTAGAGTTTTTTCAGAGCCTGTAAGAAAGAAGTTTTATACGAATTAATGATATTTTTTAATAAATGTGCATCTTCCATTAAAAGTCTTTTTTGTTACACATATGCATTAAAGGGCAATTGTGGATTAAGATAAATACACAAAGCCCAAAAACTGTGCTAGCAAATAATTTTCAAAAGCTAATTTTCTACACTGACATTTTATTTTCTTTTTTCTGAATTTTTCTTTCATCTTTTGATCTGCTTTTTCTTCACTGTTCATCACCCATTTCTTTGTTTGGGATAATTGTTCATTTTTACAATGAGTCAACTTTAGCAGCCAACTAAGTAGAAGTCTCTAATCCCCAGTAGATAAGGTTTTATCTAAAGTACTGGCAAATTTGTATATCTAAGCTATAATTTACCTATATCAGATATATCTTGGGTTTGTTTGCCCTGTTATTTTACAGCTAAAAATTCCCCAAAAGTCAATTTCAGATTCCCTTTTGAAAATTTGGTCTTTAAAAAACATACCTTTCTATTTACTATCCAAGGTGTGATAGAGAATAATACGTTTAATAATACGTTATAGTTTGTGCAGTTTGACATTAACAGTCTCTCTGATATCAAGGCATTTTATAGTTTTCCATCACAATACATTACTTCTGTAGCAGTCCAGTTTCACTTAACTTTGAATAATTTTCATTTGTTTATATTTCATTTGCTTGAAGACTGTCCTGTACAAGCCTTTTCCTGTGACACACTTTTCTTGTAGGAAAAAGAACCCAGATGGTTATTCTGACTGTAGTTATATCAGAAAGCATGGCCTGTTATTTCCCTGTCTTGATTCTTAGTGGGAACATATGTATTAATACACTCAAGAGGAATCAGTTATTGAAAGATGTTGGAATGAACCAAACCAGAAATGACGACTGAAGCCTATTTTTTTAAGTTGTGCACTCCAATATTTGCAAGAGAGGGGTTGTTCCCCATCAGTCATGTATTTCTATCAGCCTGAGCTAGAAATAAAAAAAAATGATTTGGAGTCTCTTGTGAGAGAAAAGATAGGTTGCTGAGCTTGGACACGTGATGTGAGAAAAAAAGGGTCAGCAAGTAGATTATCTTCCTGAAACTACAGAAGTAACAAATACTTTATTTTTCTTCACACAGTGCTTTCTGTTTTGAGGCAGGTTTTGTTTAATTTTTGGGCTCAAGCAAGTTCAAGCATTGTGTTCTTTTAAGTGCGTAGGCATAAAGATCTGGTGGAACGTTTTGTTAAAATGGTAGCCATCCACTGGTAGCAATCCATTCAAACCATGTAATGTGTTATAACTTATGGCAGAAAACAGCCACATTCCCACACTAAAGCTAATTATGGTTATCTCTGCACTATGACTAGAAAGTTTTAACAAGAGTGTTTTAATTGGCTGTTCAGAAGTTTTCTAGCTTCCAACATCAGCATATTAATGACTGGGTTATAATCATCATTGCCTTCTTTATATCCAGTGTTTCTTATAGTTTTTCCTTACATTTATCTGAAGTGCAGTAAAATGACAAGATAGCTTTAATTTTTGTTCATTGATTTTTGGACAATTTAAACTCTTGAGTCTTTACAATTTTTTCTTTAAATTCTGGAATATATACAGTGTATTACATATTCATAATGTATACATGTGTTTACAGATACACACATCTGGTTCCAAAACACTTATTAATGAAAAGTAAATTAAATATTTCCTACTAATATTCAGGCTTAATTAGAGAAATAGTTTTCCTGTGTATATACTGAAAGAAACCTGCTATTAGCATGCACAGTAACCTACTTGATGATTTTCTTTCTTCCTTCAGAAAACCAACCTTTTTGAAAGCTATTTTTTCTACTTCATTCTTTCATTGTTTATTTTTTCAGTAAAGATTAATTATTTACTGAAGGTGTAAACTTCCATCTTCATTATTGTTTAATGATGGAATATGCCAGAGTGTTGCTAAGCAAAATAAGAGAGAGTTGAAGAAATGCAGATTTTCCTTGGCTCAATAAAATTAGAAATATCATGAGGATGCAAAATAACACAATTCCTGTCTCCTAATAACCAACTCATCCCTTCCTGTTGACAAGTCAAAGTTTAAAGGAATTTCAGGTTGTGTGTGTGCATGCTTGTGGTATGGAGTACAGATAATAAGCTGTAATCCACATTACCTGCAAAAAAAAAAAAAGATACTCACTGTAGAACTTCAGAAGAGCTCTTGGTTATGACAATGTGATTCCTCAGTTTCAAGTGAGCTAGCTGTAAAACAACTGAGCAGAAAATGAAGTAGCTGCTTGCATATGACTTAAAAAAAAAATCACAGGAATTCTAAATGGCAAAAACTTACAAGGTCACCTTGCCAGTCCTCCTGCCTGTAGAATATTGTTACCCCTGATATATTAAGAGTTTCATAACATTCCACAAGATTTTATGGGTTCCCCAAGAGAGCATTTTGGTTTGTCTGTAGTGCTAGAGTTGGAGGTTCCAGACCTATCTTGACAACAGTAAATATTGCACAAATTACTGCTCATTTGAACAGCTTTGTTTATATCAATGTGTACAAACGCAAAACCATGATGAATATGCATTTAACTTTTGAGAAGGTGAGTGTAAGGAATTGCTCACTTGTATGAGGGTGAACAGGTAAAGAAGTCTGCAGGATTAGTAGCAAACTTAAATTTATTTCAGAACTTTAAATAACTTTGGAGTATAAACTTACAAGTGTTTAACCCACACTCTCAGGACAGTTATATGGTGAAAAACATTCTCATTTTGTAATATTTTTCCTATGTATATAATTTATTAATATTTAGTGTATTTTTAGAAGTAAGAAACCGTAAAAACTGAAACATATATGGTAGTCCTACAACTCAAAATCTTACGGCTGCTTAGACACACCATCCTCTTTTGCATTCTTTTAGCAGCTACTTGATAGCAAAATTCCTATGCAGCAGTATAGTCAGGAGCTGTCTTACCCTAAAGTTCTCCTAAGAATCAGAGTTGGAAGTTTTGCCAGCTAAGCAACAGATAAAAACATTACTAAATGGAATTAATGCATCTGTTTACTACTTGAGTTAATCACTTTTCACTTTTTTTCTAAATCTGTCCATATCTGTCCCAGGAACACTTTACCACTGAAGGCTGAATTGATGCCACAGGCATATCTCTTAATGTATGGAGATAGAGTTTTATCATGCACAATGAAATTCTCTTACTAGATTTTTTCAGGAACATGTACTGAATGCATACAAGGATCAGCTTGGACAATTTGATCTGCGGTACTAACTTTTAACCTTATGTGTATTAGAAGTACTCAGTTTTTAAGTACAGTCGTGTTTTATGACAACAGATTTTTAACTTTGAATTTTCCTGTGAAAGCATGTGTAGACTATTCCTTTCACCAGGCAGAAAGTCTTTAACAATGGAAGGGAAGACTGTCATCTACATCTCAGACCAAAATAAAACAACAGCATAAATTTCTTGCACGTTCCCTCCTTTGAATGTGGTACCTTTGGCTGTTATCTCTCAGACATTCCCTAAGGTAGCCAATTGAACTAATCTAAAACTAGTTTAGTGTTGGTCTAGAATAAAATTTAGTTACACACTTCTGTGAGGTAAATAATGACAAGATGTCTTATTCTTGTGTCTCAAAATTCAGATCGCTTAGAATATCCATGCAATTAGTTTTTATTCTCTGATGTATTATTAGTGAAAGAAATATGTCAGAACTGAGAAGACATGAAGTATAACTCACTGTATTCTGTTTGTCAAAAACCATACCATTTATTTCTGCCTACCTTCTTACATCTAACTTGTATACATTGCAGTATTCCTTTAGGAGCTTTACAAGTTTACATATTTAATTCTTTAAAAAAACCCTGACTATACTTTCATACCTAAATAGTAGAGTGAAATATAAGTTCTATTCTTCCTTCACGAAACACTCCCATCACAGTATGCCAGTAATCCATAGTAAACTGGAAGAGCTTTGTCACAAAACAGTGTTACTTTAATCTGTGTCAGTATTTTTCATCACAGACTTCCCTGTCACTGATATTTCAAACAAAGTTTCTTTTAGTTTTTTATATGTTAGACTTGAAATTGAAAGCATCATTTTCAGATAAATAATTAACCATTTGTGTATGTGCCTTGTCAAACTGGATTTTTCAGTAAGAGTTATGGTTTTAGTGATAAATTACTTGTTATATTTTTCCTTTGCAGACAAAAATCTAGATTACCTGTGTTAATGGAATGATGAACCAGCAAGTAAAATTTGCAGTATTAAACTTTCAGACTTCATAGTTTAATTTTACATCTATGTTATTTTACTAGAATATAAACATATGTATAGTATACACATTTTGTTAACTAAAACACACACTTAGGTAAGTGCTTCAGTCTTTGAATGAGTCCCAAGTAAAAGATTAAAATGCACTGCAAAATTTGAAACAGATATTTTGGGGAAAAGGAAATAAATTATATGGAAGCACAGAAATGGTGCCACCAATTAGATATTTTGCCAAAAAAAACCCCGATCTAATGCTTTTATGCTTTTTCACTTGATATCAAAATTTATACTGTGTGATCACTTTCAGTTGTGTCACTGTGCTACTTTCAAATGTATTGTAAGAAATAATGTTTAATGTGAGAAAAGGTTAGTGAAACAAAAATTACATAAATGGTCCTTCTATCAAACATCAGTATTTGAACAACAAAAGTATGCCAGATTGTGAGGTTTTGTTAGAAAGCAAGATTTGGTTGCTAAATACTTGGGGTTTTTTATAACTGCCAGTGCTTTATTTCTTTACTTTCCTTAGATTTTAGGGTTAATTATTGACCTGTTTCATTTTTTTTAAGTTCCCATCCTATGCAGCTTTTTTTTTTTTTTTTGCCAGTTATAGTTGTTAATTTTTTTTCCCTAAGATTAATGTAAAAACAGTTCAATTTGCGTACTTTTCTCTCTAAAGTGGAATTTACATTGGGGAAATGACTGATTTGAAAGTGCAAACCATTCTTCTAACAACTATTTAAATGCATGCAGAATTTTAGGTTGTGAGCAGTCCTGTGAATTCCAATATATGCCTTGGAAATATATCTTATATTTATTTAAATCTTTGCACAAAGATTGGCAATAACATATTCCTTATATTTTAACATAGATAAATCTATTCACAGTATTCTGACCAATGCAAAGTATTGACTACCATTAAATAGACATTTCAATGTTTAGAAATCATAGAATCATTTCTGCGCCTAACAATAGATTATTTTCTTTTCCTTTAACTGCGGTGATGTTAGTTAGCCACTAGTCACCAAAACTGAATTTTAAGATTGGAAAAGCAATGCCTTTTGATTTGAACACCTTGCTCACACTAAGTTACTTCAGATCGTCTCAGTTAAAGGCTGATTTATTAAAACAAGGAATCTCAAAACACACTCTATGCAAGCCTAAATCATTGTGCATTATAATAACAAAATCTCTAGACATTTTTCTACTTTCCTCTGAGTTCATATTTTACTCTTCTAGGGCATATCTGTTTGATTTTATTGTGGTGGGTTCTGGGGACTGGAGGTGAGGTGCTGATTTTTTGGTTGATTGGTTGGGGGTTTTTTACCGGTCCTGCTGTGGAGTGCAAGAATTGATTCAAATCTTTTTCTCTTAGAATGCATTAAAAATGTTATTTTAAAAGAGTCATTTGATTCTTTAAATGATACCTGAATAAATAGGTTTTTTACGGATAGGTCTTATAACATTATTGGATTTCTAGATTGAATTTTCAGATAGAGTAATATGAACTGATACAATATAAATTTTGATAACAACTGTGGAATTTTAAGAAAACCGCTTTCTACCAGCAGATACATAGGTATGCTTGACTGTAGAAGTGAGAAGAACACAGGCAAACAGTATCAAATTTGTCTTTAAGCATCATAACTGATTCAACAGATCACATAGGTGTATGTATTGTTTTTATATATTTAAGCAGAATTCCTAACAGCAATTCAGTGGAACTTAGCAGAACTACTCACGTATAAAAAATCAAGCATCTAGCAAAGTGCTTTGCTGTGTAGAAGAGACAAGTTGCTGACAATAAGGTGTCGTAGAATCATAGAATAGTTTGGGTTGGAAAGGACCTTAAAGATTATCTAATTCCAACCCCCCTGCCATGGGCAGGGACACCTCCCCGTAGACCAGGCTGCCCAAGGCCCCATCCAGCCTGGCCTTGAACACCTCCAGAGATGAGGCAGCCACAGCTTCTCAGGGTAACCTGTGCTAGTACCTCACCACTCTCACAGTGAAGAAATTCTTCCTTATGTCTACTCTAAATCTACCCCTCTCCAGTTTATATTCATTACCTCTTGTCAAAGTGTCTAAGTGACCCAAATACTTAGTATGCATACTTAGTATGCAGAATATTCACAATTGGTTTAAAGGAGTAATAAGTCCAAATTATGCATATTAGTTGATGTTTAGAACACTTATTCATGTATTACAAGTGAGCTCTGGTTGATAATACAGTGGTTTTAATGTAGTCTCAGCATGGCAGAACTCTTCACATTCACAGTGGCTTTCCTCAATATATTTGCTGTGAGTTTTATGCATGCAAAGCACATCATACTTAGTGTGGAAGTATTCACACTGTTGCAGCATGTATGCAAGTCTCACACATACTGTGCTGTGAGATACCAGCAGCCCACAGTATGTTGCCAGATTTATTTTTCTACTATTATAATATTGATACAAATAAAAATTACAGCCTTGTCTACTCTTTTTAGTAGCTAATGAAACAAAAATCTGTACAGATATTTGCAAGATCTTTTTCTTTGTAATTATGTGGTTATGTGATCATATTATAGTAATACTCTATTTGTTATAGCATAATGACTATCATTGCAGTAAGGTAATATTAGGCATTATAAAACTTAGCAATCCAATATTTGTTTACTTTAGTATTGTGGAGGATAGACTTCTTGGGGATTTTTCAAGATTACATGGTAACTCTACACTTTCATTGTAAAACATTGTTGCCATTGTAAGACTGATTTTGCTATTTTCACCTATCTTTATTTTGTGATCATTACCAGTTTTTCTTTTATCTGCGCTAAATGTTACTATTCTGAGCACTTGATTTATTCTCCTGTATAACTTATATCTTTCTGTGACATCACTCTTATTCTCCCCATATGTGAATTCTTCCTTGGCTTTATGAAAACCCTAAATATGCTAATATATTTTAGAGGCCTTTTCATACTGTTCATGTCACATGATCAGCAGCAATTCTTTAAAACTTTGTGTTGTAAATAATTGAAATATTGCATAGTTGTATGGAGAAAATGCTGTACAGGTGTGACTTTCAGAAATTAGCATGATTTTTTGTTGTAAGGCAAAAACCAGTAGTGAAAATATCTTTAACAACTTCAAAATCTGGATCTTTCTCATTTGTTGATTCTATTTTCCTGCCAAAAAGCGAGCAGCAGATCCTCATGCTGGGAGTAGATTTATGGCTGTATTCCACTTCATTAGAAGGTTTGTGTTCGCAAGGCTTCCAGTATAAAAATTAGATTTCAAAAAACACTACGAGGTTGAGAGGGATAAAAGTTAAAAATTGCAGCATCAAGCTGGGTCTGTTTTGCATTATTTAATGGCTGATAGCATGGTTTTATTAAGCCCTTTGTTATCTTATTAAGAAAGTAGACACCACATTTCACTACCATGTTGAAGCTTAATAAAAGAACTTTCTGTTGGATTACTCTCTTGTTCTAATTTCTTGTGCAAGATATTCAGAATTTAATTGTTACCCTTGGTAGGTAACTTCATGAAAACTTCATTGCTGAATTTTGGAGAAAAATGAATGTCATGCCCTATGATGCTAACTATAGGATATAACTACGGGTTCTTTGCCCATGTAAGAGCAACTCTACTGCTAGTGGCAGTGCTGGTAGTACTGTAACAAACCAACTCAGCAGCCAGGTATTTGGAATAGTTTCATAAACTTAGTCTTCACAAAGCAAGCTCTATGGCAAATGTAACTGAAACAGCGTCAGGAAATTCTGCTGACATGACTATATTTGTTTAGGAATCATGAGGAGTATGTGATGCATACCATTTTTCCTCTCCTACAGTGAGGGAATGGAGTATTATTCTGCACAATTTCCTGCCAGTGGGAGAATGGAAGAACACTAGAGATGAGGTCATCCCTGAAATGTGGCATTAGTGAATACAGTTTATTGTTTTCCTGTATTTCACAATACGAGGTCAGTAGGATTAAGTAGGACAACTGCACAGTTTTCTTGAAGTAAGGTGAAAGTAGCCAGTGTGAGAAAATTGCTAATAGCGAATAGAACAGTGAGCAGTTTAAAGACTGCTTTGTTTTTCAGACTGTTCTCTGAGCTTCCAGACTTTTCTTTTGTCCCCTTCACAAGAAATAAAATTATTGACTATTAATTCATAGTTAATATGATTTTATATGACTATGAAGGAAAAAAACCACAGTTTATTTCTCAGATGTTATTAACACTGGAGAGAAGTCATTGGTTTATTTGGAAAACACTTCTGGACTGGAAGATTAAACAGTAGGTATTCAAAGGAAGACTATAGCTGCTTTTCCTGGCAGTTAAGCTAGGTTAGACTCAGCTTTTTAAAATCACTTAAAAACAGCAAGGAAGAACAAAAATGATTGCATTTTTTCTTTCCTCTTCCCATGTACTAACACATTACAGTAGTAGCAGACATGGAAACAGCAAGCTTAGATGATAGGTCAGTGTAGGTATTCTGTCTAATTTTACAATGATGTTTCCTTAGACTTCAGACAGTACTTTAAAAATTGAGAAATATAGCTGAAACACATCAAATAAATAAAATGGAAGTGCAGTGAATGTTCTCCTATTAGGAAAAGACAACTGTATTTAATTACTATTATCAGTCAGCATAGCTTTTAAAATGTACACACATTATGTTTCGTCTTCTGGTGAAGCCATTTTACACAGTTGAAACCACACACTAAATGCTTGAAGAGCTGTGAGGAATTAACTCTGTCATTACAAATGTGTATGTTTTCAGTATGAGGGAAAGGGGGTTAAGAGAGTTACCAGTAACACTCCTGCTTAAAATTCACTTTCAAATTGTCACTGCTGTATGAATCTTGATAACAGTCAAATATAGTATTGGAGTTACCATTTTGTTTAGGTGGTGTCTTTCATAAAATAAAACAGTTTTCTTCAAAACATGACATTTGCTTAAGTTCAAATAGCATTTTTTCTGTCGATCATTTTATTTTAGATGCAGTAATTGTACTGAGAGTATGTAAAGGAACTTTGAGGAAACTATGAAGTGATCATTTTATTCCTCTCAACGTTAACAAAATCTTCTCTTATTCCCTCTTTTTTGTCCACCAAAAAGCAAAGGTGTTCTGCTAGGAGTATGAGGCATCCTACATGATAAATAATCTAATACTTTGAAGACTACAAGGCAAAGTACAGCTCTGGGGAAAAAAAAAACCAAAACTACTTCTTTAAGATACTGATAATTTCAATTTTGTCTTCAAAAACTTGCCTGGTTGATTTTTTGAAGTGCAATCTATCATCAGTCATAATAAGGCAATACTGTTGGCTTTAATTAATTTACTCCTAATAGTAAAATATCAACATTTAACTTCCTTATTACAGTGTGACTGGTACCTCCTGCTCCTGATTCCTGGTAACAGATCAGATTACTGTTGGCACAGGAAATTCAGCAATAAGCCACACAATGTAGCACTGGTGTTTACTGAAGCAACAGTTAGTAGGGAGTAAGAGTATATCTTTTATGTAATTTATTTTTAATGTAAATGGGTATTTTGCATAGTACCTGCAAAATGAAGATCGAAAAAAAAACCCTCTTCAAATCTCAGTCTTCTCCAAATATTAATTTCTTACACAGTAAGACAAGAATGGCTATATCCAGTTTGATTAAAGCACCCCCTGGTCTGATACCCTGTCTTTAATAGCGGCCAGTCAAAAAAGCACAGGAAAAATAAGAACAGATCAAGCATAAAATGAAACTTTCTGGCTCGTGGCAGTCCACAGCTCAGGGATTTTCCAAGCTGAAAGTTATATTTTGAAGGCTTCATTCCATGAATTTCTGATGGGTTTGAAAACCTATCGCTAAAGTTTTGACTTCCAGAACTAATAGCTACAGTGATTTACTTGGTTTAACTGTGAGCTGTTTACACCTGTTTACATCTTTTTTATTTTTCAGCTTTGGCTTTTATTTGGTAATTTTATCTGAAAAAGCAGTGAATGCCAGTATTGATTTCCCAGAGATCTATTACACTCCATCTCAGTTACCGTTCTTCTAGGCAGAAGGGTCCTAGACTTTAGCGCTCTTGCAGAAGTTGAATTATCTACTCAGTAATCTTTCGATGATCCTGTATTTTTTTCTACTTTTTTTCCATTTAAGGTATGTAATATCTTGTAAATCTTAGAAAGAAGTAATTTTGAACTGCACAGCTACTGTCTATTTAGTATCCATTACAAGGGTCATTTTCAACAGATTTAAAAACTGTAGTACTAGCATAAAAGTTTTTTAAAAGGAGATAATAACTTGACACAGGGATTAAGAAAAGTTATATTTCCAAAAACCTTGCAACAATGTATTGGTGCATAGCATTATATGGAGAATATCATTGTTACATAAAATAGACTAAAGATCCTGGAGGTAAGGGAGTTTAAAGGAGTTTAATCTTTCATTTTCAAAAACAGAAAGGTCTTGGACTTTGTGGATGAAAGAAATATATAAACAATTACACTTGTGTGATATGCAGATGAAAAGCAAACAATACAGTACAGGGGTTAGGAAAGCTTTCTAATTATCCCAGGACTTTTGGAGTTGGAAGTATGTTGACAACTTAATTCTTAAAACATTTCCCTGAGGGACAGAATCTCTTGCCACGTATTACTTGGTATACTTGAATTAAATATAACAAATCCAGGAATTTAAGAAAGTATAGAATCAGAAGGTGAAATTAGGTTTTGATTGATATCAAGTAGGCAGTGATTTTGAGAGATGACTCAGATATATGCCCTTGAAAATTTTCTTACACCAGATGAAGTGTAACAGTGCAGTTTTGCCACGTTTGTTAAAAATGTTCTGCATCTCTAAATGCTACTATCTCTGGTTTATAAGATTACATATTTCTGAAAGATTATTTCTTACAGCAGGAGCCAAAAATGTTCCTCGATAGTTTGGAAACTGCAAAACTGCATAACTGTTGCTGGTAAAAGTGAGAAAGTTCTGCAGAGGCTTCATGATTATAAGTCAAGAAAGATATTGTTTATTTTAATGTTGAAAATATTGATTTTTAATTGGTGATTTGAATTTTTGAGGTTAGTAGGAATGGACTAAACCCTTTTCATTGAAATTCTTGAATGAAATAAGAAGTATGTAGTCTGTAAAAAAATGAAAATCTGCCTTTAAGATAATAGCTCTAATAAAAGTTTATAGGGGGAAAAAATGAAAAGAAGAAGCCTTACTGAGGAACACGAGTATACAACTATTTCTACAGTCTCTGAATGCATGTGAACTGCTTGAAGAAAAAACAGAAGCATAGCAAGGATTGTCTACTATTTCTACTGTATTTCTGTTGTAAAACAGGTATTATTTGGGTTTTCATAATTTATAAAAATACCTAGACATGAAGTTGAACAATATATTAATTCTTCCTTTAAGTGAGTAATTTGTAGTAAGTTCTTCATTTTTGCTAGTCATGTTGATAAAATACATTAGTACCTTTTCTTCAGAAAAAAGATTAATAATGGTTTATGTGTTAAAATATTTAATTGCTTCCCATTGTCAAAGATTTCAGTAACTAAAGAACCTTGTTTCCACTTTAATTTCTGCTACAACTTGTGTCATTGCATTTCTGTGAAAGAAGAGGACACTTTTTTAATGCAATATTAGAAATGATTGTTTTTATTTTAAATTTATTTTTACTGGCTATATAGGTAAAAGTAGATTTCTGAATGTGAAAACCAGACTTCAAAAGTTCTAGTACCAACAGGAACAGTTTTCTAAATTTCTTTGAAGAGGTATTTTTTTTAAAGAAAATGAGTGGAGACTATTCAGTGGCAGAGGTTTCTTTTCCTCTTTTGTAAAGGCAGGTGTACTACCAGGAAAGGGGCTGAAATTATAGGACTTTAGTAATATTTAATTCTCAAAGAAAGTGTAAGACTACAAATAGCAAATATTAAATTAAAAGTAAATGCATTCAGAATAGTAGAAGAAGTGATGACAAGTTTTGCCATCTCCCTTGCCCCAGTTTATAATGGATTTTTTTAATTTAATTTTTTTACATAGGCAATTTACCAATCAAAATACTGAAATACTGTTAAAAGCACTGAATGAAAATTTAAAGGAATTCATGGTGTCCTTTTCAAGTTTTGTATAGTATTAGAAAGTACTTATACTTCACACTATCACCTACTCCACTTTACTAGAATTTGTACAGGTCCTTAAGCCTCATTGCGTCTTATTAGTTGTAAAGTTTGCTTGTAACTGTATTCTGTCTTACTCTCTAGCAAAATATATTCTAAATGCATATTGATGGAGTATAGTGTTTCTTACCTTTCCATCAATATTTTCCAATAGCTTAGGTTATTTTTCAAAACATATTTAAATTATAGATTTTTACTAAAATGGCAGTAATATGTATCAGTTCTTTCAGTAGTAGGCACTCTGTAGACTTCTTGAGTGGTTAAGTGGAGACGTCACCTTTGTCCTTTCCTAGGTAATTAATCCAAGGCATTCAGTAGACTGATACCTACTGCTGTCTTATGCTGAATATTTTTAAAGCAATTTTTTCTCTTCCTTGGCTTGTAGTATGTGTTTTGTTTTGCTGTGTTGTTATATAGAAACAAACTTTAAAAACCGTAGCTGTAAATCTAAAATATGATAGAGTTCAGAATCATTTCTTGCTTATGCCTAATATTCTCTTTATTTCATCCTGGCTTATCCTATAATATCCTGGAAACACTGTTCTGACTTTAACAGGACAAAGATGATCATGAAAGTATGATATTAATGGGAAGGCTGTACGAGCATCATGAACAGTATAAGATCATGGGGTTTGATCTCCCTTAGTGGTCTGTAATCTTCCACTTCTTATGTTTATCACAAGTTGTTTGTTCCTGCTGCTTCCTGCCTGTCTCTCCCAGATGTGCTGAATCAGCATCTGAAGAAGCAGTGCAACCTTTCTCTCAGGGGCAGTCAGAAGCCCTGCACTGAGAGGCTGTATTTACTGTCAGCACTCTAGGAGACATGTGTCCTGGTAGCACTGGGCACATACATTTAAAACTTATTTAGGTAGGAAAGGCATGGAAATATGGGCTAAAGGAAACAAAGGTTAATGGAAAAACAATGCAGGGACGAGCAGCAATATCCTGAAGCTACTATTAAATGAGAAAGGCTAACAGATGCTATTGTGATAAAACAATATGCAAGTACCCAAACACCAGTAAAATAGAAAGTAGGAAGTTTTTCATATTACAGAAGGAAGAGGTTGTAATGGTTTAGGAGATGAAGGCATTTAAGTGATCTGTAGAGCTTCACGGTTTCACATGCTCTGTGACTCCTCTAAATGTTATAGAAGTTACTCAGCTTTCCCATCTCTAGTAATGCAATTTGTTTCCATACCACAACATTTATTTTCAGGACACAGTTCATAAATTGATCCTGATGGTTCTGACTGATTGAACTGATGCTGATCTGATCCTGATTCATGGTTGACTGTGATGAGCTGGGGTATGAGAGCAGCTCAAGTATGTGATCAAACAGTTTGATCATGATTGGCCAGAGTGAAGCCTGGAAGCCTGATAAAAAAATTAGTGTTCTCTTTTACATAACAGCCAGCATATGCTTAGTGTGAAATGCTGGTCTTCAGCAGCCTTTTATTTCCTGTGGGAAATGGAAATTGTAGTAATTTTCTAGTGTTATGTTCTGAACATTTTTGGTAGACGTGACTCTGGGAGCTCCTCCACTGTACACACAAGAAAGGTGCAAGTACAGATTTCAGGATTAGGCTGTCTTTGATTGAACAAGAGAAAGAACATACACAACAGTGCAATCTGCATTTCTCATCCACTGTAAGTTCAGCACACTCACCATGGATAAGAACATAAGTATATGAAAACAGTATCTGTTGGATGACACTTGAAATCACCCTGCAAGGAGACAATGAAAAACAAAGCATGCATGAGAGTGAAAAAATTGTGAGCAGAATCTGTCCCAAACCCACACTTTCTGCTAAAGACAAAATAGAGCACAGAATTGTTAATCAGTCTGAACAGTCTGCCCTCTCTTATACTCCTGGTTGAAAAGGATGTTCCTGAGAGCAATATTGCTGATGAAACTAAGTGGAAAAGAATATATTTGTTTGTTTGCTTCTTTTTTTGTTTAATCTGATTGAAACTTAAAAATATAGAAATGTAATAAAATTACACATAGTTTTTTATATGTTCTTGTTGTTTCTACTTTACTCTCTTTTGCCTTTGTTTTTCTATAGGAAAAAGTGCTAGGTAGTAACTGAAAAATTTTGCTGAACCGAGGCCTATTATGCCATTACTAATTGTTCTTATCTCTGTAAGTTCATTAAAAAAGAATGGCTAGTTTTATTTTCAAAAAATTATACCTGTGTTCTCAGCATCATTACAAAAGCTGTCATAGTCCCAAAGGTTAGTGAGAGTAAAGCTGACTTGTTCACGTTCTGACTATTATGGTAAATAATGTTAAAAGTGGAATGCTAAAGCAGTCTATAAGTGAAAAATATGTCCAGTCCTTCAAGCTAATTTATTTTAAAATACAGTTTTACATAGTAAAAGATGTCAAAATAATCTTTAGTGTGCTCACCAGGCATGTACAGGACAAGCAGGGATCAGGCCCAGCCAGCACGGGTTCATGAAAGCCCATCCTACTTGACCAACCTCATAGAATCATAGAACAACCAGGTTGGAAGAGACACGCTGGATCATCGAGTCCAACCGTTCCTATCAAACACTAAACCATGCCCCTCAGCACCTTGTCCACCCGTGCATTAAACACTTCCAGGGAAGGTGAATCAACCACCTCCCTGGGCAACCTGTTCCAGTGTCCAATGACCCTTTCTGTGAATTTTTTTTTCCTAATGTCCAGCTTAAATCTCCCCTGACAGAGCTTGAGGCCATTCCCTGTTGTCCTGTCCCCTTGTCTGGACTCGCTCCAGAGCCTCAACATCCTTCTTGTGGTGAGGGGCCCAGAACTGAACACAGGATTCAAGGAGCGGTTTCACCAGTGCTGAGTGCAGAGGGAGAATAACCCCCCCCGGACCTACTGGTCACCTCCTTCTATAACTAGGTGACCTTCCTAGTGGATGAGGGAAGGGCCGTGGATGTTGTTTACCTCGATTTTAGAGAAGCTTTTGACACTATCTGCTACAGCATTATGCTAGAGGAGCTGGTGGTTCATGGCTTAGACAGTTGCACTCTTTGCTGAATAAAAAACTGGCTGGATGGCCAAGTCCAGAGAGTTATGGTGAATGGAGTGAAATCCAAGTGGCAGCCAGTCACAAGCAGTGATCCCCAGGGCTCACTATTGCAGCCAACCTTGTTTAATATCTTTATCAGTTACTTGGATGAGGGAATTGAGTGCACCCTTAGTAGGTTTGCAGACAGCACCAAACTGGGCAGGAGTGTCAATCTGCTTGAGGGCAGGAAGGCTCTGTTCATCATGGAGAAGAGGAGACTGAGGGGAGACCTCATTGTAGTTTCCTGCTTCCTCACAAGGGAAGGAGGAGGTGCTGATCTCTTCTCTCTGGTGACCTCAGGTAGGACCTGACGAAATGGCAAGATGTGCCAGGGAGGGTTTAGAAGGGATATTAGGAAAAGGTTCTTCACTCAGAGAATGATGGAGCACTGAAACAGACTCCCCCAGGGAAGCAGTCATATCACCAAGCCTGACAGTATTCAAGAAGTATTTGGACCGTGCCCTTGGACACATGGTGTGAATGTTGGGGTTGCCCTGTGCAGGGTAAGGAGTGATACTTGGTGATCCTTGTGGGTCCCTTCCAACTCAGGAGATTCTATAATTCTATGCTTCTACTTTTTTTACTCATGTTAGAATCCCTTATATTACAAAGCAACATTGTTAGGCCCTGCAGAAGTTTTACTCCTTCGCAATTTTCAGTCATATCATGCAAAATATTATTTGATTTATGTTTAGACATTGGAATTCATACATGAGTAATAATAATTAAATCGTAAAGATCAACTATGTATGTTTTCAGTAGGAAGGAATTAAAAATTCATATTCTATTTTGAAAAAAAAATCTTCTGTGGAAGGAAAAACTAAGGTTGCTTATTTGAGATTTTTATCTCTATTTTCTTGACTATAGATAAAAATTGTCTTAGTTTGCTTGTGTCAAAATATTTTTCACTTTATTCTAGAAGTGGTACTATATTTTGGATTTTAATATTAATTCGTACTGAACAAATTCCAGTGCTACTGTTTACATGTAAACCAGATTTCACTGATTAGAATGGTTGGTGGATTTATTTGGTTCAAACCTCTCTATATATACACACTGCTTACTGTAATTTCTAATTTCTCTGGTTTTTATGCATTAAATACCCAAATGAAAGCAAAAGATAAGAAACTGCTGCAGGAGACATGTTAGAGCCTGCCTCCTAAGTAGAGGTTTTGTAGAGGCCTGCAAGAAGCTATAAACAAACACATTTTGAGCTTCATTAAAGTGTTCTTTTCCTGATAAACTCCATTCCAGTTTTCTTAGGCTAATGAATTTAGTTCTAGACTTCTTTTTAAGTCCAAGAAGTGATTTTATACCAGTTTGCTGTGGTCAGTGAGTCTTAAGATTAACAGTTTCTGTTTTTGTTACATAGCGTTTAACACAAGGAAATGTGGTTTCATACACTGCATACACTGTATAACGATGCTTGTATTATGAGTCTTTTGGGAGCCTACTTAATCATCATAACATTGTATATTAAATAACAGAGTTTACTGACATTGTATTGAAGAAATGAAGGTTAATTCTGCAGCCACACCCACCTTTGTAGCCAGCATAGCAATGGCAATAAGCTTGTACTGCACATTGGGGATAGCATTATTGCTTTTTATCCCATTCAGGAATACGCTCTGTCCAATTCAGAGTGTGATGGCAATGGGTTTTCATCTTCAGGATAGACAAGACAGAGTCACTTCCTCATCTCTGTTCTTTCCTATTTCTAGTACAGCCATGAGATCTCTTCTAATGATTTCTAATTCTGTTAAAACATTTTTTAAAATATTCTGTGTCATAGATCATCCATAACCATAAAAATTCAACAGTAAAGTTAGAAAAGGAAAGGGACAGAGTGATGTCTGAGGTCAGTGTAAATTATGTCAGGCACAACATGAGTGTACCTTTCTTATTAAACAAATCTACACATTCTGAAATGTTTTGTTTGCATCTTTTCAAAGGGTACGGACAGATAATGAAACTAATGAAATTTTAAACCAAAGGAATAGTATCTGTGTTTAAAATAATTAAATTGCAGTATTACCAGAGGATGTTATGGAGGCCAAAACCATAGATGAGCTCAAAAGGGAATTAGTCTTATTTCCAGCTCAGGAATTTATGTGCTAAGAGTTGGCAGAAGCTAGAAAGGCATATTAGGGAAAAATTACTTTACACATCTTTTTATATGCATCATTTAATATCCATTATCAGAGGTAGAAAACTGAGCAAACTGAGTCTCGGTTCAGACTTCCTTGTGTCCATATGAGAAGTATAGAACTTGACTTGCACAGTTTCTTTTCTTAGAAACTTTTCAGATGCCACTGTGATGTCTGACACAATAATACGGAGCTAGAAGTGGACATAAAATGTCTAAGAAAGCATAACCCTACCCTTCAGATTATTTCATGAACGCTTCATCCAATCCCAACTAAAAATGATTGTAAAGAGAAAAAAATCTTCATTTCTTAAAGTATTCTTTACAATAATGCTAATACTATAACAGAAGCTGAAAGACATTGTTCCTCATGGTGCAGCCTACATTTGAAAATTCTGTGATATACAGAGAAGAAAACTGAAAACCCATCCAGTAGCTACAGATATTTTACAGATATTATGTTAATATTAAAAATAAAAGCAAAAAACATTCAAATGTTCATGATACATAAATCAGTACCAAAAATGCTGGATGTATCTCCTGTTTGGAATAGAAGTGTCAGACAAATAAACACATTTCTTTGAGTTATAACAGATGAAAATAACAAAGCATAAAGGTTAAGAAAGAAAAGGAATCTGGTTAAAATGTAATAAACCTGAGGGCATTGCCTTTCACAGGAAATATCCTGACTGTGGCTAAAAACTACTTAATACAAAACATATTTGACTTTAAGCTATTATACTTCATTCAGTAGTAGAAAGGCATTGCTATTCTACCCACAAAGCTAAATGAAACATGTAGTACAACTATGTTTGATGTTTTAAAGACACACGCCTAAACTTTCAGTGATGGAAAAATGTCAGTGCACATAATTGTTCCAGGAATTATGCACATTTGCTTTAAAACAAGAGCAAGATGTCAGATCAAAATAGTATGAAATTGTCTCCAGACGGCTACATAGTAAGAAGGAAGCCACATCTATGCAGAAGAGGCTATCTTGTTAAAGATAGAGAAAAATTTTCTGTTATCAGCTTTATATATTAATAAGAACTAAAAGTTTTTAACCATCAATAATATCTTTTTTAATTCACCAAACAAAATATGGGTTTGCTTTCTCTCTGTTAATAGTATGAAAAGTTTCTGCAAGCCATGTAGATGAACTTGTCCAGCTGTAAGGAATATTGAGCTTGTAGCTGGGGCAGTAAATCTGAGGTTTTGTTTGCATATAGTGCTCTACAAAAGCTACTTTAAGTTTGTACTTACAGCAAATACCTTGTTAGAGACTGAGACAAAACCCCAAAAATTATGTAAGCTCAGGGAGTGTCTATTTTTTTTCCATTTCTTTGCTTTTCAGCCTGTATTGTTCAGTGGATCTTAAATTTTCTGTACGTCTTTATCCCTCTGGAATTCATTAGCTCTAGTTCTAGAGTATAAAGGGGATAATTTAGATGTAGCAATGTTTGTGTTATTTTCATTTTGAACTGAGATGTCCAATCAACACCTGCAGAATGTGTATGCATTATTTTACTCTGCATGCTGCCTAGGAAGTATAGTCTAATGATGTTTTTGATGGAGTAAACATTTGCAAATGAGGCTTTTATTGTAGAAATTCTCAATGCTGTATGAACAAAGCAAATTAATCACCTGGCACCTCTTTTCTTCTGAAATTAACTTATTCTGAATTTTATTTAATTCTCTTTCAGTCCTTATATCTCTGCTACTCAGACTGTCCAGAGCCACATATACATTTATAGGTACAGTGGATTATTTTTCATTATATTTTAGCCTTAAAGCATTTTTATCTAAAAAAAGTTTCATCTAAACATATTGTGTTGGAATTGTTCCTATAAATGTAACCAGTGATATTTATGAATCTTGTACATAGCAAGGATTATAAGAGAGTTCTCAGCAGGAATGTGTTATAGATTTTTTATAAAAATATTACAAAAAAGTACCCATTTTTTTTAGATGAAACCGTTTCAAGCTTCTTTCATTACTTGAAGACATAACATTGTCTTTACAGATCTTTGAAGTTAGGATTTTTTTAGATGGTTAAAAAAATTCTTGCAATATTTGAAAAGATCAACTAAAAGAGATGGCTGGTCATAGAACTTCAGGGCAAACCCCAAGAGGGTTTTGATCCACAATCCCTTAAGGTGCTGTACATTTGTGTTTTCATTCATACCAATGCCTTCAAATACTTGCCAAGTTTGAAAAATATATATCTCTGTTTTATTTCACACTAAAGGTCTCATTCAGAGAGGCACCGTAGAACAGCCTATCCTCTTTATGTTGCTCTTCTTGGGAGTCAAGGAATAGTATGGCCTAATGAGGTGCTACATAGGTTATCAACAGGATTTTATGATGGACTTCAATAGCTTTACATCAGAAGAAAACTTAAAAGACTTATAAGAGGAAAAAAAATTAAGTGAAGAGTTAGTGCTTCATGATACCATTTTCCAGGAAGAGAAAGTTTGATAATAATACCAAATGAAAAAATACTGATTAACAAAAGCAAATTCTTAATGAGGTGTTGTGTTTTTTTCTGAATCGTTCATGACTACTGAATAAATAATTTCATGAATTATATATTTAGATATTCTACAATCTTCAGAGCTAACAAGTATTTTTAGGAGACTTCAGAATAATATATTTGAAGTAGTATAAATGACAATTTTCAGAAGAGCTGAGAAAAATAGTAATATTTACAAAAAGCAATAAACATGTTTAATATTTTACAGCACTTGAAATGAAAACCTGCTATATTGATAGTACCAAAACTGATTACATGAGATATGTATTGTTTATTGTCACTCTGCATGTTCCCCATAGTTATTTTTAATTTCTGTGAAATTCTTTTGTCATTACTAGGGCTTACTTGTCACAAAATCTTCTGAATTAAATACATTAGGTATAGAACATTCAAATATAGGTTTTTGCTTCTTTCAATTAGTCTTTCAATTCTATGTATCCTTACTTGACATATCAACTTAAGACTGAGCTTAGTCCAGTAATTCAAATTCAACGATGATCTTTCCTTTTAAATGAGGAACTAACAAGGATGAATCAATCATAAGCTTAATTATAAACAAATTACTCATAACATTTAGACATAATGCTTTATGAAGTCTTATGTTGTTAAATATATGTTGCAGTAGTTGGTTTACAATTAAATGCCTGAGACAGTATAATAAGATTTTATATGTTAGTGTATAATTTTTACCATGCCTCTCTCCTCTCTGACCTGGAACTGTTTGTGCAATAATTGAAAAATGAAATTTTGAAAATATATATATTACTGTAATGGTAGTCTATTTCAGAATTATCTTGTCTCTTTCTTCATGTAGCAAGTGCAAATGGTGGAAATAGAACAATATAACCACAGTAACATTTTGGGACATTTTGTGAACTATTAGCTTATATATCTAAGAAACCAGACATGCAAATTGAAAACCTTACACTTTAAACTAAATCTGATGTTTAGCCCTTTTTAAATGCTGCATCTGAAAATATAAATACAATAGAGCTATGGAGTGGTTCAGTAAATGTTCTTGCATTCTGTCAGAGTACCAGTAGGACTGTCTCCCCTCTGGTCTATCTTTTCAGTTTAGCTATAGGAAAAAATGAGGTACAGCATAAACACATGAAAAACTTAGAGTACTGAGATCAGATCAAAGCTCTGTCTTGCACAATATTGTGTTTGATCAATTATGAATACCTAGGGAATAGTATGAAAACAAGGCAAGTATATATTGATAGCTTCCAGGCTACTTCCACATAGGTGTCTGAATCCACTTCCAAATCCACTGCCATCCATTTTTCCCTGAATGGGTCTAATTTGTTCACAGTCTAATTATTTGTGTGAGAAGATAGGCCCTCTTTGTTTGTTTTGAGCCTGTTACCTGTTAGCTTCATTTAATATCCCCTAATCTTTGTATTAGAAGAGCTAATGAAATAATTACTGCCAGATGACTTTTTCTATACCACATGTGAATTTCTAGTTACCTGTAGAGCAGACTCCAGACATAGATTTCTCAGGCTGACAAGTTCTGACAAACCTAGTCTGTCTGATGCATTTCAGTTACAGAGAAAATACGGCATGTCAATTGCAACTATCATATGATAGTGGCTGAGGCTATAAAGACTGACTTCAAGAGCACCATCAAACCTAAATTTGAATATTTCCAGGGATAGGGCATCTACTACCTTTCTGGACATCCTGTTCCAGTGTTTCAGCCCTCTCATGGTAAGAAATTTATTCCTTCTATCCACTATAAATCTACCCTATTCTACTTTAAAACCTTTACCTATTGCAGTGGGCCCTGCTAAAATGCTTGTCCTTATCCTTATTACAAGCTCTATTTAATAACTGAAAGTCTAAAATAATGTGTGCCCAGAGCCTTCTGTTCTCCAGGCTGAACAACCCCAACTCTTTCCGGTTTTCTTAATAGGAGAGGTGTTCCAGCCCTCTGATCATTTTTATTGTTCTCTGAATCCTCTCCCACATGTCCATGTTTTTCTTGTGCTGCGGGCTCCAGAGCTGTACACAGTACTTCAGGTGGGTTCTCACCAGAGTGGAGGGGCAGAATCATCTTGCTCAACCTGCTGGCCACACTTCTTTTCATGCATCCCAGGGTACGGTTGGCTTTCTGCGCTGCAAGTGCACATTACTGGCTCATGTCAGCTTTTCACCCACCAAGACACCCAAGTCCTTCTCTGCAGGGCTGCTCTCAATCCCTTCATCTCCCAGCCTATATTTATATCAGGAATTGCTTCAGTCCAGGTGTAGGACCTTGCACTTGGCCTGGCTGAACCTCAGGAAGTTCACACTGGCTCTCTTCCCAAGCTTGTCCAAGTCCCTCTAGATGGCCTCTCATCCCTCAGGCATATCAGCTGCACCACTCATCTTATTGTCACCTGCAAGCTTGCTGAGGATGCATTCAATCCCACTGTCTGTATGTCATTGAAGAAGATATTAAACCGTACTGGTCTCAAAATAGATCCCTGAGGGATACCACTTGTCACCAAAACTTCATCCAGACATTGAGCGGTTGACTATTGCCCTGTGGACTATTGCCCATCCAACCAATTTCTTGTCCACCAGTCTACATATAAAATCCCTGTCTCCAATTCAGAGAGTAGGAAGTTTTGGGGGACTGTGTCCAAGGCCTTACGGAAGTCCAGAGAGAAGACATCCATAGCTGCTTTCCTTGTCCACTGACATGGTCACTCCATCATAGAAGGCCATTAGGTTGTTCAGGCAGCACTTGCCCGTGGTGAAACCATGCTGGCTGTCTCCAACCACCGCCTTGTCCTCCATGTGTGTTAGACATGGCTTCTAGGAAGACCTATTCCATGATCTTCCCTGACACAGAGGTGAGGCTCACAGGTCTGTAGTTTTCAGAGTCTTCCTTCCTACCCTTTTTAAAAATGGATACAATGTTTTCCTTTTTCCAGTCACCAATGACTACACGTGACTACCATGACTCTTGAAATGCCATAGGGAGTGGCTTGGCAATCAACCAGTTCCCTCAGAACTCTGGGTTGCATCATGTCAGGTGCCATAGACCCTGGTTCCTCAGGTGGTCACAAATCTGATCTTTTAGATTGGAGGGACATTGCTCCACTAGTCCCCCTCTTGCAGTCTATCCAATCAAGAGGTGTAGGAAGAGAGGTTGCCAGTGAAGACTGAGGGAAAAAGGTTGTTGAGACAGCCTTATCTTTATCCATTGTTACCAGTTGCCAGTCATGTTCATCAGGGAGTTACACATTTTTTGACCTTCCTTTTCTGGCTGACATACCTGTAGAAGCTCTTCTCATGGTTGGACCTGATGATCCTGTGAGTCTGTTCCAACCAAGTGAATCTACGATTCTGTGGTTATTCTTTGAATCTCTTGCCTTCCTGACCCAATCTCACACAATTAGATAACATCTCCACACTCTTCCCAGGATACCTGTTTCTGCTTCCACAGCCTGTGCATTTCCTTCCTGCTCTTTAGTTTGATCAGCAGGTCTCAAGTCAGCCATGTTAAACTCTTGCCTTCGTTTTCTTATTTCTTACACCTGGGGACTGAAAGGTCTTGCATTCTGTGGAAAACATCCTCAAAGATTTGCCGGCTCTCTTACACTCCCTTGTCCCTGGGGGTCCTAGTGACTAACTACGTGAACAGTGAGAACCTTGCTTTCCTAATATTCAGGGTCCTGACTTTATTCTCCACTTGACCCAATATCCATTAGACTGCAAACTACACCAATGCTTGATCACTGCAGCCCAGGCTGCCTTTGAGATTGACATCATCAATCAGCTCACCTGGTGGTGACCAACAGGTCACATATCACAACCCCTCTGCTAGGGCTGTCTATTATCTAGCTTGAGAAGTTACTCTTAGTGCACTCTGGGAGTCTCCTAAATTGCCTACAGCTTGCTGTGCTATTGTCCAGCAAGATGTTGTGGTGGTTGAATCCCCCAAAGTATGAGAGCCTGCAAGCACTATTCTTCCTGTAAGTCAGAGTAAGAAGGCTTCATCAATAGAGTCCCTTGATCAAACACTCGGTAGTAGACATGGACCACAAGGTTCTTTTTATTGCCTGGGTCTCTAATTCTCACCCGACCAGTCATTCTGATTTCGATCAGTTCCTTCCTAAAATATTTCACATTGATTGCATTTACATCTAATAAGGATTAAAGGAAATTGCTCAAAACAATGATTTCCTGTGAAATATTTTACTTTGGAAACCATACCCTGATTGAAAAAAAAAAGAGATTTGGAAGTTTCCAACTGGTCCGAGACAGAAAGAAAAAACATAGAACTGAGAGACACATCTCTGCTCCTTAACTGTACAGCATTACTGCAATCCAGATACACAGGCGTGGCAGTATTTATCTTAAAAAACCTATGGCAGAATGACTCAAGCCCTATGCTGAATTTTGTGTAAGAAATTATATTAAAAAGAATTATTGGGATTGTACGTACACATATAAATAAATCTCTGTGTGTATTTGTATCCATAGACAAAATAGGTATAAAAATACAAGTCCAGTACTAAATCTATTTTGTGATTACTCTTAGGAATTCACATTTTACTTAAAAAAATTACAATTTCTCACCTACTTATAAATAACTCATTTTTCTACTTTGTTTTATAATACACTGGCTTTGAAACTTGGTTTTGTCTCAGGAGAACACACATAATATCATGCTTCATCACTTTTTGAAATATACCACTTGCCTGGCTCTCATAGAGCTTTTCAGAACAATATTTTACAATTCCTGTACATGGCAATTATTTTAAATCTAATAATGTATCCAACAATTAAATTAATTCACTGTTAGAAATACACTTGTACTTCAAATTTAAAATATTATATGATAATATTTAGGAGTTTATATAATAGATTTATTTACGAGTAAATTACAATACTAAAATAATAAATGTAATCATTTTTATATTATATATATTTCAATATTAGGAAAAGTTCATTGCCGATGTTTCATTTATGTCTGCATTTATCTAGTAAATAAGCAAATTAGTTTAAAAATACAAATTGGAATGTATTTTGATTCCATTTCAGTGCAGCTGTATATTTCAGAAGAAAGAGCTCCTGAGGTATTGTGGAATAGGTTACATTCCTAATCTCACAGCTCTCTCTCTAGTTATCAGTACTCGTAAATCACAGTCCGTAGTAAAAAGAGTAAGTAAGAAGAGAGGTTAGAAATCCAGACAAAACTGTGACAGATGTGATATATTGACTGAAATTACTACAGTCTGAAGATTTTATAAGAAAATAATATCTTGTTTGAAATACATGCCTGTGGTTTTTTTGCCCTTAGGCATTATGTCATGTGATAGATACTTAGAGTATTTTTGGATGATTATCTGATAATTTTTATAATTTCATCACATAAAACTATGAAGGTCCTCTTAAATCTCATGGATCACACTCTTAAGTAAGTTCCCACTTATGGGAAACATTGATTGGTGTATTTTTTAAATCTGATTTAATCAACAAAAGGGAAAAAGATAAGTACTCTGTGGTAACACATGGTTACAAATTATTATGTACTCGGCTAGAAGAATGTACAGCAGATCTCAGTCACTGCATAAACTGTGAGTTCCATTCCTTGCACACCCTATGAAGCCATAATAAGTGATTCTGTATGCATCTATTGCACATTAAAGATGTGTGTGATCCTGCACCGTATTTACAAAATAAAACCCAAGTAATAGCTTGAAAATTCTTATCTTCTGGAAATACTAGAAAATAAGTTTTTGGTTTTTTCTCATGCAAGAAATAGTGATCAAGCTATATGTGTAGCTAGATGATTAACTTACAGAGATCTGTCTTAATTTTCCCATGAGTGTCCACAGCATGGTTAAGAGGAACTGAATTATCTTACATGCACTAATTATTCCAAATAATTTTTTAAAGTCTTTGTGCAAATAATTCTTGATTTGTGTCTCACTTATCTTTTTCTCAGAAATACTGAGATTTCATTCCAGAATGGGTTTCAGTTATCCTGATTCAACATATGTAAACAATTTCTAACCTTTTATGGAATTTAGGAAGTACATAGAATATTATCAAGCTTCGGTGAATATATTACTTATTTTATTACAATAAGGAATCAAGTTTCATGGATATTACATGAAATAAAAAAAAATGTAGTTCAAACATCTGTATAAAATTAAGCACATTAATATAAATTTAGCATTATTTACCCAATTATAGAAAAGTACATATGAATCACCTACATAAAATATCAGCTGCATGTATGGTATGGAATTCAACTTAGTTGTGTCTGTGAAATAGTTCATAGAGACTGATTTTTGTATTTTCAAAATTTTGTTCTATAATTTGTTCTTAACACTTTGATAATGTATAACCTACTCATTAGGTTTAAATAGTACACTGTACCAATTTCTTCTTTGATTGAGACCTACAATCTATAATCGAGTTCCCAGGAAAAGCCAAAATTGAAGAAAAATATATTCAACAGACTGAGACATTGCAATGTTTTTGGCCTCAACTGTCTAAGCAGAGATAAAGTATACAAGTCTGTAAAGATATCATTAAAAATCTTAGTTTTAATTAGCATTGGATTCAGTTCCACGTTTGCTTAACTGAAATATTTTGATAAATCTAGTTATCTAAGTGCACACACATCACAGAGGAAAAGGATTTTTTTTCTAGAGGAAAAGGATTTCTACTTGCAAGTGATTTTTTATTGTAAAACTTGCTGCAAAAAATATCCTTTTCTAATACAGATATGTGTCTCCTAACTTTTCTACCTTCAAAATCAGAGCTGTAGTTACTAACTTCAGTTATACTTTTCAGTTTACTTACATGTATGGTTACTCAACAGTCTCATTTTGGTGTCTTGTCTTCCAATTTACTTTCTTTCTCTGTAAGAGACAAATATTTGTTACTGCTTTAGGAAGGATTTCCTTGTCATACCACTGAGTAGAAAGACATTTCAACATCAGCTGTGAAATGGAGACAGAGGTATCAGATATTTACTAGGCTTCTGAGCTGTACATACCCAATTATTTTTTCAATTAAGGCAAAAATAAATAATACTATAAATTTTTATACAATTCACAGTAGCAGAAAGGTAACTACAGAATGTATTTGCAGTTGTTTGTTCATATGTGGTTTGTCTTGCTTTTCAGAAAGTGCCAGAGAATATGGAGGAGGAATGATTGTACAACTCCAAGTAGTCATTAGGAGTTTTATATAAAATGACCTGTTCTCTAGAAATGGCTCAATAGGATATTTCAGGTGTACTTTTAATTATTGTTTCTTTCATAGTCTACATGTAATTACTCCCACAGAGATGGCACTATCTAAACACTCTTCCTATCTGAAACCAATGAATATTTTCCCAGCTGGAGATTAATGCATGTTAGGACAGTTTACTGATATTTTGCCATTGGAAAAAACATCTATTTATCTAAATTAGTATCACCAGCATATTGATTCCTTGGCTTGGAGCATTTTAGTCCCATGCAATTGTGGAGCATGAGAAATTACAACACTTAACTCTCAGTGAGAATCCTCTCTGCCTTCAGGTTTCTGTTTTCAAGAAAAACCATAAGAAATTTTAAAGTAACTCTTGATATATCTGTTGGGACTTCCATAATCTTATAAACACTTCAGATTATTAGACCTAACAATTAAAAGTAACACTGTCATTTATCTCTAAATATTATTTGAAGAATTAATACCTTTGTATCTATGCAATCTGAAGTCCAGAAAAAAAAGCTAAAGGTGAGCTAGCAGAGATGTAGCAGACTGGAGACTCTGAAATTCCACCTCACATTTTATGAACATGTACTAAGAGGAAATATTGGAGTTCGGGTAATAGATTTTATAATCAGTAATTGAGTATAGTCTTGACTGTTATTTGATCACCAGACAAGAGTAATGGTCTGAATTTACCCAAGTATGCTTTCATAGGCAAATATGTCTCAGCATTTTTTATTTCTATCATACTACCTGTATGACAATGGAAAGCATCTGTCTTTGTGAAGCAGGGGCCAAACTAATCAGTCAAGCCAAACCCCAACACCTTAATTTATTTTAAAATGGAAGTTTAAAGATGGGATTTAATTTCTGTAGAAGAAATGACCAAATTGGACAGTCCTGAAGTCCTTCTCTGTGTTTCTAAGCCAAACATAGTTTTTATGTTATGTTATTTATTTTCCTTAAGAGTTTATTGTATCATCTTGTAAAATGCATAAAAATTGGTTAAGAATAGAATTTTGGTCCTCTCATGTCAAATCAGTTTCCTGATGTTCTTTAGAACTGCTTTCTTGTTTTCTGCTAAGTTATATAAACCTGTGAGTATTTGGCGAGGCTTTTAAATGAAAGTGGAGCATTAAGCTGAAAGATGGATTTACCTCTGTTAAATTGGTTTAAAATAAATGTAGCAAAGAATTAAAACACACTTTTCCCTTCTGAGGTTATATGCAGTCCTACTTGCACAGAATGCTGTGAATGTGAGAGAAGAGGTGTCTGGCAGTGTTTGGCACACTGTTGCCTTTGGTTTCCAATAGACTTTCAGGTACAGCTGAGATTATTGCTAAACTAATGAATAGGCATGGGTTTATAATCTTTTTTTTATTTAATGTTTTTGTGAAATAGAGTTGAACACATATTCTTTTGGACCAGCAACAAAGTAATATAGTAAAGCAAAACAACAGGCCAGTAGACACTGGATCACAGATACATTTTAGTATCCTGGAATACACAAAGACCATGTCATGAGTCTATGAATAGTTAATAGAGTGAAACGGGATAATGAACTATGGGAGAGCACAACTATCCCAACCACTACACCCAGCTGGCATGTAAACTGGAGAGATAATTAATTCCTGCTGTAAAATGACCCAATATTTTATTGAGATGGTAAATTTGATTTTAAATTACTCGTACTAAGAAAACTTGAAATTTTTGTTTTGACTCCAGATCCCATCATAAGTGCTAGAATGGACATTTGTAATCATAGGCTCTGATTCCAGTACTTCAGAGTAAGGAAGAGTTTTTCTGACTTCATCTGGTTTAGATGCTTATATGATGAGATGAAGGGGGATAATAAGCAAAGAGTAGTGTTTGACAACAGTTTAAAGATGTCATTTTGGAATAAGCAAGATACTCCAGATTCATGTATTTCATAGATTAAAGACTAACAAAGTTTGCTGTCCTTTATATTATACAATTACACACACACCCCCATAGTAAATTGGGTAAAATAAAATCAGAAACTATAGACAGCCTACAGGAGGTTCCTTAGAATGCTAGTCTCTCCTCTTTGATGCCATTTTCTCCTAATAGCCTCTCCATCATTTATGAGGTTGAAAAAATGGAAATATGATCTGCTAGTGCAAAGTATTTAATCGCTGGAACAAGGCAAAAACTATGTACTAGTTGGATCAAAAATTACTTTGTCTTGGGCCTGCTTTGGGGGTAGAATGTCACACGTTAAACAATCAACTTCACGAAAATAATTTGCAAATTTCAGTATCTAGGCAAACTTCAGGAAGTAGTAATGAAAAAAGTAGGGCTAAGTAACGAGAACAAATGTAAAAAGAAATATGCTGTTAGCTGTAATATCTGTGAAAATCTCTTTTTCAATTATTTTTTTCCTTTTACCATGTCTTTAAATCTTCTTTGCTTCAATATTTGCAGGGACTTGTTTATTCCATAGTTTTACCCTAATACCATAAATAGAATTATAGCATATTTCTTAATATGTTACTGGCATGGAGATACATACCACTGGATTATTATTGACACAGGTGGCTTTTAAATGTTATTGTTCCATGATTCCTGCTACATCTGTTGATTTTAAAAAAGCATAAATAAGTACTGTAGTTTGTAATAGTAAAGATCTGATAAATTGTGCTTAGATTTGATAGGCTTTACTTTGAAAGTTCTTTCACTTTTTGTACAATTTCTGGAATGAAAAGTATTTTGAATGAGTAGAATCTGAAAAAAAACCCAAACAAAACAAAATACAAAATACAAAAACATGGAATAGGAAGATGAGCTGACATTCTGAGGCTAGTCCACACACATGCGGCTACCCCTGCAACCACTGAGTCCAAAAGGCTCTATAGAACATCCACTCTGAATGCTTCCGTTTATGATAGGTCAGAGAACTCTTTCCAGCCCTTACAAGGGAAGTTTGTACTAAAAGCCTCACTCTGCATGACGTTAGGTTTCCAGTTATTACACAGAGTACAACATAGAGTTATGACAAGTATATTATAGTTATAACATGTCACTAAATTGTACTTGCTTCCACAAAATTGAGCATATACATACCTAAAACAGAATGGCAAGCTGAAATGAAAACAAAATTATTTTCAAAATAATGGCAGTGAGCATCTCTACCGTATGTGAATCTAATAAAGTTATTTTATGGAAATATTATTAAAAACTAAAATAATTATTGAAAGTACTGACAAGCAAATCTCATTATGTGAAGAACAGTTTAATGATGTTGTCTTGAATGTTTTTTCATGCCTCAGAAATGACATTGAATTAAAAAATACGTGGAAACCCCCTCAACTGGTACGTTGAAAATAATTTAAAATGTGAGTGGATTCTCATCAGTATATGAATATAGCAAATAAATGGCTTGATGAAATGGCAAGAGCATTCTTAGTGGAACATAAAGTCGTGCTAACCCATTTAGTAGGTTTAGATATAGACAAACTTGATCTGTGACAGTAAAAGCTGGAGGGCAATCTGTATTTACCAATTGCTGTGATCATTTTCAACTTGCACTTGTAGCTAATCCACCCCCATTGCAGCCAGTCTAGCATTCATAGAGTATAATCAGCTTATTTAGAGTAAAATCTGTTCTATCATTTCAAGCCTCTAAACAATATAATAGAATGACAGAGTTTTGATTATGTGGTACAACAGACTTGCCCGACTTGCCAAGGCCAATCTTGCAAGAGAAGGCAAACAGAAAACTCGCTGTGACTTTGCAAAAGGGAGCAATTCGATTAGAGCATTATCTGGTAAGACACATGGACACGGGGTGGTGATCTAACACTCAAATCAGCTGAGCAATACCTGGGGAGAGGCAGAGGCCTCACAGACTGATGTTACTTCAGTTAAGAACAGAAAGACACCCCTCACCACCTAAAAGCTCATACTAAACTCCCTGCCCTGAGGGTGTGACAAATGACACTGAGAGTGTGAGTCCTATTTCTGATGACAGGAGTCTTGCCAAGAACCAATTAACACGTAATAACTTACTTGATCCCACCTTGCCAAGAGGCATCACAAAAGTATAAAAATCAGCACCTGAAAGAAACTGTTTTGTTGTGGAGTGGGAACCAAAGGACCACCTTACCAAATGGACAGGCTGATGGACCTGCACCTCTCCCCACCCCTCCACCCTGCCCCCTTCCACCCACCCCTCCACCCTCTGCACCACCACCCCGTCCCCGCGAAAAAGGGATGCATTTTTTGGTAGGAGTCGAGCCTCTGACTTTATTGGATGTTAACTACTACTAAGTCAAGTTCCAACATCTTTTATATGTATGTATGATCGTTGTTCACCAATTGTAGTCATCTAGAGCTAACACAAGTGCATTCATCAACAGAATGCAGGACTTATTTTTATCTGTTACTTTAAATAAATTGCCTACTGTTTCAGTATTGTGGAATATGGTCAGTAACAGTCCTATGAGGGGCTCTGACAGGCATTATGAAACTGTCTAAACTGCTCCAGCCCATTTCACAGAATCACAGAACAACCAGGTTGGAAGGGACCCGTCGGATCTTCTAGTCCAAACATTCCTATCTAACACTAAACCGTGTCCCTCAAGACCTCATCCACCCGTACCTTAAACACCTCCAGGGAAGGTGAATCAACCACCTCCCTGGGCAGCCTATTCCAATGCCCAATGACCCTTTCTGTGAAAAACCTCCTCCTAATCTCCAGCCTAAATCTCCCCTGGCGGAGCCTCTCTGGTAGCCACTTTTAGGTAACACTAGCTCTGACTGGTGGCTAACACTTATACATAGTTCCATATAGTCCTTTAGTTTATGAAATATTGAACAGGTCTGGGACTGAGGTCAGATCCAACCATGCCTAGACTTCTTCTCTGAGGAGGAGCTTAGAAAGCAAGAGGGTCCATCCTGAATATTGTAACCCAGTGGGAGGGCGTCTTTCAACCATGTACCAGAACTGTACCTATTAATATGACACATGACCAAATACAAAACCATAGTTTTGCATTGCCTTTAATTCATAGGTAAAACTTAAAATTTATTTTTAAAGAAAAAACCCAGAAGTCCTCTTTCACTCAAAAATTGTGCATTAAAAAGTCAGGAACTTTTTTCAAGGTGTTGATTTGAGATTAAAAAAATATCCTGAAAGGTAAAAGAAAAAAATTTAAGAAGCCTAATTGTACAGGAGACAATATTATCAATATACATCCATATCCTGTGCATCTAGTAGATACATTTAAAAGGTCTAAAGTAGTCAACTTCCCATCCTTAAAAAAAAAAAAAAACAAGGTAGTGTCTAAGTGCACTACACAGCAACTTCAAAATTGGAACATATGAAACTTTTTCTTTGTAGATTTTGTGGGGCTAATATGTTTTTTATAAGGAATTTTATAAACCTCTGTTATTTCTGTAAGTTTATGAACCTTGGATTTCAAGAAGTAAGAGTAGTTATAGTGTGGTAACTATGTAATATGTGAAAATGCTGGGGTTTAGGAACTTCTGTAAAATTATACTTTACACTGACCCCCTTTAACCAAATGACATCACTAAAGGACTGTATGAGCTATCCATTTTATTTATTAATTGAAAATAAAAACTTCACAGAGTTTTGAATTTAAATGTAAAGTATTACATGCTTTGATTTACCACATATAGCAGTTCCTTAATGTATCTTTGAAAATAATTATTCGCATTGCAATATAAAAAGTGATCATTTTAAAAGGTGTTTCATTTTCTCTAAAATTCTTCCAGTCTGCAAAGATATTTCAGAATTGAACTTTTTTATTGTGGTCCTATTCACATGAACATGTAACACAGCATTCCAACAGTATGCAATAATCAACAACATTAAGTTCTTTCCTGGTATAAAGTGGTTGCTTGTCATAACTGTGTCAGTATCCTGTTCTGTTCTTCGACACTGAATTTGACAGATACACTGTGCTGTCAGTTGCTTACTGTGAACTGTATGAAAGGGAAGCTGCCAGTGCAATATGTTTCAAAGAATTTCTAAGTTGACTGCAAAACCAGCAGAATATATCCAGGGAAAAGGATACTACAATCATGATCTTACATTAAGAACATTACTGGTAATTAATACATTTTAAGGAGAACAAATTAAAAATATATTTGATGTATCTGTATATTCCTTCCAAGTTGTTTTCCTGTTTGCTGTACATTGTGACCCAAAATCGGTCTCTAACACTGTATTGTAAAGATAAGAATGAATAGCAGTGCAGAGACTCAGTGTGTGAGAATCTTTTGCAATTGATTTTACCATTTAAAGAAAGTTTATATTAAAAAGGTGGATTTCAGCCTCCCTGTAAGATGCCTGACTGAGTTAATTGAGCCTTATACAGACAAACCCTTGAAAATTCTGCAGGTAAAATGAAGTGGGTCCGTTTTCACACCATACTCAGCCTCTTAGGAACAGTACAGCTCCTCTGTGCTCTGTTTTTCTTCACCATTTTTGAAGGTTTTCTGTCCCACCAGACTGGCAACACTTTAAATATTATAAATAATTCTATTATCAAACACAATTAAGAGTTGAAAATATGAAAATTAATTTTAGCAAAGCAGATTTTCTTCCCTTTTCCCTGACAAATTAAGGACAGACTTATCTGTCAAACTACTCTGCTTTCATACCCAAAGAGTTCCATTCACATCACTGAAGTGATGTTTGCTTGAACAGGGGTGATAGCTGTTGTCAAAGCTCTTTAAGGGTTGTGACAGCTGTTAGCTTTCAGGAACAGCACAGAATGAGGCTTAATAATGTAGAATACATGGATTTTAGCAAAATATGGAATAAAGAAATTTAGGAATAGGAGGAATTAGGAGCCACAAAACTCCTACACAAGTGCTAGGGTGAGAAGACTCATGAGAGAGTAGCAACCCAAAGAAAGCATCAAGTACATTAAGATATGGGAATTAGTTGCTTTGATGCCGGCTTATGCTCTCCTGGCAAGTTCTTTCTTCAAGTGGCAAAAAGGGCACCAGACTTTCTGCATTCTATAATATGCAACTGCTTACAATGGTATCCTTGCTTAATGGATTCTCTAAAAATCATCAGAAAGACTTCGCTCAAACTTCCAAGCCACATAATTTGTAATTACCTTCCATATTGCAATTTTATGTACAGATGGGATTGTCAGAAATGATTTTTTTTTTCCTTTCCTACTCCAAATGTTTCTAAAACATTGGGCCAATAGCTGGATTAAGTGCACGATAAGTTAACTGGGGTCTATTTTATTGATTATATTCCTCATTGCCATCTGCTAATATATCATTCAAAACATATGATAATTACAATTTTTGAGCACTTCAGAAAATTTCTAAAATTTAATATTTTGATGGAGAAGGTCACATTGCCTACATCCATGAGGGAAAGAAAACTGGATGTGAAATAGTACTTAAACTTTTTTATTTTTTTAGCTATTTTGTGGTTACTACATAGTATGCAATACAGAAATCAATACTGATGTAAGGGATCAGACTTGTTTATAATGTTAAGCTTATATTTTTAATATTTTTAGTTGAATCTATGCACCATGTTATTTGATAACAAACTTCAGTAAGGAGTTCCTCCCTCTGTCGCTCCATGATTCTGTTTTATTCTTGCTTTATATCTGTCATATAAAAATAGGTTTTGTGGTAATTTCAGGAACTATAATCTAACAGCACACTGAAAAAGTCATGAATCTGTATTAATCTAACTAATCAAGGCACAGGGACATTGTGGAGGAGCATTCCAGTCTCAAAAAATTTAAAGTTCTGATGTACACTACCTTTGTATACTATGTGGTAAATTCTATCCTAGGAAATGGAAAATAAGCTATTTTGGAAAATAGAGTGGCTGAAATGTTCTGCCTTGCTCTTATACTTCTCATTGAACTCATAATTTGGGTTTGCATTCACTTACTCCCTCTTCTGCCATCTTCTGAAATAGCAGTACCTCATATTATATTATCAAAACAACATATGCCAAGAGTTTTTACTATAACATATTGAACTCTTGAGGCAAAACTTTGTCTTGGGGAGTTTTGCTGTAAGTATCCTGATTTTCTACCCACATTAAATATTATCTTTATGTCATTATAGGAAGTAGGTGTTTATAAGAAGCGAGTGTCTTTTGAAGGAATAAATTACTTGCAATAAACTTTTATGTGAAAATGGTATGGAAGAGGGGTTTTTTTCTCCACTAAAGAAAGGTGTCTGAGATGCTGTGTGTATGTAAGAATGTATAATATGAATTATCACATCACTGTCATACTATCAACATACAAGTAGAAACAAACTTTGGAGAATTTTTAATTTATCGCAGTTCTTAAAACACTTTTAGCTTGGAGGAGAGGGGGAAATTAATATGAATGTATTCTTTTGTAAACATGTTTCAAAAATGACTTCAACTTCTGCTTCTTACGGAAAAGAAAAGGAAAGTCAAACAATGAGAATTTGGGGCCCAGTGACAGTAGACAGTGACTTGGGTGCCTTATAACCACACACAACTTTCAGTCAAGTAATATGTCTACTGCAGTGGAATAAGCTGAAGACACACTGGCAGCCAACTAGACTTTGGTCACTTTTGTTCATAGATGTTACTCATATTTCAGTAGTCACTTTTTCTAAGCAACTAATGTTCCCTAAACTTTACAATGTGTGCTCAGTGAACTTAAAGAAACCTTTACTCATTCTGCAAAGAGACATTAAATTCCCATGCTGGGCCATACTTTTCTTAAAATATCAGACACAATCTCTTTGTTACTTTTTTTTTTTTTTTTGTCCTAGGTCCTTCACATTCTACAGAGCAAACTATTGTGAAAGTTGAAGTACTTTTTATAATCACGGTGCTTTCATTAATTCAGTTTTATAGCAGAAATCAAGTCCAAAAATACTAATTTGCTTACATTTGTTTTATTTTCTGGGTTTGGTTGATCAATGGAGTCTTGCTGGTTCTAATATATGTTCATTACTTGTTATGAACTTTGTCCAGATTAGAGAATAGTGGGTGGGCTCTGTGCAATCTGTCAAAGTTGTATGTGCACAAAGTAAAAGTGAGTCTGTATGCTCCATGTTCTGAGTGTGAGATGAAGTCGTGTGGGAGTCTTGGTGTTTAAAGCCTGCTGAGGTAATAACATCTGACTCTCTAACTGATAGTGTAGTCGAGGCCTTAGTTTACTCCTGCTAGATGAGCTTTGACACTGCTTTTTCTAGTAGAGCTAAGTGGAGCTCTTTCTACCTCTCTACCAGTTAGAACTATTGTTGACCTATGCAGAATACATACTGTGCTTTTCCCTGGGCAAGAATGAAAAGCAGCTATGTTTGCTGTGTTGTCTCAGGTCTCCAGGATGCATCACAACTATCAGAAGCACAGTGCTACCCAGAAGTTGTGGCAGTAGTGCTGCTTTGCCAAACCTCCCGTTTTGTAATGCTACAAGAATTGTAAATAATTTTCCTTAAAACATCTCAAACTCTAGTCTCTCTAGGGGAAAAAACTAAAAAAACCCAAATTCGTGTGGTCATTTATAGCAGAACAGTTAAAAACCAAAGTATGATTAAAAAAAGGGAAAAACAAACAAAAAAAAAAGTCAAAACTGAAGCTTTTGTTCTTTTGATAAAGTAGGATGCTGAAAGTCACCCTAAAAGAGATATTAGAAAACATAAGGTTTAGATTTTGAGCTCTCTAGGAAGTTACCTTAGTGGTGACTTTCTGAAACAGTCTTGTGTTCCACCTACTTTTAGTTAATGTTGTATAATAATTCCTGGTGTTCAAATCCAAAGAGAGAGTTTTGCATTCCTTTCATATGAAATTGAAATTATTCATTATATCAAGACTTGCTCTCTTCTTGGCAACATCAAAAATACCTATCAGAGGTAATCATTACAATGGTTTACAGCAATAGTGATCACAGAAAATATGTGTTCAATCATAGAATCATAGCATCACCAGGTTGGAAGAGACCCACTGGATCAATCGAGTCCAACCATAATATCTTAAATTAAAATTTTTTTGCAAGGTTGTGAATGTTTACAATGATTTGGATGAAAGAAAGAGTCTTGCCACGAAAGCACAAATTCTTCAACAAATGTATTCTTTTTTTAGAACATATGTAAATAATGGTTTTGAGAAGCCAAGAATGCTTTCTTCATTGTTCATATGTTAATAGTATACTCTTTTTTGCTGTTTCAGTAATTAATTCTTATGACATTTCAGAAAGCATAAATCCTGCTGAGATGTTTAAGTTTGGAGCAACCTCTTGATGTACAAACAAAATAAATTTTTTAAAAAATCACTTACCTAGGCACTTAACAAGCTGTTTTGCTTTTACCTTTGAAACTAAATTGAATGGTGAAGCAATATGGCCTACTGAAACTGTTCTAGCCTCTTTATTACTAGAACCTCCTTTTGAAATTCATTGCCTTCCATTACATTTTTTAAAGAATTTTAATTATGTGCCTGAAAAGAATAAAGATGCTTCAGGCTCCATTTGTTTATCATGGAAGGCCTAAAAAAAATGAGGACAGAGCTTCCCAGCTCATGCAGGGGTTGCAGAGAGAGAGAGATGACTTTTAATTCGACAAGTTCAGAGAGATTTCTTAGTTTGACGCGCACAGCAGGGGGTCTTTGAGCGCCTGGCAATACTTCAGCATTCTGAGCTTTGAAAGTCTTTCCCTGCAGCAGAAATTGTATCAAAAGCCAATGATAATATTCCCTGCAAGGTAAAGGACCCTATTGAAGATTCTAGAGCTGTTTATTTATTCATCACAGTTTTTTCTTTTAGGACGTATCAGGCATATAGGTAATAATTCACATAGATGCTAGAAAAATGAAATAAAGAAAGAAAGTAAGAGGAATCCCTCATTAATCCTTCACCTTTCCCTTAAGTTTTCTGTAGGCCATGTTCACCTATAAAATTTCCTGACATTCCCTGCCATATATTCTGCATACAATCTTCACTTCAAACCTCAGCATTTCCCTGTTTTTAACAGAATTGTCATTTCTGTCTGCCTTCTACCACCAGCTGAGTACATAAGATGTTTATGGCCATTTCCTTCCACTAAACCCTCAAAGTAATTGATTAATTTTACAGAAAGTTATTCAATTTCTTAAGGGTCTTTTTAAATCTTATTTTTTAAGATTTAAGATAGCTATTTCAAAGCCAAGATTAAAGCCTTATTTGTAGTCCAGAGATCAGAATTTGAATGTTTTGGCATTACTTTTATTTGGAAAATATACACATATGGAGGTTTTTTTGTTGTTTTGTTTCTGCAGCAGAGCTGTGACTGTGAGACTATGACAACCTTTCCCTTGTGTAATGTCAATGTCGGCTATTACTTTGGCAGAATCAGCCAGCTCAGTGAAGACAGGAAAAACCCTCCTTCCCTCCTGTTTATTCATCTGCTAGTGGCATTCAAAGTGACCTTCCTTTATTAATATTGGTGAGTGACCACACGGGGAAAGCAATTTCTTGGTGCAAAGAAACCTGTTTCAAAAAGCTGTGTTGACCTGAGGGGTTTCCATTTCTTTCTAAGTATATAAAATATCCCATATGCAGGTGTTCAGTTTGTTTGGGTTTTTTTTAATAACTTGAAGTATTTTAAAACATTTATTTCTATAGACTTACAAGCATTTATAGAACACTAGTATGTGCTATCTATTACAGCTATAGGAAGCAATCTTTCAAAATAGTCTTTTGGAGAGAGAAATACTTCCTGACAGCAAACACAAATTTCTCCCCTCTTCCTGTTGCTTTGTGTTGGCTAAACAGTCTGGAATGGCATAAATTTATCATAACACCCCAAATACAGCAAGGTGAATCTTTCCCAAGTGTAGGAATTAAGGAAGATAGCTAGAGGCTGAGTTCTGAGAGACTCTTTTGGTTTGGGAAGTCTGCCTAGAGTGAAATCACAGCCCTGTAGAAATTCTGATACCCACAGGGCAGTCCAGGAATGGTGTAGTAACTGTAATAGTTCCATAAGGCTGTCTAAATTTCATAGTTCAGTACTGGAAAAGTTTTCAGGTCATTTGAGGCTATCTCAGCTGTTTTATCCTCCTGGAGACAGCCAGTATGCCAAGAGAGATTTTCAGTGTTGGAAACAGATGTGTAGATAGTGAAATAGCCACCCATGGCTCAGGAATATTTACAGTACCATGACACAGAACACTACAAAGTACATACTCAGATACAGAAAATATTTAACCTATATTGGAATGGTTTGGAAACTGTAAACATGTGCAGGATCTAAGACTAGAAGCTATTTAAGGATTATACCTATTTAATCTAAAGACATTGCCGTACAAGGATCACTTAGCCAGCTACCATTCAGTATTAACTACATTATTGCAATTATCTCCTATTCAGACTACAGGCAGACAACTGTGATGTATCATTTATGACTATATGATAAGTAATGTTTGATTTTTTTATTTTTCTTAATCATATGTATGCTTGAAGTATTTCAATTTAAAAGACCAGAGAAGCTTCAAAAGAAATATTAATAGCACCATTATCATGGCACCAGCTTAACAAAACAATGCCTTTTCATCAAAGGAACACTTCCAGCAAAAAGAAAAGCTGGTATATGTAGTGCATGTCTCTCTCACATAAAGGATGAACAGTGATGCTATTTAGAAGTTCCTCAGCTATGTTTTGGTAGCGTTGCTGATTTCCTTGACTACTATGAATCGGGACAGAAAAGAGAAGAGGGCAAAAATTTTACAGAATTACATAAATGGCTATGTATAACTGGTTGTGCTCTATGAATGCTATTTCCTTCTTTCTGTATCAGCTATATGATGAGGCTACCTAATTTGGGGGATAGCGCTTGGGTATACAGATACATAAGTATCACACTTGATTTTGAGGATTTGTGTGATTTTCTCAGAACTTAAGTCTTCAACCTTGTTTGGGTTCATTATAATGATTATTTAAAAAAAAAAAGGATAAATAAGTGTATTAGATTAATAAATTTTCTACAGCTTTTCATTTAGTAACATTATGCTAGTCATAACCACAAACTACAACACTTAGTTCAGTAACACATACATGGGGTTGCACACCACTTAAAATATGAGGGCAGAGTAGAGTTTCAAAGTATTCATCTTTTGACAAAGACCTTCTTTAACTGTGTTTCCATTCTAAAGTTGTCTGTCAAGTCTTTTTTTTTTTTTTATCTTTAGAGGATGTTGCAAAGCTTTACAGTAGCTGTATGGAATAGCTTGATCATATTATGGTATTTTGTGCGTGTAGCTGCTTTCCTTTAAAATAGATAGGACAGAGCTATTGACAGTCCAACAGTTAAAGAATCAGATTTTTTTGGGTTTTTTTCATGCAAGATTCCAAGTATAGACTTGCAGGTCTGAACTCATCATTTTAAGTTATGACATTTTTTTAAATCTTGCGAGAGCAATTGGTAATTTGTAATAATAGGTAATTTATTTATCATAAGCTCTATTGGGAGCCCAACAACTGCACCGTCTTCACTAACAGTGTAGCAGCTTTCTAGAAATTAGGATGTGATCACAGAGGATTAAATATAATCGTTATGGTTTCTCAGTGCATTTCTAGTAGCTCAAAAGGTGGTGGCTTTTATAGTTTTGGCTACGTTCAGTTTTAGAAAGAAGTGACAAAATATGCCAGTAACTGGTGATCGTATGTTTTCCTGTTTTAATTTCTCTTTGATACAACAATCTACTTCAGTGTGATCATCCAGATGGTCTAGATCCCATAACACACTACTTCCATTTCATTTTGCATGTTTTTGATATTTTGTTCAAGTTTGACATTTCAAGTCAGCACTTTATGCCGACTTGAAATGGCACTGGAACAGGCTGCCCAGGAAGGTGATTGAGTCACCTTCCCTGGAGGTGTTTAAGGCACGGGTAGACGAGGTGCTAAGGGGCTGGGTTTAGTGTGTGATAGGAATGGTTGGACTCAATGATCCGGTGGGTCTCTTCCAACCTGGTCATTCTATGATTCTGTGACATTTTATGAAGAGTGGGGGAACTTAATTCAAGAAAATTGAGACGTGTAAACTGGTAAATAAATATGTTAAGTATTGTCATGTATTTACATATAAATCTTCCCTCTGTATGAAGAAGATGGGACTGAACGCATTCTTGGTTTTAAACTATTTCATCAGAGTGGGATTAATCCACTTCGGATTTTTTTTTTTTAAAGCCTCAACTATTTTTCCAGGAATTTGGTGAAAATTCGAATGTGTGCTCTAACACAGAAGGCTTTAAAGGCAAGTTTACCCCTTGGAAAACTGTAGCTGTGAACTACATACAAAGGCTTAATGAGGATACTTCCTTGCAGTGTGTTTCAGATACCAAATGATTGTGCACACTGCATTAACTTCTAGAAGTATAAGCTATCATTATTGTTAGACAGTGTTGCTCTCCCCTAAGTAAAAGACTTAACTATGAAAGAATATGCATTTTTCTTTGTAAGTTGTTTTGTTTCATTTTCTTCTGCCTCAACTCTTAGGAATCCAATGAAACTGGAATTGTAATGCTCTTGGGCTTTAAGTAAAAAAGTTACACAAACTACCAACTAGCAGAAATATGAAGCTTCAGGAGCTAGAACTAATAAAATCAGCTTTCCTTTGGAAATATTGTTTTCTTTGTACTCTAAGGACACCAATTTCAACTGCGACCCAAATTTCCCTATTCCTCTTGTTTCCTATTACACTCTTTGTCTGAGAAACAAAAGAGCAGTGCTTAGTCTGTGGCTCTATTAATGCTGAATAACCCAACCAGCTTCTTTCACAATGCCTGAATTCTACCCACATTCATCTCTCAGGGGTTATTAATTTGGATCTCCATCCCTGAAATTTGTTGGTCTTAATTATCTTGGTTTTTCTGATTTACTTAACATTTGATAGTCACACAGATGAAAAATTATGAAGTGGTAGGAGACAGGTAAGGCTAAAATTTGCAAACATTCAATAAGATCTAAGAAGTAAATGCAATCCATATGCTACCATTGGGAGTAAGAGACAACTCAGTGCAAAAAAAAATCTACAAATGTTTTTCTGAATTAGAAAGCAAATTTTCATGAACTGTACCTATGATTCAATTCCTTATTTGAACTTTTGTTTGTTCAAATACATAAACCAAACCCATTCCCCTCCACCCAAACTTTAGAAAATATATGAGTGAATTACTGATGTTAGCTTGAAATTTTACAGTTGTTTAGCTGAATCATCCCATCTACTCACACATAAGTCTAGTTAATGAATAAGAATAGAGAATACTAGTCACTGATTGTTTACATATAATGTTCAGAGCTCAAAGAAATTCATAGATCATTCTGAGTAATCAAAATATTCATATACAATCACAAAAATGCTGGCAAATATTTGAATTACGCATAACTGCAATTCATCTGAAAAGTTTGTCATTAAAATTAGTTTTGACACATTGCCAACAAAAATGGAAAATAAAAATAAAATTATGTGCACACAAAGAAATAATGAAGGTAGATTTTTCCATTTCAAAAGGATATCTCATTTTGATAATGTGATTTGTTTGTGTACAAGGAAAACTTTAAAATCCGAATGGTGATACAGCTTCCTCTGTTAAACTACAGGTACAAATAAGCATGGAAAATGCTGTGTATAGGATGTGAATGAGGGACCTCTGAAGGGATACAAAAAGACTTTTGAGTGACATCACTTAGGAAGCCCTAGTTATTCATGTGGCAGGACTTTCAGCTAAGTAGTTGTGTGTCAACTATTCCAACATCGTCATCAAAGTTATTATGCATATTTTCTTGTTATCTGGTTATAGTTATACAGCAAAGTTGAAGTTGTTGTTGTTGTTGTTATTATTATATCTTCTTGCAAAAGGGGGAGAAAAACACATTTCAGAAATATATGTTAGTTTCTATTTCATAGGGGTTTTTTTCCTTTATATTTTTACTTTTATGTGTGTAACAAATTTAATTTTTCTTTTCATTTTGGATCAGGTTAGACTAATTTTCAGCTAACGTTTTAGAGTTTTTGAACTGTGAATTTTACAGTTTTCTCTGGACTCTAAAAAAGAACCCCTATAAGAGCTCCTTGGAGAATGACATCAATTAGTTTTCAAGCATGCAGTACTTGGACTGGCATCCAACACCATGTTATGGGTCATGAACTGACGAGTTTCACTTAGTCAGAGGTCAAGCCTGCTACTCAGTAGAAAGTGTGGGGTTATTCTACTCATCTCATGTTCTTGGACTACAAAGAGGCATCTTTTTCAGAGCAAGAGTTGCAGCTAACTAGAAATAGCATAACTGTGAGAACATTTACAAGGTTAAGGGCACTAGTCTTAAAACTGTAGCTTACTAACCATTTACAGTCTTAGGTTTCTGGTCCTTTCCATGTCAGTCTGCATCTCTGGCTGCAGGCACAGACATTCTTATCATGAGGGTTGTAAGGGAAGCAAGCTTCTGAATAAGCTCCATCTAGATGCACAGTTTAGACATCATCCTTACAGAAGTCTCATGTAGTCATCAGATACAAGCCTTTGGAAGCAGGTACACCTTTTGAAATTCTTTTAAAAAATATTCAACTGTTAGGGTAAAAAGAATTATATTTTGTTTCACATAAATCCAATGGGAATCCAGGGACAACATTTCTTCTTCAGTATTCCATCTCTTTCTGTCTCCATCTACTTTCCTGGTTTTTCTTTTCTGATTGCTTTGCAAAAGTGTCATTAAAAGGCTTTCTAGAACCTTGACTGTGTAAGACTTGGTTAAAGAATCTTAACATGCATTTTATCAAGGTGCATTGGCCATAGTCACGTTTTCTGTGAAGTAGCTTCTGTGACACCTTGGCTTGAATGATGTTATGCTGATTTTGAATCTCTGCTACTAAGTCGTAACTGAACAGTGCAAACATACGAGCAAATAGAATACAATTAATCAGGTAAAAATGAGGAATTTAAGAGCAAGGAGATTTTTTCTTCTTTTCATTATCAGTTTGTTGCTTTTATTTCTGGTAAATTCTGATTGCCATAGTTATTGCATTACTGTTAAACGAATAGAATATCAGTCTGCACATACGCTTGTGAATCATCAGTGAGCTGCGACCAGCTGACAGCAACCAGCAACCAAATTGAAAGTTTGCCAGCCAGCAAGATCTACAGAGTGGTACATTAATTAATTTCTTGCACAACTAAATATTAAAGCAGTCTAGAGCAGACAGTAGAGATGAAGATTATTTAAAATAGTACATCCTTCCTTTAGTGTCCCACTTCAGCCACTTGCAAGGTTTTCATGGTTTACAGTTTTAGTCATCTTTTGTGTCTGCTACAGTATTCCTTATCAGATTTCCAAGTTTGAGCTAGGATCTGACTGTAATATGTACTAAGGCAACATGAGCACTTGCAACCGTAATGGGTTAAATCATAAATATCTTCCCTTCTGTGTCCACTGCAATATATGCCAACAAATTGTTTTCCCACTAATTTAAAGCATGAATTTAAACATATCTGAAAATCTGCTTTGCCTTCAAGTCAAAATGTCCGTTCTTCTGTTATGCCCACTACAATCCTGATTCTGTCTAAGCATGCAAGTTTTGTGGTCCAGCATAAAAGTCAAATTCAGACAGACACAACAGGATCCGAATTCTGCCTTCAGGACCAAGTGCATGATCTTATAGGTGCTGCCCTGGCATCATAGTAGCATTTCTGGCACAAATTTTAATGGAGTGGATTATGTTAATTAAGTGAATATATTTCTGTCTGGGAGAATAATGTATTTCTAAACCCTAGAAAAAAAATATAAAATTGACATTTGCTTTTCAGCTGATTTTTAAATATGTTCACATGAAGACACAGAAAAGTGCAAAATTTATTCATACTAAAGGAATTTATTGTTTTAGCAAAGAAAATCCGTGCTTCACATGGTGAGGTCTGATCTACTAATAGGAACCATGTATGGTTATAGATATTCTTTATGCCTTATTATTTTCTGGTTCCAATGTCAATAATGATTTTTAACACATGACTAATTTCTATTCCAGCATGAAACTGAATGTATTTAGCTTTCAATTGAAAAATGCTACATTAGAAAAGTAAAATTGAGAAATTTATGTCTTGAGGGGTAAATGAGCTATCAGTCTGGTTTAAAATTTTCAGAAGTGTACATACCCAATTTAAACATTATTTTAGACACTAAGGAGCTTACATTTTATAATTTTTAAGCTTTGAAACTTCACCTAGCCACTTGAAAATTTTCAAAAATACTACCAAGGTTTATTTTTAACTCAAACAATACATCAGTGAATATTCATAGCAAACTGAGGTCCAAATCCTGAAGCTATCCTAATTCCTTAAAGACTTTCATGCAAGTAAAGTTTGATTTTCAAGATGTGGATGGTTATAAAGGCAAGGCCTTTGCTATATTGTGAGATACCCTCACTGTGTTAGAGCAGATCTGTACCAGGAGAATACAGAGGTCAAACTAGCTTCAGGCATTGGGAAATGCTAAGTTTCCAGGAGCTGAACACTAGGAGGATGTATTTTCCTATCTGAAATGGTTCTTTATTTTCTAACAAGAAAGAATCTTAATTCAAATGAATGCACATCCTTTCTTTTTTTTTTTTTTTTTAAACACATGAAACCTCAAGAAACCAATTTTTCTCTGAAAAACTCCATAAGTGTTTTATTTAACCGTCTGCTTCTTACAACCTCCTTTAAAAAAGAAATTAGCTGTTAATATCCTGGGAAATATTTGTGTTAAAGGTCATATTAAACAAAAGTCAAATCTAGACTGAGAAGTCTGGATAAGGTGTTTAATGCAAATTTTTGTGAAAGAGAGATGTGTGTCACTGCAGGTCATCTCTGAATATTCTTGTCGGGGTTTCTCTGTTGGATATGCAATCTCAGCTAAATGTTTTGAAGAGGAGGAATCAAATAAATTGCCCTATTTTGGGTCTTTCTCATCTGTATACAGTTGTGCAGCTCTAGTAGACCTGAAAATTGCCCAGAGACAAACTTTAAAAAATAGAGTGCTTTTGAGGCAGAAAATTGCTTTTCTGCAGCATAGTCTAAGGGACAGGATGTGACAGGAGGACAAGGAGTTGTCACTATATGGCATTATTGTAAAGCATATCTTACATAACAAAAAGGATCATTTGTCTCTTTTTTCTTTCTTTTTGAACTACAAGAGATATAATTGAAACAGCTAAAGGTGTGCCATGATAAACCAAGAAAAAATACGTTATTATTTACAATTAAAACTGAGAGTTCCTCCCTTTACCCACCTGTAATAGCTGTTACTGAATGGCTATCTTTCCACCACTTCAGAAAATCTTATTCTCAAAAGGAAGTGTGGAAAAAAAGCTCATTGCACATGCATGTCAAATATTAGCAAGATTCTTGTAGTATAATAAGAAAAGAAAGTGGTTTGTGCTTTTGATTAGCCTCTTGATGTTTGAAAGTGTTTTTGTATGGCTTAATTTCCTTTTTATGGCAGTTTGTACATATAAAACAAAATGAGGAAAGGAGTGGAGGGAGAACGAAATGTGCCATTTATATACTAAGCATATGAGGCCTCCTTTGGGCCCATTATACATTAATGGGTCAGCTGAGATTTATTAGGATATGTATATTAATCTTTATACACATTCACATTCTATAATTGTTCCTTTGGTACTATAATGTGATTAGCTGTGAATTTGTGTAATATTAACAATAATATGGATTTCCATATTACAGAACAGTAATAACAAATGGTTATTAAAAATGCTTGTAAAGTATGGGATGTGAAAGCACTTTCAAATTCTCAGTAATCTGATTTTGTTCTGTTGTTTTTAAATATCAAAATGGTTAAGTCTTTACTGTAAAGTAAAATCATACACAAGAATAGAATTGAATGAATGAGTCTAAACCATCTGAAAGAAAGATTAGTGTCAGTTTTCCACGTAGATCTGAGATCTGGATTTTTGCATTTCTATTACTTAAAAATATAGGAAAAAATAGAACATAGAATGTAACAGTTATGTTCAATAGTAAAGTTTCCCTAGTAAGATGCAGTGTGGAAAGAACTGTCTAGGATCCTTGCCACTTATCAGACAGCCTGTTCAACATTGGTGCCTCTACACTTCAAAAGTGAGAGGAGCTTCCCTTCTATGTCTGGAGTGGTTTGAAAATATTCCCACCCATGGGGCAATCATTGCATGATATACAGATACAGCACAGTAGGAATACAGTAAGGGAGAAATAATTTTAATGTTGTGAAGATAATTATTGTTTGATTTCTTCTACAGTGTGAAATAGAGCAACCACATTGACATGCGATAGTTTGTAGTGGTAGCAGTCCTTTATGGCACAGGGTTGTACACCCTCCTCTGAATACTGTTTGTGCTTTGTGATCAGAAATGACAGAAGTCCCTCAACATGGCTTAGAGAGGGTCATTGAGTCCTTTTTATATTCTTCCTTTATGATACATACTCCTTCCTCAAGCATTGGAAGTTTTTCTCTCAAGTTGTTTTCGTAAGGCAGTGATGTTTGTTTAGAGAAAGTTTTTCTAGTTCCCACTAGAAATGCTTCAGTATCTTTTAGTCCTACAGGCTCATGGTCCCCTGATAGGATGTGCCCTAATATGCACAGGGTAAAGCACAGATTAATTTTTGTTGTGTGTTTAAAATGTGTTCCTTAGACTTCTTTTGTCCTGTTTTGTTGTGTCATTACATTGAACTCAATAACCTGATTATCTCAAATCTGAATAAGTTTTCATGGTCTGAAAAAGGCTACTCTTAGTCTTGGGAATATAATATTGCCATATTTCCATTTTCTGCTCCAATATTCAGAAATCTCACAAAGTAAACACTGTTAAGTAGTAGGATTTCTAGCTGTTTTATTTTTATACAAACTGTGTAAAAGACACCTACCTTATTCCTACTCATGGTAATATGCAATTTAAGTACAGGGACTTTTGTCATGCATTTTACATGAAGGCGATGAGCATTCCATTGTATTCAAATGCTTGTGGAATTGCTGTAAAATGACATACAGCAGGTGGGCTGGTGTCACTTGTGGAAAGTCTCTCTGAGCAGCAACTTGAGCTGTCTCTTATTGGCATACGTACTGCTGCAAGGCATCTACTCTTTGCATGCTTATCTGTTGCTTTTTATTTTGGTGCAATCAGTCCCTTATTTTCAATTCATATTTGGACTGTCATTTGCTTCTGCTTATTAATTCGTGACTGCAAAAGGAAACAAGTAAAAGTTAACAACTAATAGAGCAATTCTATGTGGAGTAGTCTCAACAGCAAGATGGGACAGTTGAACACCTGTATTAAAGTGCCTGCTCTCACATGATGGCTATTAAAATCACCTTCTCTTGTGGTTGATGGACATGAAAGATTTTTCTTTTAACTTTGTAGTAGCCTAACTAAATGGCTTTTGCAGTTTAGCTACAACAGACTAATCTGTTAGCTGTTGTGAAGTCTTCTTCAATATTTTACAGTACTTTCTAATGATTTTAATAGCATCTTTGGGAATGAGTGTAGCCAGGAAACGTATCAATATGAATACTTACATACCATCATGGATTAAACTCTATTACTATAAATTAATCTCAGCTCAAACAAATAAATATGCACATGCATTAAAAAATATATTTGAGAAATAGATTAAGAGCACTTTGAGTGGTTTACATAACTGACATAATTAGTGTAATAAAAACCCCAACCATTTTGTGTAATGAAATTACATTAAATCTGTTTTATTTGATTTTGAACAAATTTTCATTATACATTTAATTTAGATTTTTGGTTATCTAATTTAGAGAAGACCATTTTATAATTATGCACATATTGTTTTAAATAAAATTAAGTAGAAGATTAAAACTCCTCATGTTGGAATATTGATTAGTCAGTCATTCCCGTCATGCTCTTGCTTTGACTATGGAATCTTCAGCTAAGATATTCTTTCAGAAACTGAATGGAACTTTTGTTCCTAGAAGCTATAAAAGGTTATTTTCAAGTATCTATGGTGCTTTTGCTGCTTTAACCTCATGAAAGCCCTTAGGTTGTATTCTCTTGTTTCCTATCTATAAATATTTCATATTATTTATGGAATTATGAAACTGGCCAAAATACCTCTAAAATTAAGCCATTTTCTTTTCCCTGGAAGGGAACATACAGAATGTTTTGCAAGCAGCACAGGATGTATTGAACTTAGATCTCCAGTGGAACATCGCTGCTTCCTACAGCAATTCCTTATAAAGCAATTTCAATTCACAAGCAAGGTCAGGAATGTTTTTGCTTAATTGATCTTTGATTTTTAAAAGTTTATTAATCCTAACTTCTATTATATTAAATAAACTTTATGGATAATAATTATAATAGTAGCAGCACTATACTGTTTTTAAAGACTTTCCTTGTCTACTGACATATACATTTCCCAGTTTTCCAGCAGGCTTTTCTGTTGAGTTGCCATTTCTTAGGGAAGGGAGATCAGAGAAATTCTATTTAGAAATGTTCATTAAACATTAGAGATCATATCTCCAACCAATTCTACTGGTTTGCAATGTGGTTAATAAACCATGACTTTCTTTTACAGGAGTAATTTTCAAGGCAGTGAGGTACATATTGGGTACATCCTTCTTCAATGTATGCTACATACCTTTACTGGTTATCTAACATAGGCTATCGTGTTTCTTACGGTGTCTCAAGCTCTGTACCATGCTGCTGTAGCCTCTCAGGAAATACCAGTCAAAAAATAGTAGGACTTAATAGATCCTTAGCAGTCATGGGCCAGAAGGGCGCTTCAGTTGCTCTTAGCTGGGATTACAGGTGCTCCATTTGCCTCTGATCTCAGAACACTCTGAAACATCACTTAGACCTGGCAAACAGACTTCATGTGCTAATGGTATTCACTATGCTTGAGGACTTATACATTATATGTATACCCTTTGGGACACTGCAGCCATATTCAATTATTTCTAGAATTCACAGCAGTCGATGGTGCTTGTGACACATAATTTATACAATGATTACCTTTTAAAATGTGTGAACTTTCATTGATGGCAGAATTACAGTTCCTCAGTATTCTTAACAATACCATGAATAGGCAGAAAATATTATCTAAAGTTTAGCTGGAAAATTCTCATACGTTATTTGTATAGTAGTACTATTCAAAAATGTGATTTCTCTGTTTCATAAAATAATAACATTTTTTAAATTTTCAGAAGTCACTGCAGATCTTGAAGTGTCTGATAGAGTTCAAAATAGGTTCAGATTAGGCTGAACACTGAAAACTAATGCTTTCCCTGACATTTAGATTTGTGACTATATTCAGCAAATGGATCAAATTGCAGAAACTTTTCTGCAGATCTTAGATCTGATATTTGTACAGCCTGGGCAGAAAAAAGGATCAAAATTCTGAGTATATAAGTGCATAGAAATTTCCATTGGAAAAATTTAATGTATTGTATCTTATAATGCAGAAACCATCTTGTCATAATGTTTAGAAAATACTTCTTGTTTTCTCAGTCTTCCCTGGTTCTTATTCATCTTTCTTCACTTCTTTTTTTTTATTTTTGTTTTAATTACTTTGTTTTAAAAGCACTGATCCCTACAGATACTGGGGGAAAAAAAAGGAAATTCTGTGTTTCTGATGGACCTGATTTTCTGAAGCAGTGATATATCCGAGTACACCATACAGATTTAGGAATTTACTTTTCAGGGAATATATGCACATTCAAACTAACCATAAAATAATCAGTCCACTTAACGCATTAACTTACTTGCAGCAGAAATCATTTGATGTATAATGGTTTTTTTTATATGTTTGGTCATTTGTCCTGCTTTAGTTAGTTACAAGAAAATATCTTTTACTTGCCTTTAAAACAACATTTTTTCATGACTGAAAACTAAATGATACATCTTTCCTTTTACTTAAAAAAAAAGTTTTTACTTTAAAAGTAAAAAATTACTTTTTTTGGCAAGAGGGTGTAAGTGCTGGTATGTTCAAGTTATTTTCAAACTTTTCCAAATACTATAATTCATTCTCTTTCTTCTAGCCTTTTGTGGTCTACTAGCCTAATTTAATTATTTTTTTAAAGCATTTGTATTATTTATAGCAAGGAATAGACAGTAATGTATTTAGCAGAGAACTGTAGACTCTCAGGGTGAACAAAAGAAAGATAAAATGTCTTTGGATTTTTCAACTCTTTTCTGTCAGAATGAAATTTGGCTCATTGTGGAGACAACCTACATGCGGCCTTTCTCCACTCGCCAACCAGCCCAATGGAGCCTGCTTTTGACTCAGCTGGATATTGCTGCTGCTTTCAGATACATAATGATAATCTTTGATATTGTACTGTATTACTGGATAAAGAATTGTGAGGGAGAGGTGAGGCAGACAGTAACTATATTGTTGTCGCATGTATGGTTTGGCTATAATCTTGTGGATGCAATCAGAGATTTTGTGTATTATTAAGAAAAACCCCAATATGATTTAAAGTGTATTTAAATCATATTGAGTGATATTAAAGGTTCTAACATATAAAATCTACAGAATCTGCATCCGAAGTATGATTTCATGCTGATCAGAATCTCAACTGACCTTCAAATCAAAAAAGAAAGACTAGATTGTGCTCTGTCCTTATGAATGAAAAGTAGTTCATGCTTTCTCTATAAGCAATTTCCTTTGTAAATAATATAATCTTTGCAAGACTCAGTTTCCTTTTTGCTATATGTGATTTATGTTCCTGAAGTGTTTTTAGGAATACTGTGCTATAAGCTGTAGTACCTAAATATAAGTACTTGAATCATTCAGTTTCAACAAAATATAATTTCATTTTATACTGCGTTTTATTGTTCTTGTTGCCTGGCCAGCAGAAATGTGAAGAGGCTACATGAGGCCTCTCCAATGTCTGGACATCAGAATATACATGATCAAATACAGTTTCTTCTTGTAGTGAAATGAAGATAATTCTTTTGTCCAGTTTCTCTAGGGACACATAGATTGTTCATTCTTTAGTTCAATACCTTCCCCAAAAGGGGTCCTGGAATATTACAAGAAGGCACTCTCATTTTCTTGAGATAGCAGTGAACTCTTCTTGATTTACCGGAGGGATCAATGAGAAACTCTCAAATGATATGTTCTCACGTATCTCTATTGTGTTTCTAGTTTGTGAGCCTTTGAGGTGAAGTTTTTTTGGGTTTTTTTATCGTGGACATGTAACACCTTCAATAGAATTACTAATAATACACACATTACAGACAGGAGTCCTTTCAGCCCTTAGAAGATCAGTTCTTTATGCAACTGGTTTTTTCAGTGAAAATGAAATTTATCCATTGTGCCCTGTGGTAAAGACAACAGAGAAAATACAATCAACTAATTACAAAGAAAAGGTTTGATGTTTTACTACTGCATTCCTGATGGATATTTGAATTTTAAAAGGAATAGCAAAAAAATTAAAAGTCTACCAGAGAAGAAATTGGGTATTTCAGTTATTGTCCACAGCTGGATGTTTTTGGATTATTTCATTTCTTTCTTTTACTTAGTCCACCCTCACAAATGAACAGAAATTTCACTGACTGAAGAGAATGGAAGAGAAACTCATTTTTCATCTAAATGTTTCTGTTCTGTTATAGAGAGGAAATAGTCCTTCTTATATGAGTCCTGGTGCAAGGAAAAAATAAAATTACAATTGAGAGTTTCATTTAAAGCTATTTCCAGAGTGTACACGTTGTCTTTTACCAATGGACTGTAAGTCACAGTTTAGTCTGACTTTCCTTGAAATATGTATAAGTGAAAGCAACAAACAATATTAACCATATTAAACTTGCATAGAGAGGTGCAATTTACTTAGCTGTTACCAATGGGAAAACATTCTTTCTCAAAACAAGCACTTCTCTGATTTTTCAGTTTGTTTGTCTTGATGGACCTGTACAGAATTTTCATATTAAAACACAAGAAACTGTAATTCGTTACTTTGCCATATACTAAAAATCATAGATGTGGGTATTTTGTTGATCCTAAGACAACTTATATATTTCCCATTCTTTACAGTATTCCACAGCAAAGCTGCTAGTCTGTTTGTTGCTGTCCTAGAGAAACCATATCTATCTCTTGCCAGTGTTTCTCTCTGTAGTAACAGTGCCAACTAATCTCCAATCTTCTAATTCATTATATTTAAGTTAAACCTGACCATTTACGTCTATACCTAGCTCCAGTTTTCTGTCCTAGGTCTGAAAAATACCGTGTCCCCAAAAGCTTGTAGTTATTTACATGAGACAGAAATGGTCTGAACACTAAGCGGTTCCCTTGTCATCTGACTTCAGGGCTCTCAATTTCTTTCAAGATACAGCCATTAAGTAGAGAAAGTCTATGGTGTCAATGCCGAGGAGTGTTTCTACAATTACTGCTGTTAGGATTTTAGATTAGGATGGTAGGATGTAAGATTATATACTGACTGACATGGCAGAAGCTTGAAACCACACTTTTAATGGAGCTGCTACAGACGTAGAATGAACATTGTTTGAACAATCAAAAGGACAGGCTTTGCTTAGGTAATTTCAAGTGGTATAGGAATTAATATAGATGTACCAAACCAAACTCCATTAACTGAAGGTCGGTAAGTATATATATGCCTTTTTGCTATATTACCCTGCAGTAAAAGAGTTTTTCAAATAGCAAGAGCATCAGGAATTGGTTTCCCCATTACTGCAATTCATATATTCAGTACAAGATAGAACCTAAAAGGAACTCAGTCTGCTAAAAACTTTGCATTTTTTAATAATATCGTGTCTGAGCAGATATTAAATCCAACTACAATAGGAAAATTACCTTCAGGAGATATTAACATTCACCAGACCAAAAATATTTCTGTTTTAGGCAACTGTAGGCACAATTTCTGTGTCACATATATTTTTCAGATATCCCATGTATTGTAGTATCAATTGCCAAGAGCCTGCATTTCTTTTTCTGCTTTTCCCTAATAATTTCTAAATAACTCTTCTCTAATCAAAGCACAGCTCCGAATTTATACCTTTCAAATTACTTCACTCTCTTTAAACTTGTGACTTAGCTACCATTTCAAATGCTATGATTTCAAATAAAAGTAAACTACCTCTTTTAATCACTTACTATATGAATTCATAGTTTAGCTGTAATAAATTAGAGTATTTGACAGTAAAAAGAGGCTCTGCAGTTGTCTGTATCATGTTGTTTACCACTTTACTTAAAAGTAATTTTCTTAGTTACATTTTTTCCTGTAAAGAAATTACTTTTGACCTTGAGAAAGTCACTTAGCTTCACTGTGCCCTCACTGTGTGTGAGCAAGTATAATTTTTATTAAAACAACACACATTATTAATGGAAAAATATAAATAAAATGTATTCATTTTTCTTACAAACGTATGCATTAGTTAGTATTCCATATTGCAATTGATGCCTTCAGAACTCATCCTGAGGTAAAAGGTCTCACCATTGTTATTGATCTTTAGTGTCATCTCAACTTCATCACACTTTTTGTAGCTCCACTTGTCAAAATGTACTCCAAAATGCCAGACGTATGCTGCAACACAGATCCATGGATCTGGTTCAGCCCAGTCCTCTGTGTACCTTCCATTTAAAATGATCTCTGATTTCACTAACTGAGCTGTATTAGTGCTTCTGTATGTAGTATAGAGATTGCTTTTACTTAGCTCTTGAAAAGTGTAATTAATAACATAATAGGCATTATGAACACTTGCCTTCCTACATTCCATTTGTATACACACCATAAACCAGACATGGCATTTTGATATCAGCTGTATTTAGTCTTTGTTTTCTTTCTCTTTTTACAGGCTACTCAATGGGAGCATTGATTTAAATTGTTTTGAAAAGGTTAACTAATTTCTTGCCAATGTTTGTTTGTTTTGGAATGTGGTATTAATTTGTTACTTCAAGAAACACACGATAGGCATAATGTTGTGAAGAAAACTTATTCATTCTTTATAATTTAACTTAGAATTATGATTTTCTAAGTGTTATTATGACAAGCTGGTGATGCAGTATGTGTAGGAAAGAAAGGAAATCTTGAACAGAATGTTTTTAAAAACAGAATATTTTTAAAAATTTGCTTAGTTAACAAAAATTGTGGGGTGGCTATCTTGAAGGAAGCAACTGTGATGACAGATTGCATAAAATTTTACAATGTAATTGTACTGGACTCTGGGTAGCAATATCCTAGTCACGTCATGGAATTTTCATGTAAGCTTTGTCCATTGTGGAACACTTAGAAGCCATGTCCACATAGTGAACAGAATTCCAGTTTCATCTCTCATTGTTTGGCCAGATCAGAGCTTTGCTTCTTGATGTTCTTGAAGTCTGCTGTAGTCCACTGTTTCTTTGTTGCACATTCATTCGTGTTAGGTACCTGCTTTTCCTTCTGAGTCTTGAACATTTCTTTTCCTATCTTTGCTTTCAAACCAAAATGAATTCCTAACTTCATACACATGCCTTTGATGCTGTTTGACTCTTTGAAGCCTCTCCCCAAACCTGCTCCAGTTTCTTTGAAGGAATCAGGGAATCTAATGGTGTCTCTTGACCCATTCTCTTAGCTCTGTCATGCCATCTTTAGAACAGGACATGAAGAGATGTTGGCATCTGAGCCACTTCAAAGGCCACAAAAAAATTCCTCAGTTAAGTTACTGGTATGTGGAAAGAAGAAACATAGTATCGGGTATTAAATTCAGCTTCCTATAGTAGCAGTACAACCTTGTACTTCTTCTGAGACCACAAAATACCTCTAAAGGATATTTCATAGGAAAACCCCACTGGGTGCAAGTTATATTCCCCTTGCATGCATACAGACGTGTATCTTTTTTATATCAGGGTGCACAGTCTAAAAATTCAGCAGTGCTGATCCACTGAGCATCCTGGCATCCTCTTTCATACTCCTTAGTTGCTTAGAGGAGGATGCTTGCTGACCACAATCTGACCACATCTTATGTAGACATGGAATTGAGGGACTCATCCCCTATGCTTTTTCCCTCCTATAACTGTATATCTTGGAGAAGTCAGTCCTGACAACCTTGAGGAATATAGGTCTCAAAAACTACAAGACATTACAGGAACAGGAAAGAGTTGTTTCTTCCTTAGGCTTTGCTTAGAATCATATAACTCATTAATGGATACTGTCTATAAATTCTTTTTCCTTTACAGGTAAGACCATTACTCTAAAGGTAGAAATGTTGATTCTCTTCTGGACCCTGAATGGGTAATTTTGTAAAGCCCAGCTTCATGTGGGTATACATCTAAAAGAATAGATAGACTAAGCCAGGAGAAAATGCATGCATTTTCTTTTAGGGGATAAAAACAAATGGTTGTTTTCCTAATGTTATTTGGCATTTCAATTCAATTTGATGCACTTCAATTCTGCATTGGAAATGGGATTGCTAATTAGAGGCAGAAAAGTTAATATTTCAAAGAAATTCTTTTTAGATCTCATCCTACCAGTTTTTAGGAGACACCTTGATTTTTTCCTACTTTAGAGTAAACCTTTCTCTTGAACACTGCGTCAGGGTACAGTTGATGCCTTTAACACCACAGTGTGGTTAATAGTGGCAATAGTTGCCCTGAGAAGTCACTTCCACAGAACGTACTTTATTATGTAAAAAGTCTCTTCTTTCATGTTAAACAACCATATAGCACCCAACAGGTCTGTGTTCTTCAGCAGTCTCTACCTGAAGATCTTCTGTTATGTGTGCAAGTGTCGATCTGCTGGAGGGTAGGGAGGCTCTGCAAAGGGACCTAAACAGGCTGGACAGTGTCCAACGGCATGAAGTTTAACACGGCCAAATGCCAGGTCCTGCACTTGGGGCACAACAACCCTATGCAGAACTACAGACTGGGAGAAGCCTGGCTGGAAAACTGCCAGGAGGAAAGGGACCTGGGGGTGCTGGTCGACAGCTGACTGAACATGAGCCAGCAGTGTGCCCAGGTGGCCAAGAAGGCCAATGGCATCCTTGTTTGCATCAGAAATGGTGTGACCAGCAGGTCCAGGGAGGTGATTCTCCCTCTGTACTCAGCACTGGTGAGGTCGCTCCTTGAATCCTGTGTTCAGTTCTGGGCCCCTCAGCACAAGAAGGATGTTGAGGCTCTGGAGCAAGTCCAGAGAAGAGCGACGAAGCTGTTGAAGGGGCTGGAGAACAGGCCCTATGAGGAGCGACTGAGAGAACTGGGGTTGTTTAGCCTGGAGAAGAGGAGGCTGAGAGGAGACCTCATTACTCTCTACAAGTACCTGAAGGGAGGTCGTAGAGAGGAGGGAGCTGGCCTCTTCTCCCAAGTGACAGGGGACAGGACGAGAGGGAATGGCCTCAAGCTCTGCCAGGGGAGATTTAGGCTGGAGATAAGGAGGAGGTTTTTCACAGAAAGGGTCATTGGGCATTGGAATAGGCTGCCCATGGAGGTGGTTGATTCACCTTCCCTGGAGGTGTTTAAGGCACGGGTGGATGAGGTCTTGAGGGACTTGGTTTAGTGTTAGAAATGGTTGGACTAGAAGATCCGATGAGTCCCTTCCAGCCTGTTTGTTCTGTGATTCTGTGATTCTGTGTCCACCAAGAATAATCATTTCTGCTTAAACTGGGTTTTTCTGGCATAAATTCTGCCCAGGCAAAGCTATCAGAATCCCTATGTTAAGTAACTAATGTTAGTGGCAAGTATCCCCTAGCACCTACACTATCAGTGCTGCAAACTCTGGCTTCAATTAAAAAAATGTGAAAAAGTACATTGGAGAACTCTACCTTCACCCGTCTTAAAGCAACCATCATTATATTGTCTTTTTCAAGTGCTCAGGTTTCAATTTGCCAGTACAAATCACACTGCCTGTAAAAGCCTGTATCTCACAAACAGGCTTTGTGTACTGTACCCACAGCTGTATAGTCCAATTTCTGGATACACCATCTACCTCAGTCTCACAGAGACTTCTCTTACAATATACAAGCCTGTACAGATACAATCTTAACTGTATTTAGAGACTATAGAATCAAGTCCTTTAAGATATGGAGAGTCTTATGAAAACAACACTGTTGTATATTTACAAAAAGCCAATCATGCTGAATACTTATTTAAAATTTATAAAACTGTAAATGTTTAGACTGAAGTTCATTAACCCCCTTGTTTTCACAAGGGAGGTTGCTTTGCAGCTCTTAGTCTGCAATCTTTTACAGCTCAGTTTTTACAGTATAAATCCCTGAAAATCATGCTAGGCTGCTAATAGTTGGCCTGTTGTCAGGAAGGAACAATTCATATCCTTTATCTTCTTATGTGGCAGCCTTTTAAATCTTTTCAGTGCTGTCTTCTGTATTTATCTGTGAAAACAGTCTTTATGATCTTACCTCTGCAACAAGATTAGCTGAGATTCAAGCTCTTACAGTTATTTCCTTTACACTGTTTTCCTTAAGGATAAGCAGTATGATCCATCTGAAACTTTAACTTCAAGAGAATTCTGAATTTCATGTACTGAAGGAAATTAACTTGTCTGTCTTCATTCTTCAAATTCACTTTTCTTCTCTGAAAAAAAAAAATCTCCAAAAATTAGATGTTACAATGAGAACGTGACCTTACAAGAAAAATCTTTTTTCATCAGATGCTGAAAGACCCAAGGAACTACCATGCCCTCTCAAAGATGTCTGTTGTGTAAAAGAACACTGTCAAAATCATTAATTCTGTTCTTCTTATGAAAGGTCCACTTGGATGCAATTCAAGAAGAAGCAGTGGCTTTCCCATGACCTTATTCATATTTGACATTTGCCATACAGCCACATGGAGCTCCTTTCACACTTCTGCTACATTTTATGCACTTCCTGAAGTGTCTAGAAAAATTACTGTCTTTGGGAAGTCCAACACTGAGTCTTTATGTAAACAGAGTCTGAAAAACTCCTCCAGCTCATTTGAAGGACTAGTACCGGGAATCACTACCATGCAAGTTTACAAAGTGACAGTTATAATACATCAAAATAACGCCACTCACCTGAAACTGCTACTGTCCAAGATGTTTGTCTGCATATTCAAAGTTCCCTCACATTTCTGGCCATCTTAAAATCTTATGTAACTTGTTTGCTATATCATCTTAGACAAACAAAAAATAAGGAAAACAGTTTGCCTTTTTTATTATATTGTAGATAGCACAAAGAATAGGGAATAGGAATTATCTTAATGCTAAAGCAGAAACTGTTGGACTACCAGTGCTGTTGTATTGGTAACTGCAGTGTGGACTGATTTATAGATAATACCTCTTAAGAAAAGACTGCAGCTTGATCTGTCTTTATATCCTATTGATTATTCATTTGTGTCAGTGTTATGTAGTTGTTAATAAGGTTATGTGTCTTCTTTAACAAGCAAGGATAAAGAACTCTTAATCAACTTCTAATAAGGGCATTGAGAAAGTCATATTATCTCTTTGTAGAGAAAACAGGTATAGGTGCTTCCCTTACATTAGCAGAATTTGCTTAGCCCTCCATCTTTCCATAGCATAGATCAGTTTACAGTTCCCGAGGATTAAAAAAAAAACTTTCCAGGAGGTCTGGATCTTCTCCCATTAGGTAGATGTTTAAGGCCTGTCATTTTCAGTAAGACTGTTTACATCCCAGAACAAAGCTCTCTCCCCTTCAACAGACCTCAAAGCAGGGAAATATACTTACTGTATTTTAATACCAATCTATATATCAGATTTAAACATCAAATGAAATACTGAATTATCTCCATGGTTGATACTCCAAGAGTCTGCTTCTTACGAGTGTCAGATGCTTCACAGTATTGTGTGTTACACATTCAGAGTACTGCGTAAGACTGCCAAATTTGCTGAGAATCAGTACTGCTTTTATTTCAGTGTGTTTTGTCTCTCTGGGTTTGTCACACGTGCCTAAAATATTTTTCCAAGCTCAGATATTCATTATAGAACACAACTAAAAATAGCAATAAACAATTATTTTTGAGTGCTTCTTCTTACTTCCTTGTTTTATTTGTTGGTTTGAGAGTCACTGCTTGATGGAAGACATTTTTATTGGCATTTTTATTTTTGAGAAGTTACAGTTGGTTTTAAATTGAGCAGTGAGTGATTAATTCCTGTTCTTCATTCCAAATACATTTAATCTGGAAGTGAGGGTCTTGAATGTGGTTTCAAAACTGAAATTCATTTTCATCTATTTTAACCAGATTTCCTTGTAGTGAAAGACAAAATAGGGCCTAATGCTTTTTCAAATCAAATGCTTTTAAGAATAGAAGCTATTATCCATTATTTCATGAATTATAAGGGTATTTAAATCATTACTTCAAAACATTTTTCAAGCACATCTTCCAAAGGTGAAATAATCTATGATTACATAATATAGACACAGAACTCTTTGTTTTTAGAGGTACTCATTAGTATGGGGTCAAATTTTTGTTTCATAAGTTAAAGCTTTAAATAAATCTCTATCCTAGTTTGTGTAGGCTTCGCAGATTTGGATTCCCACTTACTAAATGGAAATTTTTAACTTTGTATTTACTTGTAATGATTGTCTCCTTTTTTTCTTGTCCTTTTTCTATTTTTGCTTGCTTGCACGCATATTTTTATGTAATTTCTCTACAATATATGGGTTTCAAGCACTCTGATAAATCTGGAAAATTGTATTATATTATTTTTTATTATGCTATCCTTCTGACACATACAAATCTGAATTACAAACTTCCCTCTGAATTGCCAAAAGTGATGACCTTGCTTTAATATGTTCCTTGCTAAATATCCTTACAAATTATTTGCTGCTGACTCAAAGCTAGTCAAGAAAAACACCTCTGCTACTGTCAGAAGTCATTCCATGGATTATCATAAACCTGAGGAAGTGCTAATTTTTTTTTCTCATCATGTCACTGTTTTCATTCAAAGATGGTTAATAAATGTTCTTTGTCATGGTTTACATACAAAGAACAAAAAATCCTTTAACAGTTAAACTTTTGACATGACTGTGATTTCACTGGGAAAACATGTAAAGCTTTCTTTCTGCATATATCTACTAATTTTCTTGGGGATCATAAATAGCTTCTGTATGGCTTGACAACTTGGATGTTCTCTCCTGAATTAAGTTCAGGTCATTTGTTGGGTAACAAGGGGAAACTCATGTGACAGATACCCACACTGGCAAACCTGGAAGAGTTCTAAGAGCACAATAGTTACTCTTCAGGAATTATTCCTTTGTTGACAAAAGCCCATTTTCTCCCACAAAAATAAAAGAGTGTTGGTCTAGTGCTACAGTTATTTTTAGATATGGTATAAAAACTGTCCAAGCAGACTTGCATTTTAAAATATTTCTGTATAAATATTTTAAATTCTATGTAGATTTATATATTTGAAAAAAATAATACTGTACTTTTATGGCACTCATTTAAACATGCAATATTAAAAAGCATAAGCCTATACTATATTACTACTTGCTAATACAAAATTGTACATGCTTCTGTTATTGCCCATAGCTTCAGAAATTTATTTTCTTACAAAATATAAAGCCCTCATCTCAAACAGTCTGTAAGAGTAATCCTTTTCTGAACTGTCTCAAAAAGTGAATGTGTGTTGAAACAATTGCAAAAGGTTTTTAGTAGAAAGTAAATGTATTTTCAGCTGCAAATGATCTTCTAGCATTTGATAGTTGTGTCCACATCAAATATTGTCTCCCAATTAAAATAAAAATGTGGACATTTAAATATAAATTTGTGAAAAAAATGTAAGTGCTTGCACCAAATCCTTGCATTTTTATTCTGACAGGAATAGAAAATAATTTACATAATGCTCTTCATTCCTTTTGTTATATATCTGAATAGTAAAAATAATAAATGTCCTTTCCCTGTATGGATTTATGATTATGAATGTATCAGCTGAGACAACGTTCCTATATGTATAGCTGCAGCACTCTCTGACTCTATTAATAACGTGCTGGATACTAGATTGTACTTTGATACTGGAAGCTGCCTGATTAAAAAAAAAAAAAAAGTAAAAGTAACTACACCACTAAAGAAACTAAAATTTTAAAAAGAGAGGAGGGTGGTCTAGATCAGGTGAGCAGTTTTGTGAAATACCAGGCTGCCGATGAGACAGAGAAGTAGGGTCAGGAAGGGGAAGAAGAAAGCCATAAGCAAATGCGGTTTTCTAATATAAATTCACCAACACCTACATCTAAGTAAAACTTTAAATCCAGTGTGTGGTTTTAAACTGTCTTACTGTATTCTTTAAATATATATCTATAAAATATATAATATACTTTGAGCTACAGGGCCAGGAACTGCTACTTTTACTTTATATGTATTATACCATACTCACTTCAGTGGTACCTAGAAACTAATCATTTCTTTGCTCAGTTTCTGACAGTATTCGTCTAGTGCAAATGAAAAAGCTGCTGTACAATTTTTTTTTCCCCTATGAATTGGTGACATCATCCTCAGCAGCAGGAAATCTCTACATTTTCATTGAACAAACAGATTTCTCGTACTGGTTTTTTTCAGTAGAAACAGCTTATCTCCTTGTCTTTCACACTGAATCTTGTGGGGGGTTCAAAGAAAACCGGACAAAGAAGAGTTTGTCCTTTGGATGTCACACATCCAAAAGCTGTGATGACAGACATTGCTTGGGATAATATGAAGAGATAACTCATAGTAAATTTTTTATGTTATTTTACACAAACCTATTTATTTATTCCAAATTCTGTCATCACTGTTTCTCTGGGGAGGGAGACGTTAAAATAAAGTGGGTTTTTTTTTTCAGTAGCTTCTGATAACTTGTTAAGGCTGTTATTCTGTTTCCTATTTCACTCACTATCCTTCTTTGGTGCCACCCTGGTTTTGCATTATGCTTACCTTAAGTTCTTTGTCTGAGGACACTCACAGAAGCAGAAATAAGTGGATTTTTATCAGTGTATTTGATGAACTTCTTTGAGAACCTTCAGAAGAACTGACAAGGTTTAAATTTTCTGTCCTGAAATACAAAACACTTACACACATACAGTAGAAACTTGTTCCAAAGACTGAGCTGTGTAGGTAGCCTTTAAAAAAGTAAAGAACTGAAATGTACTCATATGTCTTCTTCTATTGCTATTTTGATTAAAAATATTTCCTTCAAAGAACACAGTAGAGGTTCTGCTGTTGCTGCTTTCAGACATAAACATTGAGATAAAAGGCAACATGTGATCATTTTGAGACAGTGAAGTTGAAATCAAAGAGAATTTTCAACAGGTTGGCAATCCTTACTTCTGACTAAAACCTAAAGCTCTGGTCTGATGCAATTTGGATGAAGTGTTTGAGGCTTTTCTTGACCAAAAAAAAAACCTGTGACACTAAAAGTTTCTTGTAATTTGAATACGAAGATTTCTGCAGCTCAGTAAATCACTTTGTAATGCTTCTTCCCTTTCACCCCCCTGTCCCGGTCACATAAATAAAAAGTGAATTTAAGGATTTTTTTTTTTATTGTACAGTAGTATGGTATACAGGACATGAAAAGATAGAAAACCAGTGATTTTGCTACATGCGTTTCTACCTTATTAAGTAGCAAGAGATGCAGCCAAATAATCACATTTAATTCAACGCAGTTTGGCACAATTGCCCTTCCCTACTGTGGAGAGATTTAGATCTGATGTAGCAGAAGGTCTGAATTGGCTCTCCAAATTAAAAAGAAGCTTTGCTTTTAGGGACATAATTTGCAGTGTGTTATGGAGAAGATCCTTTGTAACTTTTTATATCAGACATAGGTTGTGGGTTAATGGAATGTCAATTCTCCAGCCTTTACTACAGTTCAATACATTTAGTGGTGGTAAATGTTGTTAAATCTCTCTGAAGGCCAGTTACAAGTGGAGTTCCCCAGGGCTCAGTGCTGGGTCCAGCCCTGTTCAATGTCTTCATCAATGACCTGGATGAAGGCATCGATGATTGCACAATTAGCAAGTTTGCGGATGACACTAAGCTGGGTGGAAGTGTCAATCTACTGGAAGGTAGGGAGGCTCTGCAAAGGGATCTGAACAGGCTGAACCACTGGGCTGAGACCAATGGCATGAGGTTTAACACAGCCAAATGCCGGGTCCTGCACTTAGGGCACAACAACCCTATGCAGAGCTACAAACTGGGAGAATTCTGTCTAGAAAGCTGCCAGGAGGAGAAAGACCTGGGGGTGTTCATTGACAGGTGACTGAACATGAGCCAGCAGTGTGCCCAGGTGGTCAAGAAGGCCAATGGCATCCTGGCTTGTATCAGAAACGGTGTGACCAGCAGGTCCAGGGAGGTGATTCTCCCTCTGTACTTGGCACTGATGAGACCGCATCTTGAATCCTGTGTTCAGTTTTGGTCCCCTCACCACAAGAAGGATGTTGAGGCTCTGGAGCAAGTCCGGAGAAGAGCAACAAAGCTGGTGAAGGGTCTGGAGAACAGGCCTTATGAGGAACGTCTGAGGGAGCTGGGGTTGTTTAGCCTGGAGAAGAGGAGGTTGAGAGGCGACCTCATTGCTCTCTACAACTACCTGAGGGGAGGTTGTAGAGAGGAGGGAGCTGGCGTCTTCTCCCAAGTGACAGTGGACAGGACAAGAGGGAATGGCCTCAAGCTCCGCCAGGGGAGGTTCAGGCTCGACAGAAGGAAAAAATTTTTCACAGAAAGGGTGATTGGGCACTGGTAGAGGATGCCCAGGGTTGATTCACCTTCCCTGGAGGTGTTCAAGGCACAAGTGGACAAGGTGCTGAGGGGCATGGTTTAGTGTTTTATAGGAACGGTTGGACTTGATGATCCAGTGGGTCTCTTCCAACCTGGTTGTTCTATGATTCTATGATTCTATGACTAATATGTCACTGTCAGTGGCAATAATAAAAATAGTAGCCAATGGACATAACCATGCATGATGTGTTTTAATAGAAATATTTTTATTTTTTGCAGGGCTGCTTCATGCAGACTGCCTTTTAAAAATCAAAACGGCGTCCTCTGATATCTGGCTAGGAGGTGGAAAAACCATCTAACTACTGACTAATAGAATATCCAGGCTAGATCAAGTAGAACAAAATGTCTACTGGACTTACTTTGATTTCAGTATTCATTCAAAATGAAAAGATTAAATAATTGCTTCACTGGGAACACTAGCAGAGATCCTGGACTTTTCAGGTGTCAGGAGTTTCTTTTGGGTGAATAATTAAACTGTCATATCCCTGAATCTAGAAATGAAAACTGAAAAAAAAACATATTCCTTTGCACTGAGTAGTATATGTGTAGACCAGCCAACCAACTTTGCTTTCTCATTTACAAGTTTCAGCTTCAACCTCATACCATGCAAGGACATCGTACAGGAGCATGTGGGGGTTTGCCTTTGTGCACGCATTGTGTGCATTGTCATATGCTGTTTGTTATACTCAGATCTGCACAGGGAGGGAACTGCCGTCCATGCAGGTGGTAGGTAAATTTTTGCTACCTTTGTGAAATCATCTTTCTGTCTTCAGACTAAGGAAATATGTTTTCATGGCATTTCTACCAGGCAGCAGTTGTGATATGCAGGTTGTATAGTTAACAAGTATAAGGTACTTGTCCTCAGAAGGAGTAATTTTCTCAAGCAGTAGGACAGTTCTTCAAATCTCTTCACTGTTAGAGAGCAACACCTAGGATGTTAAATGGAATGAAGTCTAGGTAGAAGGGAAAGAAGCCCACCTCATATTGTCCCTGGCTTTTCGCAAAAGAGCGTGTTTGGGAACCTTGTAGTTCTCAGAGACTTCAGAGAAAAAGATTAACAGAGCGATTATGAGGTAGCAGAAATATTCCTTTCACATTTTCCAATAGACATTCACTGGTTTTGACCTGATTTGGTTTTGATAGCTTAGCTTCTCATGGGCAGCCACACTTCTTCCCTTGAGTTTAATTTTACTTGCCAACTTGATATCATAATATTTGTTAATTAACAGTTCATGCTCTCATCAAAACTGCAGAGTTCCCAGATGATCGGCTAGTATGTCCCTAACATTGTCCCATACATAATTATTGGACCTACTACAGTGTCTTGGGACCCTGCAAGTCCATGAGACTTAATTTGCTCTAAAGCTCAGTCTATTAGTGTTTTATTTTTATCTGTGTTTAATAAATTCTTAGCCTTGGTGTCATTCCTCTACACTGCTGTTGTCATATGCCAGTATCAATTTTCTGATAAAACTAACTGAATTGTTACGGGCGTGAAGAAGTCTATAGTCATTAATTAATAAATTAATTAGAGTAAGGCTATAATCTTGTTACTCGGGTCTTTGATGATTTTGAAGATGTCCCTCATATATTAATGCCATGATACTCAATCTAATTAATATGTTTTCATAGATATTAATGGTTTTATTGAAAAAATATTCTTTCTGTGGGTTTTTGTGTGCAAGATTTCCATCCATTTTCAGCTGCATAAGCTTAGTTACAAAAATACAACTGTATTAACTCAAATTATGCAGTAATAGTTTCATGTCACTATCCAAATTAAACATTATAAATGAATGAGGGCCTTACTTTAATTTGCAAATTAGACATTGGTTACAATATGTAAGAGGGAATGAATTAAGACTCTCAAGTTGATTTTAATGACAGCTTGTAATTTAATACAACCATTAACCAGTAAAGTATAGGCTCCCTCCATGTTAGGTTTTTAACCAGCTGCATTCTGGAGCACACAGAAAAAGGAAAAGAAAATTCTAAATTCCTGGGAGAAAGAAGTCAACTCTTTTTGATTCATGCTGATGCATAGCACAGGTGTGGTTTATGATTATGTTCCTTTGCTTGCAAAACAATGCCTCCATCTTTAGTCATCAATCTCAAAAAATGAAGAAAAAGACTTTCTGTAGGGTTAGAAGTTACTCTAAATGCTTATAGTTGCAGCCTCTATTCACTGCTATCAATGCAACAACTGTTATCAAACAGTGATATGCATATCATTAAATTTGAGAAGTGTGTGATTCAGAATTTGTGACTCACGGAGAAGAACACTCAGCAGTAAAAATAAGAAGACGTGGTAGTGGCCTCTTCAAGATTAACAAAAGGCATATGATGTACTGCAGAAGGTGACATTTCAAAAATAGGATTTCCTACCTTTTTTAATAGATTTTTCATTGATGAAAACTGAACGCTTGAAACTGCAGGCATTAGGATGCCTTAGTCAGCCAAGTGTATCAAAATATAGTGCATGGAGTGACTTTTACTACTCCTGCTATTTAAAGTCCTATTTTCATGAGCTTATTGGCTGCTAGTGATCCCTAAGGAAAAATACAATCAAAACCTAATCATACCAAAACCCAAGATTCTTCTGATCCAGTGAACTTGTAATCTTTTGTATTTAGTACTTTACTTGTAAATGTCTTAGTACCAAGAATGCAAGATATGTAAATTAGCTTCAGTTTGCAATAATGCTGCTCTTCCAAACTCAGGTGGCAGATTTTGTCTCTGTCTGAAGATTAAGGAATGCTAAATGCTAACTGGTAGCATTTTATTTTTTATATCATAGCAGAACTTGTATTCCTTTTAACAGTCAGATTGCACAGCCTCCTCATACCCAGTCCTATTCTCCACAGAATATTCCAACAGTTAAGAAAACCTAAATGTGAGGAATACAAACAGCTTTTAAAGAGAAGCTATGTGTATAGTTATGAAAAAGAACTGATGATTGTGGCTTTTATTTTTGAGAATAAATAATAACTGAAAATTATTTGAAACAGATCTTTTTCAAGTTTTAATCACTGGGTGAAATCCAAAGCTGTAAAAAATATTTAGGTCAAAGCAATTAGATTTTTCATGTCAAATGTTTTTACTGGAAAAAATATCATATTTCAGTTAGTACAATGTGAATACTATTATTACTATTTTTATACTTTTTTCACTCAGAATGTTTTTGTAGAAAGCTGTTTCATATTTCTCTTCTGTGATATGACTAAATTGTAGAATGACTGTAAACAGACAAGAATTTTGCAGCATTATTGCTTTATGAAATAGGACACAAATCCCCTTTTCCTATAGGTACTTTTTCCAGCCAACCTCCAAAGAGAATCTGGGGCAAATCCTACTTCTGCTATTGTTTTGATCACACAAAAGAATAAAAAACACCTGTGATGAGTAACATATGATGAATAACCCTGTATTTCAGTTATCTTAGTTGCAATCCAGAAATCTGTTGTCTCTTGGCTTAACAGAAAAGTAGTGTCACCAGTCAAACCATTCTGATCTGAACCCTTGCATTTCTGAGTATTTGTGTTGGTAGTCTAGCTGTCACTTATGACTGCATAATTAGAAGAAATTTACAAATTAAGAAAATTGTTTCACTTACTGTGAAAAGTTCTTGTTTCAAAGAAAGAAGCTTTTTCTATACTTTTCATTAAATTCTAGTCTTAATTTCACACAACTCAGATTTCCACGTTCAGTCTCAATTGTGGGCAAGCATAAAAAATCATTTTCAGAATGAAAACATCATCTTCAGTAAGGTCTTTTTAAGACAGAATTTTGGCAGGCTCTATTTTCAAAACACAAAAGATCTGTGCCTGTTCACGAGACCAAAATTCTAGGAGTTTGATTGTGTTCATCAAGGGAGTCATGAGCTTTTTAAAAACTAGAATTTTTAAAATAGTTCAAAATAGTAGGTTAAATAGAAAACCCACTTTATTATTATTTTTCATAGTGGGAATTTAGAACAGCATCCTTACTAGCTGCACTCTAGGAAGAAATACAATTAAAAGACTCAGAGAGAGTCTTTTACCTTTAGTAATTTTAATCAGTGATACATTTCCATAAACACATTTTTTCTGTAAACAATTTGCAAGGGAATGTATTTCATGCTGTTTTAACATGCTGAGACCAACTTTATTCTGATACATTCAGGTCTTTTAAAACAACTGAAATAGGACCCATTCTGTGCTTGCTGGAGGGCACCATGTCACAAAGATTATAAAACTATAAACAACTGCATTCTCCCTATGACTGGCCTTGAGACATCTAAAATGACTTATTATTAGACAGTTTGCAAATAACCCTTTCAAATCTTTCATCTCATTAAGGCCGTACTTTGTTGGTTACCATATAAGCTGTACCCTGCAGTTTATTCTGTTTTAAATACCGATCTGAATTTTTACACTGTTATGACAACACAGTTCCTGTAACTGTTTTGAAAGTTAAATTTAAAACAGGTTCACTGCCCTGTGTGTCATCTAGTTTTAAACTTCAGGTATATGATCACAGAGATCATGGTATCAGGGGTGTTCTGACATTCATGAAAATTTGGTTTTCCCTAATCAGTCAGCTCATTCTCTGCAGTTGAAAGCAAACTGAAGGGATGTTCTTATCTGTAGAAAGAACCTTCTGTCAAGATTTATCTGATCGCCATCAGACATATTCATAGCTATTTTTCAAGGTATTTAGTAACACTGTTTCCTTGCAAAGCCTTGTGATACCTAGAAATTCTATACAGTAAAACAGAAGGGACCTTGAAAAATCCAGTGGAATAGTGCTTTCTCATTCAAAAAAGTGTATCTGCATCAAGAATTTTGGCTCTAATGCCATTAGAAAAGAATTCTTTTGATCTGGAGTGGAATTGACTGTTCCTTTCAGCATTTTGACCTGCATCCAAAATTTGCTAGATGATATGCTTCCTAAAGTAGTATCCATAAAACAGATAGAGTTTAACAAACTGATACACAACTAATATCATATTATTGTTATATCAGTTATACCTGCTTTTCTATAATCTTTGATTAAATCCTGAAGCACTATTCTATTGTAACAGGTCTTGTGTAGGTTATGCTCTGGCAGTCAGAAACAATATGGACCTCCCAGACAACACAGAGGAAGAGGTGGGGCAAAGTTGCTAAATCTGTCTGCTGAGTCAAGATTTCCATTATTTCTCTCAGGTGCTATAAGCAGCCCAGTTTCATTATAGTATTAGCATTTTTCTATTCTTGTATCAAACATGCAGAGGGAGGGGAAAAATCCAGAAACTATTGGCAATAACCAACCCTCACTATAAGAAACAGTGTTTCCTGAGCTACCTTAACTTGCAGTTACAGTGAAATGTGCTAATGGTTGTCACTGATTGCTCCTTTACCAAGAAGTTTCAGCATATTTTCTTATTTAAAGGCATTTAAGAAGATAACTATCACTTTATTTTTTTCTGACTCCCATTTATATTGGACTTAAGCATCCCATTACTTATAATTACTAGAATTTGAAGCCCTTAATTTATTTTTACTCCCTTTTTGGCATGGCTTTGTTTAGACTGTGGTAATGCATTGTTCATTATAATGTTTTCCTGTTGTTCTGTCTTCCACTAAATTACCAGGACAGAGTTTTAACTGTCTCATTCTGGTTTGTGTGTGTATCTGTCTCATTCTGTGGCTGTTAAAGGAACATACTTTTTCCATTAAATCCACCACTTCCACGTACATGTATACATACACATAAGTATACACATATGTGTAAGTATAAAGGATATTCAGAAGAATGTCTTGTTTTCTATGTAGCAATGTAACAAATGGATCAATGGATGTTTTCAAACAAAGAGAAGAAACAAAAATAAAGGTGCTTTTTAAACTAATAATTGTCAAATTCTGTACTTTTTCTATAGCCAACTCTACAAATATTAATAGGATATAAAAAATTATAAGTCATTCCAATATTCTGTGAGTCAGTGTGACAAAAACTCTATTTCACAGACATATCCTGTGCCAAAATATTATGCATTACATCTTTTGTGCTGTGAGATGGGTATTTTATTGTTTTCTTTCTTGATTCTTACAAGACTGTAGCTATATTTCTGTCAAGTTTACCTTTTGTCTTGCGTTTCATCTTTCTGTGACTACATGGAAAATGAATGTGTAAGTATAAATACAATAGCATTAAATACTTTGAAATCAGTGCAGGAATAAATGATAGGACAAGTTTTAGAGACAAAGGAAAATCAAGAAATATTTTGTCATACAGCTCTTCCAGTTCTAGTTCCATGTTAATGTATACAAAAAGCAAGGGTAGCAGTAAGAGGTAGTTCTAGTAATTGATTTTGGTCCATTGCCATGTTTGTTCAGCAGCAGAGAAGAATCAGTAAGCAGTAACAGTCAGCATGGGAAAAAAACTTGGAAATCAAATTTTTTATGACTTTTTGTTGAATTAGTGACTTTACCATTGTTGTGGAACTGACTAGGCTCCACTAGGGCACAAGCTATTTCACTTCAAAGCAACCTGATTGGAATGATTTCTTTTGTTACACTACTAGATGTGTCCCACTGGATTGTTATGTTCTGTGTGACTGACTTCTTCTCTCTCCCTTTATGCACTTGTGCATAGTTAGTGATTCCATCCATTAGACTAACCAAGTAAACATTGTTTGCCTATTGGGAGCAGAAGTATGATGCTGCCAGTGGTCTGCAGTTGCTCCCTGTGACTGTTTTCTTTGGGAGGGGGTCTTTTTTTCCTCTTTTGCTTTCTAAATTTCTGCTTTGTTTGTTGAAGAAAAACATTTTTTTCCTGGCATAAGATGTAATAAAGCAGAAGCTTCAATATACAAGCAACTTATTTTAAGGATTTATTTTAATTAGGATCAATGTTATAAAATTCAAATTAAAATATATTTTATTTTCCCCTAGGAATGTTTGTAGCTTATAAATTTGTGGGGTTTTGGGGTTTTTTTTTTGGTTTTTTTTTTTTTATTTTCACATTCAATAAAGATTCTGACAAAAGAACTTGGACTATCTTTTTTTATATATATGTAAATACTAGATTTCTTTAATAGTTATAGGCATGCTATAAATTTTCTTTGAACCTTAGGGATTTAGGTATGTACCTCCTGCCAAGGGATTTTCCAGTCTGTCAAAGGTTGCTGGAAAACTTTTCTTCTCTCCACATCCTGTGATCCTAACTCTAAAGGAGTGAAGCACATGAGGCTGCTCTGGTTACTTCTAATTGCCACAGGAGTGTGTTTTGGATTCAGACGTTTGTTCTGTAAGTGAGAAACACAAAAAGATTAAAACAAATAATTGCTGGGATTGTGCTTAAGAAAAACATTGTTCCTTACCCTTAATTAAACTAAAATGTCCCATTAATTTAAGCTTGAATTCTTGGCCTAAATTATTTCTTTCTCTTACTTCCCTGCCTTTAGTCCTTTACCGCTCCCTTTTCTGAAGGATTGTCCATGTTTTGGTACCTGGAAACAATTTTTGGAGATGAATATTATTATTTTTCCCATTTCTATTCTTCTCTTTAAGATACAGTAATCAATATTGCACCTGAATGTCTAAATTCCTCCCCCTCCTCCTCATTGAGGCTACTTGTCCTTCTAGAGGCTTCTGAATGTGAGGTCTTCATACTAGATTAATATAAAATCTTATTCTATAAACATCATTTAAAGACAAAATATGTCTTTTCAAATGAGGAAGGTAGAAATGTAGTGTCTAATGAAAGTTTTCATCCCCCGTCTGCATTCTTGATTTTGCTTTTCTCTTTTCAGATACTATTCTGCAGCATAGTGATAAAGCTTTCCCCTAAAATCTAAATCACTCACTCTACCTTAATTTTCCATCATTTGATTAAAGGTCATTTCCTATGGTCGTTATCTGTGCAACTTCTCTTCTGCTATTCCATGTGCGTTTTAAAAAGCTAATCTTTTCCACAGTAGCTTTCATGTGTGTTTGTTAATGTGTCACATTTCTGTAAATTAGGTCAATTCATTAATAATTACATTATTGTTCATGAAATGAGAGCTTCCTTATCGCTATCCTACTGTTTATGTATTTGAGAAGACCACCAAGGATTAAAATGCAATCAGTCTAAATTATGATGCAATTCTACTATTCAAAATGGTAGCTTAAAAAAAAAAAGCATAGAACTTTTTGTAAAAGTACATGTTTACTGTAGGTAAAAATTATACTTCTTATATGAATAGTAAGCAATTTCTTTTTTTTAAATAAAAGGAAAGAAAAGAAGTCTTCAAAAGCACTGTTTGTTTTTGTGGAGAGAGTTCCTGTCAAGTAATATTTGATTACTTATTTTAAGAAAGCTATTATAGCTTTACTCATTAAGAAAAGAAGAAAGGTCAGTTTGCTTGGCTCCTGGCTCTTGCAGTGAGTTATCTTATTCATGTTAACTATAGAACAAGTGGTATTTAAATCACATGCTTGAAATATTTTTTTTATTTTTATACATGTGCGTATTGACACACAGAGGACTCTCAAGGGTTCTCCTGTAACATATACAGAACTGTAACATGCACACCTCTAAAATGGACAATTTAGCTGTTTTGATAAGGGTTCCTTTATAAGTAGCTTTGGTGTTGACTGACTTCTGAATTTTTTATTTCTTTCTGCACAAGGAATTTTATACAACAGGTGGAAGGTGAATGCAATACTTTTAGATTGTACATATGAAACTTTATCAGTAGCATTTCTACTTGCACATACTGTGCAAAAATACGTTAGGAAATTGGTGCACCATGCTAAAGTATACAAAGTAGAATCATTACCAAAATATAAGTAAAAACATGCTAGAGTTAAAACTGAATAGAATATGAAGCAGAGACTCATTACAAGATCTAGGTTTCTTAAAACTAATTTTGACATTAAAGCATCAAACTTAGATTTTTTTCACTCATTTCACTAAAACTTTTCCAAAATATAGAGGTCTTTCCATTAGTAAATACACAACTTCAAAACAAGGAAAAAAAGTTAGATTTCTTTGTATTTGCTCTTCTTTTCAACCAACATTCTGAACACTCTTTTCTACTTATGATGCTCCCCCCAAAAGTTGTATAATCAGAAAATAACATTTTGCAGTTTACCAGTGCAAGAACAATTATAAGAAGAGTAAAAATAATGGACATCTCAACAGAATTTGAATACTTTGAATAATTTTTCTAACTGATCTGTGATACACAAAAGAAAAAATGCTGATAAATTAACTATCCAAAGAACGTTTTATTGCTATGCATAGAGTAATAGGGTTCTGCCCCCCTTCATGAGGTGGAAGCAGAAGTAGTTCAGCAGGAATTAAAAGTAAACATTTTGACTTGTGTGAGATGGGAGATTGGTTTCGTGATACAAAATAATTGCTTCTAGAGACTTGAGAGGAATTCTGTCTCACTCTTATGTTACATTAGTCTAGTTACAAGGTGGACTTACCCGTCTTCTCAGGAGATACCAGTTAGAGGTTATTGCCTGAAGTAAGGTGACAACGGGAATTAATGGGCTACCATTGTTTTCAGTAATATGCTCTGACCCAGGGTAATATTAATAATCTGAAGTGAAGAAAAATCATAGTAACCCATTAATCAGTTACTTCTTTATTTGTATCGAGTTCTTAAACCTTACTAGAAAAATCTGATTTCTCAAATTACCCTCTAGACTGAAAAAAAAAGGAAATTGAGCAATGCAAAATAAAACTTCTAAATGTAAATCTGTCCAATTTACTACAGCTATGTGAACACCTTTCACTTAGAAGTCAAACAGGAGAAAAGTCAAGGGACTGGCTACAAAGAAAGCACATTATCCACTGCTATGCATATGTTCTCACTGTCCCACTAAGAGGACTGCCTTTTTTCTGCTAAGACACATGTAAGGCAGCTTTACATATGATCCATAATGTGAGATAATGAATGTGCCTTCTGTATCTGTTCAAGGAGTACACTTTGATTTTGTTTCCTGAATTTGCACATGTATTGTGCCTGCACTGAAATTCCCAGCACCCAGACAGATTGATTTCAGTCTTTGGCTTCAGCTCCATAACAAGTCTCAGTTTTCATAGTTCATGACAGAAAGATAGTGCAAATCATAGCGATTTGTAATTGATGAAACTTTTTATTTTGCCTTTGGAGAATTTCATAATTTATTCTTTGAAGACAAATCCTTTAAGAAATGTCAAGAATGGCCTTGAAGGAAATATTTATTACCTTATGTAATGTCTAGTTATTATACAACACTGCTATTATCACTTTGTTATACCTTTCTTCCTCTTTAGCTTATTGCCCAGGATTAAAGGGATACATGAAAATTAAGAATGGAATTATGAGTTTAATAGGAAGAAAGAAAATGAAGCTGGACTTTTTCTTTCTTTCTTTCTTTTTGGAATGATGTAGCAATTGCCATACTGCATTGAGTCTATTCCATCATCCCTTCAAATTATGCATAAATATATAGTAATAGCATTAAAGAGCATGAATTTAGGGAAGAATTTCCTAAGGAAAAAAAAAGAATACTTGATTACACGAACTGTAAATAATCCCTGGTTCTAGATATTTTATTATGAGATCATTAATTCCATAGAAAACCATTATTAGTGGGCCTAGTGATTCTGTACAGGGAATGTCAATGTTATTTACTCAAAAATCCATACAGATTTAGTGACAGCACGTATATTTTAGAATTTAGTACTCACTGTGGTCTTGCTTTTTGAGAATGAGATGCTGATTTATAGACCATATATAGAACAACCAAAAAGCATTTACAAGTTCCTTATCACTATGACATAATCTTAGAAAGTTTTATCTCAGTATTACTGTATTATTCTTGTTCCAAACTAATTAGTGACTGAAACAGCTGAAAAGGAATGCTGTGCTTCTGAAACAAGGAATACATTTTGTGTTTTGAAAAGCAGGGGTTATTTTCTTACTTTGTTTTCTTTTCCTTTGTTTTTCTGTCCCTGCTATCTACAATTTTCTGGAGCAATTGTGTGTGGCTTCTAATGTGGTATCTTATATTCTTGTCCCTGCTGGTACAAAACTTTTAATTGCCATCCTGTCAAAACATAAACAAGCTTACTGGTTTGTATAAATTTGTTTTCTTGCAGAAAATATTTTAATTGTATGTAAGTTGTTGTTGTTTGGGGTTTTTTTTATAGAAGACTTGTTGAATCTACTCTCCACAGTATTCTCACTTAGGAAACAGGATCTGCTATGGGCTGGGTTTTTGTAAGCATACTAAATGGCTCTATGATTTTAATACTTTTTGCAAATTATGGAGAAGTTAGTCAATTGTCAGGTGAACATTTTTAAAATCATGAGGATTGAAGGAACCATGCATTATTTTAGACTGTTGGGAAAACACTCAAATTTACACGCATTCCTTTAGAAGACATTTATTTAAACCTCTCATTCTTATTAATGAAGTTAATTTTGAGCAGTTTGAGAGGAAGGAATAAGGTCAGTCTCTAGAAATATCTGTGCTGCTTTGTGGAAATTAATTAGTTTTCTGTAGTCAGTCACAGAGTTTAAGAGAACTCAACTGAGTGTATCAAAACCTATATATATAATGGTAGATTTATAGCTTTTCTTCAGATTCATAGCTCTTTTCTTATTATACAGCATGAAGGGAAATTAATGTTTTGAGGAATTTGCTATAAAGTTTGAAAAGCTAGCACTGCTATGCTGCCAAAATAGAGTGACTTTATGCTTTCCAACAAATGCTGCAGCTTTGTCTTGGGCACTTTTGAACACTCATTCACTTGTAATTAATTAAGTAAATTTTAATTTCCTTACGTTTTCCAAACAAGAAACTCCAGGGAGCACATTCAGGAAATTTCATATACTACATACGCCCTTTTATCAATCCCACTCAGACTGAATAAAAGGCAGGGAATGTAATTTGGATTTCATTACTTAATATAACCTAAATTTTCATATAAAGGAAGCTGTTCTTTTGACCATGTCTGCCAAAACACTATTTCAATACTATGTATAAACCCCATCCAGTATTTTGCATCTGCCTTCTCAAATCATAGTTTATTTCAATTATCTCTATGGTCTCTGTGTGCAGTAGGCTGTCCTACCCTATTTTCCTTCTGTGATCAACCCTGCTTGAGCAGAGCACTTGAACAAGATGATGTCCAGAGGTCCCTTCTAACTTCAACCATTCTGTGATTCTGTCATCTTGATATCAGTGTAAAGCAGTAAGGGAGAGGTTATAGAATCATAGAGTCACAGGATTGTTTATGTTGGAAAAGACAAGTCCAGCACTAAAGCGTATCCCTCAGCATCACATCTACCTATCTTTTAAATACCTCCAGGGATGCTGACTTCAGCTCTTCCCTGGACAGCCTGTTCCAATGCTTAACAAACCTTTAGATGAAGCAATGTTTTCAATTAGCCAGTCTAAACCTCTGCTGCCACAACTTGAGGCCGTTTCCTCTTGCCCTGACACTTGTTACTTGGGAGAAGAGACCAACATCCACCTCACTACAACATCCTTTCAGGTGGCTGCAAAGAGCAATAAGGTCTCTTGTCAGCCTCTTTACTCAATACTCTTTTCTTAGTATTGTTGGGTTGGGTTATGGAACCATGAAATAGTTTGGGTTGGAAGGGATCTTAAAGATCATCTTCCAACTCCCCTGCCATGGGTAGGGACACCTCCCACTAGATCCAACACCCCATCCAACCTGGCTTTAAACACCTCCAGGAATGGGGCAGCCATAGCTTCCCTGGGAAATATGTTCCAGTTACTCATCACTCTCATGGTGAAGAAATTCTTCCTTATGTCTAGCCTAAATCTTCCTCTCTGCAGTTTGTACCCATTTCCTCTTGTCCTATCACAACAAGCCTTTACGAACAGTCCCTCTCCAGCTTTCTTGTAGGCTCCTTTCAGGTACTACAAAGTCACTATAAGAGCTCCTCAGAGCCTTTCTCCAGGCTGAACAAGCCCAACTCTCTCAGCCTGTCCTCGTATGGAAGGTTCTCCAGCCCTCTGATCATCTTTGTAGCCCTCCTCTGGACTCAATCCAGCAGCTTGATTTCCTCATGTTGAGGATTCCAGACCTGGACACAGTACTCCAGATGAGGTCTTACAAGAGTGGAATAGAGGGGCAGAATCACTTCCCTCAACCTGCTGGCCACTCTTCTTTTGATGCAGCCCAGTATGTAGTTGGCCGCCTGGGCTACAAGCGCACGTTGCTGGCTCATGTCAAGCTTCTCAATGAATAGCACCCCCAAGTCCATCTCTGCAGGTCAGCTTTCAATCACGTCAGCTCCCATTGTGTACTGAAAACAGACACCCAGGTGCAGGACTTTGCACTTAGCCGTGTTGAACCTCATGAGATTCTCACAGGCCCACTTCTCCAGCCTGCCCAGTTCCTCTGGATGACATCCTGTCCTTCTGATGTGGCAACCACACTACTCAGCTTGGTGTCATCTGCAAACTTGCTGAGGGTGTGCTCAATCTCACTGTCAATATAATTGATGAAGATATTGAACAGCATTGGTCCCAGCATGGACCTGTAAGTGACATCACTTGTCACGGATCTCTATGTGGACTTCGAGCTGTTGACCACTGCTCTTTGAATATGACTATCCAACCAGCTTCTTATCAACCATACCGTCCACTCATCAAATCCCTATCTCTCCAATTTAGAGAGGAGGATGCTTTGGGGGACCGTGTCAAATTGCAAATTATAGGTACATCCTGCATTGACCATATATCGCAAACAACTTTATGCTGCTTCTATGTCCCCTGAATAGCTTGAAAGCTGAGATGTTGTTAAACAGTGCAATAACTTTGGAGTTTAGATTTATAGTACTCTTGGATAAGTGCCATTATCTTCAAATTCATTTTCAGTCAAAGAGGGTACTATATTAATTTGCAGTGATCCAAATGGATGGTACAATTAAAATGCTTATGATAAATAAATAAATAAATAAATAAGATTAAAAATACTCCACAACTCATATATTTGCATGAAGAATAAATCCAAGAAAGCTGTGTCCTCATGTCCATGGAGAAACTTACTGCATATGCTTTCCTGATTCATTTGCCAGGAATTTAGTTATAGTGCACACTTTTTATCTCAGGTTACAGACCTGAGAGATAGGGGCTCTCTTTCTTGGAATAGAACTACTTGAAGAATTCTTCAGGGTTGCAGTCAGCTCAAATTGCTCGTTGCCCTTTTCCCCTGCTAAAGTGTATGTTATTTTCTAATTATTTAAGAAAGAAATCAGAATAGTCTGCTTTCAAAGATACAAAAGTTAGTTTGCCAGACTAGTTTAAACTCTTGTACTTCATGTAATTATTTGAGTTAACAACAGGTTAAACTCCATACTAAACTGACTCAGTGTGTAGCTTTTGTCTCCACCTACTGACCTGTGTATTTCTTATCTATCTGTACATCAGCAAATATACCTGATTAAGTATCTAGTTGTGATTAATACTTGTAATTCATTATGACTGAAACTAGAGATGATGGCCTCTGGGGGAAAATGGTTACAATATTATGAGGTATTATATTCCAAAACCCCCATCATTTAAAGATGCTAGTGTCACCATTTAGCAAGGCAGTGAATTCAGACTGTTCAGGCCATTGGCAACAGCAGATATATATTGGTATTTGAAAGTCTTTGTCACCTCTGGAAACATGAGGCAGCCTGAAAAAATGTGAATTCCACGTAATAAATTCAAACATAAAGAAATGTATTAACAATGTCAAGAAAGGGAATTAAAAAAAAACCCAGACACCACAGTTGAATGATTCACAAATATTTTCTTTGCCATACTTTTGACTGATACTAGTTGATTATTCCCAGTAAGCATGACAGATACAATATCTGAGTGGTATGAGATGCAGCATATTTCATGCCAGCATTTGAAAAGATAAAAAACCCCAACCAAACAGATAGCAGAGCTTATGATAGAGTGAAAATGCATTGAAACAGAAATGCCAATTTATACACACTTGCAAATAAGTAGTTATATTCACAGACACACTGAAGAACAAAACTCACCAAGAAATCATGGAAATCAAGTAGAATATGTAAGTCCACAAACTGTGTACACTCTTAGTGCTCTTCTGGGTAAGGGATGCTTCAGTCTGATTACACCTAGCTTAACTGTCATTACCCATGAGCTTGCATGTGCTAATTTTTAAAAAGTTGACTAGCAGTTTGGTTCCATCAGCCTTCATTTTTACTACCCTCTGTTTCTGGAGACATTTTAACTCCTTATTATGTTCATACAAAAATGCAGTATTTGACGAATATGGACATCCAGATGTGCTGACTACAAGAAGGTACCATTTAAAAATATTTAAACTTCACTTCATTTTAAAAAAAGCCTTGAAATTCTGCAGTAATCTTGGAGAAGGCTAGAAACATAAAGAAATGTCAGTGCTTGGAGACTGGCAGATGCTTCAGTTTATGGCAGAACCAACATAGTGGGCTTTATACCGCCAAATGTGTATGACACGTACATACCTTATGTTATTTTTTACCTTCTCTAGTAACTACATTACTGTCTGTGTACCGCTGGCTTCTCAGGATGTTTCATAGATTTGCTTGGACATATTCACACATAAACCAAAGTGTGATTAGGGTGCCTGTATGTTTTTCTGTTTATATAAATAGCATTTCTTTTAAGTGTTTTGCAAAAGAAGCAGCAACTGAGAACACTCACCCTTCCTTTACGTCATTCATTTTTCAAACAAAGACAGGACAATCTTTTCATGGAATCTACCAGGCAAGCATCTTGTTCCAATTATGATAATCCATGGATGGTTAAAAAAAGAGTAAATGAACAGAACTACTTACCTCAGCTTCCAGAAATCTACAGCTTGGGGAATATTGTGAGCTAGAAGTTGTGTGTTTGAACTTGCTAGCCCTTCATCAGTATTTCTTCCACTAATTTGCCCATGTCAGATCATATGTCATTAGTATTTTCCATGCTGTGATGTGCACATTTAGTGTGTAGCAATGGAGGTTACTTTCATTCTCATTGTTTTTGTTAGCTTACTTTTAGTATTTATATTGTAATTACAGTTATAATTCCTGGTTTAGTGCACAATTATGAGCTACTGCACTTTTTATTTTGAAGTAAAAGGGGAGCAAAAAGAACTCTTAGCGTCTGGTAACCACACCTTGATTCATTCTAGCCCCCAGAGTCTTGGTATGGTGCATTAATTTTTCAGTTTGTAATTTACCAGCTGCATTTAATGGAACCAATTTTCATTACATCTGTTCTATGGTTCAAAGAGCTCTTTTAGTTGCCAAAGGGGGCCAGCTTCGCGCAGATTCAGACAGGGTGCTAATACACTGTATCTTGAAGTATTAGATAACTAGAAATGTTTTTTTTATAGCAAACAGATTATTTTTCACAGAAGCAAATTCTGTATTCATGACTTGCCACTATTAGAATTCAAATTTAAACTGCTTAAGTCTCTTCCTCAGGAACCATATATTGATTTTCATGTAATTTTCTTCATAATACTCTCTGATTACTTATCTTTTCAATCAATTATATATTTCTGTTTATTGGTGGAAGAAGATGTAATTCTACTTGAGTAAATCCTGTTTTAAACTAAGAATGGTTTAGAAAAGTTTTCTAATGAAATATTAAAACATATAAGGAGTAACTCTCTGTAATTATCAGCACTAAGACAAGGCTTTTATTTCTAAACCCAAATGAACTTGCATTACCAGGACAACTGCACAGGTTGTGCATAATTTTAATCTTCATAAAATGTGTAGCAGTTTTGTGGTATTAAATTCAAGATTCCAGTTGACAGCAACTTTTCAATGAAAAGATTTTTCCTCATGGGCTGAAGAAAATTTGAAATGTTCTACTACACTTTGAAGTTCCATAGCATCAGCCATATGAGAATTATAAAGCATTAATACTGAAGAGTTTCCACCTGACAGTCATGAAATAGCATACCTGTGTGAAAAGTGACTCAGTTTTACTTCCTCAGGCAATACTTTCCTTTTTTTCTGCTGCTTCAGAAATATCATGCATCATGTCGTAGTGAAAAGATGGCCTTGGAATAACTGGATCCTTTTGAAATCACTGAAGTCTAGAGTATCACTATATTTATCTAAGGCATTTCAATGACATTTATAAAAGTTGTTTATACTAGTTTTATTCTATTTTGATAAGCCATGGGAAAATTGCTCCAAAAAAGCTATCAAGAGCTTATTTTCCCTATGTAGTTTTAAATAATTGTTCTATATGAGGCTAAAAACATAATAGAAGGAGTGAATGTACTAGCAAGAATTAATGTGCAATTTAAGAACATTACACACAAAGTAATATATGCACACTGCTCCCTTTTGCACTAGTTCTCTTGTTTCTTTGATATCACTGGGATTTTCTCCTGGTGATTTCAGTCATAATCAGGGCCTAAAATAACAGATTTTCATTTGAGGAAAAAAAATATTTTCTGGTCTGTGCAATTTTTTTTTTTTTTACCGAAAGACAAAAGGACACATTTGCTGTGCCTTTTTCATGTTAATAACACACCTGTTCTTCAAAAAAAGGTATTTAAAACTCCTGTTTTTTCTGTCTGTTGCAATACACATACGTACATTTTTTATATATACATATTTTCTTTGGAGGAATATACTTTTCTTTGTAATTTTATTTGTTTGTTTATTTGTTTCTTTCATATCCCTGTCTCAAATAAAGCAGGAAATGTGTTCATGACTGTACAGTGATGGAATGAGTACTAACATGGAAAGTTATGTTTAGGTTGTTTCAGCACTAAGCTGAAAAGAACAAGCAACCTCTCTCCTAGTTCAAGCAAGATCAATCACAGTTTTGCCAAGTGTCTTCTCTTTAGGGTTTACAGTTGGTCATTTTGTAAGGTGTGCTTTTGAAACACTGGATACTAAACAGACAGTTTCATTTTTCCAGGAAAGGGAGAGGGGAAAACCCCAACACAGTTCTCCAAGAATTCTAATCTTTCATCTATTCTCTTTACATGGAAGCATAAGAAAAGGATTCTTAGCTTTTATTACGCACTCCAGCATACTGCAGGACAGTGCTGTTTTCTCTTTTCCCTGTCTCCTTTCCCTGTTTATTTTATATACTAAACTAATGATCAGATTTGCACTTTATGAAAATAAAAACAAATCTTTGCATTAGTTTGTGGTATTTTTGTCACTGAAACTGACTGAATGGGGGTTTGAATATGAAATACCCATTATGAGGCAACGTTACAAAAATGTGTGGAAGGGGTTGAGGAGAGGGATGATGAAGGACACTTATTTCAGGTCTGCATTTCAACTGCAAGATTCAGTGTGGCAAAATTTATACACCAAGAAGTGCAGAGGAAGAGTAAGAGCCTCAAAAGAGAAACAAAGGCTTCTCAAGTGTTTTTGTAAGTGGTATGGAGCAATGCTTCATACTCACTTTAAGTTAAAAATTCACAACAAAAGAAGCAGATGGAGGTGTCTGTTACCCTGTACAACTGGAGACTAACAAAATAGGAAGATTATAAAACATGGTGATGTTAAAGGAAGATTGCTAGGTTTTATTGAACCATTTGAGCTTTCCTGTATGCAAATGCAATATGAATCCTTTCCACTTTTCTGTACCTCCTATTTTCACTTCCTAGTTGGTTTGTTAGATGATCTAGTATTAGTTGTTTATATACAATAAGCATCCAAATATTTCCCTTGCAAAACCACAAAAATAGCTGCATACGTAAAACTATGAAACACAGGAAAGGGTAAAAATATTTGTGGTCAGTAAGCTGTGGTCATTTGTAAATGTCTATTTTTTTTTTCTTTTCTGCTGTTGAACAAAGCCAGAGTACTCGGTACTGTCAAAATTCTGTCACCTCACCTTTTCTTGAGATCTGGCTTTACTACTGAAAAGGTCACCATATAAAACTCTTGCCAGTCTTCCAGTGGTTTTCTTTAATTTCCTGTCTCAGTACTACTTCTGCTCAGCCATTTGGAAGACCTCGACTCAGCTTTTTCCTAGAATCCATAACAGCTGATAAGAAAAAATGAGGTTTTAACCAGAATGCAATAGATGATAGAAACTGCAGTGGGACAGCCTGTATCATCCTAACTTTGAATAGATGCATGACTAGTAAAATTAAAGGAAAGGAGCAGGAATTAAGTGCTCTTCAGTGTTAAAATTGGCAGATTCCAGTTCATAGATCCAGCTTCACCTAATGCCACATTCTGGGAAAATAATATTTCAAGGATTGAATATCTCTGTAAGAATATTTCATCAAATCAAAATTCAATCTAAATGATTTTTTGAATAAATTTAGGTAATAGGATTCAAATACTATTCAGCTGTTTGCCTCCACTTTATGTAACTTAGGATGACATTTGATGCACGACAGACTACATATTAAGTTTAACATTAAATTTCCTGATATATAAAATTTTTAGGAGTCTTGCTGAGAAAACATGAAAGGAACAGAAAGGCATGGCTATTTGCTCTAAATTGGACTACTTACTGCTAGGAAAACTTAGGTGTTGCAGATGAATAAATAAACTGAGACTAATGACCAGAAGTTCTGCTCAGAGGCTAGTGTGTGGAACACATGAACTCTCCTTGCTTTCGTTTACTACCTCTGCTGAGTGTGTCTATAGTAATATTCCTTGTTAATTACGAGGGAAAGTAGCATCATCCAGAGAGGACTTCTCTAGTCCTGAAGAGAGCACATTTTGTAGATTTGTGACATTATGCCTCCCTAAGCACTTTGTCACTTTTCTGAAGCACTTAATTTCTAAATATACAAATTATTCCAAAATACCATGTTTCTTTCTTTATAGCAGAGACTTACCCTGTGCTAAGTATGGTTTAGTCCACATACTGACCTTCTGTGGCCTACTTTTTGGATTATAATTGAACTCTTGTGACTTGGGAACAAGGGGTTTCTGTCGAAATTGATATGCTGGGTGTTGAAAGAAATAAGTAAAAATAACTTACACGGTTATCTGATGCTGCTAATCAATCAAAAACTTGCAGCAGTTTCTTACTGATGTATACAGTAAATTTAATATCTGTTTATCATCAGCTGGATATCATCAGCAGAATGGTTGGACTCGATGATCCAGTGGGTCTCTTCCGACCTGGTGATTCTGTGGTTCTGTGGTTCTGTGGAAATCAACCTGTAGATAACTGTGATAGTGGGTCAGAAGTAGGGAAAAACAGATTTGAGATTTAACTTTGAGGCTCTAAACGAAATGTCAGGAGTACCACATCTTGATTAGTACACTAGGCTGTCTGTAAATTACATGAAGAAGGAGTGTGGGGGTGGACATGTGAAAGCGTTGTTTATCCCCTTTGTGACACACTTCAAGAGTGATCATCAGATTTTTTCATATTCTCTGTGGCGACAAGTCTATTGGTTTCAGATCTCTAAAGACCGACCTAAATTCTACAGTTAGTCAGGATACGTCACAAATTAAGTACTGAGGTCTCTAGGAAAGTGTATAAATAAACACACATCAGAGATCTGCACAGAATTTGGGTACTTTTGTGTGTGCACGTCTCTGAAGACATTTTAACTAGTCTAGTTCTGTATTGACATGTACAAATTTAAACCCTCATTCCGCTTGAGGTGACTAAGCTGCTTTACTTTGCCCAGTCTTAACTCTTTATGTGCCTGAATGCAGCCTGGTCCCCCTTCATATCTTTTAGAATACATCCTTTTGTACCTGAATCAATACAATATTTGGCCTTCCTTAAAGGATGTGGTCTTATGTAAAAACTTCTTGTTTATCTGTGTTTCTTTCCTAGCTTTAATTTCTTTGACATTTCAAGCTGGTCTGCTAGCACAGGGTAAGCCAGAAAAGTGAGACCACAGGATAAGGTCCTTAAAATGAGATTTTTGCCGGATTTGTGACTGGGAAGTACATTGCCAGTGCTACCATATCTTATTTCTTTTCTTGTTTCCTTTGTGCATATGGAATAAAAAATATTTTTCAGCCATATCCAAGATACCTGACAAAATTACAGCCATGAATTTCTATTCTGTTAACTTTTTCATTAACAAAAATAAAGTTTTCATCAACATATTTAAATGACAATTAAAGAAGGCATCTTTCTATATCTTTATTTATTGGTAGTAAATTAGCATGTAAACAACTACAATAATTGTGACCAAATATGTAACTAATTTCTTTCTGCATAATAATATCCTGAGCATCCCATTGACTTCAGAGAGTTAAAATTGTGTGACAACCTAGAATATGGCCAATTAAAAATGAACTAGATTACTGTTAAAATAGTTGAATAATGTTGCATGTAAGGAATGCTGAAATTAATAAAAAAAAGAGTCATTATATTGTGTTTAAAAAATTAATTCCTTACTACTTTGATGGTGGTGTATGTAATGGTGTTGCTCTGCAATATTTTAGTTCAGTTAAATGTCTCATTAAGACAAATCAACTTGCTGATTTATCATTACTTTACAGAGTAAATTCTAATGAGTGAAATTTCACTAATGAGTAAAATTCATTTTCCAAAGAATAATTTTTCTGAGTGCATTTGTAGTAGGCGTGTTTAGGTTTAAAATTATTATTGCTTCTTCATCACTACTACTTAGTGCATATAAGAAAAATATTTTCATGGTATTTAAAAGAATTATTTTTTATTTTAAATATGCTAATCATGTTTTATATTTCAAGTGTTTTTGTAAGGTCAGATGGCTATTTTCCAGAAATATGTAGGTTTTTCCTTTACTGTGTATTTTAGTGGAATAATCTGCATTTATATATTTATGTCAACAGAAAATTGCACAGTTATTTGAACTTGACAAGATACCAAAACAAATGTAAACATCAAGACTTTTTCTATACTGACCCAAGGCATTTGGATATGTAGTCTGAGGTTTAGTCTTAACATGAGCTTTCACCCTTTTTTTTTTTCAAACAGAAATATATACATATCTTTCATATCTTACATATCTTTTCATATCTTACATATCTTTTACATATCTTTCATATCTTTCATCTTTCTTTACATATCTTTTTGGATGGAATTACACCCCTGCCATTGGAGCAATGTATTCTGCAATAGAAAGCAAGGAGTTGTGCAAAGAGAAGTTTTGTGAAACATTTAGAAAAGAGGAATATTCAATTCTGCAGGCTAAGTCAGTTAATTTCCCACTTTTATGTTTTCATTTGTAAGGGGGACTGGTTTGAAGATTCGTACAGAAAAGAAACATGGTGAAGAGTTGTTTTAAAGATTCACATCTGTGTTACTATTGAGTTTTTAAGTACAGGTAGGGCACATAGCATTATAGTAAGTTGTCTCCAGTTTCTTTTGTTTCATTTCCTTGTAAGTTATGACAATTGTATATTGTTCAGGCACCAACTATCTATTCCAACCAGTTTATAGTGGAACAGATAATAAGTGCTTTAGAAAGAGAAAACGATCTATTGGCTGGATATTTATACTCTGGATATGGTAGATATCCAAATTGCAAATAATAATATAATTTAGAAGGTATTTCACTTTATCATTAGATTAAATGTGTGAATAGGTATGTATAAGTTAGCCTTGACTTTTTACATTTGCAGTTGTGAGTACTTTGACATTAATGTGTTAATACTAGTTAAATCTTGCATTTGTTTTCTATTTTACTGATGTAATGTATTATACTGGCATCATAACACACTAGGGTATTGGACAATACATACTATATACAAAGGTGAAAAACCAAGGTACTTTTATGCAGAAAAATAAAAGCAGGTAATAAGAGAATTGAAGCGTACATTGCTAATTGTAGTCTGGTTTTCACCAACATATTTTAATTATGTACCCATCTACTAATTTTACTCACACTATGAAGATTCATATGTAATAGATACAAATAGTGGAGTGCAATAATAGGAAGAAGAAGAGAAAGAGAAGCAGGAGCAACATCAGGGATGCACACCTTATGTTGAAAGCTACAGGCAGAAGAAAAATATTACATGATATGACAAGGCATCACCAAAACAAGTGGGAGAGCAAGTGGCATGGGAAAGAGGGTGAGGGGAATACTGCTCTGTAACACCTACTTAGTCTCTGCCTGTCAGCATCCATTTTCTGAGACTGATGAGGCAGAAGAGTCTGCTCTACTGTAGTAAAGCACAGGTACCTCTTGCAGCAGCACAGTAACAAGATTAGGAGCTAATAGGAAAAGTGTTCAGGAAAGTAGTCTTGACAATGCCCAAAAGAGAGTCTGTAAATTGTAAGCTCTCAATCAGTAATATTTAGAATTTCTAAAAATAGGTTTCACTCGATGTGATTTCCGCCAGCTGAAAGTTGCTCTTAGCTGTTTAATGCTGGTGAAGTCTGTTGCTGTTGAGGACTCACAGGTTTTTTGATCTCCTGCTTTAAACCCTTCAGCTCATATGACTGCAAGATGTATACTGTAAGGAGTCTATGATTTTATTTGGGTGAATCTGCTCAGTTGCCATGCTAGGTGATAGGTCAACTGCATGTCAATGTCAGTGCCAGCATCTTATTGATAAAAAAATTAATCTTTAAGTGTTTCATCCTTAAAGCACAACATAAACATGTAGCTCTTTCTCAGTTTTACAAATCCAGTATCAAATTCTCCACAATGCCATTTTTCATTATTTTCTTAAAAGATGCTGCAGTTTTTTTCCCTTCAGCATTGTATCGAACACCATTTAAAAGGCTTTCCTGTTCTCAAAGGTATCTTTCAATTAAAGCCTGGAGAAAACATAAACAAAACTTTTAAAATTGATTAATTCAATTCTGGCGTTTTGGATGAAAAATGACATTTGGGTGTTTTTTCGCTCTTCAGAAATAGATTTTCCTGTTTCAATAGTCTATAGCTAGGAGTTACTTAAGATGAACATATTTAGACTCTCTAATTTACAAAATCTGGGACAAAACACTGGGATTTTGTAAAAATCATAAGATCCTAGAAGAAAGATGCATTTTGACAGAGGTATGATAACAATACCTGTATTGAATTTCCTAGGCATTAAGAGAATAATAGCTACTCACATTTCCCAAGTGGAGCTGTTGAATGTTTAGAGAAATCTTCTTTAAGAAAATGACCAGACATGAAAAGTCCTTCTCTTGTAAGTATAGGCACTTAATTGGCTGCTCTGATCGTTAAAATAAATTAGACTACATTCTCCTCAACTCCCTATGGAACTTTTATCTCAAGAGACAATTGTAACACAATTCACTGTTGCAGTGCAAAAGAGAAACCCATGTTTTCTGTACAGTGGCTGTGCCAAAGTATAAGCATATAATTTTTTCCCTTGTTTTTGTTCTGTCTTCCCTTAAACCAGATTAATTAAGCTGTTTCCACTTCTTTCTCTCCCTGTCTCCTTCTCTACAAGGCAGAGTTCAAAGTCTGCTTCAATCTTGTAATTTCATTTTTGAAGTTTCAACAAAATATGTTTTATTTTAAAAGTCTAACCTTTTCATAAGGTGTAAGAGCTGTAGTTGGGGGTTGCAATTCTACCAAGCATCTCTTCACATTTTTGTCACTGTTTAACTAATTTTGCATTCCACATGTTAATGTTATAGTTCTCCTGCTCGAAGTCTGTTTTAATGCAGTGGTGCTCGTGTTCTCATCACAGAAAACATGATCAAACAATTATTGATATGACCTTTATATTGCTATGAGGTTTTTTGCCTTTTTTTACTTATTATCAAAGATTCAGAGTCCACACAGTTTCTTACGAATTACTTTGTGTAAGGTGATCTTGAAAACTTTCTATTTGCTTTATAGATGCTTTATAATTCTTACAAGAATAGGGCCTAAATATATCCCAAGAGATTTTTTAATCTTCTGCCAAAGGCAGAATCTGCTGTGCTTACGTTATTTCTGTCAGTTATCTAACCTATCTTTAAAGACCTCTAACCTCTTCAGGTATAGTACTCTAAAGCCTTTCTGTAATTATAGTTTGAAAATTTTTTCCTAATGTCGAATTTGAGTCTTGTTGCTGTTTATATTCTATAAAGATTACCCTGTCCAACAGGAACACAAAGAAACTTCTTTGCCCTTTGGTTAGGTATTGGCCTTGAATTTTGGTCTGTGGCTTTGGTTTTGGTTTTTTAAGTCCATGCTTTCTCTCTGAGTTGTAACATTCTCTAGATGGGTTCATAAAACTGGACCCAGTAAGCACCAAGTATGTTACCAGTGCCAGACGGAATGGAAGACTGATTTCATGTGCCTTTCAAGCCACCTTTCTGTTGTTGCTCCCGATCTGATTGTCTTTTTCATAGCAGTAAAACACTTGTTATCTCATGTTGAGTGTGTAATCTCAGATTCCCTTCCATAGAACTATCATAAAGATAATCCCAGTCATGGAGTTGGTTGCTCTTGCCTAAGTGTAATTCAATCAAAGGATTTGATCTACTTCTTGATCTCATCAGCTAAACATTCAGATGCAGAAATAACTTTAATCATGAAATGACACATACTCAACTTAATCTTTCATCTTAGGACTTCTGCAAAAGTATAAACATATGAAATTACCAACCACTGTGATTTCTGCAGTTTTACAGATTGCTTTGGAAACTTTGTAATACTTGCAAATAATTTCTGTTGATTTTCAGAGATTAAAAGTTTCATTCAGAGTTGTGTATGTATATCCTTATATATATATATATATACACACAAACTATTATTGTTTGTTAGATCTTTATCCAACAGAATCCACTTTAAAAAGATAGAAAAAATGATACTATCAACATGTTGTCAGATTTCTTAGAGGACTCTGAATATCCGGAATCAGCTTAATCTTTTCATCGCAGCTCTGCTTGTTTCTTTGAAAATTTGTTAATTTACTCTTTGAAATGCACCTAGTAACTTCTGCACGTTTCATAAAAAGATAACATTGCTTTGTATTTCTGTAAATTCATTACAAGATGAATTAGACATGTAACGTGCAAAAACAAACAGAAAACCCCAGATCTATATGATTATGTAGAAACAGTAATGACAGGAACAGAGAAACATGGCTTTTCAGTGGTAAAGTTATATTTTACTTTTGATCAAAGTGTGTTTTAAGAGCTGTCATATGCTGGGGAGGTGAATGAATAGATATAAGGTATTTCTTCTCTTTCCCTGTCTTCATGAATTTCAGTTCCCTACAAAGATCTCAGTTAGAGGATTTTTTTTTTTTTTTCATTTTCATTAGGAAAGAGAAAGAATGACGTGTCCTGGATGCTTTAAGGGTATTACATTGTATTTTAGTACTCTTTGACCTTTTAAATAATGGTGTCATATGTTTGCTAATGAGGACCTAAAGTTGTAATTCAAGACAAGTTGTTACATTCATGGCTATGATCTGCTCTCTTTTTTAAAGTGATTCCCAAATGCAAGCTCTTCCAGTCCAACATAAACCAGTCAGGCAATAAAAATAAGGTTACTTTTAGAAAAAAAATAAGCTAAAGAGCTTATGTTCATATGAACAACTGTTAAAGTACTTCAGGCTGTATTCAACCACACAAAGGTGTCACTGATTCTGAACCATTTACTTTGGCCCTATCAACATTAGATTCCAGGTTCAGAATATGACATTTGGGGGTGGATCTTGCTTGTATCTCTTTAAATTCCACAGATGTTATCCTGCAGACTTGCTTAGTAGCCTGCAAATAATAAAATGTTGTTATTCCAATAATGTATTTCTTTGAAAACCTAATTTTGTTTAAATATAATTAAATCTTTATTACAGAAGTTAATTAAATAGCTACTTGCCAGAGCTTAAGAAGTGTGCATGTGATGAAGGTGCCTGGCAGTTTCTCTCATTCACTGAAGAGAGGAGGGATCATTCTCTCTTTCATTCATAGAATCACAGAATCACCAGGTTGGAAGAGACCCACCGGATCATTGAGTCCAACCTGAGTCCTGCTCTACCACACTTTTTCTTTCATACCTAGCTTCCAGACTGCAACTTTCATTGGCTCTGGTATTTCTATAATCCTTCTCAAAGACAGTGAACAGTTTAAAAAGGCGGAATATTAACCAGGTTGATTTTTACTAGTGTTTTACTGAGTTCCATTTGCTTTCAGAGGGATGGTAACATGGTAATACACAGGGTGAAATAGAGGAACAAGATGTCTGATTAAATGACTCTGAGTTGTTCAGTTGGTTCCTTGGCTCATTTGAAGTCATAGTCCTCCATTTTATGGAACTAAACTCCATAAAACAACCCCAAAAAAACTACTTGTCCCTGCAAATTTTGTTTTCCTTATCTCCATAAATGATTGCATGTGCAAAATTATGATTGGCAAAAAGGCAACTGTTATCTAACTTGTAAATCACTTGTCTCTAATACACGAGGTTGAACACAAAACCAAAATGAGACTAACCCTATAGCTTGTACACTCTTGGTAAGGGAGAGAGAAATATACGATTACAGAACATGTTCTGAATTAGCATGATGAGACAAGGCTCAGCCTGACTGCTTCACTCAGTACAAGTGGATGTGCATTCAAATTTTCTTAGCCTCAATAAGAAAATGTCAGTGGACAAGGGCGAACAGCAAGTTAACATCAAGTTTCCTGTGAAATTGAAGAAATATGCAACTGAAACTTTTCAGTTATTGACTGAGGTTTATGGTGGGGCGATCGCAAAGATCAAGTCAGTGCTCAAAGGAGCCTATTTTTTGTCAGTAGTAGATGTGAAAGCAAAAACGACAGAGATCCTTAACAGCCTTTCAGAAAATGATCTGTGCAATTGCTTTGAACATTAGCAGCATCAGTTGCAGCTATGTGTCAGCTCAGAAGGGAATTATTTTGAAGGTGATCATAGATGATTTTCTTAATTTGTTAAATAAAGAGTTACAGGCACAGTCTCTGGGGTTTTTTTTGTTCTAGATCTCATATACTAATCAAGATGTACTTTGTTGTTGTCACAAACAAGACAATTTAATCAAAACAGAAGAAGTCATCAGCTGCAAATAAAGATGTAGCAGTAGAAAAGGCATGTCATTTCTCTTTGTGCAACACAGGGTTTTTTCTGCAAATTAAAGGAGATATGGTCCTTGAATGTGTTTGCACAAACATGCAGCATCCAATAACCAAGCTCATACAGCTCAAATTTGCATTTCACTCACAAGGTATAATTAAAATTAATGTAAAAAGGGATTATGTATTTGGTTGGTAAGCAGGAATACAATCCAAACACACTCTAAGGTGAGACTTCAGCAGTTAGGTGATTTTTTTTCACTTTACATGTTTTGAAAAGCTTGCAATATAGCATGGGTTTCCATGTTTTGGTAAAGAAGATTTTTTTTTTCTTATTTTATAGCGGAGGTTGGCAGGGCTTAGGTTCACATTTTCTGCCTTTTGTGGAGCTGTTGTTCTTGCTCCGGTTTAGTATTTCTTCTGATTTTTTTTTTTACATTAATCTAAATTTCTACTTTTAATTGCTTCCAATGCTTTCTGATCTATGTAAAATTTTGACATCACTTTCCAAAATGTAGACATTCTTTTTAATTTATTGGCAAAGAGCTGTTGATTTCTATTTTGTAAAGTCACTCTCAATGAATTGTTACATAGTAAGCAATTGTCAAGCAATCCTACATCTGACACATGTCAAGAATAATGGTAAAGATAATAGTTCATTATCATTGTAATCAGTCAACTTTCAGCAAAACAGGAGTTGTGTCTAAATAGCATCTGTAACTGATATTGGTATATAACAAATTACCATGGTGATAAACCAATAATTTTGGCCTGCCACTGAAAAATGTATTTTTTTTTTCTTCCCCAAACAACTCCAACAAAAGCTCAAAACCAGCCAGATTGCCCGACTTAAATGTAACATAAGGTATTAGAGACCATCCGCTAGGTTGTTTTATTAACTTATAGCAACTTTATTTAAAGATGAAAGCTTTTTTAAGAAGAAATGCAAATATGTAATATGATAAGGTATTACTATATAGGACTAATTTAAGAGGTTATTCATCAAAATATATTTCTTTCAAATCGCCATCCTCCACCCTGCAATAACAATTATCATTCTTAACCAAACATCAAAGCAATAAAGCACAGAATACATGCACTGTAGATCAAAGAGGGGGAAAAGTATCTTTCAAAATAAGCACTTGACAGAAATAATGAATATTTGAACTTGAAGACTGAATTAGAGTATTGAGCTAACTTGGAAGCTGCTGTCTTGCACTGTTAAGTGAGATTGAGATCTTGGAGTTGTTTTGAATTCTTACATTCTTAGAAGACTTCTGCTAGAGTTACCATAAAAATGGTATTCTCCATCTCTAAAAATTAGCTGGTATTACTCATAGATTTTCTTCTCTCATAAAAAGCAACATGAGTTCATGAAGATAGGAGTGAGAAATTACTTTTGCTCTGGGAAAAATTGCAGTTTAAGAGGCAGTGGAAAAAAAATCAAGAGTTCACTTAAAATGAATCAGCATCCTGAGTTTATGGCTCAGAGCAGTGAAAACTTGCCAGTATACATTTCATACCTTAGTAATAGATTTATTTTGCTTTTTAAGCAGATTTTTTCAGATCTGTCTGAAAAGTGCTCGCAGTGGAACATGCACATACAATCAGCTATGCAAGTTAGTTGAATCAGAGCGGTCCACATTTCTACAGAATTATTCTTGTTTGATATGACCACAAGGAAAAGAAACACCCTGTAATTCTGGACTAGATAGATAGATTTACCATATTTCAATTGACAAAACCTGAAACATCATATGTTACATTACAATTGAATCTGGTGAGACACATCAAATGTCTCTGCAATGAGAAGTGTTTCTATAGGTAAATAAGAAGCAAAAGGAAGACTAGAGAAAACATAAGCCAGCTGCTGACTGGTAGTGATATAGAACACGGAAAAGGCTGAGATACTGAATGCCTCCTTTGCCTTAGTCTTTACTTGTAAAACCAGCCATTAGAAATCTGTGCCAGAAACCAGGGAGTAAGTCTGGATCAAGGAAAACATACCCTTGGTGGAAGAGGATAAAGTCAGGGCGTACTTAAGTAAACTGGGCATACATAAGTCCATAGACCCTGAAGGGAGGCGTCCATTAAAGCTGATGGAGGTGGCTGATGTCATTGTAAGTCAGAGTTAGTTTACAAGGTGAAGTCAGGCATTACCAGTTTGATAACTTTCTATGATGAAGTGATGTGCTGGGTAGATGAGGGGAGAACAGTAGATACTATCTACTTTGGCTTCAGTAAAGCTTTTAACACCGTGTCCCATAACATTTTCATAGGGAAGGTTTGAAGTGTGGACTGGATGAACAGACATAAAAATAGCTGACTGGCTTGGCCCAGAGGGTTATGATCAGTGGCACAAAGTCTAATTAGGGGTCAATAATTGGTCGTGTACCTTAGGGGTCAATACTGGCTGCAATCCTTTCAAACATCTTCATTAATGGTATAGATGATTGGTTAAAATTCTTTCTTTTAGTTTATTCATTATACTGTTGATCCACATGTTGTTTGGACAGTATTGTTTTGTGCTAGATTAGCTTTCTGATTTAATGAATGCCATAAGTTAAGAAAAATATAGTTTATTGTCTATTGATTCATATGTCTTCTGTCATTTTTATAGCTTGAGACTGGAAAGCAAGCATATCTGACAGGCTGTTTCCAGACAAGCAAACGCAAAGAAAATCTTGGCTGCTACCTAAAACATCAGAGATTATTTTTAGGCTTTCAAGATTCACATTTACTTTTAGAAGTATAAGGTTTTTCTTTTCCCCTTTCCTTTTTCCTTTTCCCTGTCCCCTTTTCCTTTTCCCTTTTCTGTGTGCCTTTCTTATGTGCTTGTATGGTGTTTGTGCTTAAGCTCATAATGAAGTGCTTTTGATCAGCCTGAAAAAGGTCAACTAGTTGAGTCCTTAAATGCAAAACTTCTGATGAGAATAAACTTCAAGGTCTCAGAATGCACTTATCAGATCTGCTCTATGAATAAGTGTCAGGTCCCAGAGTAGATTGCATAAATCTTTTTGGTTGAGCTTGGTGAGTGCAAAGCTTAATACCCACAGGCTTGCAATCTTTTTTAAAGTGATTATAATTCAGCACCAGCTTTGCATTGTGGATAAAGGTTCCCCTTGAACACAAAGTGTGTTACATCTTTGTGTGCTAGTGATCAAAATACCCAGTGTTGTCACTCCTGCAATTCTTAAACCTCCAAAATGATGTTTAAGTGCTACATCCAGTGAGCTAAGCTGTAGTTCAATTATTGTAGTTTGAAAGCATATTTCTACCTCATATGCAAAAACCTAATTTCAGTCACAGTATTTCTGTTACATATTCCATGGTGTAGCATAATTCAAGAGATTTACTGAAAGTTTATGAATGGTATGTTTAAGTTTGCCTTAAGAACCTTATAGTTCTGTTTTTAAATTAAAAGGCTTCTGTAATGAAGACTCTGATAGTAATATACAAAATTCTTCTTTTATTAGTGGCCAGCTGATAAGATAGACAGTCCAAAGAAAGACAGTCTTTCAGTGAGATTCAGTCTTTTGTCACACATCTTGCAGTCAGCTTCCAAACCTTGGTCAAAAGTAACTTAATTGTAGTTTAAATAATTGTCTATAAAGTCAAATAAAGAGCAAAATTTGCTAGTGATGTGCAGATTTAAACTAATTTATCAGAGTTAGCAACTGGACTCCCATTCCCACTAAAACCAAACAAAAATGTTCATAATGGTTGTAATCTATAGAGACAATTTTGGAAAAATGTATTGATAAGTGCTATAGTGACTTTCAACACTTAGTTATATCAGTGGTTATACCATACTACTATGTCCTGGTTTAAATTTTGTGTTACTTTCAATTGGGTCTTTTCCAACCTAGTGATTCTATGATTGTATGATTTACTATATGTGTAGTTCTTGTGCCTGTACTGTATCTAACAAATAGTGTTAAGTGGATATTGCATGCCTTAATGTAGATAAATAGCCACAAAAAGATCTTATCCGTATAAGTAGTACCACTATAAACACCTAAGTTATGTTTAAGACCTGTAAGATGGTGAAGTAACTCATTTTTTGGCCTTCTTGGCCACCTGGGCACACTGCTGGCTCATGTTCAGTCGGCTGTCGACCAACACCCCCAGGTCTCTCTCCTCCTGGCAGCTTTCTAGACAGACTTCTCCTAGTCTGTAGCTCTGCATAGGGTTGTTGTGCCCCAAGTGCAGGACCCGGCATTTGGCCGTGTTAAACCTCATGCCATTGGTCTCAGCCCAGCGGTCCAGCCTGTTTAGGTCCTTTTGTAGAGTCTCCCTATCCTCCAGCAGATCGACACTTCCACCCAGCTTAGTGTCGTCTGCAAATTTGCTAAGGATACCCTCAATGCCTTCATCCAGGTCATTGATGAAGACATTGAACAGGGCTGGACACAGCACTGAGCCCTGGGGAACCTCACTTGTAACTGGCCTTCAAATATGCAAAAAGTATAATCATTTTGTGGAGGAAGCTGAGTTAATCAGGTTCCTTTCCATGGAAATAAGATCCTCACTTGACAGTAGCATCCTTAGAAATGTGAACTGAGAGGCTTCACTCTGGTAAACTAGTAGTACCTAAGGACACACAGCATAGCAGAACTGTAGGTGCTTGCTGTCAAAGGAATGAGGCATGGTTCTTGTGAATAGTTGTCTTGTCTCTGAATATCTAAATTCTACCCAAACAACACTCATTTTCCCAAATAGTTGTCTCACTCTCGTATGTTCAGTTAATGAGACCATAATCTCTTTTATTTCCCTAAGATCTGCAATGCACCATCATAGAATCATAAAATAGAATCACCAGGTTGGAAAAGACCCATCAGATCATTGAGTCCAACCATTCCTATCAAACATTAAACCATGCCCCTCAGCACCTCGTCTACTTGTCCCTTAAACACCTCCAGGGAAGGTGAGTCTACCACCTCCCTGGGCAGCCTTTGACAGTGCCAAATAACCCTTTCTGTGAAATTTTTTTTCATAATGTTCAGCCTAAACCTCCCCTGGCGGAGCTTGAGGCCATTCCCTCTTGTCCTGTCCCCTGTCACTTGGGAGAAGAGGCCAGTTCTCGCCTCTCCACAGCCTCCTTTCAGGGAGTTATAGAGAGCAATGGGGTCTCTTCTCAGCCTCCTATTCTCCAGGCTAAACAACCCCAGCTCTCTCAGCCGTTCCTCATAAGACCTGTTGTCCAGCCTGTGTCATTACTTCCTCTGTGGTGGGTTCGGATGCTATTGTTTGTGATGAACCTTATAAGCATCAGTTAGATCTCTGGGTTTTGAAGAGCCTCTCAAAATGTAAGGAAAAGAAACAGGAGTAATGCTCTGAAACTATGTTCCCTTTTGAAAAACTTGGCACTTAACATTAGAAATCTAGTATCACTGTTTATTTATTTTTATAAATATTTTTAAAACATCTCTTCCTTTGAGAGTGGCCATCAGTATCTTTTTTTTCCCTGGTTGGAGATGGTGTCAGTAAAAGCATGCTACATTTACAGCTAGTGACAAGTTCTTGACTGACTGTAGCCAGCAAGGGGTGCTTATGAATGCAACAGTCAAACAAACGCTTTTCCTGAGAGACAATGCTTTTCCTTTACAAGGTGCAGCTTCTGCTGTCTTAGTGATCAATTTGATAACTTGTTTCAAACTCGCTGTTTTGAGCAGGTACATTAGATGACATCAAACTAGCCCCTCCAAGACAGTTTGTTATGTATGAATATCTTTGACCTTATGTGAGATACTGTGGATGTGGTTCAGGTAGCATTTTTTTCGTGTTGTGAGTGGCAAAATTCTAGTTGAACTTAGAACTCCTGCTGGTTTTGGAGGATAGGTAATGTAATGCTACTGAGAAAAAGGCAAAGGTGAAGACGAATGGGAATAAATCCCTCTGCTTGTGGCCACTAGGTGTTTAAAGCATGTAGATTGATTGGATTTTTTTCAAATAAAATTTTTTACAAGAATATCTTCATTTAGGAAAATTCACTGGGTTTTTTTCCCCCTCCTTTTAACTGGTACCTTTTTTGACTAATGTTTGCCCTTAAAATAATTGTAGCTAATAGTTCAAAAAATAAAATCCACAGAGTGCATAGAAAAAAAATCCATGCTTATTCACGAGTATATTACCAAATTAACATTTGTTCACCATAATCCTCCATAACAATTACCCCATATCTGAGCACCTACTTCATCCATTCTTTCTCTGAGAATCTGTCTGCCTTCTTTAACCTACTAAACAGCACACACCTAATGATATCAGTGATTTGAGCCTGAGTGCTTATCTCAAAAGACACTTGTCCATTTACGTGGGGCATTTTAAAAGATCTGTTTAGTGATCCCAATATTTATACTGAGACTATATATGTTCAGTCCACATCAAATCAAAACAGCTTGTAAAAATAATCACTCGACTGCAAATACTGGTTAATATCTACATTAATTCTTAACATGCTTTAATATAATTGCATTGGTTTAATTATAAACCAATGCATTACATTTCCAAGATTTTATTTTTAAAAATAAGGAAAATTATAGAGCTTTTGACAGTTGAGGCATAATGATGGATGCTATCAATGTGCCCAGGATTTGGATGTGAAAATAATTCAAAAGATGTGCAGATGAGAGTAGTGAAAGTGTTCAGTATTGTTTGGTATTATTAAAAGAGTGAGGTGTGATGAATTTCTAAGAACGAGAGAAGTACATTTTGCCTTTTCTAATGGATGGCCTGAAACCCAAACAGACAACAAGGCTAATAACTGTGTGAGTCTTAGGTTTCCTACAAGTTTATTTCTCGTGACAAGTTAAAAACATGAGTGAACATGGCAGACCTTGACAGTATCAAGAACAAAGACTATGAAATGTGATTGTTGTGAACAGTTTCACATACTTCTGTAGCAATATTGAAACAGCAGGCATCAAGGAATGTTCAGTATAATTAAAGTATCAACCTGGAGGATCCCTTCATATGTATCTGTGCTTCTTATTATCCAAAATAGAGCATCCTCACTATATTCTCTCTGATTACTCTAAGTGATTAATTTCCTACAGATTCACAAAATGAGCTCCACTGAATTAATTAGTTTATCTATATATATGTGTGTTGTTTCTACAAAAACAATGCTTTTGGTCAAAAATTACAAGATCCCTGAAGTCTTTGCCTAATTTGAAATGAGCACCTGATAACATTTTCATTCATCTGAAAAAAAACCAATGGAACAAGAAAATGCCTAGTACAATCTGAAGTTCCCAGTATCTGGGCTTTGGTGAAAGTACAGGCAGCATAAATTCTGGGGCTGAGGATCAACAACTGAGAGTGTTTTATCACTAACACCAAAATTCAAGTTATCATCATTAACCTTGACCCAGTAAACATGATCTCTCCACTTTCTGCCCTATCGTATCCTGTCCTATTTCTGGTTTTGAGGTATGCAAAATTTAGTGACAGTAAAGAATATTTTCCTTTGGTTACAGTTGTGGGTGTCTTTTTCTTTCCATCACATAATAAGCATATGCTGTTAAGGAGAAATATGGGAAAAGACAGAGGAAAGCATTCTGTACAGGAGGAACAGCTACCACTCACCATGCAGTTGGTGTTTGGCGGAGTAATGTTTATTTCCTTCAGATTATCATATTTACCTGTACAGCCTCCAGACCTTCGTCTATACACCTTGGTCCCGTAGCATATTGTGGTTTGTGGCTCTGGAGTCCTAGGTTTTAAGTTTCTATCCTCTTCAGGAAAGGTGTGAGTACTATTCTGGAAAAATATAATTATACTTCTAGTAGTCACACTGGCAAAATGGATTTTTTTTCTCCCAATTATTTCCTAATTTCTATGTTGTTACCATGTATCAAGCTAAACCATTGTTATGGTTATCAAGATGCATTGTGAAAGCTTCCTGTTACTATTTCAATTTGTAAAAATGCATTATAATAATAAATAATCATCATCTCCACCAATACTCTCTCTGCCCAATTAATGAATGTTGATTGGGTCTTTTCAGATCCCAGAATAGTCTACTGTACTTCTAACCTCTAGTTAAAATCATAAAACATAATTCAATTTTAATTTATAAAAGGAGGCACTGGAGGCAAGCATAGGAAGCATATGCACTGCAAAGAACATTCTTTTTCAGCTTTTATCTTGCAGAATGCTTACTCAGGCATACCGCAAATAATAAATTCCCATTGTAACCAGTGAGATTTCAACAAACTGAACATCTCTCAGTAGGTAGCAGGACCTAAGATCAATTAAAAAGAGAAAAAAAAAAAATCTGAAAATAATTATCAACAATACCTAATGAAAAGCTACTACAAAATTCCGGTAAGGTAACTTCCAATACACAGTGATGTGTTGTGGCAAAAATTAATACATTCAGCAGTTTTTGAACAGCAGTAATTGATTTTATAGAGAAGACAGAAAGAAGATGGAAGATACTGTCTATGCTGAGTACTTCAAAAGAATAATTATAAATTCATGTTAAGAAAAAGACTTCTGTGGTTAGGAGCCATATGAATTACATATATTTATTTCTGTTTCCTAACATAATGGATTTATGCTTATGTTTGTATAGAAGCAATGTCATTTAACTTTTGGACAAGATTTTGCACTGGTGAAAACTTTCATTCACCTAAGTCTTTTTGTTGGTTCGCAGCTAAAATGTGTATGATTAGTTTTTTGAAAGATTTCAAAGAAACACTTTAAAATAAAAGATTTTCCATATTGTTTTCATATCCCTGCACTAGAATGTGGTTATGAACAAAAGTAAATGCTACAGATTGAGGGGCCATAATCTTATTACATCTTCTCTCCTAGCTTGGAGAGTATGTATTGATTGTTTCCCTATTAGCAATTCTAACTCCAAGACCATTAAAGGATTAATTTGTATTCATAGAAGTTCATATTACATTATATCCAAGCAACAAGACAGGCCCTCTAGACAGACTAACTAAGGGAGATAAAGAAGATTTCAGTCAATAAACTCCAAAATTTTAAATTATCATAGGATTTTACGCTTCAAGAATCACTCAAACATTCTCAATATAGTTGATTTAGAAGTACACATGTTTCTTACATTCCTACTATACCATGGTCCCCAAGGCAAAGATTTCATGGAAGAAAAAATTTTCGTTGGAAGTGGGCAATTAGCTAAAGAAAAAGGAACCTATTTCTTATCATTTGGCCAGTCATAGAAATTATTGCAATCTCTCATACCTATTTTTCATTTAAGGCTCCATGTTATTTGCTAAGCATGAAGAGAATAAGAAAAAAAGGAAGAAACTTAAATCCACTGGGTATCACGTCAAAGAGAAGGCTTCTGCTTCCTGAAAAAAACCAGGATCAGTACCTTTAGAGAAAAAAAATTGCACCAAAATCCAACCTGTCTGCTAAAGAGAGGACCATGTCTAAAGAGTAATATTTACATTATACATCTGAGACTGATGTTATTTAAGGAGGTGATGGACCTGAGTTAAATATTTAGGGAAAGATAAATTTACTGTCATGTGTTACATATACGTGTCTTTGTGAGTGCAAATACTCATGTATATCTACACATTTCAATAAAAGACAATGCTACAAGCAGTTAAAATCATTAGAACTCTTGATCAATAATGAATTGTTGGTACAATTGGCTCTTAAAGCTCTCATTTTAAGAAAAACTTAGTCTTCAAGTAGCCAATATGCCTTTAGCTCTGATACTACAAACTGCAATAATATGGGGAATCTCTTATGCCTGCAAAGAAATGCATCTGGGTCCGTTTTCTAAACACTATTGTATTTCGTAGTACCTGGAAACACAAAATATAAGTAACATAATAAGCCCTTTACTACTATAGTGTCAGTTTGTGTTTAGTTCAAAGCAGTTCAATTTGTGTAGATGCATATTAATTATGGAAACAAGTGCATATGCCTTTTTATCAATTATCCTAAGTATAGTTATTTTGTGTAATGAGAATAAGTAAGGTATACCTCAGGTTATCATTTGAATAATTTAGCCTGCTCAGAATTAGAAGTTTTTAAAGCAGAAGTCAATTTAATAACGGTTTTGGATACACCAGCGTACATTCACACCAACAATAAGATACCGCACTTGAATACCTTTATTTTGGGAAAATTTAACAGAGAAAAGAGTTATGTAGAGTAAATCACTTTTTGAGGAACTAGAAGAGATATATTTACCCACCTTTGTGAGGTTTTCTGTTCCAAAGAGTACCTTAAATGGTTTTCTTCCTGAAGAACCATTCTATAATAAAGAAATCTCACATTAAAAATTTTCAAAACAGAGATAAATTATATAATATTTTGTTGTCTTAAGTTTCAGATACTTGGTTTCAATTTAAATATAAGTTATTAATCATATCAAATGTATCACAGAATTTGCTGGAGTCATTAGAAATAATATCAAAAAATGTTAGGGGACAAACCCAAGAGATATTCTGTAAATGAAACTAAATAGGTCTGTTCCACTCACTATATATTTTCATGCAGGATTGAGTTCGGAGAAGCATTTACTAATTTATTATTGGAAAAGCCCTTACTGGTTTAGTCAAGCAAGAAAATTACCCCCAAAGCAACAAGATTTATAATGCTTAGAAAACAAAAAGAAAAAAATGCAACAAAAGAAAAGGGCAATTCAAAACCTAATGAGACATTTTAGGCCTCATTTACATCTCTAACCTGATGCATTTCTTCAAAACGTTTTTTCTAACTAATTTGCATACTAAAAGCTTATTCTTCCCTAACCAAAATGATGATGAGATTTCCCCAACTATACTGCTTAGCATTACTTTAAAAGCTATTTATAGTCACTTTTAGAAGATGACTAGTGTATCATTCTTAAATTCACACCTCAATTAGAGCTGATAGTGCAAACAAATACTTTTTTCTTGAAATATGATGCCTGTAAATTTAAAACAGAGGTTTTATGGATCATTACTACAAAACATTATAATTTTATCACTGAATGGACTTTTTTGCTAGCCAAGTCTATTTTTTTTAATTAACTGTGAATTTAAAAATCCAAGTATCTTTTGATTGGATAAGCCTCATGTGGTTGCTAGTGCATGTATGGATTTCCAAAAAGCTTTCAACAAAACCCCTTGTCAAAAGCTTTTAAGGAAATTAAGCAGCCTGGACATATGGAAGGCACTTGCATGGAGAACTAATTGGTGAGAAGAAACATACCAGGCATATGCTTCCTGTAATCATTAAAGCAAGTTGAAAATGTAAGGCTCCCTTCACCAGAAGATAACCATCCTATGGCCTATGTATGTCCTTGCAAGTATATGGTTAAGGGATAGGTCTTCTAGTTCTGTTTATATTTTTATTTTGCAATTGCAGTTTGACTTTGGATTGAAACTTGAAAAAGAACGGCATCCCCTATGAAAAGAATTACGTGGTATTTTCAGAAGTGGAATAAATACGGTTGTTAAAATGACAAGAGGCAAATGAATATCAGTTTATTCTCCTTAAATGCATATATATTTTTAATGTGATTGAAAGTTTATAGTATTTCTTATTAGGCATTTGAGTCTGAAGTGAGTGAAAGAAATACTTAACACAAGCTTGGCATGTTTGGCCTCAAGGAAAGAAGGCTCCAGGACGACCTTAGAGCCACCTTCCACTACTTGAAGGGGGCCTATAGGAAAGCTATGGAGGGACTCTTTATCGGGAAATGCAGTGATCTGGCTGGGGCGATAATGATTTTTAGCTGAAAGAGGGTAGATTTAGATTAGATATCAGGAAGAAATTCTTTTACTGTGAGGAACAGGTTGCCAAGAGAAGTTGTGTAAGCCCCATCCTTTGAATTGTTCAAGGCCAGGTTGGATGTGGCTTTGACCAGCCTAATCTAATGGAAGGTGTCCCTCCTCCTGTCAGGGAAATTGGAACCAGATGACCTTTAACATCCCTTCCCACCAAAAACATTTGATTGATCTGAAAGTTCACTAGCTGAATGACAGAAAATGACTAGGACCCAATTAGAGAGCAACTCTGAATTTCAGCATGATGCATCTGTAAAAAAACTAAACAATTTCAGATCTCTCAGGAAGGTATTTTTCAATAAAGATAAGGAACTATCATTGCATGTTTCAAATTTCTGATGTTGTGTGCAGGTACAGACACTCATGAATGTTGAAACGGATCCAGAAAAAAGAAATCTGTTTTTAAATAGAGTTTTTAATAGTTCAGTTTGTTTAACCTATGTAAATGAAGATGCAAAGGGGATAGAGTATTTCTTCATTGACATATGTTGGGGGCAAGTAAGTACCAAGACAGGATAAAAATTAGTAAGACAGAATTGTCAAAACATCAAAGGAAGTCATATTTGCAGTGAGTAGGTTTAGATGAGAAATTAGAAGGTTCCAACCCATCTAAAGAGTGAATCTCAGAAGTTCTTGTAATCTTAAAATAGAGCAATAGGTGCAAGAGACCAAATCTATTTTAGATGGTGCCTGATGTGGATTTAGAAGGGATTAAGGAAGTAAGTAGGAAAATTCTCAGAGATATAGATTTGTACATACATTATGAGGTTTTAGATTTCTAAGATACTAGTACATACAAAGGAGATTGAAGAGAGACTGTATTTGCATTATTTACTTGCATTATTTTGACATGGGAAGGGCAAAAGATTGCCCAGGTTGGGTGAGGTTTTGAGCAGCCTGATCTGGTTGAAGATGTCCCTGCCCATGGCAGGGGGATTGGAACTGGATGACCTTTGAGGTCCCTTCCAACTTAAACAGTTCTATGATTCTATGAAGTGTTACAGAACTGTGAAAGCTATAAAATGAGAGCATGGTATGGACCTAAAATTCCTGTCAAGACATAACTTTGACAGAGGAAAGTGCTTTTTAGGATAAATCTGTACCTAAATATTGTTAAATTTTTCATGCACAGCCCTGAAGTGAGAAATCCATCACCTGAAATTATCTTATGCTTTGTGTGTTTTCACACTTTTATTATCAGTGAACTGTTAATTGATATGCATGGGATACACTGCATAAAGCAAAATTTTGGACAAAATGCTGCTACTTTATGGACTAAAATCCCACAAAACTTCCTCTGATAACTAATAATAAGTAACCTTTGCTTTTATGTTAGTATTTACATCATGCTTTCAATACATCAAAATTGTTGACCCTGTTGACCAGTTGACAAAGAAAGCAGAAGAATGTTAATGTGAAGGAGTATTTCCGAAAGGCCCCTGAATATAGACATTTGAGTTGAGGTGGAGATCCAAAGTAATGTCCCAGTTATATGGATAGGGTAAACTGAGTTTAACTATATTATTGAAGTTCCTTAGATATGGGGCAGAATGAAAGTCATTGAAAATGTTGGTTTTTAGGAATGTGCTCCCTATGGAAGCATCTATTTCCTAAACAAATGAGGTTATACTAAAATTTTTTAGATGTTTGCAGCATAGTACTGCAATGTCAGGATCTTAAAAATCTTTACAAACTTAACTAAGCCCTCTGATATATGTACTTGTTGCCCTAGCTGTTAGCGGTATAAATAGTTGAGTAAGCAATTTTGTCTAACCCTTTCCTGAGGCATAAGTCTTGACCTATAGCTTGCTAAGGCATTAGACCCAAGGCCAGAAAAAGGGACCCAAAATATTCTTTAGAAAAAATTAAGCTTCTGTGTCTAGTATGCATTTCTGAAAATCCTTTCTTGGGTACTACCTGACTCTGGAGGCACCTTAACTTCAAATACACTTGTCTTTGACCTAAAGTTTAAAGTTAACTAAAGCTCACCTTCCTTTGTTCAAGAAAAGTACCTGTGTCAGAGAAACTGAGTAACTTTGTATTTAGCTCATGCCTATGCATTTTAAGGGAGCCTGTGGTTTTGTTCAAGTCCAAGAAGGCAATGAGTACAGCAAAGCTTTTAGGGTTACATCTGCCTTCTTAAAGAATGCCATAGACAATAGATTCTATTTCTGGATTGAGGCAAGCAGTTAAAAACTCTTCATCTCCTCCTAAAATTATGCACTGTGCAGAACAGAATTCAAGGTTCCTTGGGCCATCAAAATGGCAAATTACAAGTTTAAATTTGTAGCTTGATAACAAAAACAGTGTAAGAACAAAAAGGCTTGGCTTTCAGCATGTTTTTTCTGTGAAGTGACTACATAAAAGTATTACATGTGAGCACCTTTATATTCCCCATTTCCTTCTCCGCACAGCAATTCCCCTGAATAAACAGAGCTTTTTCCTCTCTAGAATGTACATTAAAAAGAAGGGGAGTGCATCCTCCTGAAATAGCACTGCAAGTTAAAAGAAAAACACTGTCCTCTTTCTCTTCTGTCTTTTTTTTTTTTAAATAAAGCTTCAACTTTTAAAGACGATCTCAGCATTAAGACCTGAAATTGAAGGAAGTAACTCATTATACTCCTAAGCTTTGAGATTTTAGGTGTTTTAGGAGAAGTTTTAAACAGCCTGTCTTAACAGTTCCCCATTATCTAGGTGTAGATAACTTTACATAGACTGGGTTTCCCCTAAGTTACCTCAAGCTCAGTCTTTGAATTGTCTTATGATTTGTTTTGAAGAAACAAATTTCCCACATCCTGCATTAGGAGAATTCATTTCTCATAAGGGACCATGAATTCAGTACTGCACACTTGTGTTTAGTTGCTTAAACATTAACTGCTACTGTATTTCACTTTCAGCCTTCTTAACTCCTTCAAGCCATTTCATTTATTAATTATCATTGTCAAAAATAAGAAAGAAAGTAGTAAGGACCCTGACCGCTGCAGGAAGTTCTCTAAGATCTTATGGAGTGTAAACACACCTTCTGCAGCAATTTCAAAGTCTTGCTCTCTTCACTTCCGTAATAATAACCTTTTGCTATTCTCGTATTTTAGAAACCTCTCTGTCATAGTTATTTTCAGTGGTTCTTACTCCTTCTGTTTCTTTCCTCACCCAGTTACATTTATGTTGGAATACAGAACACATGTTATTTTCTGTCCATATGGTCTTGGTGAGTTAATCCATTTCTAGATTGTTGTACGTGAGTGCTGAGCACTCTCAAATATTTTCTTGTGCATTTCCATCTGGAAGTCAACATCTAGCCTCCTGTCTTTCTAATATCTTTTCATAGCAATTTCATAGATTCCTCAGAGTGCAGAGAAAATCAAAATTGCCCTTGTTCTTTTGCTTTACCTCTTTTCTGCAGCATTATTATCCCAGACATTTAATTTTATTTGAATTGTATGTGTTAAGTAGAAATGGTAATATTTCAAATGGAAAAAAATAGGCCTGCAGCTGTATTTTCCTTCAAAAAATATTTTGACTATTCCTAAGGTTTGGATTATTGAAAGAGGAAACACCTGTATATAGTTATTTTTATCAATTATAAACATTTCCCAAACATAAATACTATGTGGTCTCAACAGTTCCGCCTCCATTGCTTTTGGCAGTAATAAATTAATAATTTTCTTATTTAAACAAAATAATTATTTGTAATATTGCAGTATCTTAACTGTATTTTACTTTGTGATACACATAACCAATCTGTTCCACTTTCGTCCTTCAAAAAAGTCTGACAGAATCCATCATTTCAAGATCAAAGTTGTGCTCTTTTCAAGGATTCTGAAAGACTTTAAAGTTTCTCTTTTTTATTCTTTCTTCTTCTTTTAGCAAAATGTATTTGATGTACCCAAATTTTTACAATAAATTGACTGTCAACTTAAGCATTAATACTTGAAGAATCCTTAAAGATTTTTTTCTATTTTAGTGTGTAAGTAAACTTTGTTAGAGGTCTTTGTGACAACGAGATGCGTTAGGCAAGGCTCTTTAAAATTTTAATAGGTGTTCTCATTTTAATTTTTTTTAATTACCTTTCTTTTTCTTTTTTTATAAAAGATTAACTTTTATATACAGAATCTGACATTTTTGTCTTATCCAAATCAATAAATCATAAGAAAAATATCTGAGGAATTATCTCTAATGACAGACATTTATCTCTAATTGTGTTTTGCTTTTATAATTTTAAAATTAATAAGAAGTGTTTAGATAAATGTTTAGTTTGTATTTCTTTTATAGTTTTGAAACTGCTGTAGGACATAGAAATAGTATGGTGATAAATTCTCAGGAGCAGAACTAACACTTCATGTCATGTCATGCTGTATTCAGCACTGGTGAGGCTGCTCCTTCAATACTGTGTTCAGTTCTGGGCTCCTCATCACAAGAAGGATGTTGAGGCTCTGGAGCCAGTCCAGAGAAGAGCGACAAAGCTGTTGAAGGGGCTGGAGAATAGGCCCTATGAGGAGCGGCTGAGAGAGCTGGGGTTGTTTAGCCTAGAGAAGAGGAGGCTGAGAGGACACCTCATTACTCTCTACAAGTACCTGAAGGGAGGTTGTAGAGAGGAGGGAGCTGGGCTCTTCTCGCAAGTGACAGGGGACAGGACAAGAGGGAATGGCCTCAAACTCTGCCAGGGGAGATTTAGGCTGGAGATTAGGAGGAAGTTTTTCACAGAAAGGGTCATTGGGCATTGGAATAGGCTGCCCAGGGAGGGGGTTGATTCACCTTCCGTGGAGGTGTTTAAGGCACGGGTGGATGAGGTCTTGAGGGACTTGGTTTAGCGTTTGATAGGAATGGTTGGACTAGAAGATCCGATGGGTCCCTTCCAACCTGGTTGTTCTGTGATTCTATGATTCTATGTCACTTGTCAGTTATGGCTGTAAAACCAGAATAGCTAACCCAATAGAGTGTCTATTTGGCTTCTTTTGCCAACAGAAAGTATCTTGTTATAAGCAGCTACAGTTTACGGTAGACTGTAGATTAGGTGCCCCATTGTGTGACAAAGTGTGTACACTGCTTGTGCTACACTGGAAAGTGCATCCATTCCATCTCCTCATTCCACCTTCCACTCCCACCTCTCATATATCAATGCATGCTTGAAAGTCTTAAGATATTTTTAAGATATTTTAACCTGGTAAAGGCTGAAGTTAAAAGAAAGATTTCTTATATCCTTCTGATCTATGGGTGATATATATACCAACACTTTAAATCTGTTAGCAACCACCATAAACTGAATAATTTCCATCCTGCCATAAATTTTACCAGGAAATCCACAGCAGGATCAGTACAAGGGTAATGTGAAGATAACAGTTACTCATATCCACATTCCCTAGCTACAGATGAAGATTTTTTCATACTTACTCTCATAACCCTTATTAAACCCTGTGATTCTGATGATTACTTTTAAAATATTCTGATAACACAAATGAGTTATAGGTAATGAATAAATTAATATCCTTTGTGAGTTAGCAATTCTAAGGACATATTTTCTCAAATGTATGCTTTGAAGTGTTTTGCAAGCTGTTTCTATGGATTTTTTCTTGGATGTCAAACAAGTATTGTGCATAATATTACAAAAATAATCTAGCCTTAATTGAAATACATCAAGCTATTGTGTACTCCATATCAAGTTACAGCACATCTAGCTTTTGCTCAGGGTTACTAAGAACTCTGTTAGGAAATTTATCATTTCCTTATGAAACATAAACTCTTCTAGGTATATTTATGGCTTTGCACTAAGTATTTAAGGGAAGGTGAACTGAATAATAAGTGATAACTAAGCCAAACAAGTGGCAAAAATCAAAAGAGTGTCTAATACTTCTTAACCTGTAATCATTACGATAAAGAAAATAACCCTGACATTTTCATTTTTCCCAGTTCTAGCAATTATCTCCACTCTAGTAAAGCATAAGCTCTGAAGATAATACAGAAATTTCAGAAAGCAGGACCAAAGTGAAGATGCACTAAACGTTGCTATAAAAAGTTTATATCTTTCAGGTGTTGCCACTAAAAAAAAATCATGGCAATTAATGACAAGATTAGGAAATACAACAACCTAAGAGGATGTTATACTTGGTAGTATTAGGACTAAGAAAAAGTGAGGAATGGGAGTATGAATGACTAAAAATAACATATAGAATGCTCAGGCCATATTCTTTCTCAGAATATCCATTTCTATATCTTTTTTCCTTTTTTAAAATACTGCCACCTTTTCTTTTTCCTTCCCTTCCCCTGCCCTTCCCTTACCCCAGCACACTGATGAACAGTTTGTAAGTGCAAGGAAGATATTATGGAGTTGCTATGATAATTCATTTTAGTAGCAAACAGAAATGTTATTATTGTAAAATCATACAAATTATGTCAGTAAAACAGAAAGAAAAGAACAAGAAATATTTATGCTACAAAGCCATGTTTTTCACCTACATTTTCCTTGAATTAAAACTAAATTGATAAATCACTGCCGGATGAAAACAATGATATCCAAAAAAAACCCAGCAATCTTTGTGAACATTGTTAATTAAGGCCTTCATGTAGAATGCCCAAAACTTAATATATGACCACAAACCTGAAACCTGACTCAGTATATAAATTCAAGTGGTTTCTAGAAGATGGAAGGTGAAAAGAATTTGGTTCCTTAGAAAGTAGAGTGCGTATTGTTTTCCAGAATTCTAGTTATCTTCTCTGAAAAGTGCCTGTACACTAGGTGTAACTGGGTGTTAAATAGCATTAGAACACAGACAACCAACTTTCCACTTCCATTTCTACCTGCCGGTCCTAATGCCAGGATTGCTGTGACTTCTCCCACATCCTGACACTTAGGTTGTTGTGTCTGGCTCTTCTATTTAAATGTACACATAATGCATGTTATAAATATCATTTTCTGTAGTGCAAAATAAAAGTTTTACGGACAGTTGCAAGCCATATGTTCTCAAAGAGAAATCTTTTCCAGATGAACTTGTGAAGTCAGTTCGGCTTTTTTTTTCAAAATTAGTATGTAGCTGCCAAATCTGCATGTAATTCATCATTCGTTTTTGTCACATCTCTAATTCTACTTCGTATGAAAACTAACGATACTAACTTTGAGCTGCAGAAAAGGAATTCTGATTTCCATTTTTTTAGTATTTTTTTCATTAAAGTCAAATGGCATTCAAAAAAGGATATCTTTACCTTTTTTATTCGATTACATTTGGCCCTATTAAATGAACATGTAAATTTACTTAGCACAGAGTATCTAACATACATTAAGGTCTGGGTTGCTTGAATAGACAGAGTAGCATTTTGGAATCAATGATTTCCCCTAATTTAATGAAATTTGCTTTAGAGGATAAAACCATTTACCATTACCCTTTACTTCATTCAGTGACCCAGACTGCATCTTCTGCTTGCTAGCTGGTGCATATTAAAAGGGGGGTTATGATACTTTGATCATTTCACAAGGAATTAGACTGAGAAATCACCAATTTCTTGATCGTAATGTGCTACAGATACCCACGTCTTTTGGTAACTGAGTTTGTGTTTTTGCCTACTTTATGTGTGTGTACAGTTACTAGAATACTGCATATGCATGCAAGGTTCAAGCACCAAAATAACTTTTTGCAGAATTAAGGCCTTAGCAATGGAAATTTCCATCTTCCATTGCTCCAACAGACACTGTGGGTGTAGTTAAATTGTCTAATGGTGGGCAGAATCACATGGACCCTAATGGAATTGTTGTTACAAAGAAACAGTATCCAACAGTGTGATTTGCATCATGCTGCGTGAGCTGCCTACACTTTTCAGCACTTGGGTCTGTGTCTGTAATTTATTGCTCTAGAAACCATTATAATAATACAAGAAATGCTGAAGCAAGTGTAAAGGAAAGAACACATCACAGTCAGACTGTGATGACTATTTAGACTATTTAAACTCACTCAGCTTGTTTTACATTTGTAGAACAAGTTCTTTTCAATTACCTTTTTTTATGCATTTTATTTGGCTTTCTGGTCTCTCTGTGGTTGAGATTAAATACACTATTACACATTTTAAAATAGTTCATGAACATAACTGCTCAAAAATGCAAAACAAGGCCTAAATATAAAATGGTAAAAGCAAAAATTTCCACTTTGAAGAAAAATCATTACAGCTATGCTATTTCCTGCGTAAGAAATGGTATCATTCTCATACAAGTACTTCACAATGTATGATAAAAATATGCTGAAATCTCTCAGTACATCAAACATAAAATTCATTTTTTTAGTCTTTTTTAAAAACAATGACATATAATATATGACCATTGTGGACTTCTCCCTCATTAAGCGAGAGGAATGTAGCCAAGATGGGAGTGTTTTTTAAGCTCAGCCATTTCATTGGTGTAGTGATCACCAGGGGGCTAATATGAGAAAGAAATGCCCCTAGGCTGCTAAGAAGCCCTCAACAGACTGAACTGGGACTTCCAGCTGGTGGCTTGATACCACCTTTTCAGTCTCAATTTAAGCACAGGACATGGCCCATAATTTTTATCCTCTGGAATTTTTATCCTACTTCTTTCAGCACACAGCTTGCTCCTGTGTTTGTACTGTTCTGTAGAATAGAGAACAATTTTTGTCTATATTATTGTCGTTTTATCTTTTGTGGGGTAAACCCAATCATTTATAACTCCACACTTCATCAGGTATCCAGAAGCTTTCTTTGACACGAAGAAGCTACTTTAAATATTGGTGTAAGGTTCTGTTTTCATTTCGTGTTCTTCTCTGTTTTTTTTGACTCGGCTAGTTCTTTCCCCTCTCCATTTTCAGTATCTTTCTTAATTTTCTTAAATACTTCATCTAGAGTATAGCTGACAAAAATGTTTTGGTTCTAAAATCCCTTAAACTTTTCTGTTGTAGATTTCAATACCACCTGTTTCCCAAAGTTTTCTTTCCTGTCTGTCACTCACTGATTCCACTCCAATGAACATTTCTTTTCTCTTTTAGCAGAGCTCATCTACAAATCCTAAATGTTCTTCTCTGTCAGTTTACTTCTTTGTCTCTTCTATTACCGTTGTTCTTCATTCCCAGAGCTCTTTTCTGTCACATCCTTTGCTTCTAGCCTGTTACTACCTTTCCTTAAGGTATTTCTGCATTTCATTCATATTTAATGTTTCCACAGTTCTAACATAAGTATAGTCACTTTCTTAACCTCCCAGCATAAGTAATTTCTTCCGCCTGAAATACTGTCTTTTTGAAACCACATATTGCTTTGCTACCATATGCTTACACTTTTCTTGGGGATATTTAGCAGCCAATATACATTTGCTTCCTTATCCTCTACCTACCATGTCAATTTATAGAAATATTCATGTTTTCTTAGCAATTGGTACTGGATACACAAAACTGGATATACAAAAGAATGATGTACCACAGAAAATTCTATTGTAACCAAATCTCAGTATGGAAGATAAATGCATGTTTATTAGTGTGCTGGGTTTGAGATTTTTTTTTTTTTCTGGATTGTTTCCAATAAAATAGTTCACAGCAATGGGGCACATAGGAAGGAGTAGCTGCTAGCACCAAATATACTTTAATTTTCACTGATAGAACCTGAAGGAAACAAAACCCTTAAATATTAAAGCATTTTCACCAACTCAGTAAGGGTCTCTTCAGAAGAACAGATATAGACATCAAGGGACCAACCAACTAGAAATTCTGAGGGCAAAATAATGTTTTCATCCTCTCATTTATTTGGTCCTTTGTTTATCTCTGAGGGTCTGGTTCCTCCATCCCCTTCTCCCCAAGTTTATTTTTCCTTCTGGAAAAAAAGTATTGAATAGTCTATTTTCAGTCTCTGAGTGTATATATGAAATTTAAACATGCAGTACAGCAAACTGGAAAAAACACATAAATTTAACTGTTAGAGAAAAATATAGGTGTAGTGATAGTTTCTGATCTTCTGACAGAATATAGGGAATTTGAATCATTATTGTCTAACTTAAAACAAAGTTCAGAAAATTACTTGTAGGTATGTCGTATTTCTCAACAGAGTCTGATTTCATATGAACGATTTTTCCTTTGAGCTGAACACATATAAGCAGCAATGTTGTCACCTTTTTCAGAACTATTAGAAAAGTTCAAGAAGCTATAAACTACAGAGATGCAATAAAATAGTAATAAAATTGTTAACTTTATCTATAATTAAACAGATTAACAGCCTACATTTTTATATTTGTTTTCTTTTGTTTTGTTTTCACCAAACCATCTACCATTTATTTAGGAAATTACAACAAGATAATAGTAAGATATTTTAATGACCTTAGGATATGGTTTTTTTTTTTCCTTTGTATGTAAATTTTTTAAAGACTTTCATAATTTACTTTGGTTTTGCTTAAAATGTGTCACTGGAAATATTTTTTCCCCTTCTTTAAATCATTTACATAAACTCCATAAACAGGTGTTCAAGACAAGCCTATAATTTTTCCAAATTGTTGTATAGTCAAATTCATTACTTCAGCAGAGATGGGCTATTGCATTTTTCTCCATTAAATTATTAAAATCTTATTTTTATGAACTTATTAAAATTAAAATAGTTGGTTTTCAGAAGTGACACTTAGCTTAGGATTCATACTTGGTGTTTTTCCTCTTTCTCTCCAAACCAGGGAAAATGCTTTTTCTTCTGCAGTGCAATCAAGTAAGATCCTAGCTATTTCATATCAGAATTAGCTCATGAACTTTCCTTACACATCAAAGCTTATTTCTAACTTGGCATTAAAATCAGCTTAAGCCATAAGAGATCCTACCTGATGTGGAGCACTATCTGCACCATTTCTAGTACCTTACTGAACTTAATTTCCATTTCTTTATCAGCATTTTATGAACGTATGTGACATGAAATTCAACATGAACGTGTTAAATTCCCCTCAACTTTTATAGGCTACACAAGATAAAGTGTGACTATAGAATTATCTAATTGCCTGTCATTGCTATGTCTGCTCCAAGTACTTTTTTGTTAATCATGTAGTCCACAGCATTTCAGAAATCCTGAGAACTTATTCTACAGTTTCAGAATATTTTCATCCCTCTTACCTTACTATTGTTTTCCTGAAGTAGTTACATTAGCTCAACTGCTCTTCACTCTTGGTCACTGATCTTGCTTTGATCCAACATTTGGGCTGCAACTTCAGACCTATTTCCAGAGAACAGACGGATGCCAACAGCTACTTTTATTTACGGAGCCCTTACTGCTTAGCCTTTAGTGCAAATCAATATATATGAACATGATGGACTTATGTCACCAGATACCACTATGCCTATGATCAACAAGTGGCTTGAGAGCTACAGTGTAGAGACCTGCACGGAGATTAGAAGAGGGGTCCTTTTTGATGGGAGCTGATTTTCAGTAACCTGGTCACAGTCTTGCTTTGAATACTAAATGCTATGTAATAGGGTGCTGCTATGAAACAGCTTAATCAGTGAGCCAAAACCCAAACCTGTAGTCCTATCCAGCAATTGCTATGAGGGTAAAAACACTTATGAACAAGTTCATATAAATTCTAAATGTATTTCTAATTTAAGATACTATTTTCACAGATGGATAATCACCTTAACAGCAAAATGATATAATGATAGGTGTCCAGAGAGGTCACTGTATCCAACCTTATCAGAATATTTCCATTTCAACCAAAAAATTTAATTGCAAACGTTTATCCTCATGTGCTCACTGCTGCTTATTTTAATTCATTTTATGACAATCAGTAAACACTTTTTAAAAATTAATGGTGATCTCGGAGCAAGTCAGTTGGCTTTTGGCTGACCCTGAGATGACTGAAAAGTGGCAGCATATATTATGGTTTTAGATCTAGCAGGAGAAGAAAGGAAACATTGAATTTCCATCGCGAGTTGTAGGGACCAGATTTTTTTCAGACATTCTGTTGACAGGAAATGTCAAATATATGAGATTTACAGATTTATCTTTAAATTTATTTATGATACATGTAATATGACTGCCTCTTCTGATATATCCCTTTGGTGGTACAAGTTTACCTGTAACTAAGAAATTTATTCATTTCGTTGTGCCATCAACTTCTCTCTATTTCATTTCTTTCTTTTGGTGGAAACATTTTTTAGTACTATTGACTTATTTGTAATGACCAACATAAAATAATTGTTAATTACTTGTATCTACAAATATCATTCTTGAATCCAAGCACTAATAATGGCTGTGTGACTGTGAAGTCTGCATCTATCTTAACATCTTTTTGTGACATCGCAAACCATGCTGATATTGTCAGTTTTTGTAATGCAGTGGTGTTTAGTGATCAATGTAAGTTTCAGGGTTCTTTTGTGGTGCAAATTCTCCAAAATCTAAGTAAAATACCAGGAAGCTTAGAGACACGCTAAAACTACATCTGACATGGAGAGGCAATGATCACAGCAGAGAGAAAACCTAGTGAAAATACCGCCTAATTTTATTATTCAAATAGAATGTGATCAGTTACCAGTTTGCCCTTTATCTTCTGGCAATTTTCCATGAACATTACAGTAAGTGAATTCTGAGCAGGAATTTTATTTATTGCACAGCAATGACTGCACAGGCTGTTTCTGTGAGGATGTCTTTTATATAAGGTGCTCGCTGGAAATAAAGATACAAAGGATTAAATCAAAATGGGCAGTCAGATGATGAAAAGTGTAAGTGTAAATAAGACAAAAGTTAAAACAAAAAGAGAATTTTAGTGGTCAGCAGAAATAAGGAATTGCGACTTGGACTGAATGATGAAATGGGTCTTAGTGATGTGGTTTTGATTGGCTTAAGTTACACAGTGAAATGGAGTTTGCAGCTCCAAAAGAGCTAAGGATTTAGATCAGACAGTTAAGAAATATCAAATGTAAAGTAAGGCAAGATGGGTAATGAAGGAAGGAGAAAAGAAGAGAAAAATAACAATTTTATTCATCTGGGGGAAAGCAAATATAAAAAGTGTGTAGAGTAAAATGAAATACTGCTCTAAGGAAATACAAACAGTGTGAAATAAAGGAGTGACTGTCTGCTTTGGTATCTGTCTAGTTCAGAAATGAAAAATACAGTTTTGTTAAGATTATAAGATAATTCAGGTAGAAAGGGACCTTAGGACACTGTAGTCCAACCTTCAGCTCAAAGCTGGACCAATTATTATATCAGGTTATTATTGTAATAATTTTTTAAAATTATAAAATAGTTTATAATAATCTGACATCAGAAGACGAGAATAGTGCCACTCCTATCACAGTTTATAGAATCTATATCACTGTATATTTTGTACTGCTCTGGATTAGCTTACATGTAACAGCTATCAGACATTACATTGCTCATTTCATTATTAAATTTTCTTGTATAAATGGTGCAGGATCTCACAAGCAACTCTAATTCAGAACGGATTGTTGGATATCAAAGTATGCAACATTCTTGAGCTCCAAAAGAGATTCAACAAGGCATTGGAGTCTGACTCTATTTTATCTATCAGGTTCATAAGCTGAGCTAGGAAATGGCATGTCATATCCTGTTGCCTGCCTTCTGTAACTACTTAATGCTAAATTACTTAAAATGTGTTAAACTGAATAGCAAGCAAGATATGATGGAGAGAAAAAGATGGAAATATGAGGAAGTTCAAGGAACAAATGAAGCATGCTAGTCAAATCAAGACAGAATCAGATAGGTGGCAAAATTCAAGGGAACATTGAAGTCATACTGGTAGGTGTGGCAGGAATTGGCTTCAGACAGTTGCAACGTATCATCAAGGGTTTTTTGTGTATAGCCTAAAATGTGAAAAAAAAAACCCAAAACTTTAAACAGGTTTTTGAAGGGCAAAATGGTATATTCATAGTACATGGCAGACAACAGGGTGGGAAGAGGCTGTATCAAAGTTTTACTGATCTTGCAGGAAGATCTCTGCAAGGGACTCATTCATCCACATAGCTAAAACTCTTAGTTTCTTTGTACTGAACCCTTTCACTGAACCCTGCTACATCAAACATAGCAAACTTTCAGTGGCTCTCTTTGCCACACTTCATAGCACACCTGGTGAATTAAAAAGATATCTCTTCCTGACTCCAGCAAAGTCACTTGTTGTTTATAACATAACATCTGATTTGGTCTGGTGAAAATCACAGATCTTTCCATTGGTCAATTCTTTGGATATTATTTAGGTAGTTTTCATTGTGTGTCGTAAGACTTACACATCTTTGAGGATATTTCCACAGTTCTTTAGTCTAAGAATCACAGAATCACAGAATCACAGAACAACCAGGTTGGAAGGGACCCATCGGATCTTCTAGTCCAACAATTCCTATCCAACACTAAACCAAGTCCCTCAAGACCTCATCCACCCGTGCCTTAAACACCTCCAGGGAAGGTGAATCAACCACCTCCCTAGGCAGCCTATTCCAATGCCCAATGACCCTCTGCGTGAAAACCCTCCTCCTAATCTCCAGCCTAAATCTACCCTGGCGGAGCTTGAGGCCATTCCCTCTCGTCCTGTCCCCTGTCACTTGGGAGAAGAGGCCAGCTCCCTCCTCTCCACAACCTCCTTTCAGGTACTTGTAGAGAGTAATGAGGTCTCCTCTCAGCCTCCTCTTCTCCAGGCTAAACAACCCCAGCTCTCTCAGTCACTCCTCATAGGGTCTCTTCTCCAGCCCCTTCACCAGCCTCGTTGCTCTTCTCTGGACTTGCTCCAGAGCCTCAACATCCTTCTTGTGCTGAGGGGCCCAGAACTGGACACAATATTCAAGGAGCGGCCTCACCAGTGCTGAATACAGAGGGAGAATCACCTCCCTGGACATGCTGGTCACGCCGTTTCTGATACAAGCCAGGATGCCATTGGCCTTCTTGGCCACCTGGGCACACTGCTGGCTCATGTTCAGTCGGCTGTCGACCAACACCCCCAGGTCCCTCACCTCCTGGCAGTTTTCCAGCCAGGCTTCTCCCAGTCTGTAGCTCTGCATAGGGTTGTTGTGCCCCAAGTGCAGGACCCGGCATTTGGCCGTGTTAAACCTCATGCCATTGGACATTGCCCAGTGGTCCAGCCCGTCCAGGTCCCCCTGCAAAGCCTCCCTACCCTCCAGCAGATCGACACTTGCACACAGCTTTGTGTCATCTGCAAACTTGCTAACGGTACCCTCAATGCCCTCATCCAGGTCATTGATGAAGACATTGAACAGGGCTGGACCCAGCACTGAGCCCTGGGGGACACCACTTGTCACTGGCCTCCAGCTGGACTTAACACCATTTACCACCACTCTCTGGGCCCGGCCATCCAGCCAGTTTTCTACCCAGGAGAGTGTGCGCCTGTCCAGTCCAGAGGCTGACAGTTTCCGCAGCAGAATGCTGTGAGAAACTGTGTCAAAGGCTTTACTGAAGTCCAGAAAGACCACATCCACAGCCTTTCCTTCATCCAGCAGCCGAGTGACTTTGTCATAGAAGGCGATCAGGTTGGTTTGGCAGGACCTGCCTCTGGTAAACCCATGTTGACTGGGCCTGATCACCCGGTTCTCTTGTAAGTGCTTCATGATAGCACTCAAGATCACCTGTTCCATGACTTTCCCTGGCACTGAGGTCAGACTGACTGGCCTGTAGTTCCCCGGATCCTCCCTGCTACCCTTCTTGTAAATGGGAACTACATCAGCCAGTCTCCAGTCCAGAGGTACCTCCCCAGTCTTCCAGGACTGCTGGAAGATGGTGGAAAGGGGTTTGGCCAATACATCTGCCAGCTCTCTCAAAACCCTAGGATGTATCCCATCTGGCCCCATGGACTTGTGGGTGTCCAGTTGGCCAAGCAGGGCTCTGACCACCTCCTCATGGACTATGGGAGCCTCATATTGCTCCTCTGTTTCCCGGGTGTCTACACAGAGGGAACAGCTTTCTTTACAATTAAAGACTGATGCAAAGAAGGCATTAAGTACCTCAGCCTTCTCCTCGTCCCCTGTCACTGCTGTTCCCTCTGAGTCCAAAAGGGACTGTATGGTCTCCCTTGTCCTCCTTTTACTGTTAATATACTTATAAAAAGATTTTTTATTGTCTTTTGCTGACTTAGCTAATCTGATCTCTAGCTCAGCCTTAGCCCCTCTGATTTTTTCCCTACATAGCCTCGCTTCCCTCCTGAAGTCCCTCCAAGAGGCCTGTCCCCCCTTCCAGAGCCTATAAATATTCCTTTTTTTTCTAATTTGACTCAAGATTTCCCTACTTAACCAAGCTGGTTTTTTCCCCTGCTGGCCTTTTTTCCAGAACACGGGGATGGCTTTCTCCTGAGCTGCCAGAATCTCCTTTTTGAGGAACTCCCAGCCCTCATGGGCTCCCTTGCCCTCAAGTGCTGTCTCCCAGGAGACTTTGCCAACCAGCCTTCTAAACAGTTCAAAGTCTGCCCTCTGAAAACTTAGTGCTACCGTCCTGCTTAGCACCCTCTTCACTTCACCTAGGACAGAAAACCCTATCATCTCATGATCACTAAGACCTAGGCGACCCCCTACTATCACATCCCCCACAAGCCCCTCTCTGTTGACAAACAGCAAGTCCAGGAGGGCACCTTCCCTCGTAGGTTCATTGACCAGCTGTGCAAGGAAGTTGTCTTCCACGCACTCCAGGAACCTCCTAGACTGCTTCCTTTCTGCTGTATTGTACTTCCAGCAGATATCAGGGAGATTGAAGTCTCCCACAAGGACAAGAGGCACTGACTTGGAGATTGACCCCAGCTGTTTAAAGAAGAGCTCATCAGCTGCTTCTCCTTGGCTGGGTGGCCTGTAACAGACTATACATCATACTTTTATAGCATCCACTATCATGACTATTTGATAGAATCCTTCCATATTTGTTTTTTGAAAAGTATATCACATGTGCAACCACTCTGTCTATCCTGCTGGAATGTTAAATAAGTAATAATATAAGAAATAAAAGAATAGTGCCTCTATAAGTGGAGGACTGATGCAGAACCTTTTTTCTTGAGGAAAATTATTTTGTCAAAAAATCCTCACCAGCTCCTTAAAGCAATCTTAGTACAGATTTTCATGTTTCCTTGTAGAAATAGCTCTTAAAACCCTTCAGATGCAGCTTAATTCTGTTTATTGGTAGAACCACAGCAATGAGATACATGTTCGTACAGGCACGTTTATAGATCATGATTTTAAAGGTCTCATCACATTAGCAGGTAGACTCAGTAAGTGAATGGAAACATATTCATGAGGAGATTGTTTTGCCAGTGGAAAAAAAAAAACCAAAAGGTGTGACAGAAGCTCAGGATATTTTAAAAACTAACTCCTCCTCCCACAAGTAACCAACCAAAGAGAAAGGCTTTTTCAGCTAAGCCCCCTACTGAGATCTAAAGCCTTGCTTGCAATAAAGAACTACATGCAATGAGTAATCAGATGGCTTTAAAATGCTGCAATGCTGAAAATTTCTATTTATATCCAGTTTATCAGGGTAATCATCCAGCAGAATTACAAAAAAGGTTTGTTTTCTGGTCTCAGCTGAGTCTCAGGGTATCTTGTAAACCTATTTACATTTCTATATATCTCAGCTTCCCTGTGTTTCAAACAGAATAACAGTTCTTCACTGACTGGGAGGGAGTTTTGGAGCCAATCATCGTAATGCAGCGTGAAAATTTAAAAGTATGCAGATTGGTTGAAGGGAATACTTGACATAATGGAGACTGCCCCTGACACATGACACTGGTATCCTACTACTAAAATGAACATTTAGGTATAAAAAAAAAGACAGAATGCAAACACTATCTGATTGGTTAACACTTATAAAAAAGAAAATTAGTTTTTCTTTTAACTAATGATTGAAAATCTCTTAAATCAGGGAATAATTTCACTGACTAGATAAAATGTTTATCCTTCTTGTGATGTAGTTTGGGATGGGAGATGATCCAGGGACCAATGACTAAAAGCATAATATCTGAAGAAAGCATAAATTCTAAAAGAATATTTTTTCTTGATGCTCAGAAGATAGCTATAGAATTTTTTTTTTTTTTTTTTTTTTTTTTACCACTAAGTCATATTTGAGATGTGAGGAACATTAACAATGAGGAGGGCTTTAGGTCAGGATCACTCTGCATCATAGATGGCATTATCTGCTGATTTAGCCAGCTGAAAACTGCTGAAAAATAATCCTTTTTGTGCCCTTGTCTGTGGCTTTGGCCTAGAGTAATAGAAAATCGTCTTTACCTGAGTCAGACAATCATTACAAAACGAATTTTGTTCTTGACTCACAGAAATAATTGGGAGAAAAATATATTTGATAGGTGTGATGAATATTATTTTGTGTTAAAGCTTACTGAGATATATAAAATACTAAGTGCTGCTGTTAATTGAGCAACTCTATGCAGCTGTAAATTAGTTGCTTGAATTGAAAATAGATGATTACTGAAAGCACTTTTTCCCCCCTAGAAAACTTGCTGTTCCCCTTTTCCTTAGCATTCACAAGGGGCGTTCAGTTAATCATACTGAGGTCTCTCCCTTAGTGCTGCAGTAGCTGATTACCCAGCAGGAGGTGCAGTTCCAGCAGGGTAAGTCAGAATGGTGTTGGTCCTTCCCTGGGGAGGGACATCCTGTAAAAACACCAAGGTTGAGAACTGTCATATTCACAGCAGTAGGTGCATTTTCCTCAGAAATTAATGGAGCAAGCTGGGCAAAAATGTTTTTAAACTACATCTTCCCTAGAGTAAGATGCAAATTCAAAGCTCTTTTGAAGCATTGGAATGAAAGTTGAAGATAAGACTTTTTAGTTTTTGACATTGATGATATAGGCAACACTAGCACTACGAATATTAAATTGAAATGGAGGATAAGTGGGGCAGATCTTATTCAAGCAGCTCCCAAATGCGGTCCTAGCAATTTCAGAGCTACTTTAACTAAGGTACTTGTAATTATAATTGTTTTTATTGCAGAATATCTGTCATAGATTTACTTCGTTTGATTTTTTATTAGTTGATTTTTTACTGAAAGAGGAGGATTCAAAATTATCTTGTCACCTAGACTCCATCCAACAAAAGAGGGTTTGGAAAAGGAGTGAAGCTTTGAGATGCAGAATTTTTTTTTTCAGTGGCAGTCTGTGCTGTTCAGCAGCAAGCAGCAATTCTAGGCTGCTTTCTTTATTGTGGCCAACACAGCGAGCAGTGATTGTGACCTGTTTATAGAAAGATTTTAGAGAAACATTGTACAACTTCTTTGCTTTGTGCTCTTGAACAAAAGTATAAGAAAGGCCTGTTTATAATAACAGTTTCTACATATTTCTTAGTAGCAGAGAAAGATAAATCCTCAAGGGTTGTTTCTAATAGGTTATATAAGGCCTGTACAACATGATCACAAGTTCCCTCTCCCATGTTTTCTGCTCCAATGGTCTTGCCCTCTTTTGTTTGCTCCACCTCAATGTTTCTTCTTTGTCCTTCTTGTTTGATTTCTGTGTAAGTTCTTACAGTATGTCTATTACAAGAAAAATTATAAGAAAACAAATGGCCAGACCTGAAATACATCTAACAGACACCTTGATAAGAGTTGAAATAAATTTTAAAAAACCATGGAAAAATTAGAAGGAAAATAAAATCTCCATTAATTTCTTTTTAGTCTGACATAATAACTAGCTCAAGGATTTCCTGATGCAGAAGTGATTTCACTGTGTAAAAGTATTCAACTAAGTTTACAGTCAGTCATTCCTTCTTTAATCAACAGGACCTTCTATCCTTAGCTGGCAAATCAGTCCCTTTAACAGAATTGAAAATGCCACTGAAACTGTGCAGAGACACAATGCTTGCAAGACTGTATTTGGGTTTCATTTACACAGATTTTTATTGCAACCAAGTAAATACTATTACAGTCAAATCTGTAGTTAAAGTAATGACATTTAAAATCATTGTAGTGTACACTTTAGTATCGTCATTAACTATCATAAAATATTACCCCCATTTTCACTTGTCACCTTATCTGTAGAAATATTTCCAGCTGTCTTTTTATTTAATGCATACACGTATCTAATAAGCCAACCAAAAATGAAGCCCTCAATATTAGATAGCTTTTTAAAATAGCTTTTATTTCCTCTTTCTGCTTGGTATACCTAACAAATTTTCGTATCCATAAGTAAAATATTATCTCATATTTCTAGAAAACAAAGACAGCATATAGGATGAAAAATGTGAAAGGTGACATCAATTACGAGTTCTGTGTCACCAAACAGTATATAAATACTAGTGTCATATCTCCAAAAGTCAAGTGACAAGGCCTTCATTGTTCTTTAATAGGACTGAGTTGTTCATGAACATGTGGGAAGCTAGCTTATTAATAAAAATTTCCTTCTCTAGTCATCTTAATTCTGCCAGATTGTAAATTATGCAGCCAGAGTAAGTTAGAATTAACTCTTTATTTCCAGACATCTTGATGTTGTTGGGGTTTTTTTCTGTTAAGAAATTAATCTAAGAGGTTTCTATTTTCTAATTTCTAGTTTCTCTCCAGATATTTTCTTAGGTAAGTTCACTGCACTATGCTAAAGGATAAATATACTTTAAAACACAATGTGAATTAACAGGAGACTGATATGTTGAAACAATAGGCAGAGGATCCCAAATATCTAATTAGTGCACTCACACAAGGAGACAAGTCCAAGTCAAAACTCTAGATTGAAAATTCGTAGAAACATAGAATCACCCGGTTGGAAGAGATCCAATGGATCATCGAGTCCAACCATTCCCACCAATCTCTAAACCATGCCCAGTACATCATCCACACACACCTTAAACACTTCCAGGGAAGGCAGACCGTTCCATTGCCTAATGACCCTTTCAGTGAAGAATTTTTAACTTATGTCCAGCCTGAACCTCCCCTGGCAGAACTTGAGGCCATTCCCTCTTGTCCTGTCCCCTGTCACTTGGGAGAAGAGGCCAGCTCCCTCCTCTCCACAACCTCCCTTCAGGTAGCTGTAGAGAGCAATGAGGTCTCCTCTCAGCCTCCTCTTCTCCAGGCTAAACAACCCCAGCTGTCTCAGTAATGCCTCATAAGACTTGTTCTCCAGCCCCTTCACCAGCTTTGTCACTCTTCTCTGGACTTGCTCCAGAGCCTCAACATCCTTCTTGTGGTGAGGGGCCCAGAAATGAACACAGGATTCAAGGACCAGTCTCACCAGTGCTGAGTACAGAGGGAGAAGAACCTCCCTGGACCTGCTGGTCACACCGTTTCTGATACAGGCCAAGATGTCATTGACCTTCTTGGCCACCTGGGCACACTGCTGGCTCACGTTCAGTCGGCTGTCAACCAACACTCCCAGGTCCTTCTCCTGACCTGGCAGCTTTCCAGCCAGACTTCTCCTAGTCTGTAGCAATGTACAGGGTTGTTGTGCCCCAAGTGCAGGACCCAGCATTTGGCCTTGTTAAACCTCATGCCACTGGACTCAGCCCAGCAGTCCAGCTTGTTCAGATCCCTTTGCAGAGCCTCCCTACCCTCCAGCAGATCGACACTTCCCTAGGCTTGGGCCTGCTGTATTTTGTAATGCAGACCTAAGCCAAATTTTGTGGTCTGAGATAATTTCTTTTAATATCTTCCAATTAATTCTAATGTCAGTTGCAAAATAGATGTTGTATTAAAATCTACACACATATTAAGTATGCATATCTAAAAGCATATATCCTCCCTGTCAGCAATGCCCTTAAATATACTGCAGTGTTTAAATTTAGATATTTGAGGCTCCCACTAGACAACAAGTTATTAAAACATCTGCCTTTCCATAAGCCATTCTGTTCTCTGCCATTCCACATGTCCTTTTCTACTTCACCAGGCAAAATTGCCCAATCTAAATTTCAGCTCAAGTGTTTGATGGCTTTCACGCTGAGCTCAAACTGTTAGTGCTTCCCTGAGAGAATAGAATTGAAACGGGATTTAATCTAAAATAACAAAATAGAATAAAGGTTTTACATATAAATAAGTAATGCCCTGTATATTTTTATGCACACTTTTCTGTGCTGGATTTTGCATGCAGTGAAGTTAAATGTTAAAATGCATAGAAAACCCAAAGCTGACAGAAAAGAATGTTAGTGCATGTTGCCTATATGCACTATCCCAGAGTACATTTTAATTCAAATCCATAGTAACTGGTAAAACAAAATATACTGCAAAAATAGTATTTCTAGATCTACCTTTGTCTACGACTGCTGGGTTCTTGTTTCCTTTTTTTTTTTAAACAGTGGTATTTTCAAATAGCGTTCCAAAGCTATTACAAGCATGCTGTACAGTATTTTCAGTAGTGATAGTTGGGGTTTTATATGCTGACTGTTCATGGAAGAATCATATTTGGAGCTGGATTTTTTCATAGAATGTGAACACTTCACATTATAATAATAAAACAATATTATGGACTATCTGCTAGCAGTAAGTGTTTCTGTATTTAATGATGGGATACTAAAAAATTCTGAACTTCTGCAGTAAAAAATATTATGCTATTAATTCACACTTCTCACTAAAATCATGTGCTTGGCAAATGAAACAGAGCAGGGTCAAGCTGTTGTCACTTACCTTGCCATTTTTTTCCTACATCTATATAATTGACTATCAATTACAGACTATTAATTCTCAGAAATCAGAGGTTTTAGTTTTGTTATCACTCTAGTAGCAATGAAGGTTTACTTCATAGTGGGGAGCAGCATAACCAGCAGTTTGAGGGAAGTCATTATTCCTCTGTATTCAGGACTTTGGTCTAGCTCTGTCACCCAGCTGTAAGAGAGAATAACAATCTTGGGTATGATGTACAAATGCAAGCTGAGGAAGCTGGGTTTCTTCAGATTCCAGGAAAGAACATTAAGAGAAGATCTAATTACTGTTTTCAGCTATATCATGGTGGAGGACATGGACCTGTGTCTGAGATGCATAGTAAAAGGACAAGAGGTAATGGCAAGCAGTATTCAAGCATGCTGTTTGTCTGATAATATACGAACTGACAGCACCAAGTTCCAACTAATGTAAAGAATTCTTTTTTGCCTGTAAGAGGGGCTAAGCTGAGGGAAAAGGTGCCTCAGATATTCAAAACTTGACTGGAAAAAGCCCTGGGAAACATGTTATAACTTTGGAGTACAGGCTTGGGCTAGATGACTTCCAGAAATCACTTCCAACCCAAACTATTCTGAAATTCTTCTCTGTGATTGATCCCACAAATAAATTGCTAAGAAAAGCCCATTAAAGCCAAAATTTTCACTTTGGGATTCACACCATTAAGAACAGTCAGGTACTGATTCTCTTTTTGAACTCCATGCTTCTGTTCTGCAGTCTACACACCGTAAACAATCTACATGGTGTTTAGGCTGTACGGTACTAATGGTGTCATTGATGTCACACAGTAACACATAGCCAAACTTCAAAGATTTTGTAAGGCAGTGATTTTTCCAGGTATTTATTATAGGCATAACTTAAGGAGAGCAAATGTTTGCCTATGCCCCATATGACTGTGCAAATATAGGCCCAAACCACTGACTGCTAAAATTACTACAACTAGATGTTTCCCATATGACTCAAAGAGATGTGAACTGAAACTTGTGTGGGGGATAGCCAACCTGCCATTGAACTGATTGAATTACAGGTCTGAAGTCTAGAATTCCAAATAGTTATAACCTTAGGAAGAATAACAAAATAAAACATTCGATTTAATTAAATTTTTCCATAAGACTGTTTTCAAAATCTTTTACATTAAAACATTGGTCGCTAGTCAAAGTGTGAACCTGTAGGATGACCATTTAATTAGTTGTTATCTAATCAGACTGTTTAAGCATACTTTATTCATGGAAAACACATTTTACAGAACATAAATTACCTCAAATGTAACAACCGTGCCCCAGAAGTTTCTGTAACTTCCTAACTTCACCTAATTTCCAGACCTGGCAATGTGAAGTCATTTGCACTTAAGTGAGTAAAATCCAAGTCATGACATCTACTAGTTCTGTGAATTTGAACAGATAGCCATTTATTTCACTAGTCATTAATATTTTCTATTTACCCTTGCTCAAGCAGAGTCTTGTGAGAAGAGGTGGTTCTCCTAGCCTTAGGGAGTAAAGATGGGAACAAAAGCAGAAAAATCCTAGCAGGGAATATCTTCTCCTGTCCACTAGCATCAATATGAAAGTGGAAGTCTGTTATGAAAAGGGCTCCTTAAGAGGTGCGAAGGACAATTATAAAACTACTCATCATCCCTTCTGCTGTATTACCTACATTTAGCAGTACACTATATATGCTGTAGGTGGTATAAACATACCATATTTTCTAATCTGGAAAGTGTTGCGAGTCATTTTCTTCTTATCTGCTTTGTGACTTTTTGCAGCTTGTTCCATGCATGCCACTTGTGCAAAACTGCAGACTTGAGTGAAACATCATTTCCTTTCCTTTGCAGTCAGTAATTTAACATTCCAGTGGTAAGACGAGCACTTTGGAGAATGGTTTTATTTTCCTAATATGAGATGTCTACATAGGGTGAATGTACTAAATTTCTTACTACCTTTGGCTACCATGTTCAGTGGATGAAGATGAGCTGAAGTATTATTACCTTTCTTGATGACATGAAGTCATTAAAACACTTCTCTGTGGTCTGAGATATAGTTTTAACACTTGCAGGAAATGAGAGTTCTAGAAAGACTGGTGCTGTCAGCTTGTATATTATCAGACACACAGCATGTGTCTGCAAACTACAGCAGTATTGTTTAACTTTGAGAGGCATGAACAGATCGAAGACTCCATAAAATGCATTCTGAAAAAAGAAACAAACCGTAACTATAGTAAAGAATCAAGTGGCGTAATTGTATTTCTGATAGAAATGAAAGTAGTGGATATTATTATTGAAGGATTATTATTTACTCTATCATTACAGTTTTGAGTTTCTGTTACACATCTTTCAAGGACAAAACCACAAAAATTATTATTAATTTCCTTAATCTACACCTTTCCTGAGCCTTCATCACAATATTAAATATTTTTTATTATTGTTTTTAATCAACTTCTATTATTCTGTTGAGTTAACTGTATTAATGAAGAATAAAGTGTAAAAGTAGACATTGTTTTCATGTTCTTTTTAAGGACATCTTAAGCCACTAACATAATATTTAGTGCTGTATATTGAAATAATGTATGTAGGTGAGTAGAAAGCTCATACTAATTGTATGTGTGACCCTCAATATTGCTATATTTTCATTTTTCCTTTTCTGTGTAACCTAGCATATTGCCCGTTACCCCAATTTTATTAATATTTTGTGGATACATTGCTTGTTTGAAGCTGAATCTAAGTCCACAAACTCCCAATTATTTTCAATTTTGCACTTGTTTGATTAGAGTGCTATTGTCTGTAATTTTTACACTTTTTTTGAATCTTCAAAGTGCATGATTCATGCCTTGAAAACGAGTTGTTTTGTGTTTCTCAGCACTGCTTTTTTTTTATCCCTGCCAGTTATAACCCGATAACCTGATTTCACACTGTGCTTTAGCACAACAATACAGTCATCAAACTAAAGCAACACAGTAAGTGGGCACATTAGCCATCATTTTACTTGATCACTTGGGAGAGATTAAATTTATTCATTTTCAGAACAGATAATGAAATATTTAAAACATGCTAGAGTAAACGGTGGCAGCATTTTGAAGTTCTGATATGCTCGTTGCCAAAGCCACATACTATGTACTGCACATGTAAGACTTGTGCAGATGTTTGGGAAATTTCTGCAGGTTTTTTTTGTAAACTCATTTGCATTTAGTTTATCTAAAGTGAAATCCATTCAATTTTATTGAACTGTAATTCTGGTAATTTACAATATTTACATGCTGCGGTTAGATTGAAATCAGTCCTTAATTCAAATTCAATCTAAATTTACAGCATAGTAATTAGGGCTTTGTAACTGACACTAGGGGCCTATTGATTTAATGAAAAACTTAACCTTACAGTAAGTGTTTAATTAGTTGCTGCAGTAGATTCTATGCTGTCCTAAATTGTGGACTTTAGAGAATTAGGAACTAATTTAAATTACATTCCTATATAAAGATCAGAACTATTTTTTAAAAGAGCATGTAGCCCTACAGATGAATTAATTTCTCAGTCTTTGAAAATGATAACAGAAAAAGGCGGTAATGAAAGCAATTGCCTCCTCCACCTGAATTCAGATAAAACCATATCAGGTGTCCTGTAAATGACTACCTACCTAGATAAAATACTGCTTTAAAGAGTTAAAAAGAAGTAAGTGAGATTTACTTCATGGAATTTTTTGCCAGGGGATAAAATTTGAAATTACATATATGGCTATATATTGAAGGTATCCTCTTGAAGCTGAAATAGAGAGAAAATCTAACTATAAAATCCAATATGTTTGTGTTCATAAATGAACAGCTATATATGACAGAAAATGAGCATAAAATTCCATTTTCTGCACAGAAAACGATGTTTTCATTTACAAATGAAATGTAGTAAGCAAATATAATATTTCTCCAGTTCCATAAAATATCTCAGTCTAGATCAATGCCATAAGTTTGCAGATTTAGAAAGTGTGAATCACCAGTAACAGTAGGTATTTGTTTCTTCCTGTTTCTCCCCTTTTGTTATCAAGGCTTGGTATAGTATGTTCATGAAGTCATAAGCTGGAAGCGACTCTGTTATCCTCACAGTCTGCTATTAATATTTTGGCTTGATATATAGTCATTGGAACTAATTACAATTCATCAGCAACATCTCAGTATACACTTATCTCAAAGCCTTTGCTTTTATCCCTCTAGCACCAGTAAGTAAACTGTCCTGGAGCAGCAGTGGTATGATAACTTTTTGCCTTGCTACCCATTCTGCCCCCTGATAAACCTGAAGTATTTGGTAGGAGGTACTGCTAATATGCGAATTTTTAGTGGCATAAATGTCATCTAGAAGGTCATCATAGTTTTCAGTAATTATTATTATGTATTTACCTAATCAACCTGAATTCATCACCCGTTTGCACCCTACGCTTGATTTTGCAAGGAAAGCAGAAGAGACCAACCAACCAGGCACTACCATGTTATATTGCATTTACATAGACATCAAACTAGGGTTAAACAACAGCCCATAAATTTGGCATTCCTAGGCCTTTAAAGGCTTTTTCTTAGGGGACTGGAGAATTTCTGAACATGAGGAACTGATCCAGTAATCCTGCTAACTCATTTATTTCCCCCTTTCTCAGTTTCTATAACAATAGGAAGGATATGTCTGCTAGTATTCCATGCTCTATTCAGCAGCTGTGCATTCAGGGGACATGAAGGTGTAGGTAGAAAGAGATAACATAAGGTGAATGTAACTGAAGAGCAGAAGCTAGTCTGACTCCCTTCCTTCCTTTCTGTTTTCTGTGCGTGCAGTGAAACAACTTTAAGCTCAGTCAGTGGCAATATTATGGGAACTATTGCAGCAGGTATGAAAAAAGAACTATGATAGTTTGCAAAGTTGTATGTTTTCTGGGGAGAAACAAACAAACAAACATACATAATCTGAGAGATTGCAGGACTTGAAGTTTTACTGACCACATTTGCCAGTGACACAAAACTGGGGGAAGCTGTTGGCACCCGAGGGCAAATAGGGCTTGCAAAGGAGCTTAGACAAATTGGAGAGCTAGGCAAGTGCCAGGTTTTGGACTTGGAACGTGTGTAACTCTGGATATACATGCAGGCTGGGGAGCAAGAGACTGAAGGGCATCCTTGCAGAAAAGGATAAGGGGGTTCTGGTTGATGGCAAGTTGAACACAAGCCAGCGTGCCTTGGCAGCCAAGAGGGCCTAATGTGTCCTGGGGTGCATCAAGCAAAGCGGTGCTAACCAGTCAAGAGAAGTGATTGTTCTGCTTTACCCCACACTGGTGCAGCCCCTCCTCGAGTACTGCATGCAGTTTTGGGCAACACAGTATAAAAAAGGATACAGAGCTACTGGAGAATGTCTAAAGATGGGCCGCAAAGTTGGTAAAGGGTTTAGAGGGGAAGTTGTGTGAGGAATGGCTAAAGATCAACCTAGAGAAGAGAAGACTGAGGGGAGACCTCATCACAGTTTACTGCTTCCTCACAAGGGAAGAGGCAGGCACTAATCTCTTCTCTCTGGTAACCACTGATAGGACCCAAGGGAATGGCAGGAAAACGTGCCAGGGGACAGTTAGATTGAATATTTTGAAAGGGTTCATCACACGGAGAACAGGGAAGTGCTGCAACAGGCTCCCTAGGAAAGCAGCCATGGTACCAAACCAGACAATATTCAAGGAGTATTTGAACAGTGCCCTCAGACACTTGGTGTGAATTTTGGGGTTGTCCTGTGCAGGGATAAGGAGTTAGACTCAATGATCTTTGTGGGTCCCTTACAATTCAGGTCATTCTATGATTCTGTGAGATTTATCCCTACAGCAAATTACACTATTTTTCTAACATGTGATAACAAGATAATAATCAAATAAAAAAAAAAAAAAAAAATTTTTTTCCAATGTAATGGTCTGAAATATGCTTTATAATAATAAAATGAAGAAAGACAAATACAGAATATCTTAATACCCAAAGTACAGCCAGGAAGTTGTCTACAGGTATGATACCAAGTCACAGAGAGATTTTTTTTTTTTTACAGTTTCACAGGCAGTCTGTAGCAATCTGAAACACATAACTTCTCTAACTGATTTCATAGAATGTATCTTAATAGAAGATTAAGCACTGAGCTAGCAATCACAAATGCAAAATCCCTATATTTTATTCTATTCCAGGAACTACACTTCTCCATGACAAGACGTTTTAATAAGTCTGTTTCGACAACATCTCTGCTGAGCTGCCATTGTGTGGAAAAAGGCCTGGTATGAAATTCCATTTCAATATATTTCTGAAAAGTGTATTTCTTATAGAGTTCAACTAAAGGCCATGTGTTTTATTAAAATTTTTAATTATTTTACTTAATTTCAAAGATATTGTTGATCTCAAAAGTAACAGTTTTCTTTTGGGCATCCTGGTCATAGCTTTTCAGGTCATTCCATATTCCAAAGCCTGTACATAGTAAAATTCCCTTGTGAGATTTTTACACAAAAGCCATGGAGATGAGGAATCCGCCGATACAATCTTGGGGTATTTTGACTGTTCTAGTAAAGGAGGTAGGTTTATGATATCATTACCCTTTTTGCCAACCGGTGAAGAAAACTATGAGTAAAACACACATGCAAGCGAACTGATATTGATCGACCTCAATATTTATTGTAAAAATAAATATCAAATTTTACTTTATTCTTTTAATCAGCAAGTAGCACTCAAAATACAGGAAAGCAATTGACTTGCGAGTAGTCAGTGAGTAAAGCAACGATAGAAAGTAGATGTTTTGGTCTTGGTATTAGTTCTTATAGGCTTAGGTACTCTGCTTCTCTTGATCTTCATCATTTTATGAATAAGCCTGCATGGTGTCACACCAAATGCTTTCTATATTCTATATTCAGAAATGGCTTATGCCTCAAGCAACATTCCAAAAGTGACATGTAAAACCATCAAAACCAGTTCGCAAAACTAGAAGTCAGTGCGCATCTTATTGGGCAGGTCAAAATCACAGTTCTAACAAGCAGATTATTTACAAGTCTTGCTATTTTAAGGAAAAGGTTTGTTTTCTTAAAAAAAAAAAAGTAAAAGGAATACAGCACCTGAAGAATATTAATCTATCTGAAGTAGAGTACTATGCTACATATGAAAGAAGTAAAGGCAAGAAAAGGAAAGGACATCCTAATGTTTCTAATCAGCTACACAAAACTGCAAAATAAAAGCATAGAAGAAGATGAAGCAGCACTGGAAAAGCCCAAATAAAGTAGCAAAACTTAAAGAATTATACACATAGAGATTAGTATCAGAAGAGACACGATTTTCGTTTGTTAATGTATTCTATCTTTTACTAGAAAAGCAAAACTTAGGAAGAAGATATTTCAGGAGTCCTAGAACTATCACTCCACCTACACTGATTTTGCCAACAGTAACCAGTTTTGATGAGTCAACACAGCTTATCCTCAAAAACAGCTTCATTAGTCAGTACAATGAATTTCTTGATTTCAGTGTGGGAACTTTCCATATTTGTTATTTTATTGTTGTTTTAGTGTGTTAAATAATAATGAAAATATTGTATAATATTGTGGGTAATGCCTAGCAGTATGCAGCATTCAACCTTTTTTGGTTTTCCTATATAGAACTGCTAAATTAGAAGCCACGTTACCAACATCTCCATGGGATGATCCAATTACTGTTCACAAGAAAAATAAGTTAACTGGAGAATGTCTGTGTCCTAATGATCCTTAACTTCTGGAATATACCTTTTTAGGAAACATTGACACTTGAAGATGACTTTCCTTAACAACAAAGTGCTCAAAATATTTATTCATTTCAACCGATGTTCAAAGTGTTGGTCTGGCTTTCAGGACAAGAGAGTGCAGGGGTTGTTTAGAACCATAGAATCACCAGGTTGGAAGAGACCCAACGGATCATCAAGCCCAACCATTCCTATCAAACACTAAACCATGCCCCTTAGCACCTTGTCTACCTGTGCCTTAAACAGCTCCAGGGAAGGTGAATCAACAACCTCCTTGAGCAGCCTCTGCCAGTGCCCAGTGACCCTTTCTGTGAAATCTTTTTTTCCTAATATTCAGCCTAAACCTCCCCTGGTGGAGCTTGAGGCCATTTGCTCTTGTCCTGTCCCCTGTCACTATGGAGAAGAGGCCAGCTCCCTCCTCTCAGGTAGTTATAGAGAGCAATGAGGTCTCCCCTTCAGCCTCCTCGAAGCTAAACAACCCCAGCTCTCTCAGCCGTTCCTCATAAGGCCTGTTCTCCAGCTCCTTCACCAGCTTCATTGCTCTTCTCTGGACATGCTCCAGAGCCTCAACATCCTTATTGTGAGGGGGGCATCTTTTAGAGGCATCTGCTGTTTCTTTAGTCTCCAGGTTTGCTGGAATGGACAGTACAGCCTCTTTTCTCAGGGTACACAGTAAATTCTTTTGGGAACAAAAGATCATTCTATCAGAACAAGTTACATAAATAAAGAAACAAAGTAAAAAAATCAAATATATGCTTTTCAAGTTGTTTATTTATTTCAAGTTTTTGTCTGTATATAGCAATCAAAAAACCCCCACAAAACACAGGAAAGGATTTTTTGAACTAGCATAAGAAATGTTTGTAATTACCCACCTCAGAGAAACCCTGATTCATGCAAGGACTCTCCATGACTTTCCATCAACACGCTCTGTTAATTGCAGCACAGTACAGGTTGAAAGGAAGGGGAAAATTATATTCTGTGATATTTAAGGGCTACGTTATCCTGCTTTCTCTCAGACTTTAGGACTCAGGAGTACTCATTCTTTTCATATAAAAGCAATCTGTACTGAAAAAGAAGTACTTTTTAACAGAAATTTAAAATTGCTCTGAAACTAGTAAATGAACTTGTTCTTTTCCAAATAAAATTCCCTGTTTCTCTTAGGACACACATGCTAAAAAAAAAAAAAAAGTGAACAAACCCAAACCAAACTCCCTACCTAAACAGCAAGGAAAAGGAAAGCATTGTAGTGCATTTTTTCCTTCTTTGGCCTGGTCATCAGATAACTCACTCACATTTTGGAAATCCAATTCGGTTTTTTCTTTTCCAACTCAGGAGAGATCAGAGTAGATATCTACTTCCTCCAGGTGAATACTCTGACTCCAGACTTTGCTGGCATCAGTTGCTCTTGATCTTCACCTCTAGCTTTTCTTCCTGATGCTGAGTAAATGCCAGCTGACTGCAGATGAGTGTCCTAGCAGCTGGCTCAACTTTATGTTACTGAATGTATGCAGCTGTTCCATATAGACCCAAAATTAATAAAGTAGGTTAACTAAATAAGCAAAGCCAGGGAACCTTATGCTAAACCTATTGTAGTTTCAAGCTAGCAAGAAGCAGGCAACGAAACTACACTGACTACTGACAGGTAAGATGATGTGATTTATGTCATTCCTATATTGTTGTGTGCCAGGAGAATTTCCTTTATATTATCCATCCAGCTTATTTACAAACCCTAGATCCTCTAGGAATGGAACACAGTGGAAGGAATATGGAAAAAATGACCCTTCTACACACTGCTGTGTTACAATTTTCAAAGCTTTTATATTGTCAGGAATCTGAGGTGTCAGTGTCATTCACTTCAGCTTGGATTTGAGCTATATTTTAATACATTTCAGTTCAATTTTATTAGAAACTCTTCATGGAATGGAAGTATACAAATATATAATTTGGGTTTTGTTCTTTTTAAAAAGATATTTTTTTGTGCTCTGTCATTTTGCAGTTTTCTAAGGGGGTATTCTTCCATAACCTTCATGCTCTAGCCTTCAAAAATACATAGCCTTATTATATAAGGTTTGGGGAATTTTATTTATTAGTTGTGACTTTGCTTCACAGACAGTAGTAAGATTCTAAGTGCCCTTGATGTCATAATATTGTTGGTGTTCTCAAGAACAATGCTCTATGACTGGAGAAAGAATTTTTTTTCTTTTATAAATGGATCATTTTGTTGTCATGAAGTATCATTAAGTTACAAATGTTATAATAAAAATAACATGCCCTTCTGCTACTGCCAGTCTTTCCTACAAACATACACATCAGTGTGATAGGAGAATGAAAGCAAATGTGATATGATAGGTTACAAGAACATGAATATGTAATTCCTGGCTTGTGATAGTTTTCGTCTATAATTGGGCAATTCTCTTTCTTTTCTAATACGAGAATTTTTTACTTATATTTGCATGCAGCAAGTCCAAGGCAAGGGAAGTGTAACAGTTTCTCCATTCTAAAACAGAATAGATGCTTTCCCAACTGTACATTAAGTTAAATAGTGTAAAGCCTTCCACAAGATCATGGGACTTCTACTTCAGTGGCACCAGAAATAAATGTGATCAAATGATGAGTGCTTTATCCTCCAGTTTTAAATTTGTGTTACTTCTGCCCAAGGCAGAATCGGCATGCTGGGAAGTTCAATTCGCTGAACAGCAAAAAAGGCAGAACTATTGTAGAGGAGCCTATTGTACAGTTTATGCAAATAGTCACCTGCTTTTGAACATCTTTTACATTTGTCATAAATTTCCACAAGATACACACAATATATGTATGGATATTTAGATATGCCCATGCATTTCCAAACTCTTGTAGTGGCAGGATGACTGAAAAGACATTGTAGTATTTAAAATTTAATGAAGAATTTTGGTTCACACCATGAAATTCTAAGTACTTAATTTTACAATAAAAAATTGCTGAAATCGTTCCACTCAAGACATGCTAAAACGTATTCCAGATGTACTTTTAATGCACATGATGTAAAAACAATTACTAATTTATTATCCGCTGTCTTTATGTCAAACATCTAATCTCCATGCAAAAGGTTTTATTTCTTGGTTTTTCATCACCTTTTCTTCAGTTGTACAATACCTTCTTATTAACATAATAGAGAGGAGTGGGGGTGGAAACAATGTGTTATAATTTTTACAAACTCTGCAGAACATTTTCCCATTTCTCAACTTTATCTTACTTTCTTTACCTAAGATGAAGCTGGTGAAACTTTTGAAAACAATAGAATCTCTTCAGTAATCATGGAAGACGTATTTCACTTGACTTTCTAAAACTTGCTTTAAGCTAAAAGTCAGAATAGTCACTAGTTTCCTGTTCAAGATTATACTCTTCATATTTGCAAATTATTTAAACCAGCCTGATATAATATTAAAAAATTGAAATATCCCTCCTGCCACCGTTATTGAGAGAAAAAAATATTATCCAACTAAAAAACTTTAAGAAGTTAATAACAGGTCTACCATCTTAACATGATCTTACCTGGAATTATTACTTTACTAAAAGGCCAAGAAAAGCAACTTTACCTTTTGAAAGGCAAGTGTGCTTTGCAGAACTGAATAAGTAGGCCACTAAATTGCAGACAATTTGCAGGACCTAAGCTTATCTGATACATATCTCAAACATTTGTTTCCGTAAGAAAAACTGTTCAGTCTTGAGGTCAGCTTTAGTTTGAAAACCTGTTTTTATATGCTGAGGAAATATTCACATATTCTGGTTCTTTGAAGGCCAAGTAGCTGCAAGAGAGTCCTGCCTGCCCATCCACAATGCACAAGGCTTTTGGCCCACATTGCCAGAAAACTGTAGATGCAGCTATAGACATTTTGTCAACAAGTTATATGCAACTTGCCTGGCCAGACAGTTAGCTAGGAAAGACATTCATGTGTGCTAATTAAGAGTAAAAAACACATTGTCTTCCACAATGACTAGCTGGCTTTTCTCTCTTTCTAAGTATTATAGGATTACCTGTGCACAAGAGAAAAACTTTTATTTTACTCATAGGTATTGTTTGTCTGCTTTCCCAGTTTGCTGGCAAAGCAATTTCTGTACCATTTTCTGCCGTTTGGGAAGATGGATTGCAATGTACACTGGGATTTGTAGAGAGGGAGGAGAACAAGTTGCTTGTAAGGAGGAAGGTAAGAAGGAAGATGCAGAAATCAATATAGTATTACAGTAAACAAGTGAACAAGGGTATTGCAATGATAAGACAGGACATGAGTGACTAGTATGAGTATCTGAGAAAGCATGAATAAAACTTTCACAGAAAGGGTCATTTGGCACTGGAACAGGCTGCCCAGGGAGGTGGTTGAGTCACCATCCCTGGAGGTGTTTAAAAGACAGGTAGACGAGATGCTGAGGGGCATTGTTTACCAGCAGATAGGAATGGTTGGACTTGATAATCCAAGAGGTCTTTTCTTACCTGGTGATTTTATGATTCTAGACTAGTGTCAATTATTTTGTGAAAATTGTCCCATTTGACAATATTGAAACTCTTCATCGTGGAAACTCATTTTTGAAAAGGGGGTAGGTCTTTATCATTAATTTGAAAATGTTCTCTCTCCATTTGTGTTCTAATTGCATGTAGTAGTTGTTTGTACTGCCAAGTTGCTGAACTGTTTAAATCGGCATCAATTTGTGAAGAAATCTGGAACTATTCATTTGGTCTCAGGTAGAAAGAAACCTTGACAGCCCTGTATGTTGTACTTAATTATATGAAATCTGTTCCTTCTTTTTACTATTTATACTAGTTTTATGCTCTGTCTCTGTTTGAAAACTGTTAAATACTGAAGTACTGCTGCAAACATATAGCATAGCTCTAAGCAACTAAGTTTTATGTCATAGCATCCTGGTCTTTCACCTGTTAAGTGGGAATATTTCCACTTGCTTCTTTGCACTGTTTGTCCTTCTTATTTTCTGTATTCAGGTTTGGATTTTTAGCTCTTTGGGGTAGGAACAGCAGCTAAATACAGAAAAGAGAAATGCACGTATAATAGAGCCCTTTGTAATGTTGATACAGCTGGATGTTAACACACTGCAAATACCTAATAATTCTTAGGTCATTCCTGATTATATAAACAGTCTTTCAACAATTTCAGAATATATGTTGCTTTCTGCATTTAATTAAACAGAGATGAGAAGAAAACAGTGAACATAATGTTGAAAATACCTTGTGTTTTCATTGCATCTGTGCTGATTTGAATCTCTGCAAGCTGTGCTGTCTGTACACCTGAAATGGTTATTTTGTGGTTCAGGTTAAGGTGCAGCAAAAATTTCATGTTACCTATGCATGGCAGTTTTCCCTTAACAGCTGAGCCAGGAATATTTCTGCCATTGAAGAATCCAATTTCTTCATCCACATTTCTCCACAGATATCAAAGCCAGTATCTTTTTCATGTAGAATACTTTGTGCACTCCCAGAGGTATGCAATTCTTAAAACCTCAAAGGTTTTTGATAAACATTCAGATAACAATAAGCTTGCTAAATTCATTTTATAATCTCATTAGTCTATGACCATCTCTCCATTTCAGTTTGGAGAATGGCTGAGGGTATCACCATTCTGCATTGCTTAAATGTTGCTATCATGTTTGATTGATTTCTTGAGGTGAGTAATTGTCAATATCTGTGAGGTTTTGTATTTTGTACAGATTTTGTTATTGGGAATTTCTTATTTTGATCAGTCAAGATTCTCAGGACTTGGGATACATTTTTTTGTTTATTCTTTTGATTATTATTTAAGAAAGAGTAGAAAGTTTTGTAGAAATCCTTTCAGTAAACATTACCTATATTTTGCACAAAATGTCCTATAAATCACAACTTTATTTATTACACTACTCTTACTTATTTTCGGAGTTCTGTAAAACATATGTCTTGAAGATTTACATCTGTAGTGTATGTTTATACATGGATAAAACATTCATGGTCTAAGCAGTATTCAGATAATTCAGCTGTTAAATTCTTAGCAAGGTTCTATTGAACTTATGAAAATTGAAATTCCCAGGCATAGTAACATGTCAAAATTTGTGCAGTTTTCAGAGGGTCAATAACAAAATTCACTGTCACAAGCCCTAGGATTTTAGTTGCCTACTTCAAAGAATGGAAAGTGTCTGACAAACCTAATTACATATATCACTGCTTAATGGTGATGTGAAACAAGGCTGTCTATTTAGTAGTTTTGGGGGGAAGGATCTTTAACAATGGGAAAGTGCTAGCTGGTTAAAATGTTAAGTTCTTCCTCAAACATCATTAAGAAAATGATAACTGAGAGTTTTGAACTAAAGAGGATCAGAACTCAGTCATTATTCAAATAAGGTCATGACAAGTAGAATAACATATAGTTAGACCTCAAGACATTTTCTTTACCTCCAGGATATTAATGAGAAGTGATGAGATTCAGCAATCATGCATTTCCATTTACAGTATGTTCATCATTCTGAATATATTAAAGAAAGTGACAGAAGGCAAATACTAACTTCAATCGGTACTGCATAGCCAGACACACTTGATTTGTGGTTCTGATTGATGTGTCTATCTCCATTCTTAAAATAGTTTAATTCATTGGGCCTTCCTTGGCAATCAAATCTCAGAAGTGTCTTACATGTCAGCAGCAAGAGTTTGATAGATGTAATTTCTGTGAAGTAATTACAAGATTTTTATGTTTTGGGGTTTTTTTTTTAATGATATTTTGCATCCTACGAGTTACTCAGTACCAAAAAAATGGTGAATTGTCCTGTATATGTTTAAGTAATGTTTTCTAGCTTCTACCCAAAATAGAAAATAAAAAGTGTCTTATTATGGGAAACATTCGTTGAAAATGTAAGGAGTGTGTTTTAAGTATTTTGCCCAGCAGATAGTGATACTGAGATAACAGATTAAATCAGATTAAGATCAGGGAAGATTAAACATCTTCCCTGTTTAATTCTTTATCACCCCACTCAGAGATGCCTAAAACATTTTTTTTTTTTTTTTTTTATGTCACAGTTCACAGAACTGACTAATTTAGGGTACCATGATTCTTGAAACACAAAAAGATCTGGATCTGGAGGAAACATCAATGCAGGCCCTCTGGGACAACTAAAACTTAGTGGCACCATAACTTTTTAGGGATTTTTCAGTAAATACATGCTTATTCTATGTGCTTTAATTTAATTTACCTGTACTTTAGTACAAGAATACTGTTTACATATTGCTGTTGATGTTAGCTTTAAGAATAGTACATCTGGGGCGTTTAAAAATACATAATTTTATTGTTTTGTGTGCTGTTTTTAAGAAAGGCTATGGAAAGACTTGTTTTTAAGAAAAACTATCACATTTCCCTTAGCTGTGATACCAGGCACTATAGTCCTATATTTCTTTAATTTAAACACATGACTAGTAAGATCCCTGGATATACTGTGCACAGACCATAAAATTGTTTGAAGTACATCTTAGTAAATGGTTTCACATCAGAGACTCCTTTGGCTCACATGAGACTCCCTGAATTTCCTGTACAACAGGAACATCTGAAGATTGTTGCTAGAGAGCTAACTCAGGAAGTTTATAAATGATAACAACATTTTGTTAGCATGGAGGTTTTTTCAGTTTGGAATATTTTATCCTGGGCTAGCTTCTGAGTTGGAATTGTTACACCACACATGTATTAAATATTTTCAGATTAGTTGTTTGCATGTATTGTAAAGAAGAATTTCTCAACACCCAACAGTTCTTGGGAGCAGTGCTTCTACAGAAGTGGAGGAGACAATCAGCACAAATACGGATATTTTCCATACACACAGCTGGAGCCACTGAGTGCAGGAAGGGCAAGGATGGGTATAGCCAGTTCCTGGTATAAAGCTGAACTCTGTAAGGTGGCAACCAGTGATTGCAGTCTTTTTTTATATAAGCCTTTATATAACCTTCATGGGCAATTTGTGGAGAACAATAAAATGAAGGATGTGTGGCACTACTGAAGTTCTATGGTGCTCAGAGTTTATTGCTTTAGAACAGTTGTTGCAAAGCTTTAGTAGCCATATGATCATTAGGTCATTTTTGTACGTTATATCGACACCCATAGTGACAGTAATTATTGTAAGAGTTTGTGTTGCAAATGCTATGCATAAACAAGCTGGGAAAAAGACTCTTAAGAAAAAGTGTGGTAGGTTAAAAATAAAAAAGTGAGTGAGAGAGAGAAACAATTTCAATTCAGGACATCAATTAACACTTGATTTGCAGTGGAGTGCATTTGAATGTACATGCAATATTCACATGCTGAATGAATTCGTTAAAGACCAGTGTGATTACAGTGAATGTCGAATGAATTAATAACAATGGGACCTTTAAGTGTTACCATTAATTTCACAGTGTGTTGCTGTTTTATACTTATGGGCTCTGAAGCTAAATGACACTCTACAGTTGCCCTAGTAGATTAACTGTGCATTAATAATCTATGGGTGGGCCAGCAATCTGGTGGGCACTAACACTTCATTGACACTCGGTTACTAAAGATCATCTTCATTTCCAGTTTTCAGTCAGGAAAGTAATTTCACCTTTATAATAGGCTCACACCATTTCTTCTGTATTTGATTAGAGCTCTTAAAACAGTGTTGAGTTTGTCTTTTATGTCCAAATTCAAACTTAAGCTTGATTAAAGAATTAAAACCCTTTGGTTTTTTTTCCTGTATATAGCACTCTCTCAGGGAAATATACCAGTGATTTCTGCTCACTAGTAGACATTCTTGTCTGTTCAGGGAATTTATTTTGCTACCTAGTAATTAAGAAATTATCTCTGCAGGTCTGAATACTTCAGTTTTCCTTTTTTATTAATACTTTCTGTTATGGTATTAAGATCTGCTAGCTTTAGGAGGCTACCATTGTTACAAATGTATGCTTTCATTCAAAGCTCAGAAAACGCATACCAGTTTATTTACCCAATACTTTTACATGCCCTGCCTTGAGAGGAATAGAGCTCAATTTAAGTAATAGCTGAAAAGGATAAATCTTCTTTTTCACAGACTATTAAGTTGCATATTTTTATTCTTGAGTATCTCTCTTTTGTTAAAAATGTCATCTAAAACATGCAAACACATACATGAGTTCTTATTGTATAGGAACTGATTTTATTGCCATTAGGCTTTTACATTTTGAAAGAAAACGTTATTTAATAAATTATTTTGTCTATTTGTTTTTTTAAATGACACGTTAATACTGTGATCTGTTGTTAGCAAGTAGACCCCAGGAGCAATGTGATGATTTAATGAAATTAAAGATTTAATAGTGTAAGTCAAGCTTTGGAAAGAGAGACAAAAAGTAAAAAATGTTACCTCCAAAAGTTATTAAGAAATGTGTGCTTGACCTATATTTTGCCTTATTTTTCTACTTGTTCCACTCTTCTTCCACTATAGGATATTATATTTCCTATATAATAGGCAAAGCTTGCCTATTTTAAAGTTTTAGATCATTGTTCCTACAAAAACCTCAATACTATATCATTTGAACCTGGACAGAATTTGCAAAATTAGTTACATAAGCAAATGTTGTTACATACCTGACAGATCTCTCTTTCTCAGGGAAATGTACACATAAACATATAGACAATCTGATTGTCATATGAAGAAGGAAAAAAAATCTAAAACCAAGGCAATCTTTCCCATTATTTTTTAGGGATGCTTTTATTTGCTTGCTTGCTTGCATGTTTTTCAAATGAACAGAAAGTTACTTGATGTCAGACCTACTGTTGAGTCTGATACAGGCATATAAAAACTCATAGTATCAGATATGACCATTGTAAAGATGTCTAAAAGCTATTTTGGATGCTCTCGTAAAAGAAGAAACTTAATCAGACAATAATTCAGGTGTGAAAACTAGAATAGCACATTCCCACTTCATCTGTGCATGTGTAAGCAAGCCAGTGTGTGCTACAAGGGGTTTAAAAAAAACAGTAGTATTACTGCAGTCTTCGTGAAAATCTATCATAACTCATTAAACTGCCAATAAGCCATTCATAAAATTCATTATTATAATATAAGCCATTCATAAAATTCATTGTTATAAGCCATTAATCAAATTTAGTAATTATCTAAGTATTGCATGTCTGTCTACTCAGTTTTATAGAATGAGACTCAAGGTCAGAATATATGCATGCATAAATATTGAACTATACTGTTTGTTTTAACTGGAGTTGATAAATGGCACATCAATCGCATATTTTTATTTCGTCCCTTAAATATTCTCTTCACATCAAGCTTCCCATGACAATTACATACTTAAAAAAGAGATATGAAATAACTTAAGAGTGTGTTGAGTTTAAAATTAGAGATAATATTATAATGTGAAAGCTCTTTCCAATTTAATAAATGTTCCTCCTGTTAAACACCCTGGTTTACTCAGAAATATTCCTGGTATGTTACATCTTAGGGTAGGCAGCTGCTACTAGTTTTGACTTTATCATACAGAATACAGACATACACACACAGGCATAGATACACATGCAGCGTTTGTACTGCATGTTCTGAGAATGTGCATGTGAGTGTAGAAAGGTGAGGCCAGATCATCAATTAAGACTTTTTACATTTGAGATATTTATGACCTATACGTTGTTGTGATTTCCATTGTATAAACCAAATATTTATCACATAATGCTGGTAGATTGCAGCAGAGTCATATTTTGCTCTTCCTGAAATCAAATATATAGATTCAGAAATTCCCTACTGATAGCTTTTATGCTCCTATGTATTTACATTTGAGATTGTCACTTCTCCATTGTCTACTCCAGAAAAAGCCAATAACAAATAATACACTTAAATTTCCATCTTTTCCTCTGTGTGAGTATATATATACATGTATAAATTGCAAGAATTCAGATATTTAAAGTAAATTTAGTATTCATGCATATATTAGGAACATATCTGTATACTTTTAACAAAGGAACAGCAGTAGTCACAAATAGGGAAAGGTGTGGGAGCTCAAGACAAAGAATGAGATGGGAGATCTCAGGCCAAAAAGGAGCAATGCCATAGCCCCAGCCCTGTGGTTTAAAATATAGCCTGTTGGTGATGCTCATGACACTCCTCAGAATCAGCATTACTGTCAGCAGGACTGCCCACATCCCAGCTTAGCCACAAGGAGAGATGTTATGTTCTTCATAAACCCAATCTTTCATTCCCTTGCTCAGCTTAATGGAATCTGTCCTTGTCTCCATCTACCTTAACAGCACTACTTGACCTGTCTTCTTATGGAAAGAAGTATATTAGGCAAGATCTGTAGGCTGTAGTAAATTGACTGGGATTCTTTTTTGGTATTTTTTTTTTTAGATTCAGTAATGAAATAGTCAATACAGAGAGTTAACAAAATACTATATGCAACTCTTATTAGAAATAAGCTCCACTGGAGGTGGTTCCGGTTTGACATCAGGAAAAAAATTTTCACAGAAAGAGTCATTGGGCACTGTAACAGGCTGCCCAGGGAGGTGGTTGAGTCACTTTCCCTGGGGGTGTTTGAAAGACTGGTAGATGAGGGTGCTGAGGGTTTAGTGACTTATGGGAATGGTTGGACTTGATGATCCTGTGGGTCGTTTCCAACCTGGTGATTTTATGATTCTGTGAAATGTAACAGCTGTGACATATGAAACAGACCTGGAAACTTTTCTTCAAAAGGACTACCATAATGCAACCAAAGGGAAAGTGCTGACATTTGGCAGTTGTTTCAGGTAATCTAGGCACGTAAAATAGATACTGAGAATCTCAGGTAAGGCTTTTGTTTCTACGACTCGATCACTATAGGACTTTATTGAAAAACCATCTTTTTTAACATCTCTGACACTGCTCCAGAGCAATACATTCATAAGCTGGTGTCAACAGTTCTCTCATAAAACTTGAGTGGAAGCAATAAAAGCCTTTACTATCTACTTATTAAATATGGTATCTTCTAAGAGAGTTTTCTTGATGAATTACAGATCTATTCATAGTGCCTCCAGCCTTATTTTGTTGTAGTTGACTGATGGATTTTACTTCACTTGGGAAAGCTCTTTCCTCTTGGTAGAGGAATATGAAAGCCCAGTCTTTAGGCTATCTCCATGGTATTTCATGTAACTGTTAAACAGAAATGTATTTCCCCTTGCCACAGAGATACAGGAGAATGTTTTGATGGGAACTGTTTGGGGAAATGAGCTTTTCACCTGTTCTATCATTTCATGTTGGGTTTTTGTTTTGTTTTGTTTTTTTTAACATTTGGATACCATCCCCCTCCAGCCTCCCTGTTCATTAGAAACAGTTGTGTACCCACACAGTCCCTGGACCACTGACAGGGTGACAGGCTCTTTGGAAACTAAATGTTGCTACATACTTGCTGGTAATATTAGAAGCAGTAGCAGATATCTCTTCCTCTGCATCTGACAACAGTGGGAGAGTTCAACCTACCCAAGCTTAAGAGGAGCAGTGTAGGAGTAGCTTCCCAGTTTTGCCCTCAAAACTGAGCAGTCTTTTCTATTTGTCTGAAGTTCCATCTCCTCTGGCAGGTCAGCTACCTCAGGTTATCTGACTTTTGTTACAAAATGAGGACCTACCAAGTGAAATATTGGAAATACAAATAATAATCAGACATACTGTCTGATTAAAAAGTTTCCTCTGATGTTAGCAATTCGTAGTTTAGCAGTATTATCTAGGTATTCTAATCAGCAAAGATATTAGTTTGAGTTCACCTGTTCATGGGCTTTTTCACTTTTGAAGGTCAGCTGCACCCTCTTTATATAGGTTAAAGCAATACATTTAATATTTAACAATCTAATTTCTCTGTGGATATAAGAGGAAGGATTTCCAACAAAAAAAAAATACTGGATCAGAAGTATGTGTTTAGAAGGGAGTTTAGAATTTTAGGCAAAGTGTTATTTGTGAGTGTTTTGAAATGGGGTGGGGAGCATTACAGTGCTGTAGAGTCTTTCCGAGTTCTGGCCTTGAGTCATTGTTCCTTCTTTGTACAACATGCTTGATCAAGTGAAGGCTTCTCTTTTCTTGCAGCCAAGAATATCACCCAAAAAATATTAAGTGAGAAGATTGGGTTATTTTTTTCTTACCTCACTTATTTTCATTTTCTTTTTCCTAGTAAAATCTTCAGTCAATGTTTACTATTTGAGTCTTCCCCTCCCTGCTCCTTTACTTGGAATAGATAAGACTTTCATCAAGGTAAATGGCAAAAAAAGGCAGAAGCAAATCTTGGCCCAGGGTACTGGGAAATGGTGATAAAATTATCTGAAACATAACCAAGTTTAAAAAAAAAAATTGAAGAAGACTTGAGAGAATCCTCTGTAAATCTTCTGGCTTGAACTATGCAAGATTTTTCAGCACATTGAATTACTAGATCCTGGCAGAATGAATAAACTCAGTGTAATGTGCAAATTTTTTTTTACTTAATTTAAAATAAACACCATATTCAATTATTTGGGGGAGGAATAGGATTAGCGTAAAATTTTCTGCTTAAAAAAAGTAGGATGCACAGAAGATGACTGCAGTTTTTATTTTTAAGTGACTGAATGAACTGGAGAAAGAAGAACCCAAACAGGAAAAATTCCATCTCTTAGAGTCACAAGAACAGACATGTGCAACTCTGTTAAGATCTGGATGCTCACCAGGGATCTTACTGGCTCAATGCATCAAGAAGAAATGTCTGTCAAGCTCCTACAAACTTTGCTTTCCCAAACAACTGCCATATGCCAGAACTAGTGGCATAAAGACACTAGGAATCAAACCCCAACACTGTGAAATTCAAAGACTGTAGTTTTGGGTTTTTTTAAAAAAAAGTTGCCATTAAACTTTTAATTTCCTCAGTTTCCTGGGCAAGTCACAACTTCTGTACTCTTCCTAGTAATACAAATTTAATTTTGTAGTCATTAGCTTTGATTACATTGTACCAGCAGAGGAAGTGTAGGTTAGATTCTGGTGAATCAAAATGCTTTATCCTGTCCAGGAAGGCATTAAGCAAACTGACACAGGGCTCCACACTACCACAATGCATCCTTACTGCCAGTGTGGAGTCCAATATTAAAAAACAGTTGCCTGCCTGCTGCAAAGCAAATGTCATCAATACAAAGGTGCTTAAATAAGCTGCCTCCCTCTCTCTGTCTTTGCTAAGTATCTTAACAATAGACACCTAACAGTTTTTTGGGATTACTTTAAGCTGTAGGGTGGAAGAATGCTTTATTCAACCCCTAGGCTTCCAGACTTCAATTCCCACAGACATCAGTTACGCCCTCTTTGTGAGCCTGCGCACCAGGCAATCCATACAGAAGCACTGTGTCAAATGGTTAAATAAATAAGTAATATGCAGTGGGCCTGAAGCCAAAAGTGCTTTCCCCTTGCACCAGTGAGAAAGGTAATAGGAAAGGAAGCTTCTGCTCTGATGCTACTACTACTAATGAAAAGGCAGAGGCAGTAAGCTTGGTATGTTTGTCATCTAATATTACATCACAGCAGCTCATGATGTGGTGTTAAATATGTCTGAAATCTTATTTTTCCGAGCCTGTTTACTGATGCCTCCCAACACAGATGGAACCCTTTCTTCCTGCACATATTAATTCATTTGTTATTTATGCACTTCTGATCTTTGTGACACTTTTTCTTTTGGCCTGCTACCAAGTCATTTTTTATACATGTTCTGAGAAAAGGTGGCCCTTGCCCTGCAGTGAGCCTCACAAATCCCTGACACACACATATGCATTTTTTATTGTTCTCACATGTTGCTTAACAGTCTGCATGATTCCTGCTTTACAGCATAACAGATGGGTTCCTGCATAGTGGTGAAACAGATTAGATGCTCAAATCGATTGTTTTATCAACAATCAGTTGTAGATAAAAATCATTTTAATGAGAGAAATTAATGGTGTTTGCAAACATGATGTTAATTAAAGAACATAGCTTGGGCTTTTTTTCCTTCTGTTTTTCCCCCTTGCACACAATTTTTGTTACCCATGACATCTTTCATTATTGACTCATGCCCCAAAGAAAAGGCGATTAAAATCTGCTTTTGTTTGATGTAGCTTTTATTGAAGAAAGAAATAGATCTTTCTGAAGCTTCCTGGTGAGATGAAAGTCTAATTATCTCCACAAATGAAAGGAAAAGCTTTAATTAGGCCTGTGCTGAATCTGCGCACTGTGAATTTGTGCATTGTGATGGATGGAGCCCACATCTCCTCAGTGACTGCAGTTGCAATAATGAAGAAGGAGAAGAGGTAACCTGCTCCCATGATTCAGCTGGCAGAGCAGACTTGGAGGTACACCTGTGTTGTGAGAGCGTGCCCAGAGCAGCTGCCACAGGCCATGTTTCTGTGCAGTGCATTCGGCTGTTTTACAGCCTCCTCCTGAGCTTTGATCTCTTTTCAGACAGCAGGGGTCCTAACAAATCAAGCTTTTCATGTTTCACTCAGTTTCACTCTCTTTTGCTTTACCATTCATACTCGAACTCCAAAGAGGATGGATAAAATATTGTCTTTTTCTGAAGCAATTAATGATCAGCGGCAGACATGACTGAAGTGGGCATTTTGCCTTTTGTGAGGGGTTTTAAAATTGACTATGAGGTAAAGGCTGTTGAAGAGTCGGAAATCACATTTATTTATTTTGCCACTTAATTAATTCACCATTTATGCTGTCAACAACCTCTGTGCATAACACTTCATCTGCTATGCGCTTCTTTTTTGCAATGCTGTAGTGTCTACCCAATGAGGAAAGGTGACATTCCAGGATAGTGTTACACTGCTGATGGTCCCCAGGGAGAAATCTGAATTATGACAAATAATGCACTATCCCAGATTTTACAACATTTCTAATCTATTTTTACCATGTTGCATGCAGCTTACTCTGTCTCTGTGTAGTCCACCTGATATCAAGAAGGTCAAACCACTACTTATTCATATCACTTGCAGCCAGCATATTCTTTTTGTGAGTCATAAAGCACCTTTGACATCAAGGGCAGTCAAGGAGATTATCTCCACACCTTTCTGGACAGGATAGCGGTAAAAACAGGGAAGAAGTAATTGAAGACAAAGTTAAATCACCATCAGCAATCTAATCTTTTATTCTTTCTGTTAGTATATCCTGTGGTGTTTAGAATGTATTGCTTTAATTGTGTACTAGTCTGTGGAACTGAGGAGCTTAGCAGTCAACTAGAAACATGCAGGAATAGAAGGATATGGGATAAACGGGAATGTATTCCCTGTTGATTTGTTTATTTAAGGAAAGGAGGCATCTGACAAAAAAAAAAAAAAGGCAATTCTATCTTTCAAAGCAAACATTCTGGGAAGTCTTTTTGTAGGTAGCTATACAGCATCTATAAAGTCTGAAATTGGTGAAAACAAATGATACTGATTCTGAGTAATTCAACAAAGTGATAATATGGATTTTTGTCTGTGTGAAAGAAATCTCTGTATTACAGTTCTTCTTATAAACACAGCTTTATCTCCTGCTAATCTAAAATTTTGTGTTTTAACAGGTTACTCGCAAGCTGAAATCTTGCTATGTATTTATTGTCATTTGTTGGGAGACCTTTAAGGTATCTGGCACTTCTCTTAGTATAAAATACCTTGATTTGTTCTTTCTACTCTCCTCCCAACTGCTCCATTTCACAGCTTCTTTGTGTAGATTTGTCTTCTTTGTTTACGCCTCTGTAAGTATCTCCCTAGTGTTAGCACTGGGTTCACAGAGCTGAAGTAAAAAAACCCCTTTATACAATATTCTAATCCTTAGGCCATCAGGGCCGACATCCAAGTCTGATGCCCTAGAATTACAGGGATGATGGTGAATGTATAAAGGTCCCAAAGCTCAATGTAGTAGAAGAAAAGCCGAGGGGAATGCTGTAACTCTGGAGCTCAGGTCTAAGCTAGGGGGCACAGCCAGGGGGGAAATGAAGAGGCAGCTGAATTCTTGTTAAACTGCTGTGCAGATATGAAGAGCAGATAGTAAATTAGGAACGAGCACTGCAAGAACACATCTGAATCAGACCCTCCAATTAACTGTTCTCTTTACTTCTTTTAAGTTTGATTTCCTTTTAACCTTTTATTTTATTCTTTTGATCTCAGTATCTTTTTCTTGTTCAAGTGAAGAGCAGTGGCAATATAATTTTTGTTGAGGAGGTACTCTCATTGTCAGCTTCTGTTTCCAAGCATAGCAAGTGAAGAAAAAAATGGAAATATTTGTGTATGCCCTCAATCAGAAAATTAGTCTGACCAAAATTGGAAAATGAGACAATTCAAAATAAAACTGTTCTTCCTGTGTTTGTGATAGAAGTGCCTCTATTGCTTCTAAGCTGTTGACAATATCACAAGATTTTATGGGACTGTTTCTGTGTGCATATGTGTACATGTGTAGGACAATGGATGTTTATGAAAGAAAATACTGCAAATAATGGACAAAGGAGAAGCTGCAGTATTTAGCCATTACATGCTGGAAAACAGGAAAACTGGCCATTACCATGTAAAGAACCTTCTAACTTTCTTCTACACACCTCTTATTTGTGCTAGGTTACATGATTGTCTCTGAGAGATTGGGAATAGACAGAAATATCCCCATGTAGGGCTATTGTGCAGGCACGTGAATGCATGAGAATCCCGTAATGCACTTCAGTATTGGTAACATTAGTATAGTTTCTTTATATCCCGTATTGAAAATTGAAGCAACTCAGTCCTTCTCTGAGGTAAGAGCCTTGTGAAGTAGCCTGAGGAGCTAAATCGCTGCTGATCTTGTCAGCATTAGGAGAAGCAGTGTCTTTGTTCTTAGTCACCCCTCTCTATGCTTCCAGAGGTCTGTAAAAAGAAAATGCATTATAGAGGTATACTTCTATTAACCTGTCTTCTGCAAAGGCTTGGAGCTGTGAATTCCTGTGATGAAGTATACTGAACAGGTGAGGTTTTGTCTTGCATTTCAGTTTTTTTCTGAGAATGTTATTGGCTGCCTGGTACCTAGTCTTTGAAATTATTCAGTAGTCATGATTTTGAAGTCTCCAGATTGAGATAAACACAGACATGCTCACTTCTCTATGAACACCTGCTATTTTTTAGCTCTGGAATATCTAAATTGGTATTTGTCTTTCTATCTGTAATTCACAGAATTACAAAATGGTTGAGATTAGAAGGGACCTCTGGAGGTCATCTTGTCCAACATCACTGCTCCAGAAGGACTGCCTGTGGCCATTTGCCCAGGACTATGTCCAGACAGCTTTTGAATAATTCCAAGGATGGAAATTCCACAGATCCTCTGAGTACCCTGTTCCAGTCCTTCTCCCAGGAAAAACATGTTTCCTTATGTTCAAATGGCGCATTACCTGTTTCAGCCTGTCTTCATTGCCTCTTGTCCTGTCACTGGGCACCACTGAAAAAAAGCCAGGCTTCATCTTTGTACCTTCACTTCAGATTTACATACATTGAGATCCCCACCCCGAGCCTTGTCTTTTCTCAGCCCAACTGTCTCAGATATTCATCATAGGAGAGATCTTCCAGTCCCATGATCAGCTTCGTGGCCCTTCATTGGGCTCTGTCTAGTGTGTCCATATCTTTCTTATACTGAGGAGCCCAGACCTGGATACTGTATACCAAGCATCATGACCTCAGTGGTGCCACCTTACTCTCTGTTCATCCAGCCCACACTTCAACAGCTTTTTATGAGGATCTTATGGGAGAAATTGTTGAAAGCCACATCCTTCGGTACTCATGGATTCATCCTATCAGGACCTCCATCCAGTATAAGCGTTGCCTGACCTGATTCTCCTCCATCGCATTGTCCTTGCTCCAGATTTTCCCCCTGTTCCCTCCTAGGCTTGAGATTCTTGAAGGATGGTCTTGATTGTAATAACTGAGGCATAGAAGGCATTATGGACATCAGCCTTTTCCTTGCACTGTGTAACCTCGAGTAGTCGGCCGATGTTTTCCTTAGATTTTCTTTTTTCACCTCTGTACTTAAAGCCCCTCTTGTTGCCTTTGACATCCTTTGCGTGATTAAATTCTATTTGAAATTCTTATATACTACTAAGACTGTACATGCTAGGAAATCTTACAGAATGGCATACAGGGACTAATTTTATCTGCCCAAGTGAAGAGTAAACAATGAAACATAACCAAGGTTGTGAAACATATGTTGGTGCTTTCAAAAACGGGTGGAGGGCAGAAACAGCTATGATCTTAGTGTCTTAGCAACAACCTGACGTGTTTATGATTGTCACAGCTTCCTTGAAATCAAGTGAATATTGACAAAACTGTAGTGTTTTAAAGTGTCTTTTGTCTGGTAACTGTAAAAGAACTGCAAAGGTTTTCTTTACAGCTCCAGCAAATTATCCATTTATTTTCCCATTCTCTGAATATTGTATTACAGACAAGTTAATATTATTCCAAAGTTTATAAGTCTGTATTTATACATTAGATAAACAAATCAGGACATATTTAGTTATAAGGCTTCCAGTTCAAGATAGTCTTCTACAAAGCATTCGTTTTGTACTGAAAGATAGAAGAATTATATTGAAAATGGAGAGAAAAACAAAGTCAAATTATTTGTATATTCTTCTTTAAGGTTGTTGTCCCACTTACATCCTAGGCTTTGGCGTTTTCCAGGTTGTAATACAGATAGGCATGTAAAAGTACAGCTCCAGAGCCACCAAGATTTAAAGATGTTGTTTAGCCAAATCTAAGCAATAGGAAATGTACCATATTGAAGTTTCTAGAGATTTTGTACTTCTGATAGTCACACTTCGAAGTGCTCCCAGTTAAGGGTTTTTTAAAAGAAGCAGAAGGTACCCAATCTGGAATGAAAATTACTTCTCACTGAATTCCAAATAAATGCTGTAGATGTTTACCCTACATTACCCTGATATTTTGGTTCTATTGTCAACATTCTAACACACTGTTGTACTTGATCTCTGCTTGGTGTGGAATTAAGTAAATTTTTTTTTAGTTCTCACTCTCATTACACAAGTAATGCTCAGTAAAAAGTGAGATAAATCTGTATTAGAGAACCATAAAACTGTGTTCTAACTAAATTAATTATCTTTATTAAGACAACCAAATAAGGAAGTCGTTTCTTCACTGTACCATCCATGCAGCAAAATAAAACCTTTAACCAGTTGTCATTGTTCTCACAAGACTAACAAGTTTTAAAGGTCTTGAAATCTTGGTATGAAAAACTTCACTAAGTTCCAGTGTATATAGGGTTTGAAAACAAATTTTGAAGTCAATCCAAAGTTCCATTTCCTTGGGAACAAACATTGCCTCTCAAATCCAAAAAAAATTGCCTAGGGATCTCCCATTTGTTATTAATATTTTATATAGCCCTTTTTTTCTTCAACTATGTCTTCTATCACAAATGATTTCTTGATAAGAAAGAATACCTAATATAGAATACACTCCTGTCCCACTAGTTTCGGCAGTGTTTAGGATAAAACAAATACAACCCACAGCATTCCTCATGGCACTGTGATATTACGGAGAACTGATTTCATTCTCACAACCACCAGCTGCTGTATGAGAGCTGAAAAGCTTCTCAGAATTCCTTAACCTTATGTTTCCTTGTCTGCAGCTCAGTTTCATGCCTGATTTCCCAGAATTTGCTTAACATTTTCAGAAGGACGTCATTCACCCACTATCTGTAGCCGGATTTGGATTCGTGACTCTTCTGAAAAGAGAAAGTGATATAAATCTCCATATCCGCCAACACATGATATTGTTGCATGATAAATACTCTTCTCAACCAATTATGATGGAAGAACTGAGTCTTCTCATCCACCAGAAAACTCTGAACCAAATTAAGGATGAACATTCCGGACATTTTTTTAATCTTTCCCAAAGATAAAAAAATGGGACTAGCCATCTGGCACCTCTTGAGGCTCCTTAAATGCTCAGAATTTTTACTGGAGAAAGCATAGCTATCTTCTGAAGTCTTCTAAGGATCTTTTAGGTTTTTTGTTGTTTTTTTTTTTTTTTTTGTTGAGAGGCAGGGGTTGCTTTGATATTTTTTAAAGGGCTCTATACCATATCACTGCATATTAGATTAGCTGCCTTATTCTGAATGCCAGCTGAAACTTCCTGGAGGTTTTTACTCTAGAAGATCCTTGATGTCCTGTTAAGGAACATACTCCATATTGCAGAGAGGCATTTGGCGAGGGCTCAGCTGCACTCGTTATTGCCTCCTCAATTTTAGCTGAGACATGTATGGAACTAGAGAAATGCTGAGATCCCTCAGCATCTGCCCTGTGCAGAGAGTGGTTGCTCTTTCTGTATGAGGCACCAGCTTTCACCTCTTATACCTACCAAGAACTGATTAGTGGTAATCTGTGGGTTCATGCTCAGTTTTGTAGTTAAGAATTAAGCAGGAGCCAGTGCTTCTTTCAGGGGAATGGCTTAGGAAACAAAAAGCCTCTGCTGTCTATAGGCCTCCATCCCTGTTGGTACACTGTTGCAGAGTTTAAGAGTCAGAACTGTAAAGCAAGCTGAGCTGACTATAAAACACTTTTTTATTTACACTTAAGCTGAAGAACAGGTCCTTTTTAATGCCATGTCTTAATGTGAAGAACATTATTACATCTTTAAGACTGGACAAACAGTGCATGTACCATAGTTATGAACAATACAGAGTAAAACAAAGAACAAATATAAGCCTAAGTACATTTTGTATAAACACAATTACACTTGCCATAGTGAGTGGATCATGCTAACCAGGAGCTGTTGGAGGTTGTATTTGAGATATTATGCAAATTTGTACTTAAAAATAGTGAGTATGAAATAATAATTAATTACATTTGTACTTTGATTAAAGATTAAATCTCAGGGTTTTTTTTTAAAAAAAAAATGTATTTATATTGCCTGATATAATTAGGTACTCTCCTAAATGGCCAAATGTAGAACTGCTTATTAAGTCCTAGCAAACCTGTGGGAGATCCTGACATGCGTTTAGCAATCATGATTTCCTGTTCATCAGAAAAAAATCATTTTAAAACAATGTGGGAGGGGTAGCCCTTATCTTTAAGGCAACTGTTGGATAATTGACCTCCTTTAGCATTTAATTTCTCAAGCCTCTAGGAAGCTTAATTTTGAACATCAAAGAGGTACCTGTGGAAGAGACTGTTCCAGACTGGTGAGTAAACAAATTAGAGTTAATAGGGTCATTAGCTTTTGTGGTAAAATTTCAAACTGGGTATTCCTCACTAAGGAATATATATGTCAATGTTTTTAAGCCTTCTAAAATATAATTAGACATGGAACTTTAATACAAAAGTTACATATCCTACTAAGAAACAATGTTTTCCATAGCCTGGGCATTATTTTATTAACATTAGTGAATCTGTTGTTTTGGTCTTGTGCATTGCTTGAGAGACAGTTAGCACAAAGCTGTTTAGACAATAATACACAGTAACATTAAAGATGATGATGTTCTCTATAATATAGAACATATTAACTAGTTGTCTTTAGAACAAAAGCTATAGCTCTGTTCAACCCTTAGATCTCTATGTAGGAATAGAAGAACTTAAAAAAACACACACACAAAAACAACTTGCATTTCCACATTTGGTTGATGGATGATCTTCTCATCTCTACTTTCTCTTGATTCTGTGGCTACATAAAGTGATACTTGCTGATTGAATTTGAAAAGGAGCATGCAGCAAATTCAATTCCTATATCCTCTCATTTCACTTCTTGCACAATACTGAAGTCTTTTATTCAATTGTCCTTGCATATGGTAGTAAAAATACTGCTCCCTTTCTTCAACTCTGACAAGTTGCTAGTCCACCTGCATTTCCACACCTTTTCCCACATACCTACCTGCAGGCTATTGCACTCACCCTTATCCATTTCCCCTGAAATCTTTCTGCTAACCCTTCCTGGCAGCAGCAAGACCCTGGAGCTGAAGCTTCTCAGAGCAAGTTCCCTTTTTCACTCTGTAACCCTAGGAAATTTAGAACCATGGGGCTTATTCTGTCTCTAGGAGCCCAGCATTCAGCAACAGCTTCTTTTTAATCTAGAAAATTGGCTGCTGCTACAGGTGTAATCATTTAAACAGGTAGAGAGGAAAATTTCCTCACAAGGAAGTCTGACATCAGGTCAGTAAAACAGTTTGTGGAATATGGAGTTGTGGACTAAACTGGCAACACCACAAATGCATTTCGCATAGAAGGAAGTAAAATATTTGCTAGAAGTGCCCAAGGAGAATTGCAGACCATATTTAGACTGAAAAACTTCAGATGGACAAGCATATCCAGTGGTAAACCACCTCCTCCCTGTGAAAACTGATCTGTGCCAGCAGGGTCTGAGTGAGTGCTAGAGTGAATTCTACCAAAAAAATGGGAGGAGGGGGAGAGGAGAGAAAGGCATTTTAAATAATTGATCATAGCTGTGTCTGTGGTTACAAGCATCGGATTCTTAAGTCATTAGCCTGAAGGAGCAAAGACGTTAAAAAATATTAACACTCCTCACTATATATGTAATTACAAAGTTTAAGAAGAAGAAGGATTTTTTTCCCATTTGGCTATCATGAATCATTTTATTGTTATAATCTTGTGCAGTGCACTGATTTAATCTTTAAATCTCCCATTCTCCCTCAACAGCAACAACTTCTTTTTGCTTAAGTAACACCAATACATGTAAAAAACCCCTAAACAACCACACAACCTCAAATGCTTTTTATGTAATGTGAATCATATTTAAGTGATGTTTGGGAAAAATCCTTGTCCATTAGAAGGAAGCTTTTTGCACTAGGCAAGTTGTTATGACTGAGGTTTTTTGCAAAGTGGTTCTAGTTACCATTTCTTAGAATCTCTAGTTTACCTCCATAAGAGTATCTCATAGAGTTCTATAAACATTCATTTTTAAATAACCATTACTTTTATTTCATTTTCCTACAATCTTGTTTTTATTGAATGTAACTATTTTCACACAATATTAATTTATTTCCCACTGTAATCCAGAGTGGTAGATGAATATGACTGTCTCCATTTCACTATTTTACTGATTTTTCTCATGGAGACAACACAATATCAAATCAAGATCACATAGTATATCTATAACAAATTTGGAATTATATGCATATTGGATAGGTGAAAAATTGCAATTCTAAGATTTTTCTTTTGAAATAAGGCATTTGCTTCAACATCGTTGTCACTACTTTAATTTTTAAGGGGTAATAGTGTAGACATGAGCAAATGTTCACTTCAAATCTAAGTGTAAAACAGAATTTGCAGTACAGTCACTTTTTGACATAGCTGTCGCATCTCTCTGCCTTCTAGGCCTTGAGCTTAGCTCACACAGAATACTCTTCTGAAAAAAAAATCCTTAACTATTCAATAGAAACTAAAAGCACAAGACTAGATGGCATTTATTGTAACAACTGTTAACATTTAATATAGACCAGGACCCCCTTCAATTTATTACAAATTGTAGAGTTCTATGGCAAACTGGAATAACTTAATCATATGTAAATGGGTCATTCAAAGCTATAAAGAATGCAACTTCCTATTGAATTTCTAACCTATTTGCAAACATATTTCATGACTTTTTCTTTCCCACATCTGTTCTTGATCCCTATTTAGGGGGCTATGTCAGACCGGACTAAAAAAGTCTGACACCAAAGGATGCAGAGGTGCTATTCTATGTCTTCAGCAGATCATCTTTGGAGTAGCATGACACATATAATCAGGAGAGGTGGTCTTGCATTAGCCTTTTCCACTCGCAGAGGATAAAATGACAATGAAACAACAAAACCAGATAATAAGTCAAGGAAAGCACAGTTCTTGTGATTATGGCCAAGAATGTGGGGAGGGAGGGTAGTGGTTTGACTTAGTGGAAACTTTCAATCGGGCATTACCAATGCAAATAATAAATGGAGCAGATGTAAGTAGGTGTAAGCCCAGACACTGACTTAAAGATAACACATAAAACAGGAGACTGTTGAGGACAGGAGCTGGTTAAGTTTGTTCTTACAACTGGCTACCACTTGGCAGACCAACAGCTTTCCCACAAGAATATTTAAAATACAATTATTTGGTGACTTGATTCAGTTTACATGTCTAGGAAGAGTCATTCAGCCACGCGACTGAACCCCCAGAATCTGACAGTTTTAAGTGACTGCAAGTTTTGATGTTTTGCTTAATACTGCCTCTACCTAGGCATGATGTGCATACAGTAATCTACAGAGTCTGATGTTATGTGGTGGTAGCAAAAAGGACATAGATGCTCATCCATTTTCTTCTGTGGATTTATGAACTGTACTTTGACACTTTTGTACCAGTTAGAAACTGCTGCGCCATTACAACTCCTAGTAATAAGGCAAAATGTGAAGATCAAATATTTGGTGGAATGATGGAGCAGATCACTCAAAAGGCATGAATAAAAAACTAGCCACAACTAAATGTGTACATACTAAGTTAAAAGCAGATGAGAAGCTGGCTACAGTAGAATTTACCCATTTGAAGAAGTGATAGGATCTGTTAGTTCAAAAAAACCAAAGCCAAGAGTAAAGCAAAATTGCGTTGATAGAAGACTATTTCACAAAAGCAACATGTTGCTAAAATGATGTACTGTTAATAGCTTTCCTTTGTTTTGTCACATAGAAAATTTTAGCATACCAAGGGCTATATGTATACTGAACTTATGTCAGTGCATTTTAAACACCAAAGCCCTGGACATCTCAGGAAGTTTTCAAGTGGTGTGTTTTGGGTTTTTTTTAAACCCAAATTTAAGTTATGCTGTAAATTGATATTAAAAAAAAATCAATCATCATTAATTATCTGTTAAAGCGATGTCTGCACATTCTTATGCTTTAATCTTCATTAATATGCAGGAAAGCAAATATCCCAGAGGATGTGCTGCATGTGTTTCTATGTTTTAGTCATGTCTCTCTGGATTTCTTAACAGCTCAAAAAATAGGCTTCTTCAATGGGCAGCACATGCCACTGGGGCCTTTTATCTGAATGCTTCGGATTCAATTGAAAAGCACAAACTGAGCAGTTATGGGCCAAAGCAAGATTCATCTGTTTATGTCTCTGACTCTGGGATATAGTGCTGGAGTACCTCTGAAAACTCAAGCTACATCCTGTAGGATTTACTGTGAATTATATACATGTGTGCCTGTTGTACCACACCAGTTTTTCTAATGCCAAGTGATTTTTGTTTGGGTTTTTTTTTTTATTATTATTCCTTTAAATGAAAATTATGACAGCGCATAAACTTCCTACTTTCAACAATAGTCTCTCTTTAAAATATTATATGTAGTTTTAGTATTTACTTGCCACATATCACCTAAACATCATAGGTGTTGCTTGATTGTTTGTAACAGTAGTTTGAAATTGTTTTCTTATAGTACTTAATTTAAAAGCAAGGAAACCTCTGTGACAAGACATTAATGAAAGGAAATAAAGGGTGCATAGAACATTTTTTTCTTAAGAAAAAATCTGGCACATAAACAACAGATACAAAATTCTTGATATTCATAAACAGTACTGTAAAAACAGATTTTGAAAACTGAAGTTGCCAGACTAGTCTGTTGAGCGTTAATTATATTTTTCTTCTGGATAACCGATATGGAAAGATTTATAGTAGGCCCACTCAGAATATAATACAGTCTGAACAGCCTAGACAAAAGTATAATGTTTCTGTTCAGATTTCATCATATTGAACCAGCCTATTTAAGGTACACTGGAGCTCTGCAGACTCTAGCTCCCAATTCTGAGCTTTTACTTCTCTGGCGCACTGACTTGCATATATACTCATCTGCTGAGATACAAGATCCTGCAAAGCTGTGCGTTCTCCTGGCATCTGAGTGCAATCCAGATTTCTCTAGCACTTCCCAGATAACTTAACAGATACTACAGAGCTAAGAATTTTTGTGGCTACTCTGATTTTATAGCTCACTTTTGAGATGTTAGTGGAAAGAGAGAGAGATTTGAGTTTTGAATAAGTACTAGAAAACCCATCAAAAAAATCACTTTAGTTCATATAGCCAGAGCTTCTTACTTTTCTTGAGAATTTTGCATTTAAAATAATGTTCCTTTAAGGAACTCAGTATTTTTCCTTTCTTCCACTTGACTTCTTCAAATATAAGCCCTATCCGAATTTATAATTTTAATTTTCCTTTGTCTAGTGATTCCCTAATCAGATTAATTAGGTAATCAATGGTTTTGTTTATCCCACTCATTTAAAATCCATTGATAGGTGGAGTGAAGAAGTTTAATTGCTTTGCCCATGCTCTGCATGGTATCTATTTTGTTGGTGGTGTAAAAACTTTGAAAAAAGTCTCTGGAAAGTAGTTAAACCCTTAGATGACAACTTTACAAGATTAAGTAGGCAAATTGAGTCACAAACATTGCTTCATAAAAGTAGAAATGGAGGTCTGTCAGATTCTTCATGCAGCATAGCTCTATTTCAGTTTTCTTCCCTTCAGGATACTGTTCAGTCTTTAATGCGTCAAAGAAATAAGGGAGAGGTCAGGAGATTGCTTTTAGAACCTGAGCATTGATTGCGACTTCACATCAATATATGTCCTGTAAAACCTTCAGTAATAAAGATGAGCATGTTTCTAGCCTGCAAACATTATCAAACTATGACACCATACTCATTCAACCTCTTTGGTTCAAATGTGCAGTAATCCTGGGGTAATCATAGGACAACAAATATCTGTGATATTCCTCTTAGATGACAGATGAGGTCTGTGGGATGATTCTGTGAATCCCAAATTATTTCAGACTCTTCCTCTGGATGAGCATGAATTCCCTGAAATATTTTGACACAGCTAAGCTCCTAGTGATCTTTGGCTACCTGCTTGACAAGTTACACTGCCCCAAAGCTGCATCTGGCCATGCGATTCCGAAAGGTTGAATTCATTTAATGTACTTAGAAATTCTATATTCCTTAATTTCTCAAAAATATATTGAACTGTTCCTCCAAAATATTTAGTGTCATTACCAGAATTTTAAAATTTTGTGTGGCATTTATGCAAAATATCAGTTTGTGTTCACACACTTGTTAATAACTAGAGAAAAATTAAAACCAAGCGAAACTTTGGAAGAAGTTCATCTTTAGTAATAGACGCCTTTGATTCTGGATTGTGGAACAGCTGCAGCTGTGGCTGTTCAGCCCTAGATCTTCATGACAAGATGAAGACAAAAATACAATTAAAGGGGTGGAGTAGAGGAAAGAAAGAAAGAAAGAAAGAACAAAAAATATAATTTCGGCATTGATAACAGAACAGATATTCAGAAGTATGCTCATTAAATGAAACTCGGTAAGTTGTCTTAGTGACAAGAGTAATGACTAAGTTACTCTGTTCTAAAGAGTGAAGCATCAGTGCAAGTTTCTTTTGATACTTATTTTTATTCTCACGCTAATATTGTTATAAAGATGAATCATCATCATCTTTCATATGATATTATTCATCCAGTAAGTCTACAAGGTATGTGTTTTCACAGCCTTGTGTCAGTTTTGATGGTAGTAATATAGATTCTTCATGTAAATACGTTTTCACACAAAGCTAAACTATAGACCATGTTGCCAACTGTCGTATTTAACAAAATTATGGTTTTATGCTAAAAATATTTTCACCTCTTGCAGGCAGTAGGCTACAAGCTTTGATCTCACTAGCTTCAAGGTAACAAAAAGAAACTGATTTATTTGCAGTATATCACATAAATTGGTGATGTCTGTATTCCCAGGATTCCTATTTTGCTAATGTCAGTATCACAAAACCGCTACTGGAGATGTTCCCTTGCTAGATATTAAGAAACGTATCAGGACCTTGACTAACTGGACTACAGAGACAGACAACTTCAGCTTATAAAAGTGGTCCCTTCAGAAGGAAAACACATTGGTTTAATATTGTATAATTTGCACTATTTCTATTCATCTTTCGAAAAGTTTAGTTCAATCTCAAAGCTGTCAGTTTGGCATTTTCATAAGAACTAAATCAGTTTTAAAAAAGTTGGAAAGTTGCTTTCTCTGTTTCTCTCCTTTTGATTGATTATCTATGGTTCCACAGCATATTACATGATCACAGCAATGTTCTTTGGAGATGTAATCATCAAAGAGCATTACTTAGCTGGGAAAGTACATGTGAGAGGTGTAAATAATGGAACAGAGCAGGGGGCCATTAAATATTTTTTGTTGTTGTTGTTTTCTATGCTCGGAGGCTTGTTTATAAGGTAGGGAGTATGCTGTTTAAAAAAAAAAAAAATAAAATAAAACCAAACAAAAAAAAACCCTCAAAACAATTAAATTGTACCAGTCAATCCATCTGTTCAGACTGGGGGAGCCTTGGGTCTAAGAGGTGTGTATAATACCCAGTGGCTCAGAAAGCTCTAGCTTATGTGTTAGGGAGTATATCCACAAAGCAGGTGTTTAATTTTTAAAATTACACAGTCTTTGTAATCAAAGTTAAATAGTGGGTGATATTTTATAAAGCCAATTTCTGTGTAGCACATCACATATAGGAGTTTGGAACTGTTAATTACAGGATGGTTTAGAGGAGAGAAGAAAGCAGAAAGCAACGTGTTTAAAGATGTATGCCCATGACGTATAGCAGAGTTGAAAAGTAACTGATTGTGTATGGATAATTGCCATGACTCAGTTTGGCAGACCCCTATTGTTATCAAAGTTGCAAGGCTGCCTCTTAAAATGTTTAAACATGGATCTCCAACATTCATGTCAAGCAAGGCCATCTGCACAGTTAAAATTCATTGCCTGTTTGTTGAAAAATGTTTATCTTCTTTCTGTGTCACCTTTCCTGGTTTTTTGTGGGTTTTTTTTTTTTAAATTATTCCAAAATTTTCTTTCTAATGCAAGTTTCCATCACCATCCTGAAGCATCTGAGTTACCTGATACTAGCTTGATATTACTTTTATATCTGTATGAAATAAGCCTTATTAGGAGCAATCCCTACAGAAGTCTGTGATTCTTATTTGCACTACAGCGCTCATTCTTTTCATGTAAAGGGGCTTTGTGTACAAATTGTGTACAAACAAAATTAACTTGGCCTAAGTGAAATAAGGAGATTTTTCAGAGCAAAACATAGACCTATTTGAACTGAACTATAAAAACATGGCAAATGAGATCAGAGTACAGATGACTGCTGTTAAAATTGTTTAGAAAATGGGAAAGGTATAAAACCTTTGAGGAGAACTGAGAGCAAAATTCATAGAATCTAATGCTTTGTTATCCTTAATAAAAAACATATAGAGACAAGAGAAGCAGGACGTGTATGTCTGAATGTAGCTTTGTTGATATTTGAGGTGATTACTGCTACTATCAAACTCAACACAAAGCCATGAAGTTGGTAAAACTAGAGTATAATTACCAGTCTCTGAGGTTAAAACAGCTAAAATATATGTGTAAAGAAGTTTCGTTATTGATGTATAATCTCAACTTCTGACTTTTTTTTTGTCAGCCCAACATTGTTGTTTATGTGTAGGATTTTATCTGACGTTGTTTTAATTGTACATATGTGAAAAGAGAGGTTAAAATTGTCCAGCTGAATTTGGAATTCTTTCACATCTATTTTTATGGTTGCTTATTGAAACACTAGTGACTAAATACCAAGTAAGAACAATTCTGACTTTAGTATAAATCCTATACTAGTTGTTTTAACACGCTAAAAAATGGTACTTTGGACATAGTGAGTTTAATTCATCTTTTTGGATTAATAAGTACACAGAATTATTACTTTATCACTGTTTACAACTACCTGAAAGGAAGTTACAGCAAAGTGAGTGTTGGTCTCTTCTCACAAGTAACAAGTGATAGTATGAGAGGAACCGACCTCAAATTGCAACGGAGGAGGCTTAAACTGGAGACTAAGAAATATTACTTCACTGAAAGGGTTGTCAAGCCTTGGAACAGGCTGCCCAGGGAGGTCGTTTAGTCACCCTGGAGGTATTTAAGAGCTGTAGATGTGGCATCTAGGGGCATGGTTGGTTTAGTAGTGGACTCGGCAGTATTAGTTTCACAGTTGGACTTGGTGATCTTAAAGGTCTTTTCCAACCTAAACAATTCTGTGATTTTGTGAATCTCTGATTTTTATCTTTGAAATAACATTAAATTTAATTCGTTTTTTGAAAACTTAAATTTCATATACAATAAGAAAGTGATTCTAAATAATAAATCAAAACGCACATCCTACCAATCAAGAGGCAGGAATGCAAGCATGAGAAACCTTCAAATTTAGCATAAAACAGTCTCTAGTGCATAACTGCTGTCTTCTGATCAAACCATAATTTTTAGCCTCAAACAAGAGTAAAAAAAAAAAAAAAGATTCTTGGTAAAATGGACAACTAGAACATCCTTTAGTAGTGATGGAAATGGCTTGATATATAACTAAAAAAAAAACCCTCAAAAAGCAGTAGGCATTTTTGAGCTGCTGTTCCATCTTGCAGGTAAATTGTGCAGCTCAAAAGTATGCAAACCGTGTTATATTCAGACAGAATACAGTAAAGTGAGTAAAGACTTAAAAAAAAAACTGGGGCAAATACAAAAAAAAGATAATTGTGTGTCTGTCTGTGGAAAGGGCCACATTTATACTGCTTGTTAAATAGAAATATTTTCTGAGGCAGTAAGATTTTTCCACTCTTCTAATCTTAGTAGATGTGAATGTGAAATTTATCCGTACTGATATACTGAAAAAAATTCCCAGCCTTCCTCTTTTTTTAAGTAAATGTAAATTATAACTAACAGTGCTGATGATATCAAACTATATGAAGATTTAAGACCAATAGACATGCCAACAGCAGAGGACTTTTTACTCCAAAGCTTTTAATCCCATTGCAGACTGGTGGGAAAAAATATTTTATCTGTATTATCCTTGCTGTGGCTTCAAATCTTAAAGTCCAGACTAGTATTTGACTGGTTAGACACCATCCTACCAAGGTTACACATGAGGACTAAGAACCTGTGTTACTGGACAGGGTAGGATCATCGTCAAATTTCCTTAAATATGGTATTTAAAAAACTATTTATTTCTAATACTGGTTTAGTATGACAAGGATGAGGATGAGAACATGGGTGTGTATAATATTAATCTTCTCCCTGGGGTATAAACCAGGGGCAAAACAACATTCCTCTTATCTTGAAATTAAAGCAGCAAAATTAGTACATTTGGTTCATGCAATAATTCTGTAAGCACCTTGACATTCTTCATTTTCTGATGACAAACAAATCTAGGGGAAAACCCAACAGCTATGAAAATTTGGCAAATAGCATAAAGGATTGAAGAGCAAAATTTTAAGAGTTTACTGTACTGCAACTGAAAGACCTATATTCATTTTGTCATAGAATCATAGAATTACTAGGTTGGAAAAGACCAAAGAGATCATCAAGTTGAATCATACCTGTCCGCTACTAAATGTATCCCTACTTAATGTATCCCTAAGCACTTCATCTACCCATCTTTTAAATACCTCCAGGGATGGTGACGCACCCTCCTCCCTGGGCAGCCTGTGCCAGTTCCTGATAACCCTTTTAGTGAAGAATTTTTCCCTAATGTCCAACTTGAACCTCCCCTGGTGCAACTTAAGATGGTTCCCTCTCATCCTCTCACCTATCACTTGGGAGAAGAGACCAACACCCACCTCAGTGCAACCTCCTTTCAGATAGTTATAACAGTGACAAGGTCTCCCCTAAGCCTCCTCTTCTCCGAGCTAAAAAACAACCCCAGTTCTCTCAGCTGCTCCTTATAAGACTTCTTCTCCAGCCCCTTCACCAGCTTTGTTGCCCTTCTCTGGACTCATTCCAGGACCTCAATGTCCATCTGGTAATGAGGGCCCCAAAACCGAAAACAATATTCGAGGAGCAGCCTCACCAGTGTCCTCCCAACAGTGCTGACGGCAAGGGGACAATCACTTCCTGCTGTTCACACTGTATCTGAAACAGACCAAGATGCTGCTGGCCTTCTTGGCCACCTGGGCACACTGCTGACTGATGCTCAGCTGGCTGACAAGCAACACCCCCAGGTTCTTCTCTGCCAGGCAGGTTTCAAACCACTCTTCCCCAGACCTGTAGCACTACACTTAGTTGTTGAATGCCAAGTGCAGGACTCAGCAATTGGCTTGTTAAACCTCAACCCATTGGTCCAACCTGTTCAGATCCCTCTGTAGAGCCTCCCTACCCTCAAGCAGATCGACGCTTTCTCACAACTTAGTGTCATCTGAAAACTTACTAAAGGTACATTCAATCCCCTTGTCCAGATCATTGATAAAACTGTTGAACAGAACTGGACCCAGTACTGAGCCCTGGGGAGCATTGCTTGTGACTGGCCTCCAGCTGGATTTAACTACATTTACCACCGCTCTTTGTGCCTGGCCATTCAGGCAGCTTTTTACCTAACAGAGGGTGTGCCTGTCCAGGCCAGCAGCAGCTAATGACAGACAGTGTCAAACAATGTTAAAGTCTTTACTGAGGTCCAAGTACACTATATCCACAGCATTCACCTCATCCATTAAGCAGGTCACCTTGCCATAGAAGGAGATCGGGTTACTTTGGCAGGACCTGACTTTCATAAAGCCATGTGGACTGTGCCTGATCACCCAGTTGTCTTGTGTCTGCTGTGTGATAGCACTCAGGATGACCTTTTGCATGACCTTCCCTGGCAACGAGGTCAGACTGATAGGCCTGTAGGTCCCTGGATCTTCCCTGTTACCCTTCTCGTAAACAGGTGTAACATTTGTCAACCTTCAGCAAGTGCAACTTCCCCAGTTACCCAGGACTGGTGGTAAATGATGGAAAGGGGCTTGGTAAGCACCTCCACAGCAACCTTAATGCCCTCGGGCGAATCCCATCCAGCCCTATATATTTGTGAATGTCTGATTGGCCAAGCTAGTTTCTAACCATTTTCTCTTGGATCATGGGAGCTTTGTTCAAGAGCCTTCCTAGTACATTAAGGATTGTTCTCTTTTGTAGTTCACAAGCCTGTGAAAGTTTTAGAGAGCATTGTACAGAGTTGTTTCCTTAGTTTGTCCAGTGGATAGGGAATGAATAATGATTCCTTTTTTTTTTTTAATTCTGCATGCTAAATATGAAGCTAAAGTATATAAAACTATTATCTCTTTCTGTGTGCGCAGAGAAATATACTTCTTTAAGGAAGGACAGCAAAATGACTAAATGACCCTACATATATTAGGCAATAAATAAGACAGATGAATAATTGAAATCTTGTACTACATGGACATTAATAGATTATTTTTTACTAGCGAACTAATTTCCAGTAATGATCTTGGGAAGTAATCACTCATCAGCAAGCTGTCACAGTGAAGGAGAGGATTTTAGACTTTTGCTTAAAGTTGTATTAACTGTGTTGTGCTCTTATTTGCCTGTACCTCTGTATTTTTTTCCTTCAGCACCTTACAAAGCCAAACAAGTAGTAATTATGAGCTGTTAAAAAACCCTTTAACAGTTTGTTAATTCAAACAACAGCTAATATTATACAATCTGAGGTGGCACTAAACTTTTAAACTTTTTATGCTCTTTTTAATAGAAAAAAAAAACATATTTCAGTGTAGGCATAGATTTTCATAACTCAAAAGGGAAATTGATCTTTGGTGTTGATACAAACAGGGAAAGTTTCTCTGGAAATGCAATATTCTTTGAAAGAACTCAGTTCCTGAAGAACTTGAATGCTACATGGGAAGGCAAATAAATCACTGGAAAATCTTTTACTCTTAAATACAGAAGTAACTCATTATCTGATCCTTGGTTCCTTAATCCAGATCCAGTATTCCAAGTGTTTCTACTTCATAATTCTTTCAATGTCTTTGCTTGTCTTTCTAATTTGAAAGCCATTATCTCTTCCAGATGTGTAGGTATGTACAGGGATAAGATTTAACCTACTGCCGTCTGTGTTAGCACCTACCTATTAAGATTTCTTACAATTAATTTTTTGTGTATGGAACCAAAACTAAATAAGCATACATTAAGTAGCATAAACCCCTAGAAGTGCAGCTGGCCTATTTGATGCTTTGCATAATGTAGATTAGAGCATAAAGACTGTGACTGGAAAGACTCATTGTTAAGTTTTAAAAACCCCAGGGAAATAACTGCTGCTGGTCTGCATGTCAGAAATTTCAAGTTAAAAGACATAACAAATTTAACTAAAACCCAGCTAATTAGAGCAGAAGTAGATCCCATTCAAAATCTGAGATGATTTTATGCACAATAGAGCTGTTAGCTTCAGAAAATTGAGTGCTGAAGTAATCAAATGAAGAGGCTGATTTCTTTTTTTCATCTGTGTTTCAAGAGAGATTCAGAACAATATGTTGTTCTATTTGATTCTTGCATTTTTACAGGTAGAGTAACCAAATCTATAAAATAAAACCAACATCCACTCTAAATCTTAGAGAAGTTCAACTTCATCTGTACTTTTCTGAATGTTATAAGGGACTGATTAACTTTTTAAATTACTCTTCAATTTCATATGCTCACAAAATATTCTGGGTTTGAACAAATTATTCTGAAATCACACTTCCACTGCTTTACATCTAGTGTTAAGAAGTCATGTATTCTCACTGTGAGGCAAATGGTCTTAATATTGTCATTACAGACTCACAGAACTGCTTTTAAGAGAGCCAGAGGATTTCTGTCATGTGAAGGTGTTTGCTATAATTTACACATCATTTTGTTGTTGAAACCAATCACAAGCAAGATCCCTAAGGACAAGCAGCCATACCAATAGGACAGCAAAAATCAGTGCTAATTAGAAGCATTATTGGAACTTCAGTGACAAATAGTCAATAGCAGCAGAATCCTGTCAGTCTTAAATATGGTCCCTCTCTCATGTAAGAAATTAGATGGTTTATTACTATTTTATGTGAATGCCTCAACTGCTCTTTTACCTACTCTTCAGCAGTTTGATAATTTCATTCTCTATTTCTCCGTTTCTGATTAAGAGATACATTGCATCCTGTTTTGTAAACTTGTTAAACCTATTTTGAACTTACTGGACTAGTCATTACCAAAGAAATCTTACTTTATAGCTCTTTCCTTTTATATCTGTTGACAGTTAGAGACTATTAAGAAGGCTCAAATTTTCCCTTAATTTTACCTCACAACTCAACTTGAGCTTCTGACTGCGCTGTCATGTTCGTTTTATCCAAGACAAATGAAATTTTGATAGGAATGGTTGGACTCGATGATCCAATGGGTCCCTTCCAACCTGATTGTTCTATGATTTTATGAAATTCTGAGACATTATCATCAACTTTTTCATGATACTTGATGACTTTCTCTAACTTGGTATGGGAAAGGAGAAGGCTTTTTGTATACTTTGGAAATGTAATGTATATAGGCAATGGTGTGCTGAGTGGTATTCACTGATTGTTTGGTATTGTCTCCTGTACAGATCTTTGCATTTGGTGTCATCATCTTAAATTATAAGCTGCATATATCCATCCTTATGTGAGAGAGTTGAATTTCTGTTCTACTCTGCTTGCAGTACAAGTTTACTTAGATTTTATCAGTAGAAAGACTTAGGAAAAATAAAAAAGTAGTCTTGTCTAGTAGAAGAGCTGTGAAGGATAAAGAACTAAGAAAGGGGCTTTGTTTGTCCTGGAGCTATTCAGTGGCTAAATGAAAACATTAATTTCCTGAAATGGAAAACTTTGTCTATTTATATGCCAAAAAAAAAAAAAAAAAAAAGCTAAATAAAGAGAATTGGTGGAGCACCTGCTCACAGAAATGACAAATATGCCATGTTCACTATTGTATCAGAACATCAGTGCACAATGAAAGAGCATGCTAATGGTCAAAGTCTCTTTAAAAGAAAGAGAAAATAAATATCATTAGTCCTTGGATTTATTCAGGAACTGTAATGAAAACAATATTCTTTATTGTAGAAGAGAAATTCAAACAATTTATGCAAATCTCTCCTATAATAAATGTATATATTTTAAATCACTGTTCTTAACTGTTCTAAATTATTCTTTGTATAGTTATCAATACACATAGAGTGAGTTTAACAGGATTGATTTAGAAGTTAACAGATAAGAGCTAAACACACTTTACTATTCCAGACATGATTTGAAATAGATTTTGAAAGGAAGGATCTGAAATTATCAGCAGCTACTAACAGAAAAAAAGAAGGCAAACCTTATTACCACTATGCGTGGGTCCTTTTTTTAGCCACCCAAGCTCACTTTAAATTATTTTTCCATTAACTCACTGTGCTACCTACTTCTAGCCCTTGCTGAGCAAACTTCAAGAGCTGCACCCAGCATGTGTTCTGTAGTTCAGAACAGGAAGCACTTTGGTACTCTGCATTCACAGGGAGAAATGGGAGGAGGGAGAAAGTCCATGGGAAAAAGACAGAAAGAAAGAATTCTAATGCTTAGGTTACTAATAGCTGTTCTGTATTAAGCTGAGCACAGAAATGAAGCGTTTTACTCGGTGCTAGATGGGGTGGATCTATTTCCTTCACAACTGTTTACTTATTTTTGTACTATTGGCATTACTCTGGATAAATTACCTAGGTAACAGTTAATACAATGTCACATTCGAAATACAAAATAGCTTTTTCTTTGTATGCATTTTGATGACACATGTAAAATTTAGATCAAACAGTTGTTCATTGGAATGGCATGGCAACCTTCCTTTGACTGCAGCAGCAGCTTTAACTTGACTCGTTCACTTTTATTTCCACTACACAGCCAATTTTATTTCTTCACTTCCAGTACTGAACCCAAATTTCCAGCCTTTGACTATTCTGTATTTCTTCATTGACTATAAAGGTGATGTAACTTTCACGTAAGACACTAAATTCTCACAATTCGTACATTCAAATGAAAATATAAAATATTTATCACTATACATATTGTATTAATTTACAAGAAAGCATAAACTGTATGGAAAAAAATGTACAGTCAGTCCGATGGAAGGAAGCAGAACTGACAAATGGTTTTAGTTTTCTTTCTTCCTTAGTAAAAACTATGAACATTTAAATGTATGCAGCAGAGGCAGATGAAATTACATTCTCTGACACATTATAACTCTGAAACAGATATGTGATTGATTGCTAGGTGGTGTAGCTGCTGGCATTTTTTGACACACGTTTTGATGATACAGTTTCTTAGGTGAACTTCAAGTACATCAGTGATACATGCAATGTTTCAGACACTTTGAGTGATTTCAGAGCTAATAATTTATGAGAGCTTTTGGAGCCAGTTATTGGGTTTGTCACACAAAGAGACTGAATTTTATTTTCTTTTAATCTCAGTTCATCGTTGTATGTTCTGTTTATCTAATCTTATTTTGCTAGAAAACAAATGCATAGAACTTTAATTCAGGAATGTCTGCTTTAACTACATGTTATCACCGTAACAGAGTTTCCTATGTGGAATGCTTGCACTTTAGAATGCCCATGCAATAAATGACTCTAGAAAAAGTTAATAATCACAGAATCACAGAACAACCAGGTTGGAAGGGATCCATGGGATCATCAAGTCCAACCATTCCTATCTAACACTAAACCAAGTCCCTCAAGACCTCATCCACCCGTGCCTTAAACACCTCCAGGGAAGGTGACTCAACCACCTCCCTGGGCAGCCTATTCCAATGCCCAATGACCCTCTGTGTGAAAAACCTCCTCCTAATCTCCAGCCTAAATATACCCCGGCGGAGCTTGAGGCCGTTCACTCTTGTCCTGTCCCCTGTCACTTGGGAGAAGAGGCCAGCTCCCTCCTCTCTACAACCTCCTTTCAGGTACTTGTAGAGAGTAATGAGGTCTCCTCTCAGCCTCCTCTTCTCCAGGCTAAACAACCCCAGCTCTCTCAGCCGCTCCTCATAGGGTCTGTTCTCCAGCCCCTTCACCAGCCTCATTGCTCTTCTCTGGACTTGCTCCAGAGCTTCAACATCCTTCTTGTGGTGAGGGGCCCAGAACTGGACACAATATTCAAGGAGCGGCCTCACCAGTGCTGAGTACAGAGGGAGAATCACCTCCCTGGACCTGCTGGTCACACCGTTTCTGATACAAGCCAGGATGCCATTGGCCTTCTTGGCCACCTGGGCACACTGCTGGCTCATGTTCAGTCGGCTGTCGACCAACACCCCCAGGTCCCTCTCCTCCTGGCAGTTTTCCAGCCAGGCTTCTCCCAGTCTGTAGTTCTGCATAGGGTTGTTGTGCCCCAAGTGCAGGACTTGGTATTTGGCCGTGTTAAACCTCAAATAATGCCTGGAATGAAATATCACAAATAAACTTAACTTTTAAATAGTTAAAAAGATAAAGGAAAAAGCTTTAACAAGAAGTTTAATAAGTTATTTGTGGGATTGTTAGGCCCGGTATGCTAATACTGTGTGGCAGATTGAATCTTCTTACAACTACACCGATGTAAATCCAAAAAATATCACTGAAATTGACTCCATTTATCTAGTATGTCTGTAGTTTTCTTCAGTAGTTGAAAGCAAATCAAATACAGTGACTGGGACACATCAGAGCATCAGAGAAGTACAAGCTAATGAAAAGCTGAAGGTCTTTCTCTTCTAAAATCCTGGATGCAGTATTGAATCAGTTGACTGGAAAATTCTGAAACATAACTGGAAGAATGGTAATGGAAGGAAGAAAATAAAATTAATGAACTGGTACTGTAAATTGTAGTTAGATGAAAATTAGCTGACAAAGTGATACATTAATTTCTAATTTAGAAATATGGAAGAACATAGTCAACAAATCCAAAAAATCCATTGCATCCACAAAAAAAATCTGTTTGCTAAGTTTTGCTATTGAAATTACTACAAAATAATCACATTTTATATCCTTATATTCCTAGTCAATTCAAATTACATTGAAGCTTACTATCATGCCGTAAAACTTTAATTATTTTAAAACAAACGTTCCCTTGTAACAACACTAACTTTTAGATTTACAATATTTTAATGCATTTCCTTAAGAACTCAAATGCATTCATCACAGAGCAGCATCATTTTGATTAACCAAGAAGAGTAACATCTCTTTATAAGACATGAACACATACAAGGTATTTAAGAGGGGTCTAACAACTATTCTTCATGCCTTCCACTGTCTTCTGGTGGAAGACATGAGGTTAGTACAATCAAATTGACTTCAACAATTTTACTACAAGTATAACAGTTAAATAAAAGATGACTAACTGGTTATACTTTTATTTCAAATAATAATTAAGTACTTCTAATGGCATTGCTTGTCTTACTCCTAAAGTTAAAGTGTCAAGCATCTTTTTGGCCTAACTACAGTGATACTATTGAAGCTGCTCTGGGGATAGATTTGCCCCACTGTGTTTTGATTCCAGGTAGTCCAGAGAATTTAACACATAAATACTATCCCTATAATTCAATCCTCTAAACAATGTGTACAAGAATTAATCCCGCAAGAAATCAAGCTTGATACTGAGAAAAAAAGAGATTATCAGACTTTGTATGACTACCAGAAGGATTACTGTGTGGCAATAAGCCTCTATGGAAAACCAAATGACAGATGAATTGCCTAGGAATTGCAATGACATATACACATTTTTCATCTCTCTAGTCCCAAAATACAAACCTCATGGACACTTCTTTGTTTAGCAAAAAAAAGAGAGCTTTCTTCTCATTGTTCTCTATATGAAGTAATTAGAATGCTTGCAAAATATTCACTAGAATGGGTTTTTTTAGGAAGCTATTTTTGCTTTAAGAGATAATGCTTAGTTGTTCTAGCAGATTTTAAAGATACCTTCAGAATCTATGGAACTTAGCAGACGTAGAAATCACACCAAAATCCTTTGCAGTTGATCCACTGCTGGGGTTGCAGAAGATCTCTCACCTTTTCACCACAAAATCTGCAAATTCAAGCAGCCAGTTCTGTTGGTGTTTGTGAACTTGCAAATGTGATATGAGCCTTACATATTAGTGTTGAAAATGTGTAATTAAAGAATGTAGATAAGCAAGGTGAAAACACCAGCAAAAACTCTGAACAAAGTAAGTGTTGTGAAAAAAAAGACTCCACTTTGAAATTTCTGAATTTGTGAAATATAGATGAGAAATATACATGCAGTGCTTAACATTGGCTAGCACCCAGGTCTTCCTAGTAACATTCTTTTTGATCATACTAATAATATACTATGAAGTATCACTCTGTGGGATGCAGTTAAAGCCTATTTAAGCCAAAGAAACTACTCTCACTCTCCCAGGGGAAAATATCAGAACATTTTTATTTTTACCTCAATCACTCCAGAAAACTTCATGAAGGATAATCATAGCCAGTGTTATAGGGAAATTGCTGCACCAGTATGCCTGTAAAAATGGGAGAGAATGAAAAAATGAATGTGCTGAAAAATACTGAATAAGATGATTCAGAATTAAATGCTTGCGGCTTACTAGAGTTTCAGATGCAGAAGGTTTATGCAAATTAGGCAGTTAGTAGATATTCTTGTCAGTGATCTTTGTAGAAAATACAGATAAAATCTCACGCTACGTCCTCTCCCCATTTTTTTCTCCAGCTCCCAAGAGCTAATTTTCTGCCACACAGGCCACAACTTCAGGTCTCACTTTTTCAATATTTTTGTGCTCATCAAAAATTAATATAATAGCACTTCATGTTTAAAACTGCCAGCTTTTATTTTATTTTGACTTTTTTTTTTTTGCGACATTTAACTAACTGCTGCTTTTTTTTTTTCCAAAAGAGAAACAATAATAGAAATAACCTACATATTAAGGGGTAGTAGACATATTCATGCTTAGAGTTTGGGGGATTTTCCCATACTGGGTAAATAAATCAGGTTGAAAAGTCTTATCTTATGTAATATCTTTATGTCTAGAGGGAGAAAAATTATGGAACCAATGCTGTTAGCAAAACAGATTCTTGTTTAGGCACTAAGAAAAGAATCAAGAAAAGGACCACAGAACTAAAATTATGAGCTTTACTATGCTGAACTTTCAGTCCTGAGCAGAGCAATTAGATGAAACAGAAAAATAGGACAGAAAATGTAGCTCTTTATTCACTGGAGCCAATTTCTGTTCCTCAATATAATTGTATAACTTTCATAAATAGATCAGACTCCATCTTAATGGGAACTGGGTTCTGAGTTCTTTATTTTTTTTCACCCTACTGTTGCTCCTGGGAGACTGTTGAGGATCTTCACTGCTGTCTGATCATTAAGCATACTTTTCATCCCCAGCCTAATTTCATTCATGGACAATTTATAACATTTTTCTTCTGCCAACAATGCCTTTTAGTTTAAGTAGTCCTTCTCCTTTCATGGCATATGATTTTTTTCCAAACATAATTATTTATAGAAAAGTGGTTATATGTCTTCTTAACCACTATATGTCTTCTTAGCCATTATTTTGCTAATGTAAAGAGGATAAGCACTTTTACTCATCTTTTGTATAGCAGGCACTCTATAACTCTGATCATCTTTTCAGCGCCTGTTCAAGCTTGGTTTCTCCTCTGTTACCTTTGATTGTATCGTATATTCCCTGTGCACAGCCATGCAGAGTTAAATGTCCTCAAAGAGAATTCATAAACACTTGATGGAGAGCCAACAGAAGTCATCATGCACAACGGTGATCTACATTTGGAAATCGATTAATTCTCATGTTTGTGGATGTCATTTGAAAATGTGTCAAAATTCTTATCATGCAAAATTTGACATGATACAGACTCTGGACATTGTATTTGGAGGTAGGAGACTGTTCAGAATTCATAGCCCTGAAGTTTGTCTTTGCAAGTTAGTGTCTGTGACCATTCTTTAAAAAAATAAACAACTCTCACTTATCTTAAAAAAGTGCTGTTCAGCAGGGGATAGTTTCAAATCAGTTAAGAGACACCAAATGTAATATTTCTCATTAAATGATGCATGAAGTTTTATCGCCATCTTTAGCATGCTGTAATAAGGGAAGCCAGCCTTAGGTAGGATAAATTAAGCAGTTTGGTTGAAATGTTAATTAAGCAGCTTCAAGGAAGAAGAGAAGAATAATGTCTTAATCCTCCACAGTAACCTGTGATATTTTAGTGCTCTATTACAAGCAATGGACTTGGAAGTGAAGTTTTGCAGAGGAGCATGTTCAAGATTACATCACTATCTCTCTAGCTAGAAAAAGTGTAGATGACTCAAAGAGGCTATTTTGGTGACTCTAGTTGCCATTTTTAACAACAGGAGAACAAAAATATTACTTTAATAACACTTCAAGGTTTATAGATTTGGATAAATTTTCAGAGACTAATTACATGGTCACAAGATCTAAAATCCAGCTGAGATTCATGAGCAGTCAAGGTATATCCTTATTCCTGAGGCTACTGTTTATTAGGCATGCTGTTATTTTAAGTCAATAGCATGCTTCCCATTACATTAAGATAAACATATTCCTGCATTCTTAAATGTTTTATAGTGCTGAAATTGAATCTGAGTAAATTGGTTCATGCCAAACACTCTGTGTCTTTGGGTCACTGTTTCAAGATGAACTAGCAGATTTCCATTCTCCTCTGAAGTCTGAAGGCCTCAAAGGAGATGGAATTAAAAAATTGTCAGATTTTATAGTATTAATTTTCTGAACTGTATTCTGAGTTTCCTGTAATGGAGAGGGAGGGCTGGAGTTGGAAGTAACTCTGAGTTTCTGTTAAAGCCTGGCATAACCTTTTATATGCAAATTCAATGATTAGAAAATGTCCTGAGGAGATGAGAGACATAGGTGTGAGTGTCCCAGTCACTGCGCAGTGCTCTAAGTACCAGCCTATGAAATATCCTAAGACAGGAATGCCCCATGGTCTTGTCTCAGATACTCAACTTTGCATGAAATACTTTAATATTAATTAACTCACAGAGAATGCAAAAGTGTCGGTGAAAGAAGTCCATCCTAATGGCTGCAGTTTCTGTACAGTGAAGGAAGTTTCTAGTTGCAATTTTTGTTAAAAAAATGTTTATGCATTTTACTAACTGATTATTAAGTGTCTGATGAAACTTTCTTAACCAGTCATCATAGTGGAAAGGATTTGAGCAGCTGAGCCAATACACTAGAAACACCTCCGCATTCTAACTTCTCTCTGTCAGTATGTTTTCTTCATCATCCTATATAGAGTGGACTTTCTACAACAGGAAGAATTAAGAATGCTTGTATTAAAAAAGCATAGTAGCTTGATGCTGGTAGCTTGTGAGATGTGTGTATGGTAACTCTGTGATGTAGGGCAAATAGAATTCTTGTCCCATATCTTCTTGCAGTGTGAGCTGTTAAATAAAAAGCAATGTGAGGGGATAATCCGTTTACATTTAGAAGAGGTTTATAAGCTCAGTATATCCATTGAAGAACCTGATTCTGCAAGCATAGTCTGGGGGTGTGGTTAGAACATTTTTTCCTCTCTTTTGAATGCTGATGGTTCAAGTATAGGTGTTTTGAATATAAACAGAAAAATAAGTCGAGATGCCAAAAAAACTTTGATATAAAAAAAGAGATTTCAGAGAAGTTAGCCAGTTGTCTATTTTGGTAACAAAGCTTTTAAAATTGTAATTTTTGGGCTCATGTGACTTACTTGTATCTACATATGTATCAGAATGAGAATCAGGTGCCAGCATCGTTTAGCCAACATCAAGAACAGGGCTAAAAGCAGATTATGTGTCTTAAGAGATGTTAACTGTCTCTGCAGTAATACTTTCTGCTGTAATATTTTACATATGCCAATGAAACTGTACTAGATAATGTAACTTAAACAAAAAATATTTTCAGACCCTGAGTATGATTCCTAAATCTTTGCACATGGCTTTAAAAAGACCTGTTAGAATTTATTATGCTACACTTAGATTAATTATTATATTTTTAAGATTTATATAGACATCTCTCTTCCTCCCCGTATTTTTTCTCTAATTTGTCATGGTGAGCTGGTACTGTCAATGAATGTTAAACTTTCTCCATACTAGTGGTTTGGGGTTTTTTTAAAAAGATGGAGAACAATATGGTAACTGATATTTTTAGGGCCTCTTCACCTTGTTTAGATATTAGTTATAAAAAGTAAATATGTAAAGAATCAATCAAAAAGTGTGTCTTAATAAAGAATACATGCAGAGAACATAAAAGTTTAGAAATTGGAGATGAAAACAAAACAAAAATAAGATTGTAAAGAAAAAGATGAGGTGACCAGGAAGAATATATGGAAAATGGGGATTTAAATGAAAAGGCAACAAAAATATCATTTTGTCAACATCTTGTATATGGGAATTATTGAACTACTTTGTTGTTAAAGGCAACAAATGACGTAATGGAAAAATGTGAATGACAGGATTAAGATAACTTCAAGAGTAAAGCGATTATAAAAACTATTATTTTGTTTTAATAAGTCCCATAGAAATTAACAAATCAATAAAATAGTACTTTCTTGACAATTAAAACAAAGAGCAGCCTCAAACGATCCATTTATATTCATTCCTACAGTTTTACTTCATTATCTCTAATGTGACAAATGTGACAACTCAACCCACTAGCTCCATCTGGGACAGTTTGTGTGCACAGTCCAGTGATAGGGTAGACCAGGGATCAGGCCCAGTGAGCCATAAGGACAGACTGCACTACATCTGGCTCCCCCTACTTTACACAGTGCTGCAGTATTACCCCAGCATGCTTGGCACCTTTGAACACTGCCATGTGCCAACACCATGCACCCTGTTTTATAATAGCAGAGGCACACTGAGAGACATCAATACAGCCTTCACAGATCCTCAGAGCTGAAAAAGTAAGCACAATTATGTTTTATCATAGAATCATAGAATACTATATGAACACAATGAAGGACTCCAAAGTGACCCAGGAGCACAGGCTCTTTAGATGTAGGTAGGCATGAGTGTTAATGAGCCTCAGAGCCTAGGAGCGCTCGCTGGCCCTGTTTAATTTATCAGTGGATACAGTCTCTGATATTTCAAAGACTTGCTTAGATACAGCCTTAGAACTTATTCCAAAGTGGCAATGATTTCCAAAGATGTCCTACTGCTAAAGTCTTCAATGACTTCTTGGAGTTAATTTGGATGTTCTGTACACATTTGGGATGGTTCAGGTTTTGAATTAACATCTGGGGAAAATGCATATGAAAGATCAGTTCCATGAGTGCTTCATAGGAGCAACAGACAAATATGAAAATCTTTCTCTTGACACTGAATATGACTGTAGAGCCAAAAATATGTCAAGTTACTCTATCTTGAAAACAGAGCAGAAGTGGAATATAGATTTGAGCTTGCAAAAGATGAAATGAGCAGCTGTTCTGTCAACAAACTGATCACTATATAACAAATTTTAAAACAAATGGAACCAAGACATTTACAATGTTTTTACCCAAATCACCTTAATTTCAAGCTGCAGCCTGGACTGTTCTCATAAGCATCATTTTGTTAAACACAGAAATTAAAAAAAAAAAAATAGAAAAAAGTGAATAAAGAAAAAATCAGCTGTATTTTAATTCTAAACTTTAAGTTTTATTCAAAACCAATGAGGTGCTTTCTTGCAGCCAGTATTGCCTCTGTTGCCAAATATGATGAACAAGTTATTTTTATGCTTTTTAGACATGCTATCATCAAGTAAAGGTTTGATTCAAATTTATCCAATGTATATAGGTGTAAAAGGGAGCGTAGAGACCAAGAATTGTAGTTTGGCCCTTTACCACCAACTTTTCAAACTATTAGTTCTGTGATCCTGTAGTAAATCCACCACAGCATTCCCCACCATGGAAGGAATTATTTCAGTTGCCCCCTAAATTCTCTGTTTGTTGCCTTAGGTTATCAAGTATAGGACTAAATGTGGGATTTTAAGGAGGATTGTCATGATTCCATAAGGCATGTTCACAGTGATGGCTTTTTTGTTAAAAAGAAAGGAAGCTTTCTTGATTGTCACAGGTAACTGTTGCCGCAGAAGAAAGACTTAAGGGATTTTCACATGAACACAGAGGATTCACCGGGCATTACTCATGTATGAAATTGCCTTTGTGGAGAATTTTTGTTAATGTCAAATCAGCACAATAATTTCTTTTAATTATTATCTTTGAAGTTTTTTATACTCTCTTCAGTATTACTTGCCAGTTTTCTTCATGGGTGAGCATAGCAAACAGGTGGATCACCCAATTTATCTCAAAAACAAAATTAGCCAAAGTTTTTGACCAAGATCAAAGCCAATAACTTTAGGTGCCAAATTAAGGCAATGCCACAGTTAAACTTGTCACCAACCAAATGAGGTGTCTCAGCTACCCACACAGTGAACGGAAAACAGTAGACCCTTCTGTGGCACAAGCGGGTAGCTGGTGTGCCAAGCAATATACCTAGTGCTATCTGACAGAAAATACATGAGAGCATCCAAAGATTTCTTAGCCTGTATTCTAGTGTGTCTAGCATGAGAAATTTCACACCTTCTTGAAGTTGGTTTCCTTTGTAACCAAAAATACAAAATTTATTGGTTTACTATATGTATATGTAACTTTTTTAAACTTCTAGATAGTTATATTTTTAGACCACTTTCTCTTTTAAAAAAATGGATAGTTGGAAGTTATTGTAACACTTACCAAAAGATAAGCTGATTTCACAATATTTTGATTCTATAACTTAGTTATATTTTTCTTAATAGTCTGGTGGCTCTTACTTGCTTCTTGTAAAAACCTTGTGTCAAAATGTGAACAATCAGTATGTTGACAGCCATAATAGCTCATGAAAATGAACATGATTACCAAAAGTTTTGTAGAAAATATTCCCTTTGAAACAGTCAGAGATTTGGCCTTTGATTTAAAACACCTAGTGTGTGAAAGGTAGAGCTCAACCCGTGCTGCCTGCTATATTTTTGTACTGGAATGAAGAGATGCTAGAAAAGGGAAGGGAACATAAAGAAAAACTTCTGTGCACTGACTTCATGAATATACTTTAAAAGAATGTTCTCCTTGACATTTCCATATCATTTTAGAGTCAGTTTAGGGATTGTTGCCAAGTATCCTTCAAATCTGAGTTGTCACTACATTTTTTAAAAAAGTTAATTTACTCAGCTGTCCATTTGCTATGAAGTAAGAGTACCTTTCATATAAGCCATGAACATATCCAGACCTGAGAAAGCCTGGTATCTATTTCTATATACGGATCATGTCAACTAGAAAAAGGAGTTGATGACTGGTGACGCTTGAAGCAAAGCTTTCTGGAGAACAGATTTTCTTGAAGTTAATCTGGCTGTATAAACAAGTTTGAGAAAAGCTAGAAGTTTGATTATATGTTAGTTTTATACTCTGATGAATTTGTACTGTAATATTTTCTTGATATTATGCTCGTGGCTGATTCCCTATCACACGCTTGCTATGGCAAGACAAGGATAAAAAATAGCAGGAAGAAGGAAGCAATAATTTTTGTCTGTCATTCATGATACAAACATGTCAGCTATGTGCTACTTCAATCCAAACAGAGAGCAGCAGTCAAACGATCACTGACACCCTGAGTTTTAGCAAACTAAGAAACAATAGTCAGAGACAGATATTCAGTGATGTGTCCATAAATGAGATGTTTTTAAAAAAAAAATACATCCAAATTGTGAAATAGGCATAGGCCAGATTGAAACCTTGATTCAGCAACAGCTGTGAAATGGGCATGTTCCTGCTTGTTTTTAACAGTCGGCACCAAAAACAAGGCCTCCAGAAAGATTCTCCAGCTGTGTTTGATTAGAATACCTGAATTACAAAATCGACACAAAGGCAAGCTCTCTGGGGGCTGAGCCCTTTCCAGGCTGGCAGCAGGCAGTGGCTCTCTGGGCAACTTTACTCCCTCAGGGCTGGGAGCAGGGGTCACTACAGGAGTCGTCTTCTCCCCAGAACAAGGGAGTGACCCCAGGAGTGCCCTATTTCAGTGACAACTGCCCGCTTCTTCCCCCACATGAACCAGCAAAGAGGTAAGGGGAGGAGGTTTACGGAGAATACTGCCAACAGCAATAGATTCTCTCCAAAAACCCATCAGCAAAGCCTTGGCCTGGGTCTTCCCAGTGCAGAGCAGGCATGGGGCAGCTCTGGAGGAGCAGGTGTTGCTTTGGCTGCACTGCTTGTAGGTGATCTTAAGTGGAGTCCAGTGCTTACTAGCATTGAATAGAGTCCATTGTGTGAGTCCAGAGAAGAGCAATGAAGCTGGTGAAGGGGCTGGAGAACAGGCCTCATGAGGAACATCTGAGAGAACTGGGGTTGTTTAGCCTGGAGAAGAGGAGGCTGAGGGGAGACCTCATTGCTCTCTACAAGTACCTGAAAGGAGGTTGTAGAGAGGAGGGAACTGGCCTCTTCTCCCAGGTGACGGGGGACAGGACAAGAGGGAATGGCCTCAAGCTCCGCCAGGGGAGATTTAGGCTAGACATTAGGAGGAAGTTTTTCACAGAAAAGGTCATTGGGCATTGGAACAGGCTGCCCATGGAGGTGGTTGATTCACCTTCCTTGGAGGTGTTTAAGGCACGGGTGGACAAGGTGCTCAAGGACATAGTTTAGTAATTGATTGGAAGGGTTGGACTCAATGATCTAGTGGTTCTCTTCCAACCTGGTGATTCTATGATTCCATGATTCTATGAAAGTAAAAGTTTATTATGAGTGCAGGCAGTAGGAGATTCACGTTAGAGTGCTGCAAGTCTGGAGAAGAAAATCTTCCCCCCTTTAAAGATGAAGGGGGTTGGAAGCATGTGTCTGAGAAAAAGTCATTAGAATATAGGTAGCTGTTTTCTAGTAGAGAGTTTGATAGCTTTAGTTAAATGAACTCAGTAAAAATTTTACCAGAATCATGGTGTTTCTGTCCAGCTTCCAACAACCTTTAGATCTCTAGCACCCCCACATTTAAATCACAGATTTGGTTCTGTGCTCTACTAAGTCATTTATGGTGCTGCAAACTTACTTTTTCATTTCTATTTTTGTTCTAATGAAGAAAATGCATCCATCACGCTTTTAAGCTAGCTGTCAGTTACTCTACTGCAAAATAATAGGAATTTTCATATAGTTAGTTAAAACCTGTTTTGGTAGTATAAATTAGAGCTCTTTGGAAAAGTTCAAAGATGGAAATATTAAATCTAGCTTGTCTTTAGGTGACCATTTTATTTCATTCATGATCATGGCCTACAACTCAGCAGCTATTCATATTTTTCAGCGGGAAGCCACAGGAAAACCTGTATTCCCCCTTTGTTTTCCATGGAAATGGAAAATTTACAAAAGGAAAGTGAACAGGCAGTTGATTTGAAAGTGAGAAAAATAATGATCAGTCACTCTATTGTAACTAATGGCTAGCTATTGGGAGAAAAACAGTGCTGTGGATCAAGCAAAAAATCCTCCAGTGATGTTTTTTAAATCTAACCTTTTATTATTTCTGTATTTTGTTAATATTAATTTATTTTGTTTCAAATATTTATCCAGTAGTTTGAATAGTTACTATTTAACAGTTAGCATCTCATCTGAAAAAAAAAAAGCATCATTCAAAGTTGAACAAATGGAAAACTTTGCTAATTTACAACAGAAACATATACTTATAACAGTGTCCTATTTGTAGTTCAGGACAGTGATGCAGCAACAAGCTCTCTCCTATTTTTTTATCTCTTGCTCACTGTCATTCATTTCACAACACTCCCTGTCTGCAAACAATAATGCATCCAGGTTCTGAAAGAAGCCAGAAAAGTAGGTAACTAGCATTTCATTTTTCTGAAACACACACTTTAATTCTCTTTTTTTGTTTGGCTGTTGCCTCTGAATTCCCATTAGAAAGCATTGCAGTGTAGTTTGGGTAGCAACTCCCAAGGGAAGATAACACAGACTATGGTATTCCAAGTTCTACTTTTCCCTATTTAGACTTCCAGGCAGGAGGAAATGAACATTTGAGTTGTTATTTCTCATTCTTAGTCTTAGATCAATGGTGGATTATTTTGGAAAGGTCAAATAAAATAAGGGGAGTAATTTTTGAGTGATGATGTTGTGAAAAATTTACGTTTCCATTTCGTGGAAGTGCTGTGACCTTGTTTTGCTCTCCCATATCTCTAAAGAGTTTGGTGTTAAAAGTTCAAGCTTGTCATGCAGTTAATCCTTGATGAGAACAAGTGCGTGTGGCATGTCTGACCAGATCTGATTTAGAAAAAAAGTTATTTTTAGTCCTAATTTGTTAACCCTTTCATCTTCACCAGTCCAGAATGGAAGATAAATGAGCACTTACAGATGCCTGCATGTGGCATCTTTAGCAGGCACAAGCATATTTTGTCATCCTCAACAGTAATTCTGTTCTGTCTTGCTCTGAGTTTAAAATGAGTAGGGAATGGAAATAAAGCTTTGTTTCTTGTTTCCTTTGTATTGTGTCACTTACAAAATAATTTAGTCATATTTTATACATTTGATTATTGAAATGCATTCTAATTATAATACACATTTACCAGAATACTTTTTGTTATGTTTTTGGGGCAGAAGTAAGACTGCAACAAATCAAAATATTGTTTTGTGCCTTGTGAAAGCATACGTTGAGGTATGATTTCCAAAACTCTGCTTTGACATAGAACTCTGTGAGGAAATTGGTTAGTCTTTGAACTTGGAGTAGGATTTTGGATCCACTGGAACCACAAGTGTTAGGACAGTGCTTCAAAAGTGCTTCTTGTTTCATGTGACTCTTGTTTAGAATAGCCTTGTATTTAAAAAAAAAGTTGAAAATTGAATTTTAGATTTTATCCAATATTGAATCTTGGAGAAGTGATGGAGTTATTTATTCAGAATTAATTAAACCTATAATATTTTCAGCTTCCTACCATGAGGTTTTTTTGCTGTGAGAGATTAAACCCAAGGATTAAACCTAAAGGTTTAGGACCTTTAAATTTCTTTTCAAAAAGTTCTCTAATTTTGGACTTGCTGAAGTCCAAGAGAACGTCTGGCAGGCGTAACATTTCCAGATTCCCAGTGGTGGAGCTGGGGTTTTTCTTGTGTGTTGTAACTAAGCAGTTTTGGTACCATGACCTTGGGATATTTGTTTCCACACCTTTCTTCAAAATCCCATGATGACCTGATATGAAATGTGGACAGAGTTTCTCTTTGTAACTGTTCACATATTAAGGAGCACAGGCAGAAATTTCATATGAGACCTGTTAATGGGTCCAAACAAAGTTTCTTTCCTTAGTTAGAAATAATTATTCTGGTTCATTTAGCTTTTAGTGGTAAACTTCTAAGTAAAGAGAATAACGCATTTTTTTTTTAGTATATTTATTATTCTTTTAGATAGCAGCTTTTTTTTCCGTTTAGGTTTCATGTACTTCTTTCAAGTCAGTGATAAATGCATGTGTCAACCATTAACTTAGTAAAGATTGCCATAGAACCATGTTTGTAGAAGAATAACAGTTTGGTCCACACTTACACTCCAGTTTCGCATCATTTCTTTTAAAACCCATTGCCCCCAGTGTGGTGTTATAACACAGCTATTATAGTTTTTCTTTACTGCTTTTGTTGGGAGACACAGTTTACATTACCGATCTACAGTGATCTTCCAACAGATAGGAGAAAAAAACCCACAGCATGAGGAATCTTACTGCAAGTGTGTCCAGTCAGTATTGTAATGAAGTCACGTATATGTTTAGAATTAATATTATGCGTTACACTGACTACTCTGTTTATTTTCAGCCTGTAACGAAATGTGTCTGGAAAGAAAAAAATGTCCATAGTTCCCTTAGCTGATCAGCATTACTCCTATTTCTTTACATGGATTTATTTTATATGTCTTAAAAAAAAACAGTGTTGAAATATCAATACTTATTCCTAAATACTCAAGTGAGCAATAAATGTAACTATCCCTTTTATATTTAAATTAGGTATTTCATATAAATCAACAAAGCTTAGTAGCAAAAACTGACAACTCCATGTATAATGCTGTAAAGAGAATGATTTCTGAAATATTTAGTGCATCTATTATTTTTTACATGCTGGCAGAAAAAATACCAGCCAAGTAGCCCATGCATGTATATTTGATCTACTTTTTAATTTGTAGCATTTTAATCCTCATAGTACCTCACTTTTTGTTCTAGTCGACTAAATAAGAAATCTATGATTACTTACAGAGTCCTTAACAATGGGAGACTCTATTAAGCATGCAGAGAAAACAAATGCAGCCCATGAATTTAATTCTAGTTTTCATTATCTTTTATTTGTGTATCACACCCTAAAGCTGTCAATTCTATTCTCATATTCATCTTTTTAGTAAAATGTTTGGAGGCAGAGGGGAATTCACTGAACAACTGAGCTATTGATTCATTTTATGTGAGAAGATATCTCTGTATTTTAAAAATGGTAATGTCTGAATTTATTTATGTATTTTTTGGCTATTTGTCACACTGGAAGGGTACTAATTCCTGACTGTAAATTAGTAAATTATTATCAAAATGCAGCACATATTTTATGCAGGGCACAATACCATTAAATTGAGAAATCTCAGTAGCAAGTGAACCTACTTTAATATAACATCTCAGATAATGTTAGGAAACATTCTCTATCAGCATGGTGGTGTTCTTGGCCTCTGTTCAGCTTCTTCCAAACCATTAAGAACCCTTCCCCCTTGCCTTTATACAGATTGCTTCTTACACTTTTTTCCCCCCCAGTATTTTTACCCAAGAGATAGTTGGCATAGATGCAGTATCTGGCTTCACTGAGGTCCCGTTTTTTGTGTTTTTAAGGTGGATTCACAGAAGAGAAGGGAAGCTGAATGACTTGCATGAGGTTGGCTCAGTGGGGATTAGAACCAAGACTCTTCTTGCCCATGGCCATTAGCTCTGAAAAGGAAACCTCCCTACCTTTATATTGCCCCAGCAAACCAGAAGGTCATAGCTCACATTTAGTTTATCTTATGAGTTATGTTTATTAGTTTTCATTCTCTTTTTTTCTTTCAGATTTTCAGAGATATTTTTTCCTAGTCTAGCATTTTTTTGGACTTAGAACACAAATCCTGCCTTACGTTCGTATCTTGGTTAGGATTCATCTTTTCAGGGAATGTGATGCATAATGGCATTACCAAATCAGTCTTCTTTTGAGTATAGCTTCATATTTAGCCATGGATAATTAATTCAGAACTCAGCTCCTAGAAGAAATTACCAAGTAGATCTATGGAAAATGGAAAAAAAACCCCAACAACTAAGAAATGGTGAATTTTCATAACTTGTGGTGCTGAGTAGACAGTATGATCATCTGCATGTACACACATGTGTACATATAATGAAATGCACATATTTATCTGCAGCTTTTTGAGACTAAGTTGTAGGTAATAGCAAATAATTATGTTATATTTTAGAAGAAAATGCTCCAGTATAATGGTTTTGTTTCCCCAGTACTAAGGCAGAGTCTTACAGCCAGTGGGAGGATCCCTGGAAGTTCTAGGTTTTCTAGCAATGAGTCAAGGAGTAGTAGGGTTTCCAACAGTTCCCTATAGCGGAGTCTTCTCCCTTACTAACAAAATCCTCAGTGCTGGGAGTGTATTTGTGAAATGTTATAGGTTGTAGCTTTTAGAATTTAGAGCCAAAGCCGTGGAAGAGCAAATCTTTCTCATAGATCTTTTATGCCATATTTTTACTGGTGATGTTATAGTCACACTTGTTTTTCCAATTCTGAATGCATAATTAAGGTGCAGTTTTCAGATCTGGTGGTAGAAGACACACTGGCCTTGAGGGATTCGTAATTATGAAGAGAATCCTAATCTATTATACATGACAGTAGAGAGAGGCAAAAATAAGGAGCAAAAGCTAAAGGACATCAACCTAGAATCATCTGGGAACAGACAGGGAAGTACACAAGGTCAGTCTGTGGTTTACAAAATTTCCTTAGTATCTCAAACAAAAATACCTTAAATGGTACATAGAATAAAGTAAAAAGACTGTTTCTACTTTTCTTCTTTCCTCCCTCCCATAAATGCAGAAGAGTTTCTATGTGGCGAGGACTTGTTCTCCTGGGAAGAGAAAGAAATATATGTATCATATGACATACTTTAGTCATGTTTCCTTATGCACAGTGTGGTAAACATGCTGTAGAACCTAAACAGAGGAGGAGATCTGTGATTTCTTGATAGGAAAAAAGAGAATGAAACTATATGTTTACAGATTTTGGAGATAGACCTCTCTGTAACCTTTAAAAGTGACTTTCCTAGGTGTCACCATGTTACTAAATGCAGAAGTGCCTTTCATCTCTTTGGGCCCACCATGTTGTGCAACTATATGTCATTTCCATATCAAATAAGACCAATGGGCTGACTTTCTTTCTTCATGAGCTTGTTTTACATAAAAATGACAGCCAGATTCACAGTCTAGGTTGGAAACTGAAATGTACTTTCACAGTTCCCTCCACTGGAATCATAAGGGGCGTTCTCTTGAAGAACATCATGCTATAGTGAGTCAGGTTGATCCCCATCGAGTCTCCAAGACTTGTTTTAATGTTAAAAAGTTTCCCAAGGATTGTTTAGGTCACTAAGAAATTTCTTACCAAACTGAAGAAAGGAGATACAATTAAGAACATGCCTAATTTGTAAATAATTTAGAAAATTAGCATTTTTCTAACCAATTCAAGCCTACTTCAGCTTGTCAGGCTTAAAGGAGACCAGATGGTGGTAGTGCATTGGAAGATATCCAGAACTGCTTTTGAGTTAATTGATAGTGGAGAGGAGCTCTCTGGAGAAGTATATATCCCCAGGTAGTTGATTGCTTCGGAATTCCAACAGAGAAGAAATGTGTCAAAAATGAGAAAGGAAATGTAAGATACTGGGTGATTATAGATTCGACTTGGCCCTCTTGCTTTCTAGCCAAATGTAGGAAAAGGAAAATTCTGCTAGTGAAGCTAAAGCAAGTCACTGCAGAACTAGAGGGAATTGTCAAAAACACCTTCAGTGTTTCATGTATTTACACTTTATTTTCATGATGCACTGATGTATAGAAGAAGTAGAAGGCTTATTTTTAATATGAACCTGTAGATTTTAATCAGAATGGCAATGGTGTAGCTGCTAGTCGTATAATGTTATGTATTACTAAATGAAAATGTCCATGTGCTAAATTGGAAGTTTCAACACAGATTGTTTGAAATCTCTACAGAACAGATCAAATGGAACTCAAAAAGTAATTGATATCTACAATGAAACTGAAAGTTAATATAAAACTTAAAATCGCAGAGAAATTGGAAGTTACGTGGTGAACGTGCATTCTTCTCAGAGGCTTTACAATTGACCATGTACACTCAGCTCGCTTGATAAACAAGGAATCTACTTCTACCTTATATTTGACATCATGATGAATACTTAACAAACATTGATCATCTTTGGTAGCTTATGTTAGTTTTATTTTCTCTTTCTTCATTCTTTTTCTTTTCCCTCGTTCATCTTTGATTTTCTTCCTTTCATTTTTCTTTTACCTGTTTTCCCCTTTTTTATATTTCTGTTCTCTAAATCCATGTAACTACATGGATTTAGTTCTTAAAAATGAGATAAATCTTTGACATTTTTATTAATTTCATTTTGGAAATGCTTCATCAGGGCACTTAGCATTTCCCAAGCTTTTGTTTCACACAATCTCTTTCAATCTTTTTAGTATGAATACCATTAGAAGAGCAATGAATGTGACCCTTTTCTGAGGGGTTAATAAAGAATGCACAGTTTCATAAGCTTGATTCAATTTCCTTTATGTGAGCACGCTGAATAAGTGATCATTATAGTATTTGTCTGGTTTTCTGTGCCTCAGTGTGCAGTTACCAACCTTTTATATGAATGACCACATCTGGTGTGCATTTGGCCACGTAAGGTGAGACAAAAGCAAAATAGATTTTCCTTAGCATTAAATCAAATTTCCACACAATGTACTCTGTAATGTGGATCTCAAATGTATCAGGTCATATATTATTTAGCTGCATTGCATTTTGTGCTTTTTTTAATTCCATCCCACATTCCCTGTTTTAATAAATGCATGAGTAGATGCAATATTTGAGCTTTACATCTTAGAAATTCAACACTTTCAACAGATTCTTGAGACTTCAAAGAATTTAATATTAGTATCATAAAAGGTCTTTTGAAGAATAATACTGGAACATAAGAAAAATGACTGCCTGAGTGTGCCCTATCATTTTGAAAGTGTTTTATTGCTTTAATTTCCTGTCTTACTAAAGTAACAAGCGGCATAATAGAAGATACACTGTAACAGAGTTTGCAATTTATTAGAAGGCTTGAGCTGGTTGAAGACTTTATGTGATGTGAAAAAGAAAATCTCTATTTAGCTGAAAAATGGAGACAAGCTACAACATTAATGTTGCAGCAGCTTTAAATGGGGTACTATCTTTGACTGATAAGTGGCTTTTACAAACCCAGTATGTCTAAATGGGATAAATCTCTAAGTATGTGGCTCACTCAATGTTTGTTGTATGTAGATGGACTCCTGGAAATATAATGTTATTTCACTCACAAAGTGTGTATACAACTGTGTTGCTACTTGGATTCCATAAAACAAAGGCTCTATTGCAGCTATATTCATCCATAATATGTATTTTCATTTCTTTGTTATACTTCTACATATAGGACTAGATTTAGTACTCGGCTTTGGCAATCTAATAAAGTCTAAGCTATGCTAAGTTTTTAAAGTAAGTTTTACCTACCGTAGATAACTCTATATAACATGAATGTTGAAATTCATCCCACACAAAAGGTTAAAAATTCATTTTTGAAAGTATAGAAATAAAAGATGAGATGGTAGCTAACCTGTAAAAATATGATGCAAGATTACTTCATAAGTAAAAGGATTGATGCCCCTAGAAGGAGTAATAGACTATCTAGCTGCTTTCACAATGTGTATAGCAAGATATGCAGGCATCAATCTGTATACTTGTGATGGAAGCAGCATGTTTATCAGTGCAGAGCAAAAAGTACAAGAATCACAAGGGTTTCTTAATCCCACTCCTTTTCTGTCATCTAAGGATTAAAAAAAAAAAAAAAACCAACCAAAAAAACCCCACAAAAATGCCCCGAAAACATTGCTTGGTATATCCAGAAAATGAAAGAAAACAAAAAGAACACTTTACCTGGAGATTTTATTGATAACAATGCTTTTAGTGGATTGCAGACTGTGAATTGCTTGAGAAATTCTTCTTTCATTTGGCTAATTATTGAACAATGCTGCTTCTGGTTTGGTTTTTTTTTCCCATTGAGACAAGCTAGTTATGACTTAAGAGGGGCAAATAGTGTAAATTCATGTAATAGAAATCTTTTAAAGTTTCTGTATTTAAATAGTATTATTTATTCGACTCCTAGGGGCTCAGGTACGCACGCAAAAGCCCTAAAATTACTGGTACCCTCAGTAGTTAGTCTTTGAAAGAATAATGATTTCCAAGTCTTATTGCGAACTGAAGCACAAAAGATTTCCTCTGGGCTTGCCACAGACAATCCTCAGGCACATTAGAGGAGTCAACTAGAGTTAGTTCAAAGTGAATTGCTCCATTTTAATCATGGTGACTTTAACCTTTCAGTCAATATGCTGTAATGGTATATTGTCAGTATTTTTATCCTTTTAAATGACGAGATTGGTCACTTTATTTCAAGGTATATTTTATAGTGTTTGCAAGATTTATAGATTCAAAAGGTCTTCAAAGAGACTTTCTGTCTTGCTTTACAACTCTGAAATTTTGTATTGATGCTATTTCATCACCTTGAGGCAGTTCTTAGTTAAAATATGTGGAGATGTTTTACAACTGAATGAGTTCTTAGTATGATATATAACCAATTATATAGCTATAACGAGTTGAAATTTTAAAAAGCAAATAAAAAAATGTTGCACTAAGGATTACTAAAGGCTAATATTACCCTCTCTTCATTTATGTGCAAATAAGAAACAGGTATGTAACCATAGTATTCACAAATATTACTGTCATTAAATTAAAAAATTCAGCAATTTGATTACTTTAATACTTTTGCTAATTAACTTTGAAACCTTGGAGGTTTTTACGCATTTTCTAAAGTCAGCGCCAATTTCCTGAACTAAGTATTTCAGGATACAAAATAGCAATTAATGAACAAAAAATATGAATATGGTCCTCTATGATTTTCTTTTTCAATGCACCTGAGACATGTTGCTTCTGATATATTTTTCTTCTTTATAATGAAGCTGATTAATACTCACTGAATCTTCCAAGGAACATGTGGCTTTATTCCTTTTCAACAGTTTTAAGAACCACCTTCTAGATGTGAGGGCCTAAACTCCAAAACCTTCTCGTTCATGGGCTTAACTCTGAGTTTTGTAAAGAGTAAGGGAATAGGCTCTATATTTCTGCAATCATTTCTGTATTTTTCTTTAATACTGATTATAAAACTACTGCTAATGATGGTCTTTCCCCTTAGCCCTTTCCGTATTTATGTCTCTGGTCCAATAACCACAGGGATCATAGAGGTGTATTGTATCTTCATTTCAGTCCTCTTGATACTGTTTTAGCCCAAAGGGGAAATCAAATGAGATACAGAAGATGCTAAACTTGCACAACTCTCAGGTCATTAGCAACTAATTAGAAACAGCTTATAGATCTCAATGATCCTTTAGGTAAGATGCCAGAGAGAGAGATGAGAGAACATTTAACATCTTCACTTCCTTATCCTTTCCAGGCTGTGCCCAAGTGTATGACTGAGTTCTTGAATTATTTTCTGTTGTTGTGTATTTTTGTATTTTGCAGTGACAGAATGGGTGAAGCGCTAGCATATACCAAGATCTTCACAGAATTAATCTAAATAGTGCATCTTTCCACTATGTCTTCATTTAATATTATTTAAATATTAATATTTACTAAACAGATAAAACCCTAAAATCTACCTAAAATACAGCTCATGTAATGTATAGATTCACATGAAAAGGAAAGCTGTTGTACTATGGAAAGCTTGAAGGATAAAAAGAAGTAATAGATACACTGTTAATATTAATAGTTATTTATTAGTTGTTTATCCCAAGTTAGAATGCTAAATTCTGTGAAGTTTATAAGTCTCAGGATAATTTCTGCTGTTACATCTCAAAGATACAATGTGAAATCACTTTCTTCTCTTGAAGCATGGCTGGTTTTGTGGCAATATTGCTATTACAGACCTACATTTCTGTGTCTTGCCTCTCAAAGGAGCCAGGTGGGACACTGGGAACTAGATTGCTCCATAGGCATGCTTACCTGAAGCCCTGCTAACATTTCTTATGTCCAGCTGAGTTACAGGGACTAAACTGTGCTTCCTTTAACATAAAGTCTTTCTAGACTGTGAGATGCAAGAGGTTACTTGCCTCCTTTCTATTCCCGAAAACACAAGGCTTCTTGTGCTATAGAATGTTTGTGAGGAAAACTGCTCCCTACAGAGGTCACTCACTGACGTGTGCAGATTTAATGGTTTGATTTGTGTGTCTGAACAAGACTGACAATAAACAGTTCTGTTTTGGACAAAGTTGCCCCTTTTTTACACAACTCAACTTTTAAATATATGTGTATTCATCTAAGTCCAGCTGGGACCCACGAAGTAGAATTAGTCATCTGTGTAGAAACACTAACTTGGAATATTCCAGCTGGCCAGGGAACCATAGAATACTTCATATTCCAAGTTTAATAACTCAATAGACCTAGAATTCCTTTATTAACTGTTGATAATACTGGAATATAGAACAGGCTTATAAAAATTGTTCACTGTTTTTCTGATGTCTTCTCCTATATTCGTGTAAATTGTAGTTACGTTTTCTGGCCCCCTTTTTTTCTCTTGACTTATGAGAATGCCTGGACTATCCCTGGTTCTTCTTTCCTAAACATCCCAGTTGGTATTTGATTTTCTATTCCATGAATTTTCCTCCAACTAAAGAAGATATCTTTTATAAGATCATGGGACTTTTTACTTACTCTTTTCCCCAGAAGCCCTACCCTATTAATGTCCTTTCTCTTACTTCAAATGTTCTGCTTCTCAAGAAACTCCTTTCTTTCCAGACAACCTTGACACATCTTGTTTGCTTCCTAGGATGCTTTTTAGTATGGTTATCATTTGGTTATGATTAACAGTTCACCTATGCATATAGACTGAAGAATGTGTGTTGTTACCTGTTGGCAAACAGTTGATCCACCTCAACAGAGCACTTCAGACTTATGTGTTTTTATGGGCTGTACATCACTAAATCATCCTAACTTTTTTAATGCGTTTGTCATTAAGAATTAATGAAATCTCATACTGATGTGCATGTCATCTGGTATTCTCTCCACACTACTGAAAAGCCTCAGAGGCCTTACAGAATGACAAACATGCACTAATTTAGCAGTTATAAACAACTCTTACTGGTCATTTCCATTGTATTCCACATTTATTAATGTATTTGAGGTGTCTTGTCATCACCCTTTATTGTGATGTATGCTAATATATGAAGCAATTAATAAGTCAAAGCCCACTACCTTAAAGTCTATAAAGGTATATTATAGAAAAATTATTTAAATTATTTTAAAATTTTAATTAGAAAAATCACTTTCAAGGTAAGGAAAACTCTACCCCAATACTTTCATGTGATATCAATGATGCTAAATTTGAAGTAACTGCAAACAAAAGTTTAATAAATATTGTTTGGGGAGAAAATCCCTCATGCACAGTACTAAAAGAACAGGAATAATATGGAGGGAAATAGCAGCTCCATTACAAGGGTTTTTAATGAATTTATTATGTTTGATCTCATGCAGTATGACTGGAGAAGAGTAAATATTTCAGTCACAGTTTCCATTATCTGAATTACTGCTGGGTTGGAATGGCTCAGATAATCAAAGAAAGCCACCAGCTTGGAAGTTTCCTCCCAGCACATTCCATACATAGCACCCTTGCTTATTAAAGTTTATTATTTTAGGAGTGGCATTAAACTTCCTGATTTAGAGTAGCATGGAGCTAGTGCAGAGTCAAATACAATATTGCTGTATTCTTTTTTCCTCAAATCAATTTAGCATGGAAAAATGTGCAGGGGCAGTCCACAGCAATATTGGAAACACAATGCAGGTGTTACTGGGTGGACTCTGCACAAAATCAGTAAAGTCCAGCAGAGATCATTGGTTTGTGCCTAGTACGTATATCGTTTTAACTACGCCACAGCTAGCTGCATAAAATATACTTGTGTTTGCATAAGTTTTATCAGCTGTCCCTGGCTCCACAAACTGGGTAGTTTGTAAACATACCAATATAAATATAAGAAGGAGAAGTTCTTACACATAAATCTCAGCAAGTCAAGGAAAAGGAGAAATTGCTTAACCTGGAAAGCTTTAAAGAATAGGGAAGAACAGTTCAACCATATGTGAGCATCAACTAAGGATGGGATAAAATGTGTTATAGCTTTAATATAAAGAGTCTTTCCCAGATTTTCTCCACCCTCACCTCCTGCCCCAAGAGAACTGTTGATCCCCTAGGGAGCAGTAAGGAAAATTTGATAGATATGATCTTTAGGGACTTCAGCACAACATTTGATGCATTGCCTCATCAGAAGCTGTTAGTAAATGTGGAGACGATGGGGATCAGTACAAAACCAATAAAGTACTGAAGAGTTGGTTAAAGAAAACCTTGTTTGTCCTGTACAACAGAACTATGAGCTTGCAGTGAGATTACTAATGTATTTTTTTAAGATTAATGACACTGTATGGAAATTTTTATTTTTCAATTTAATCTGCCCTTCCTGCAAAGTTCATAACTAGGTATTATGTTATACTACTACTAATTTTTGTTATGCCATCATGTTGTAAAAATGCCTCTTATGTGTCACTTCTCTTTGTTCATATTGCCCTAGGTCAATTCTGTGGCATTATGATTTTTACTTCGTGTATGAGAGAACATGTACATAAATACATGATTTTATCTTTTCATAGAAAGCATATTTTATTTTTTAATTTCATTTTTACCTTTGATTTGGTACCCTTTTTAGTATGGTATATCCCCTTTGTTATGAGCTAAGCATCCAAGAGCTGTTTTGGACTCAGAACAAAACTTTTCTTTTCTCCTCTAGCTTTCTCTGGCCCTCTGCTTACAGTTACTAGCAGCTATAATCACATAGTTTCACATAGGCCAGGATAGATTCGAATAAGTAGGAAGTAGAAAATCTGGAGTTGTCAGAGCTTAGTAAATGATAAATTAATGATAGCTACTGCAAGCCTAACTCATACTGGCATGATTGGACTCACAGCCAGTCATGACCACTTCAAATATAAAAGACACTAGGATATACGAGTCAAAAGAGTACTTCCTCCCTCTTCCTTTCTGGCAGAAAATGATTAAGTAATTAATCATAATTGTTTCTTTAGATGGGAGGACCACAAGGCTCTGAGGTCTCAGACTGGCAGGGTGATAGATGTACTGGTCAAACTCTTTCTTTATCTGCTGTGTCGCTGTGCAGAAAATAATTCATGGCTACTGTGTCAGAGAGAAGTACCATGAGTTAGGAGTTATGTAAGAGAGTAATTGGTAGATGAAAAAGAAGTAATCTTGGGTTTCTAGTCTTTGTATATCATCCAGTGATTATTTAATGTAAAATGGTTAAATTGTATTGAGAACACAGAAAAACAAACAAGGAATTACTCAAATGAATGACCTACAAAATCATAACCTTGTTTTTCTTCATCTTTTGTTTTGCTGTTTTCTATACAGAGAGAAAAGGCATGCCTTGTAATGATTTGGCTACTCTCCTTCAAGGAGAAAAGATGAGTTGGAGTTCAGGCTAAAATACAGGCTCACCATATTTTGGTGGATGTTAGTCAGTTGGTTAGTTAGGGTCATATGAGAGGGAGAAAGGGAATATTAATACTATAATTTGCTCCTCTTTGGGGAGTATTTTAAATAAAAGATGTGATTCCTGTTCTGCTCCTGAAAGGAGTGATTCATGATTCTAATTTGAGGAGAGCATCCTGGATTGCAAATCTTGCTCTGCTACATGTGCAAACACTTAAACCTCCTAGCGAGGTTTTCTAGTTGTCTGGCTGTAACCTTTCTGAGGCGTTTGTCTTTAAAATTTTTTAAGAGTTCTTACAAACCTCATTTAGACCTGTGAAGTTTACACACCAGATACTGAAAGCCTATCAGCAGCAGACTGGATCTTTACCTCAGGTTCTTTTTGTAATTCAGAAGTTTTTACGATTATATTAATTTTTTAAAACATTTCTAATTCCTAGAAGTTGCTGCCTCAAATCATATTTTGTCTTCACACATCCCACGATGTACTTAAATTTACTGGAATAGATTCTGCTGTTGGTCATATCTAATTTCAAATAATACACCTACCTCATAGAGACGTATCTTTCTTACAATCAGCTATTCACTGTCCTACATCGTGGCCCCTAACAGTTGTGATACAAGGTTCTAAGACTTGAAGATTTTGGCTGGGACACAAATGAACTTTTTCTCCAGAGAATTACAAAAATTAGAGATTCACTAAATACATTCAGGGTCAAAGCTGTTCAATGAACACATTGAAAATTAGGCAGTGCAAATAGAAAAACTGTCACATCACAATGACTTGAAATTTGTTTGCTTTAAGAGGTAGCTTTTGAAATAGCTTTGGAAAAATAAGGTAGGATCAAGAGATTGTAGCTTAAAAAGATGCTGTAAAAGTGGTTTTGTTTATCTACAACATCTGTCAATGCAGGACATGTATTTCTGATTCTAGTCTGGATTTTCCTTCATATGTTTCAAAGGTTGTAGTAATTTATGTTAAGATTATTCATTGCATTCCACAGTATGGATTGCTGTTCCTGAGTAACCAGCTCATGCTTTTTGTTAAGATATGTATTTTTACATATCAAAGGCGGGCAGTGTATTCTATATTTGTATTGCCATATTTATACCACCTTTGAGTGCTTGATTCTAATTTTTCTGCTTTTGATAGCAACTTCAGTGCTAGGGACAAGGAGATTTTGAGTAGACTTTTGATTCTGTCTCAAGTATTTATTTGTTAAGATAATTCAAGAAAAAGCTCTGTTGACATTTTTAATCTAAACCAAAAATGTTAACTTTATCAGTACAGAGAAAAATCTTACAGCAGTATGAAATTTTCTTTCTTAGTATGATCATTTTGACTATACTGAAGTCCTTGTTTTGTTAGGTTAGGTTTTTTCTTTCCATAGGGATGCTTTTAGGATGGTTGCTGGAACACATTACCTAAAGTAAGGACATCTTTACAAGCTGCTAGCACAGCAATTACAATAGTCACCACCTTAAGGTTTGGACGACTGCCTTGGGGCATAGTAAGTACTCTATGTAAACAGCTGCCACATGCTGACTGTGATCCTCAACCTTACCTAAAAGGTCCAAATCATGTTTGAAGAACTTTCTGTGGAAAGGATTTTTCTTATTTGGTTTTGTTAGAAAATTAACAGCTCTTCACTGGTTTATATTTGCTCTTATGTACATAGGAATTTGAGTTCTGAAGTGAAAAAGTGGCGGCCTCAGAGTAGCATACCTGAAGGCTCCTACCTTGCAAATATGTAACTTATTTCTTCTAGGGAATAATAATAATAATAATAATAATAATAATAATAATAATAATAATAATAATAATAATAATAATAATAATAATAATAATAATAATAATAATATAATAACGTTATTGTTGTTATTATTGTTTTTATATTAGCAATAACTTTTATATAGTATTCCACAAATCTTGGAACACTATAGACAAACGATATGCCAAATTAAGAAAAAATGAAAGCAGATTAATCATTTGCCTTTCAGAGAATTTCTCCATCTTCCTTTCATAGGCTTTATTCACAAACACCTGTCTTGTACTTCAAGGACACATAGGCTGCTTCTGCCCACATTTCTGCTGATCTTTTTTCCAGTCTTTTACACTCAGCATCACTCAATTTTTTTCCATCTCCTTTCCACACTAACTTAGTGGAGATTTCACGTATTTCATTTTCCTCTTCCTCTTTTGGGCACCGCCATCCTTATGAGATCCTAGTCTGATGTTCACCTGTTTTAGGAATTTCCAGTAAAAACAATAGCATCATTTTAATTTTTGCATAAAGACAGCTTTTCTCATGACAGTTACTTCAGTGAATTACACTGTCATTATAATTTGTCACTGTTCACTGTCTTTTTTAAGGATTAAATTACTTTTAAATTACATTCTACATTTCTTCCAAACACAGCATCATACTACCATTTGAGTCGGTTCACCTGTCCCGGAATTATTCCTAAAGTAATATTAATTTCTGGTATGGAAGCCTTAAAAAGATATTATTAACAGTCTTCCTGCTTACAAAGAATAATCCCACACTGATTTTCCTCTAGATTTTTTATTTACATTGCAGACAGATAAAAGTGGCCTGTTGCTATTATATGTTGTAAAAATCTCATAAGGGAATAATTTTGTAGCAAGTTAGCATATGACGTAGTTTAACAGGAATTTCCTAAAATTATCAGTTGATATTCATAGGTCAGACTAAGAAATCTCCATCAAAGTTTTCCCTTTGTGTAACATCTATAAAACTGTCACACAGATATTCCCATTTCAACCATTGCTACCTGCTGAAGGCATCTTATTCTGTTTTGGTACATATGTGTTGGACTGCCTTTTAGTATACTCACCCTAGTTACCTGTATTTCTGACAATTTTTTTGACAGCAGCAGGAGACTTTAAAATTCCCTTTAAGAAAGGAGGCAAGATACCCCTTGTAATTCAGTTTTATGGGGCATTTTCTGTGTTTACCCTGTAGTCTCTTCCCTTCAATGCAGCTGTTCGGTTTTTATTAAATTAAATTGAAAGGTTCAAGAAGCCAAGGATCAGTTAATCTTCTGTACATATATATGTTTTGGTGCAGGATAATGTCTTAAGTCGACACTAAGCAGGATCAACAGACAGATGCTGCAAATGAAAGTATTTTAATCTTGTATGGATACACTACAGAAGCAGAATGTATATATAGACATTCTGTATCAAAGAGTGCTATGTTCAGTTTTGGAATCCTCAGCACAGGAGGGACATGGAGACCAGAGGAGGACCATGAAGATGATCAGAGTGCTGGAGCATGTCCTATAGGAGGACAGGCTGAGAGAGCTGGGCTTGTTCAGCCTCGAGAAAAGAAGGCTCCAGGAAGACCTTATAGCCACCTTCCACTACTTAAAGGGTTTGTACAGGAAAGCTGTGGAGGGGCGTTTTATCAGGGAGTGTAGTGATAGGATGAGGACTAATGGTTTTAAGCTGAAAGAGGGCAGGTTTAGATTAGATATCAGGAAGAAATGTTTCACTGTGAAGATAGTAAGGCACTGGAACAGGTTGCCCAGAGAAGTCGTGTAAGCCCCATCCTTTGAGTTGTTCAAGGCCAGGATGGATGTGGCTTTGACCAACCTAATCTAGTGGAAGGTGTCCCTCCCCCTGACAGGGAGGTTGGAAATGGATGACCTTTGACGTCCCTTCTGACCCAAAACATTTAATTGAGCTATGTTTTTCTGCTGTAAGGTCAGTAGCTGAATGATGGATGCTAGGACCCAGTTAGAGGGTAACTCTGAATTTCAGCATGATGCATCTGTAAAAAAAACTAAACAATTCCAGATCCCTCAGGAAGGTATTTTTCAATAAAGATAAGGAACTATCATTGCATGTTTCAAATTTATGATGATGTGTGCAGGTACAGAGACTCATGCATGTGAACGAGATCCCGAGAAAAGCAATCTATTTTAAAACAGAGTTTTTAAAAGCTCTATTTAGTTAACATACGTAAATGGAAATGCAAAGGGGATAGAGTATTTTTTCACTGACATATGTTGGGGGCAAGTAAGTACCAAGACAGGATAAAAATTAGTAAGACAAATTGTCAAAACATCAAAGGAAGTCAAATTTGCAGTGAGTAGGTTTAGATCAGAAATTAGAAGGTTCCAACCGATCTAAGGAGTGAATCTCAGAAGTTCCTGTAATCTTAAAATAGAGCAATAGATGCAAGAGACCAAATCGGTTTTAGATGATGCCTTATGAGGATTTAGAAGGGATTAAGGAAGTAAGTAGGAAAAATCTCAGAGATGTAGATTTGCACCTGCATTATGAAGTTTTAGACTTATAAGGTATTGTTATTTATTTGTATTTACATGGGCAGGGCAAAGGGTTTTTTTTTTTTGTTCAGGCATCTTTTTGGTGTAAGAAAAGAACTGGGATGATGTTTTGTTGCCTTGCAAGCACAGAATAGTCCACAACTAAGGAACATATGTAGACTGTCCTGTTGCTCCTGTTGAATCCCAAATTTAGTTGAATGTTTGGCTTGTATGGTCTGTTCAGTTTTAAAGCAATTACTGGATTTTACTTTCAAGGATTAGTTTTTTCTTTCAAGCACCTTTTGTTTTAAAATTATAATCTTTTCTAAAATGTAAAATAGGCAATATTCCCTGGAGTCATCCAGGAGGTGAACTTCACAGATTTTTAACTGTTGCATTAAATTTATACATTGGTCATGTCCTGAATTCCTCCTGCTCTCTTTTTGTGCAGTAGGATGTTTGTAGCTTTTAGTCTTTCCTACAGGTCTTACATTTAGTAGAGGATGTTGAGAAAGATTTATGGACTCTGAAAACATGTAGAAAAAAAATGAGTTTACTTGGAAATATGAGAATCTTATTTTGTTGCTTGCAACTTTGAGAACTAGGCTCACTGACTTGGGTGATCCATGTTGGCACTGTTTCTTCCACTCAAGATGAACTGAAGTTCCTGTACTTCAGGAGATTTAGAGACTATCATACATATTATTCACTCTTTCTAAATTTCCGGAATACATATTTCCAAGTTAAAAATTACCTTCTTTAATAAATCAAATCTTCAACAAGCTCTTTGAGATTTACTTATGCCATAGGTACCTGGATTCAATTTAAAGCTTAGCAAACTGGAAGCAATTAGCTGCATGTCTTAGTGAAAACCAGCCTCAAGAATCTCATGGTCTTCAATATTTGATGATTCTTTCTGCAGATAAATCAACAGGTCTCACCTTTTCTTTTTTCTATATGAACATCATAATTAAAGAGATTTTCTGTTTAAACTTTAAAATGCAGTATATTGAAGTAAACATTATACCCCATAGAAGGGCATAGTATATAATAAATTTTCTTTGACATTATATATGAATCTTTTTGTTGTCCTAAATCTGAAGAAATACAGGTTTTTATTTTATTCCATGGAAAACTATGAAATATATATATAAATATTTTATATATATATATTATATAATATATATAATCTTATATATATATTATAAATATATATATAGTTTTGACATATCTTACATTAATATTGCAGTAATGTTTTAATTTGTATGCTTACCTAGTTAATTTTATTAATATACTGTCATTGATAGTCATAGAACAATATATTCCAGTATTTTACTTAGTATAACTATTTTGATTTTTTGCATATGGATAAATTTTTCTTAGATTACAAAGCTGTTTAAAAGTAAGCATTTATAATTAACATGAACCACATTTAACCTTGTCTCTGTGGGAGGAAAACTAGGACATTATGCGCAAAACAATAGGTAAGAGGAAAGCAGGACAATGTTCTATTTCAAAGCATCGCAGAAATACCTGTTATGTTATAGGCATACAAACCAGCCAGTGTCTTGCACCTCCTCTTCTCCATTAGTGGTATCTGAAAACACTTTAAGGAGTTAAATACATTTGAGAGCAGAGGAAGAAAAAGGGATCCGCAGATGCAGGAAGCTTTTTTCCCCTCTTGCAGACTTATGCTGATAATTGAAGCTTCATAACTTCATAAGAGTTATCTCTCTAATTTAGGGGGTTTATTTTCCGGTTGATACGTGTAGGGTTTTCTGCAGGTGAGCCACAGGATCAGTTCTGGGTCAGGATGCATCTGCTTAAAGCTCCCAGCACATCAAGAGGAAGATAGATGCCTATGATTGGAGGGAAACATGTTAGACAACTGCTCCCTAAGGCTCTAGTGTTCATAGTAATTGTTAAATCATTTACACTGTACATTAGCAGAAGCAATATAGCTACAGTAAATGACTCGCACATATCTGCTGCATTGTATTTACAGTAGAGAGATGGTGACTGCCAAGTTTCATAGGTGCTGATAAAAGCAATGCACTATTTTAAGTAATCTCATTCTACTTTACAATGTCTGGACCTAGCAGAGATTCTAAGAAAAATACTGCAAAACCCACTTCAAAAAATAACTCTGCTTTAGTATAATTGGCGTGAAAATACAACCATTTAAGTGGATGCTTTAACATTGCGCTCTCCTTAAATTCTGATTTCAGTGGTTTAGATTTATTGTATAGTCTATTCATTCTTTAGAAGCACGATAGGGGCTTAATTCATGTTTCATAAAATATACAAGGTTACAATTTCTAAGCAGCGTTTTAAGAGGTTTTTCTGAAGAAGAGGCAGTAGATTTGTAAGGAAACAGAGAAATTAACTACCATGATAATAGTGCCAGGTATAAAATTATATATATCTTAGCAACTAGCTTTATTAGTTTTGATTTATACAAGGTTTGTCTCATGATAATATGATACTTCAGTACAATCATGAAATGCTGCTTTGTTCTGCTATTCTGCTTCTCCAGCAATTGTTTTAAATATTTCAATTTTGCTTACCTACATTGTATAATCCAACAGATATATAGAAATTCTTTGATTGTGCTAATGTCCTTGTTTAAATCTGTTGAGTTGCAATCATCTACTTAGATGCAAGGTCCCAGTACTGCAAGTAAGTTTATACGACTACAAGCATATGTCTCCACAAAGTCATTTCCAGGACCATATCTAGGAAGTGTTGAATCATGACTTAAGAAACATTAGTAGCTGCTGCATTTGCAATAGATGCTAACTGTGTATTCAATACTTTGCAAAACATAGACAAAAGCCTGCTACCGGTCCTGTGTTTGCCCTTCAGTTAGAACTGCATATTTCTATTCACGTAGCTTTTCTCTTCATAGCATCTAGATACTCTTCCTATCCTTAGGTACCAGTATAGAACATGGAATTATGAGCAGATACAAAAGGTTTTACTTGTGTGCAATTTCCAAACTGTATTCTGATTCTGAAAAGGTATATATAATAAATATGTGAATAATGAGAGATAATACCATTCCCAGACTTTTGAAGCCTGTGCATGATCATTTGAAGTCATTATTAGCAATTGTAAACCTAAAACAGAATTGTAGCTATCTAGACCTAGCAAGCTGAAACAGTAGTATGACTAATGTCTGAATGTCAATTAAAATTAAAAAATAAGCTGAGTTGTTAAAACTATTATTTTTCATGTTAACAGAAATCATGTTACTCTTCCTAGGAAAACACCCATCTTGGGAGTTTTGATTCTCAAAAATAAAAATAAACCACATTGATTATGGAAAGCATAAAAGTATAGTTTGCAAAGTAATCTGTTAGCAAGGTAAGGAACTTTTTGTAATATTCTTAAGCTAATGCAGCACTTAATAATCACAAAAGTGGACTTAGACTATAGAAAATGAGCTTTCCATTTACATTTGAGGAAGATTTAAGGAACATTTACTGATTATCATCTGCTACTATCACTTAGCAAGAACTAAACTGTTTAATTCCTTATTTGATTTAGCTTTTTTCATAACAAAAGTCTTTTCCAATCAGAATATGCATTCCAGTTCATATTACTGAATGGCATGCCTGACTGGAAAGGGTCAAACAATTTCTAAATTGCTGTTTAAAAGTGAAATGTGAAAAAACCCGTCAAAAACAGAAGGTGGAATGACTTGATTCTTCACCTGCCAAGGTTGGATGCGTTGAATTTTAAATAGAGTTTTAATATTATGTTCAAAGCTTTTCTCTGTTCTTGCTTTATTACAAGCTGCAAGCTGGTATGTTTTTATTCTTCTTGAAAATGTTAGTCAGAAGATAACATAGTCCTGGCCCTCTAGCTTCATCCTTTTATTGCCTTCTTTATAGATTCATACTGTGTAGCACAAGCTAAAAGGGCAGATGCATAATCTGGGAAGTTTTCCAAATTCAAGGTACTTAACACAATGCATTCAGTGTATGCATTGTGAGATCTTGTTAGTCTATCAGAAAAATGTACCAAGGCCGAACACATATTCTGACCTTGTGCACAATGGTTTGCATCTTGACCTGCTACTCGATTCATTTCTTTGTTCCTGATCTAATGAATGGTTTTAATTTTTTTTCAGAAATAATATATTTAGAATTTAATTTTTGCATGAGTAGTGATATTAGATTTAAGTTCTAGTGCCAAAATGATGCAAATATTCTATAAACAATTCCCATGTCTGAGGTGATTTTCTGTGAGTCTATCAGATTTTGTTGAATCCCGAAAACATTGCCACAAATAGTGCTCTCTCTCTCTTTCTCCCTAATGATCTAGCATCTTAATGACAGTTGGAAAATAATTTGAGAACTGTTTCTAATCACAAGTGCCCTTAAATTATTCTTCCACTAGTCATCAAAAGGGAGGGTGATTCAAACACATGTATGTCTGGCTGATGAATAGACATTAGTTTGTCAGTGATTTGATAACCTAAATGAGAAAATTAGGAAGCAGTCATGAACTATGTATAACCACCGATTCTACAAACAGAATTTAGAATTTTGAAGTAGTACTCTCCATCTTCCATAGAGAAATACTTTAATATGATATTTGTCAATTTTATTTATATATTTTAGATTTTATGCCATTAGTTATTCATGGGTATGAACACAAGAACAGGCTGTATGCAGATGTAAAGAAAATAAAGATTTGGTTTTAAAGATACTATGAGGAAAGGCTGAGAACTGGGCCTGTTTGAGCCTGGAGAAGAAATGGCTTTGGGGGGACTTAGTAGTAGCTTGTCCATACCTACAAGATTTTTAGTCAGAAACTGAGCCAACCTCTTCACAGCAGTGCAAGGCAGGATGATAAGAAAACGGACATAAACTTAATATGGTTGGACTAGAAGATCCGATGGGTCCCTTCCAACCTGGTTGTTCTGTGATTCTGTGATTAAGTAGGGCAGGCTTTGACCAGAAAAAAAGAAAATTTTCCTCTAGGAAAATAATTAAGTATTGACCCAGATGACCTGTGAGAGCTCTGGCCTGACTAGACAAAGCCTCGAGCAATCTAGTGTAAAATCAGTGTAGGCCCTTCTTTGAGCTGAACTGGAGACCTATTGAGGTCCTTTATCACCTGAAGGATTCTGTGGTCCTATGGTCTACAAAAGTGTGTGGAGAAGATAGAAGCAAGAAAAAGTCCAATAGTCTAGACATTTAGAGGCATCCTGTGGGTAGATATTACTGTTTTGTAAACATATGAATCTGAGAGTGATGAGAATTTGTTTTAATGAAAGAACAGCACATCCAATGCTACTGCCTAATCTGGTAGAAATCCAAAAAATAAAGGATGTTGGTACTGAATTTTAAACTTTTGAACATGAGACAAATATTATCATATTTGGTTTTGCGTGATATGGAGTATTTATTTAAATGTGATCCATTGCTGTAATTTCCTTCAATATGATGATTGACCTAAAAGGCAATGACAGCTTGGTAGATTTAGCCTAGGTCAACAATCAAAATCAACATTTAAAATCTCTGAAATTGACTTCAATTGAAGTGTAAAAAGCAAATGGCTTAATGAAAATCTTAATCCATTCTTTATTTCTTTTAAGGATTAGGTCTTTCTGGAAGAATGGCACCTGCAATTACACTGATAGGATAAAATGGGATAACTTTACAGTGCTTTTCACTCTTCAGGTTTTGGAATAATGACTGAGGGTTTTCTGGTAGATTTTTTTAATTAATTTTCTACTTATAGCTAATTAGGGATATTGAGGTTTGTGGGTTTTTTTTCAATGAATACTAGAACGGAATCTGGAGTAGATGTCCAAGCATAAAGTATCTCAAAGTCAGTATTTTAAACATTTCTTGGTCTCTATTGTGCTATAAGAACACCTGAAATTACCTCATTTTTCTAATTCTTTATGTGGCTATCCCAAATTGCAATGTGAGTTAAAGATTCATAAAAGTCTAAATTATTATCTCCACCAGAGTTTCTCATCTTTTATTCTCATGACCTCTAAGAACTTTCAAGACGTTTTTCAGCTTTATTTGGCTTCCCGAGCCTTCTCCATCACCACTGCATCTATATGAACATCCACCAACCACTTTAATATGTCCTTTCTGCTTCAGTTTTTGTTACCTACATTATTAATTCTGATTCCTGTATGATACAAGGCCTGATTTTTCTTGTATATTTGCAAAGTACTTAGCACACAGCAAAATACAGGCAGGCAGCATAAAAGAATAACATCTGGAAACATTATTTCTCTTCCTTTCTGCAACCTTTTCACATTGGCTTATGTTTGCTTTTTATTTTTTCATTTACTGAATTTTTCATATACTTCTTTATTAATGTATTTGAGAGTAAAAATAAAGTAATATGTTTAAGACATTTTGTTAAGGATAAAAGTTTAGTCTTCAGGCTTGATATTACCAAAGGTTTTACTGTAAAAATTTTCTGATTAGTAAAATGTGAAACATACATTAGAATCTAACATGCTATTCTCAATAGCATGAGCGACAAAGCTGGTGAACAGGCCTTATGAGGAACGGCTGAGAGAGCTGGGGTTGTTTAGCCTGGAGAAGAGGAGGCTGAGAGGAGACCTCGTTGCTCTCTACAACTCCCTGAAAGTAGGTTGTAGAGAGGAGGGAGCTGGCCTCTTCTCCCAAGTGACAGGGGACAGGACAAGAGGGAATGGCCTCAAGCTCCGCCAGGGGAGATTTAGGCTAGACATTAGGAGGAAGTTTTTCATGGAAAGGGTCATTGGGCATTGGAATAGTGGTTGATTCACCTTCTCTGGATATGTTTAAGGGATGGGTGGATGAGGTCCTGAGGGGCATGGTTCAGTGTTTGATAGGAATGGTTGGACTCAATGATCCGTTTGGTCTCTTCCAACCTGGTGATTCTATGATTCTATTATTCTAATTAAAATTGATTAGCAGAATATTTTTATGTAATCCAGTATATTTTTCTTGTTCTAATTGCCATCAGTATTCCTTTAATTTGTACTTAGTCCTGATTGATTTTGAGTAACATAAATACAAGCTCTTATTGTATTAGATTTTGAGATTGGGAGGGGGAAAGGCAAGGGTTAATATTAAATAACTATCAGAGGTTTAATAAAATGCAAATAATTGAATTTTTCTGACATCCTGTTTGTTCACTGCTTCCAAGTGTAACCTGTTTCACAAGGGTGCAAAACAAATTCCCAGGAGGAAAAATCTTTACATGTAGATATATGCAAATAATTATGTTGTTTCAGAAAAAAAAAATTAATTTGTTCAAAATAAAAATACAAATCAACATATTGTCTTCAAATAACTTTTTTCATGTGAGTTTCTAAATATTTTTTGTGATATGGCCTCAAGCTCCGCCAGGGGAGATTTAGGCTAGAAATTAGGAGGAAGATTTTCACACAGAGGGTCATTGGGCATTGGAATAGGCTGCCCAGGGAGGTTGAGTCACCTTCCCTGGAGGTGTTTAAGGCACAGGTAGATGAGGTCCTGAGGGACATGGTTTAGTGTTTGATAGGAATGGTTGGACTTGATGATCCGATGGGTCTCTTCCAACCTGGTTATTCTATGATTCTATATCATCCATGCCATTTTGAGATAGTACATAAAAAACCCTAACTCTAAGTCGATTAATTATTGTACCAGACTGCTTTGCTTTATAGTGTTACACAAACTTAATTAACTTTTCATCTTTTATTTTAGCTTATAGTATATTCTTACTTCTTGTTTTTCTCCCCACTGAACATGAATTAAACTATCCAGAGGTAAATGTGTGCAACTTTAAGTATTTTGAGCATTTCCTGTATATTTTGAGTGGAAAATTTAATAAATTGATAAGATGGGTTTGTCACCACACAGAGAGCATGTATTTGTTCCAAATCATAAAGTGGGGCAAGCAGCTACTTTATATAGCATAATATTTTACTTCTGTTGCTCTAATTAACCATGGCCATGCATTTTTCTGGTTTTGTAATATGATTGGTGTTTGTATTTAAATCGGACAGTTTATTAGGACAGTAAGTAGTTCAATATTCTTTTGATCTCTTGGGTTATAACCTATCACTGTTGATGTGAAACATCAGATGTCTGCAATAAGGCACTGAATCATAGAATTGAAGAATAATTTGAGTCGGAAGGGACCTTATAGGAATCCCTCCAATAAAAAGAAGGATGGTTGTAAGGTATAGGCAAGTGCATGACTACCTGTAGAAACATCCAGTGCACAAATTTTCCTATTGATTTATGTAGGATTACTAATATGGAAGTCTATTTCTAAGACTGTATTTTCCCCTATTATTGCATAATTATTTCCTGTTATTACCACAGATTAAAAATTGCAATTTATCTATTTTTTCCTGTTTCTAAAGTTTAAACTGTTTTCTTTTTTATCTTTTGGCTGCCCTGATTATCTCTATGGATATTACTTTAGAACTCCTCAGGTCTCCTTAAAGCTGCCCCTATCTCTGCCAGTACTGTTCCTGTTTTATTTCTTTGTAGTAGACTCTGCAAGGCTTGGGACATTTTTTTATATTTTTCTTTTAATCATGCAGATCACAATAATTAAACTCAGTCAAAATAACTTAAATTGATTTTCAATCAATAGAATTAAATCTGTCTCTACCTTTAGTGAGGCAAGTCACAAAAGAAATTCTTGTGTAAATTCCAAGGAGCTCCAAATTAATTTCTGTTATCACCTATCTACATGGGCTGATGTTAGGTACTGGATATATGGGGTATATTTGTAGCTGCTCTTTAAATGACAGCTTGTGCCTTCTCATGTTTTGCACAGGCTTATGAGCATTTCAGTCCTGAATGTGAATCAGTGGTTATATTCTCTAGTGTTTTAGCTATTAGAAGCTACCCAGTCTTTCAAATTATTTATAAAGACTGTGGACAAATGCATTCCATCCTTTAACAATCCTGAAGGTTATAGTAGACTGCTTGACTTTCTTAGTAGTCTTTCTTAGTAGAGAATTTATAATCAGAGAAGTCAGTAAAACAAGTGGAAACAAATTTCTGTTTATTGACACTGGTTGATTTACAGTATACAGGCACATAAAAATTAATTTTAACTTTTCATACATTTTGCATCTGATTGCCTCAATTTTCATTGTGTTGGATGTATTAGCAATCTGTTCAAGCTTAGTGGGCGTCAATAGTAATTACTTTTGAAAAGACAGTATGTGGGGCTGCTTCATTTTTGAAAATTCTTGGTATTAGATCAGGGTGCTTATTACAGACACTGTGTGAAAAACACAGTAAGTGTATGGGCAATTCATAAGGGCCAAATGAAGGCTTCATATTCTTTGAGACACATTCAGAAAATGTTTCACAGGAGACTATAAGGGCATGGGAGCAGGGGAAACTCAAGTTTTCAGTTTATTTGCAGTGAAAAGTTTGCTTTCACATCACTATAAGCATTCCTTGAAGAACTGGGTGAATGGCATCATCAAGGCCTGAAATTTTAATATTTACTTAAGATAAAAATATTGGTTACTACAATGCAATGAAGCATAGGTAGAAATAAAGATTTAATATCTTCCCCCCTCTCAAAAATGTAGTAAACTCATATGAAATACTCCATCCTGACAAAGTTACATGGGGTTTTGGGTTTGTTTTTTATTTTTTGGCAGTGGAGGCTGACTAAAAAACTTTGTGATTCAATAGAGGGAGAAAAATTCATACTTTCAGAACATGGAGCTGAAAGACAGAATATTTCTCAGGCATTACATATTCAATAAAGACTACATCTGGAAGTGATGTCCACTGTCAGCTCTTTTTACAGGAATGTAACATAGCTCTTAAGTTCTGTTTAGCTATGGAAATAATGGATGTGGAGAGATGAGCTACTAGAATTGTGTTGCCATCTCCATGTTGAAGTTTAATATCATCTGACTGTGAAACACAAATTTCTCAGAGAAAGGAGTGCCTTCCTACTTCTATGTAGACCGAACTGTAGTGGAATTTCATAAAGTTTTCTAATTACCACTCGGAGGCAAATGAAGCAATGCTCAGTAATTAAGATTATCTCATAACCATCCCATGTTGAGCACAGGAGGAGTTAGAATAATAACATATGCAGAAAGCAAGAATTTACATATATATTTTTTTGCAAGATTCATTTTGAATACTTCAAGTTGGAGGCTATATGGCACGTACCTTTTTAACTTGAGAGTTTCTAGAGATGACTTAATTCTTGAGCCAACATGAGCAGACTTGATAGTACAGATGGCTTTTGCTCTTGCAGGAGACAGTTCTTGAGAGGTCACACTTCTGTGCTCTGCCAGGCTGCAATTTTCATGTGTTTAACAGGGTTAGAGGTCTATTTAAAGATGTACCTGAACGAATAGTTTTGTAGACAGAACTTTATAGTTTTTATGCTGCTGTAATTAAAGGAATGATTGCTAGCTATTGGAGGCTGTATAAAAACACACCTCAACCTGCTACTTGCTGTTAAAGTTGGGGGTTTTTTTCAGATTAGTCAGTAATGTATTACATTGCAACTTCACATCAAATCAGAACACTCTTCTTATAAAAATCATATGAATAAAAAAAATCTTAGCTTATACACTAACACCAATGATCGGAAGCAGACAGGTGCTGTCATTTTATTAATGTGCTTCCTAGAGATTTTGGGAAGCTTTAAGCATAATGCCAGTTGGTGATCACTGCAATTCAAAACGTGCAAGGGAAAATAAAGGCATTGTGAGATTATTTTTAAAATTTAAGTCAATGGTCTAGAAATAACCTTATAACTTCTTGTTCTGCTTGGAAAAAATCTAATCTAATGCTGCTGAGTGAAGCTGATTGAGGAGTTAATTGCTCTTATGTAACACACACTGTATAACACTGGCAGGTTTTGAAAACAGTTTGGTCCTGTTGCCCCTTCCTTCTTTGTTGTTCTGTTTACTGTGCCCAGTTAATGTGCTCTTGTGCCATAATAATCTCTAGCTAAATGGTAATTGCTCTATTGACAGCACTACTGTACATTTTTGACACATCATTATTCATACTTAACCACTTGACCTGGAATAAATGTTAAAGCAATTACTACTGAGAGCTTTTCTATGAGAAAATTGAGGCAAAGTTTAAAGATAATCAAAATGCAAAGCTGATCATGATAGCAACTAGAAAAATGGCAAAGCCTATTAAACAGATTTTTATTAGCCAAGTAGATGCCAGTAGATATTATCTGGTAATTTAGTCTTATTAAAAAGAAAATAAAGCAGCTAATTGTTTACTATTCTGGAACTTATTCCAACTTGCAATTTGCAACTGAAATTAAGCTCTATGTGGCTCATCTATTTTGTCACATTGAAATATGAAAATCATTTGGTACAAAGCACATCTGCTCAGTCCTTTCCATCTTACTGGCAAATCCTCATTTAGTATGTTTCATACCTGTTGAGGCATTACAGCACCAATATTTTATATAGTTGTCTCTTACAGATCTTGTATCTTCAGCTCTTAAAAGCCATACTTAATATTTTTCTCTGTTATGTATACCTTTTACAGCAGCAAAAAAAAAATCTGAATGTAATCTGTTGTTGATGTGGAGACTTTATAGGGAATTTGGAAATGGAGAGGGACAGAGTTATTGCTATATACAAATCTCCCAGACCAGTATTTTATTTTGATAGTTAATTGCATATTTGTTCTAGTTGTGTTTGTATTCTAAAAGGAAAGTTAAATGTTCTCCAGTTTAGTTGTTTAAAAGGTGACATTTACACTGATCGCAAATCATTTCACAAGATTCAATTGCAGCACAATGCCTTCAGTACAGTGCTTACAGTGAAAGCTGTAATTATCAAAGAATGCCAAAAGACATCAAGAAAGCTTTAAAGGGATAGTGTAAGCTTTTACTGCCCCCGTCTGAACTATGAGGCTTGCTTGGAAACCACCATTAGGATGCAGAATACTGATTGTTGATATGTCACTATTGCTGTCATGGGAGAACTGTTATAAGGGCCAGAAACTTATAGTGGTTTTTGTATTAATGAAGCTTTTCCACACTTAATGAAAGCAAAGAAAGATTGGTGTTTTTCAATTAATGAAATATTAAGAACAAGGGAGGAAATCTTTTCTTTTCATGCCAATCCACATTCAGAACAGCAATAAGGACTTCTGCAGCTGTGCTTTATCAGGCACATAAATCCTTTTTGTATGTTGTAAAGCTTTCTCTCAACTCCCTATTAACTACTTCAGTATACTATATGGCTATCAAACTGATAAAAGATTGTTCAGAGGACATTTAATAGCTTAATTCTTAAACTTTAAGTCCTGCTTAATGGACGCAGAGCCAAAAGTCCAGTTGTGTGCCATAACGTTCATTTTTTTGTAGACCAAGAATCTTTTTAGCTCAACAAGCCCCGATTCAGGATTTTAATGCATATCTTTTATGGTGATGGGTGATTATGTCATAATTTCCAGACTGCATTTTCATTAATACAGATAATCTTTCATAAGGGGTACTTTTTGCTATTAACTGAAAGAATGCACAGTCTATAGAACAGTAAACAATTAGCAGCTTTATTTCAGCAAAGGCAGTTGTACACAGTAATTCCAATTACGCCATTTCAATTTCCTTTTTTTTAAATAGAATTATCCATCCTCTTCTTCTTACCAAACAGAAGGGAGCATAGTATTTCGTATGTGTTCCTCAGAGACAATTAAAGAAAAACAACTGCAATCACCAATATACTATTATTGCCTATCAGTCTACATTTTAGTGGCAAAGATAGCTTAACAGGTAAAGAAAGTAATTACTAATGTTAGATTTCATTTGCTTTAAAAAAGAAATAATAAGATTACTTATTAATGTACCGAAATTTTTGTACAATAATATTCAAGTCTGGCCCTCAGGAATCCCAGATCCTGGAGGGAAGAAAGTTTGGAGAAAGGAAGACTTTCCCTCAGTCAAGGAGGGAAGAAGGAGTAAACTGCAATGAGGTCCCTCTCAGTCTCCTCCAGGCTGAACAGACTAAGTGACTTCAGCTGCTTCTCATATGATTTCCCCTCTAGACCCTTCACCAACTTTGTGACCCTTCTCTGGGCATTCTCCAGTAGATTGATATCTTTTTTATACTGCACTGCCCCAAACTGCACGTAGTACTCAAGATGGGGCCTCATCAGTGTGGACTAGAGTGGGACAGTCACCTCCCTCCATGGGCCCTGATTGGATACATCCACGATCACTGGGAGAACTGGCAGACTGAAGCACAGGAAGTTGTACCCAAAACATGAAGAAAAAATTCTTTACTTCAAGGTTGTCAGAGCACTGGAACAGGCTGCCCAGGGAGTTTGTAGAGTCTCCTTCTCTGGAGATATTCAAAACCCACCTGTACACTTTCCTGTGCAACCTTCTCCAGGTGAACCTGCTTTAGCAGGGGGATTGGACTAGATGATATCCAGAAGTCTATTCCAACCTCACCTAAACTGTGATTCTGATATTCTTTATTGAGATTTGTTGAGTTTTCCAGCTTTTGAGTCTTTCTTGTTATATTTTCGACCCCTAATCCTGGACCAGCTCTGCCAGAAAACATTAACCTGTTTGAATTTTTTCTAGATTTTTCTGAGGAGAAAGGGAGTAGGAGGAAAGGCCTATAAGGCTGAAACTGTCTCATGAATTCCACTTTTTAGGAATTTAAGGAAATCTACAAATTTAACTATAAATTTGTAACAATTGCTGACACTGGAAATAGCCTGAGTTCTAAAATACTCTTGTTGAATTGCTGTACCCATACAAAAAAAAGTTCTTAGATTATTCACAGTAATGTGTAGCCAGTACCTAACCTGACTTGGCAGATTCATATCATCTTTGTTCAGTACAGTTCTGGGAAGAGTTTGCCCTGTCTGAGACTTTGCTACAATACTAGAATGGCAAATAAAAAGAAAAGGTAATTTCTCAATCTTACAGAAGATTATGTGGAAACACATTAACACTACTGTGTTAACAGAGATCCTGCTGCTTTTAAAAATTATTGTTTGGAAGGCAGTAGGAGAGAATTATGAAGACAGGGAAATCAGGCTCTCCTCAGAAGAGGATGCAAGCACAACACGGTGTAACTAGCGCTGCTTAACTCCTCTAGGTTTTATCAAATCCTTCTTTGTAAAAGGTGTTGCACGTTTCCAAATATGATATTTTAATATTCACATCAGGTTCAATAAAATAATTTGCTGATTTGCTTACAGGCTTGGAAATCACATGAACAATAAGCAAACATAGGGAAATATATAAACTGTAGATTTAGCTGTTGGAAGTATGAAGCGAAGAAAGGTGTTTGTTTACTCATGCAGCTTTTTTTTCCATTGTTGTAATGCTAGGATTATGATTATTTTGGGGTATATCTTTCCCAATCTCAAGCATTTGCTGAATTTATACTCATGTTAACTGTACACCTGTGTATATTTTATAAGGGTATTTCTGAGTCAAATCTGTTGCAGGTTTCAGGATACTAGTTGTCAGTGAACAAAAACCTACTGATTCAATAAATAAATAAAACCACAAGGAAAATAGGCCACAGATGTAGGTCTCTGCTACTTGTACAGCAGAACTATATCCCTAAGTACTTTTGGTGTTTTGTCCTCAGTAGCGCTCTTCAAGGCTTTGCAGCATAGCAGTTAGCAGTTTTGCCTATCTTCCAAATAGATTTCTGTCACACTGGAAAGAAAAATAAAGTATTGGTAGTGAGATACAGTCAGATCAAAAGCTGAGTGAGGATGGGAGTATGGTGGGATGTGGAAGGGAAGACCACAGGACATTTTGCTTCCTAGCTAGACAGAGAGAGCAAACAGCTTTGGGTAAAGGAGGAATGGATGTTGGTGAGAGATTGAGGGACAGAGAGCCCTGGTGTTACAGAAGGGAGGTAATAGGAATGTACACAGATGTCAGACAAGGGACCGTGAATTGACCATTGTGGGGATGAGTAAATAAGAAACTCTGGAATTCACTAGGAGTTTGGCAGTACAGAATCCCTCAAGCTGTGTATATTAACGTCTCTGATAGAGTTAGCTAAACACGTGGCTTTCAGACAACCTACAGAGGACAGATCCAAGCAAAGGTCTTCTCATATATGCAGTGCATACTGCTGCCTTGTTTAATGATATGCTTACACACGTGCACAAGGTTTTGGTTTAGAAAAATGAGTTTCTGAAAGAGAATGTGGCTAGTTGGCTTGATTGCATATCTACAGTGTGATTTGGTACTGTCGTCTCATCAGTTTGTGTGAAAGCTCTACTAGAAATAGCAAAACCCTGCAGCACAGCCAGTGTTTTCGAAGATGGAAGGATTAGTTTTACTGTTCTTTCTTGCCCACAGAAATTTTCAACCTATGATCTCCTATCATAAATATTTTATTCAGAGGAATGCCATATGGATCTAGACCAATCTTTAAAATTTTTTAATGCCAAGTAACACTTTCAGCAAGAGTGTAAATAAAATTATTCTCCTAGGCCGCATGCCTCATACTGTTCAAAGATTAAGTTATGCTGAGTTTTTTCATACCAACTGGATAAGGATTTACTAGAGAGGTGGCACTTTTCAGCAACAATAAATTAAACATTACATACATACCAATTTTACAAAAATGACGATCATTCCAGAATAAGAAAACTGGATTATCATTTTAGAATCATAGAATATTTAGGCTTGTAAAGGACCTTAAAAATCATCTAGTTTCAACCCCCCTGCCATGGGCAAGGGCATTCCACTAGACTAGGCTGCCCAAGACCCCATCCAACCTGGCCTTGAACACCTCCAGGGATGGGGCAGCCACAACCTCCCTTGGCAACATGTTCCAGTGCCTCACCTCTCTCATGGTGAAGAAATTCTTCCTAATGTCTAGTCTAAATCTGCCCCTCTCCAGTTTATACCCGTTCCCCATTGTCCTAACACTACAAACCTTCATGAACAGTCCCTTTCCAGCTTTCCTGTAGGCCACTTTCAAATACTGGAAGGTCGCTAGAAGATCTCCACAGAACCTTCTCTTCTCTAGGCTGAACAAGCCCAACTCTCTCAGCCTGTCCTCATATAGGAGTTTCTCCAGCCCTCTGATCAGCTTCATAGCCCTCCTCTGGACCCATTACAACAGTTCCTTATCCTTTTTACGCTGAGGATTCCAAAACTGGATACAGTACTCCAGATGATATCTCATAAGAGAGGAATAGAGTGGCAGAATCACTTCCCTTGACCTGCTGGCCATGCTTCTTTTGATGCAGCCGAGGATATGGTTGGCCTTCTAGGCTGCAAGTGCATACTGCCCACTCATTTTAAGCTTCCCTTCAACCAGCACCTCTAAGTCCTTCTCTGCAGGGCAGCTTTTGATCATGTCATCCCCGATTGTGTACTGAAAATGGGGATTGCCCTGACCCATGTGTAGGACCTTGCACTTGGCCTTGTTGAAGCTCATGAGATTCTCACAGGCCCACTTCTCCAGCCTGTTCAGGTCCCTCTGGATGATATCCCGTCCTTCCTGTGTGGCAACTGCACCACTTAGCTCGGTGTCATCTGCAAACTTGCTGAGGTTGCACTCAATCTTGCTGTCAATATAATTGATAAAGATATTAAACAGCACTGGTCCCAGTAAAGATCCCTGGGGGACACAACTTGTCACTTGTTGTATTTTTTTTTTTAAACTGTTGCTATAGCAGGTGTTAGCTGGGCATTCTGCATTCATTGGCTTCCTATATTGTGCATAACATGGATTAATTGGAGTGATATTAAAATGCTGTATTATGTGCAGTAATCAGAAAGCAAGTATATGGCAAAACTCTCATTTCACTGACATGAATGCAGAAAAATGCTATCTCCCTGCACTTGTCACAGGACACTGCAATAGCGCTTAATGATCTTACCTATGTAACCAACTTTGAAGAAGTGACAAATGCATTACAGTCTTTGATATTATTTGTTATGATGTCTTCTAACGTTATAATTACAAATGTACTTCAGAAAATGCTGTTCTCAATTATTTAGTATAGACTCTGAAAATCGAGCTGGAAAACTACCAGAAATCTTGCTATGCAGTTGGCATCCAGAATAAGGCACCTTGAACCAATAGCACATTTTTTAATTTAGATACTGGGTAAGTGATTGGCTGAACACTGAAGATGGCAGATCTGGAAACCTCCAGATGTGCACATCAGGTTCTGCATGGGTTGATTTCCATTGCTTTGGTTGCTTGCAGAGACATGCCAGAAACTTGGAGAGGTACCTGCAGATTGCCATAATGGATCCTGAGCGCTTTAATTTTTAAGTGCATTAGGAACAAGAAATATAGCTTATTTAAAAAAAAAAACCTATATTTTTTACTTTTTGCTGTAAAATATGTGGAAAGCTGAAAGCTTTCTTACAAAGAGCTGATATATGAGTGTTCTAAGTACATCAACTGAATATATAGATCTGTACTATCTGTATGAACGAAGCATTGTACACAGTAATGCGCAAGCATCTTTAATGAGTACACAATACGTGCATTGGGGTCATGTTCCTAAGTTTTATCTTTTAATTTCAGCATGGTGGCAACAACTAAAGAAAGCAACCAAATTGTTGCCATGTTTTCTTTCCTTCTTTTTGAAGACCATTAGTGTGATTACAAAGTGATACTGATACATTAATACTCTCTGAACAGAGAAAAATCTATGTCATTTAAGAACCATAAACATTAGTCTCATTTTTAATTGATTGATCCTGTTGTTATCACAAGCAGTGGAAGGTGTTGAAAGTATAAAGAATTTGTGTGATTAGGGATAAATTAATTAGGATACATATTAATTCTGTGAAATACTAGGGATGCTAGAGGAAGTGCCTTGCTTTGTTACAGTTTTCAGCAGAAATATAGGTCAAAGATATTGATTGGAGTTCATTTTAGAACATTAAATACTGTATATACTACTTTAGCTTTCAGCACTGATGTAGAAATAGAAACACAAAAGAGAGGCTGATACAGAAGTGCTACACCTCATTTGTCCGTTGTGTCATGTAGTGAAGATCAGGAATAGTTTCTATAATGTTTATGAAATTCTAACAGTTTAAAACATAACATATAAATGAGGTAAGGACTAACTCCATTGTATGCGATCTAAGAAGAGTAAAGAATTTAAATAGATTTAAGACAGAGCTACCCTAGAGCAAATAAGTATATTAATAATGCAATGTTTATTTTGAAATATTTTATTACATTTTACTAAAAATATCCAAATAACAGGGGAAAAAAGCTAATATTACACATGTTCAGCATTAATGACAAGTTATTTTTGCAATAAGATTCTTGGTACACTGTATAATTTCTTTTAGTACTTCACCTGTGACACTATAAATAATACATATTTATTTAAGTAGAGCTGTTGTACACTACTGTTTCTGTTCTACATAATTTATAGAGAGTCATCTAACAAGTGTAGGTAATGTTGTCTGTGAAGTAAAATGTTCAGAATAAAATAATTTTAAAAGAATCAAGTAGTTACTTAAACTGAATTGAATACAGGACTGCATTTTGAAGGCATGGATCGATAACTGCTTCTTTAAAGAACAGTGTTAACTTTTTTCAACCAGTGAAATTTAGCATTACAATTATTAATTTGGTGTGAAGCACCAAATAACAACAGAAAACATAAATGCTTGAACTGAACTATGATTACCTCTGAAACTTCAGGGATACTACATGTGTTCCAGATGATGTCAAGGTGTGTAGTCAAAAATAAATCTGTACAGGATTTGTGTATATTTTTGTGCAATTTGAATGGAACCATACTCCACAGTACACTGAAATTGTAAGGTCATCAGATAGGAATTTTTTTTTGAGTTCTGCATTCATATTTCCTTAGGTGAGAATCCTATTAAGTATACTTTAGCCACTGCGCTACCTGTAATAGCAGTAACTTGAGACAGCAGAAGAGACTTTATATTGTAAATCTGTTCTAACCTTGTGTTCTCATGTGTGGACACATTTCTCTGTCTCTCATCTTTTCTGGGACAGTTTGGAAAATTACTTGTATCAGGACTAAATTCCAAAATTCCACATTCCCTGTACAAATCTTTCCACCCACAGTTGTCTGCTCCGTGGTCTTTTTTGTCTATTCCAGTCTGATGTTTACTATATTTATTTAGAGGTATAATAGAGGTTTTATTGGGAGAAACATGTTAGGCACACATCAGAAAGGAAAACCAACATTTTTTACTTCCTTTAGTACTTTTTCCCCTCACCCAAACATATGCTGATTATTTAAACTCCAGTTTACTGTATATTGATAGCTATGTTTTCTGAAATCTGGAACAGGGTATATGAAAAATTTCCTCTTAAAGCTGCAATTGTGCTTTACCATGTTAAGCATCAGAGTAGGATTGCATTCTGTGTCCAGTCTTTATCGCTTTAGTGGGACTGAACTGTGTGTTATTCATTAAGAGACCAATCCAAAGTTCTCTGAAGTTGAGTGAGAATTTCCCATTGACTTTGACAGTTTTGGCTCAGGCTCCAAAGGCTGTCCTATAGCCTTTCGTTTGAAGGATTAAAATGTACTCTTTCATTAGTTAAGTGCAAACTGAATTTCTAATGAGGCAGAATTTTTTGCAAGGAAAACTGTCAAATCATCGGTATTGATTTAGACACTGTTAAACAGGGGCAGTGCTAACACATAAGGGTTTATTCTTTGTTACAACTCACTTATAACCCCCATTGATGATAATGAGAGTTACAGGCATGTCCAGAAGGGAATGTGTCCTTTGTAAATTCCCTATAAGCCTTAGATTAAGGAGCCACAGTTCTGGGAGAGTTCAAATAATTCTGTGTGCTGGCACAACATTCTGAGCTCTCCTGTGTTCTTCTTTAACAGTTCTTGGAAAATGGTGCTTTCAGAAAGAAATGTATCCCAGAGCTGTAGTCTTTCTGTTCTTTGTCTGATTAGGAAGATGCCAGGAGATCCCACCAGATGATAGGCACATTTTTGTCTGAAGTGTGTGGCAAAAAAATTAATACAGATTTTACAGGACCCTGACTGTCTACAGAAAGTGTTGGGGTTGGAACTAGGAAAGGTTTGTGCAAAACTGGTAGAAAAACAAAACATCTAAGTTTTATTTTATTTTATTTTTAATACTAGTGGTGTATAAATGGATAATGAATGGTCCATAAAGGGATAATTGAAATAGGTAATAAATGAAATATTGTGGAAACTTTTGTAAGTAATTATATTTTCAATGCAGTTATGAAGGACATTCACCTTACTCTTTCTGAGTTACACATCGTCTTTGCTTGGTGTAGAGTTCTACAAACCATTAAGTTTCCCAGCTACTATGCTTTCTATCCAGATCAGAAGTTTATTTGCTTATATTTCCCAGCATTTTCAATTCACGCAGCACTTTGCAAAGGAGAAAGGGGATGAAGAAGAAAGATAAGGGTGAGATAAGATAGCCTGGAAATTCTTCTAGGTATTTACAGCCTAAGCCAGACATACACAATGAAGTGTAAGATGAAATAACCACAAATAAAATATACCTGATACATTAGTAGAAAATTTCTTTAGTAGATAAATGTATTAATCTTGCTGAATGAGTTGTTACAAGCAGAATTACCAATTAGCCAGTGTTTATTGGTTTGTTTAGCTTTCTGCCACAAAGATACTCTTTTAAATACAATACGGTATTGGTTATGTGAATGTTAGGTAGAAACTGACACCCTGGTGAATCTTCAAATCAAGCACATTTTTAGTCCTATCTTTAAACCCACATACTTTTCAAATGTACTCACACACACATGTACATTTTCTCACATTAGTTTTGTAGTTTGTAGTTCCAAATCACTAAGTCTAATAATAGCAATACACGACCTGTCATTCTCTAAATGTAGCCCAGATGCTGTTCTTAGAAAAGAAATACTTTCTTGCACTAATGGATGTTGCAACCCAAACCAGAGTTTCCAGTGGTTTACAGAGACCCTGCATCCCTAAACTTTGTTGATTCCCTCAGGCTAAATTAGGGTGAAACAATGCCAGATGATTGACTTCAAGCAAAAGAAATTAGACATTTATTTACACAGATGAGGTCTTAGGAATAAGATAGGCTTTAGTTTGTTAAGTCTGTATTTGTAGAAAGGAAAAGAGAAAGAAAGAAGTGAGAGGGAGAGAAAGGAGAGTAAGAGATCACCAACCCTGGTTCCAGTGTTGTTCAGCATTGTCTCATACCTTCTAAGGTCCCAGGTTCTTGGCAATGTGCTTGAATAATTAGGGAGGTGCTTTTCATGCCTCTGTGCTCCCCACCTCCCAGTCAATCGGTGATACAGAGGAGGGATATGTCTCTACATGAGATGTTGCAATTAGCATATACTCAGTTTTCAGTGCATATACATGGATGTCACCTACATTTGGCCAATAATGAGACAAAGGTGGAGAGGAGAATCAGTCGAGCAATGATGCTGTGCTTCCTCAGTGTTCTCTTTTCTAGATATATCCTGTTTATTATGATTTAGCAGTGTCTGCCTCATCCACTGCTATGCAGCAAAAGTGTTTGAGACACTCACATTAACTCTTCCAGTGTCTTACACTGTCCATACATGACTTGCTTCTTCATGCAGTCCAATGGCCAAAAAACAATTGGTTTAAGGCATACCGCTTCTGTCATAGAATTAGTCCATCACAATGGGACTAGGCTATCACATGTCATTCACATCATGATTTGATGTGAATTTGTCCATCACAATTTCTATGCAGTGATTTGGTGATAACAGCAATTCAGCAGGTGCAAACAGATTGTCAGCAATGTCCACAAGATATTAACATGGTGAGTGGCAGCACAAAGTTGGCCCTCTGCATGTTCATTTGCTTTCTTTTGGGATGTTACTGCCCTATTTGGGACTTAAGGGAGCTATCACAGGGAAGGCATAGAATAGGAACCCACTGGTCACCCCAGCTGTATCTTCCACCTCTTGCTTCTGAAATGCTTCAATTCTTCTTGTATGAATGGTAGTGTCATTTTCTCTACTTTTCATTCCTCTCTATTTGTAGCTTTGGGGCTTGATTCTGTGTTTGCTTCTGCTTCAACTTAACTGCTGAGCTTGCTGCTGAGCCCTGCTGCTGAGCATTAGCTTTCAGGGATGAGCAGTGTCCCTCAGAGGTCTGTTCTGAGACTAATGTTGTTTAATATCTTCATCAATGACATAGATGATGGGACTGAGTGCACCTTCTATTTTGTACTTTTAAACACAACTTTCAGCCAGAGCCCCGTGTTCACTAACCAGACTTACCACCCCTGCCTAGCCTCCCTCACCCTGTCCATAGACCCAGGGAGCCCTTGTCACTGCCACAAGCCTGCCTACCCTACATCTCATTCCCAGGTACTTTGATTTCCTGCACCAGTTTTGGATGTGGTAAGATATTCTGGGACATGACAGTGGGTGAGATGATGGTCCAGGTGCCTTGCAGCCACCCATGTTGGGAATGCAGCCCCACTTCTGATGCCCCCTGTTGCTTTCCATCCTACTGGATTCTGTCTTGATTTCCAGTGCACCCAGCTGGTTGGCTCCTTCCTCCTCGCTTTGCTCAAGAGGGTGATAGCTGAAGTTTTTAATATTCCCTCAGTACTGAGCTTGTTGAATCTGTCTTGGAAGCTAGACAATAAAGTATCCACATCCTCTGCTGAGCTTAGATATTTATCATAGCTACTATTTCAAGAAATTTGTCTTGAAGAAAGCATACAAAGTTAGGTTGATGAGCTACTTCAATGCAACCTGTTCTATAATGGTGTCAACTTGTAGTCTTGTCCCTCAGTATACCCCTGTCCCATCAGTCATTCTGTGCATGTAAAGACACAACCAAAAGCTATTCTTCAGAGATTTCAGACTTCTGAAACATATAACATAAATGTGTTTATTACAAACAAACCTGTTCCAATTATTATTCCTCATAGACATGGTTCCTGTTAAAGATTATCCCGTGAGATCGGTTACAAGAAACACAACTATGACAAATAACAACCGCTTTGGAAAATCACTTACTTTGTTAGAAAGTATACCAGAAAACCCTGTTCACTTCCTATAGGACTTAAAAATTAAGTAATACATATGGCCTGTCTCTGATCCATTCCAGTAAGTGTAGGACGCTTGCAGGTGATGCAAGATGGTGCTCTTGTACTTAAAGGTTATCAGCATTAGTTTGTAAGAGCAAAAGAGCCCTATTTCTATAGCAGAGCTCTAAGTTTATTTGTCTGCTTGAAAATACATTTATCTGTGTTAAAATGGTACCAAAAGGTCTTGTGATAAAACAAGGAAATACTCTATCGCTACATTTGCTTTGCTCCAGTGCTGGTCTCCAACAAATTACCCTAAGAGTAACTCAATTGGCATGTCTCAAAAGGGTGCATCTGTGATGAGAATCTGACCCCAGCTTTGCCACTGCAAGTGCCCAGGAGTTTAAATGACAGTGTAAGATATTACTTACAGGTTTCTTAATGTATGAATTATGTTTCATATTTTGAGGAGGACCTGTTAGGCATTGGGGCCTATTTCTCTGTATCATATACACTTGCAAATATTATACTAATGTAGTGCAAGGGGGGATCTTATCCTTCATTTATTTAACTCTTCTGGATGCTTTGCAGATTTAGAGGAAGATTCATATGTTCTTATGGAAATCATACCATATTTTCATTACCCTTATGATTTTTTTTTTTAATAGCTATGAAAAAAGATTAATATTTTCTATTTAAACACATTCACTACTGATAAAAAAACAAGAGTGAATGAAGCAAGCATTGGTGTTCACAAAATATATGGAAGGTGACCAATCCAAAATCAGTGCATGAGAACAAGATTAAATATGTCTATGAGGATGTATCAGCATTTGGTTATCATACCACCTAAAGACAGATTTTCTATAAATTCAATCATTTTCTACAGAATACTTCAATTTCTCTCTTTTTTTTTTTTTTTTTAATTAACTTAGACATGTCATTCAAAGCCCAGTCCAAATCCTACAAATGTTTCCCTGTCTGTAGTGGGCTTTTCTCAGGTGAGGTTTAACTTTTAAAATATAGTTTCAAGGGAGTTGATACCATTTGTCTGACTTGTCGTGACATTTTAGTGACTGAGAGTTTTTGTTTTGGAGACAAATGAAAGTCAACCAAGTAGAATCACTTTGCATGTTCTTCTGAGTCACTCTGTCCTTTCCTCTGTGAGGGTGAGCTAGTTTTGCTCTTCTGTGCAGCCTCAGTACAATAAAGGTTACTGTTAGAACCAGGCTTTTGAACTTAGTTGATGCCAAGTGGTGTAATGACTCAAATACCCATAAGCACTATGCAGGAATGTTGGCAGCCCATCTCCAAATGACCAGCATTGTTCTGCTAAATATGTTCCCATGACGTCTGTGAACTTGCCAGTGCCACACTGGGGTTTTTTTTTACTAAAATAAGTGTCTATGCAAAGAATTTACCCCTCCCCCACCTCTTTCCAGTTTACGTATAATTGAAGTAGAGGTGTTTGGACTTCTTAGAATGTGGAAGATTCTTTAGATTTTATGCACAATACGTTATATAATTCAGTATGGAATTTGTTTGGAAGTACCTCCCACATGGCATCTTAGTTGACCTAAAAGAAAAAGAAGCATGCTGCCAATATAATTATCCCTTATTTCCTGTTGCAGTATTTGTAAAAAGAGAAATGACACACTCTATGAGATTTCTGTAGGGAAAGTAATGATATCATTCACTTGAAATGAGATTCTCATTTGAGTTTTTTATTAATTAGCATCTCTATATCTCATAGAAAGACTATGAGAAAATGAAGATCCTCATTTCCTACAAGACTTCTGAAAAGTGACAGATAAGCTTCTCAGTTGTTCAGTCACACTAAAGACCTTGATTCCAAAATCAGTTCTAGGGAGACTATTCGTAAGGTGAGATCCATGATAATAAAATTTATCAGTTTCACATGTCAAAAACATATTTTATATGATTAAGAAGTAATACGCATTGAATGCTTACCTTCTTTTAAATAGAGAAAACACCCAATCAAAAGAGTCTATCAAAAGGTGAAGGCAGAGATCTTTTTCTCCTTCACTACCAAGATTTTGATCCTTTCAGTCCTTTATTTTGTCTTCCTGAAATTCCCATAGAATTCTTTTGAATGAAAAATAATTAAAATATTTCTTCCAAGATATTTTCCCTGCTTTCTAATCCTGCAATTTAAATAAAAAAAATGTATTAGGTAAGGACCAAGACTTTCACCAAGAGTGCTTTGCAGTAGTCTGTCTGTCATACGAACATGAGATGATCAGATAAATTCATCCTGTGGCAAGAGCCAAGCAGCAGACACAGATTAACAGCCAAATGGCAGACATCTCACAAGCTGGGTCACAAAGTGTCTGACTTTTCTGTGCAACTTGTCTTAACAGTGTAAATAATACAAGTAAAATTTGAGGACTTTTTTTTCAAGTGGATGATAGAAATCCAAAACCTTCTTTTCTCTTTTCATGTTACTGAAATCCCCTGAAGTGAAGTTATTTTCTCCTGAGAGAAACCAACTGATATGCTGTATCCTGTGGAAAAGAAAAAAAAAAAAAGAGCTTGTTCAGAACCAGTGCTTAGGGGTTTGCTTATAGGTGTCATTGTGTCACACATCCCTGCTGTGAAAATCAGCTTGCATTTGAATGTGCATCTTGACCCATAAATGTCACCCTGGTCCACTGAGCATCTTGACTTCAACATTTCCTGTTGTAAAATGGACAATGGGATAACACTTCTTTTTCTGAAGGAGGGACCTGTGACAATGTGTGCATGTGTGCAGTCAGAAGAAACTGCAGCACTTGGGATTTAAAAGCATGTCATCAGCCACTGAGCGGGAGATCACAGGAGAACGAAGTTGCTGGACAGTTTTTGAAAAACACAAGGATTATCATTTCTGTTTCCAAGCCACTTCTCCTTTTCACAGCCCTGAATCCTTCTTGGCCTCTCTCCATCAATGGCTTAATGATGTGGCCCATAGTTGAATACATCCAGCTGTGTGGTAGAGCAAGCTGCTTTTGAACAATGAAATAAGAGCACTGCCGTTCCTGTGCACACATTGTTTATGGTGCTAGCCATTTCTTAATTACATGCATGTTCTAGAATAAAACATCTTAACATTATGCTCAGAAACTGAAATTTGCACTGTGAATGCATTAAAAGGTTTCTGTAGCATAAAAGGAGTTCCAGCTTTAGCACCTATTAATGATTGTGTAACAGCTGCAATATTTTTTAAGAATCTTTACTTAGGATCTGTTGCATTTTCTGTTCCAGAGGACATTTCCAAGTCCAGTTATGTTCTTTAGGACATTGGTTCATCACTAGAAATAAGCAGGCTTCAATCAGATTGCCAAATTCAGTCATTCAGTTTAAAGCCAAAGTGTCTAATTCTGTTATTGTAGGAGATAAACTACTTGCACATCTACTTGGAATTTAGGACTTCAGAATTTTAAAAATATTAAAGGTTTATAACAGCATTTGTATGCACTCCTGAAGACATGGGCAGAATACACTTGTTCAAAAAACAGTCATGAGTATGCTTTTAGGAACTATGTTTGGCTCTGATTTGAATAAAATTGTGCAAAGAATATTGTCTTTTCAAGATTATTTAGCATTATTTAACAGTCGCATAACAATTTCCCCCCTATTGCATCAAGCATGGATCATATTTTTAATCATAAAGAAAGATCAAGATGATCAAAATATGGGGGGTTTACTTTCAAACATAGAGTAGACAGTTCTATTTTTAAAATATGATAAGGTGTCTCCATTTTTTGCATATGTCTGCACATGTATAGATATCAACTTGAATGCTGGCATAGCCTTTCTTGCACGAAAATGTTAGTTGGCGTTATTTCGAGTGATCTTTTCACAATGATCAATATAATTGACTAAAGAGGATTTCAGTAAGACAGGAAAAACTTATTATTAAAATATGCATCGTAAATGTGATGTCTGGTGTTTTCACAAATGTCTGTATTGGGAAAGCAAGACTAAAACCTTGATGTGATGTATGAGAACTGGATAGAAGCCCTGATATAAATGTAATGTCTTATCAGAATCTGAACTTTGATGATTAACACTAGTACTTTATGTGCCGAGACATTTTCACAGATATTCTCAAAAGCAGTATTGAAGTGTTTGATAGATCTCATTAGAGCACTTTGATGTTTCTATTCTTCATATTCACAAAGTAAAAAGCTCAAGTTAGGATACAGTTGATTAGATGGGGATAAAATGGGATATTAGGGGGAAAATTGATTGTTTATGGCTGGTTAGGAAAAAAATCACATTCAGTAGTGGAAGCAGAAAGATGTAATTGAACTATGAATTATATTTCTGAGTATCCTTTGATAACAAGTATGAGTATATTTGGTTATATACGTAATCATTTAAAGAATATTTGTCATTCAGATTCAGAGAAATGTATCCAGAAAAGGAAACAAAGTATCTGTGAAAGAGAAAAGAAATAATTCATCAGTAAATCATAGAATAATGCTAACATGAATCACCAAATATATATATATATATATATATATATATGCCTTGGGATTCATGTCCTGTATAAAACCCATCCTTCTGTGGACAGTTGTAAGACAGTCGTGAGAAAATATTCAGCAGTGTCTTTTTTACATTAGCTGTTTTGCACCTGATTATTCCTAAGAACTTAATTAAAGAGCAAACAGAGAACAACAGACCTTTTTTAAAAGTCTAACAACTTTGTTCTTTTAAAATCCTTTCAAAAGAAATTGAATCAACTGCTAATTCTTTTTAATTCTACTTATTGCATAAAAACTGTATACTCCTGATAGCATGATTCTTTCCTTTGCTTGCAGTTTTGACAATAGATTAGTTACATCCTAAATGCAATCACTGCAATACAGAAACTGAAAAACAGGTGCCAAATTATTCAAGAAAATACTTGTGTTTGTCACATTTATTTCCATAAATAAAACTAAGGCTGCTTTTTAAAGACTGAGCGTAAATTGAAGTCTCTAGAAGTTGTAGAGCTTGTAAGCAATCTATAGTGTGCTTACAGTCGTGTCTAGAAAAATACTGATACGTATGTGCCAGGTAGTTTACGTAGAAACAATGGATTCTAATCTCTTCAATCTTAAGACAACGTGTTTCATAAATACTAATGTTACTGTCATTTAGAAGTATTAGTAGCACTTTTTTTTACAATAGGATGACTGTGTTCTTTTAGTCATAACATTACAGGAGATTGTTTTTAATCAAAATGTTGTCTATCAAAATAAAAACCTTCTAATACGTTGTAGCTGAAGAATAAGAAATAAGACTAGTGTACTTTTAAAAATATTTCTGCATGCACATTTTATATGCTATTTAATGTATGTGGTATTCCAAGCTCAATTCATTCTCTTTAAAATTTTACTTCAAAATAACTTCATTGCTTTAAGTGATGAAACGAAAGCTTTTTAGTGTTTCCTGCAATCTCCCAAAACAGAAATAAAATCAGTTTTAATTTATTTTATTTGCTAACACTGTTGATATAATTATTGCTGCAGAATCTTTTTAATTGTTTTCAACTAGGTGCTTGTCTTTAAGATGCAATAGACTTCTAATTCTACATCGTTGGTATTCCCTAGTTAATTTTGACAAAGCATCATAAATCCAGGTATTTAGGCTTATTGAATTTTGAAATGAGGTGATTAGTTGGAACATGGATGAATGAACTGATGCAAAGCAAAATGAATTTTATGATTTACTGTCATTTACAAGTTCCTTTGGAACCATTATGTGCAAATTGTAAAATGTATTAAGAGGTAAGATATCACAGTTATAATCTGCAATTTAAAATTTTCTCAAATAAAAGTATTCAAGCAGTCCTCCAAAAAGGGTAATTGTTGAATAAATGTTTATTATATATAGTTAGTTTTTATTATAGATCATGCTTCTCCATTCCAACATTTCAGTATGCAAAAAGGTATTTTAATAGACTTCCAGTAGCAGTCAGTAATGTTAAGTTCCGAGGCTGTTAACATTATAATTTGCTTACAAATATTCGTGTTCTTTAGAAGAGGCATATTTAGGATGAAATAGCCCATTTGTCAGTTGTTACTTAACGTTTGTAATGGTTATTAGCTAAAGGTAACAGTAAACTGTGATAATGTGTGCTCTTAGTATCTGGTCATTGATATTTCTTGTAGGCTTAGGTTTTGAGGTTTTTTATTGGATTTGAATGGAAACAAGGTTCAACAATTTTACCTGTATAGTAAAAAGCATTAATACACATGCAAGCATGAACCAAAACCACAGATATGTTGTGCTTTTATTTCCAATTCCATAAAGATTTGTGTTTAATTATTAGGAAAGGAAGAGGTAACCTAGATGCACATTCAGAAACTAAAGTTTAGAAGTCAGAGAGCTTGAATCCACAGCTTTGTAGCTGCTTATCTTTTATTTTAATTTTAGGCACAGTCGGAACATAAAGGAATTCCAGAGATAAGAGCCCCAAGAGCTGTTTCTCTGTTTGAATTGCAATTCAAAGACCAAAACTTTCCCTGAAACTTGAATGAATTGCTACAGGCCTCCAGAAAGGCAAATTATGAGAACCCTATGTAGTGGTTTCTCTGCACTGGTGCAGGAAAACAGAATCAGGCTTTGCCTATTCTTCTGATTACCCTAGGTTCCTATCTGCCCTAAGGTGGCAAGTGCAAGAGTTACATGCTTTTATGGTTTTCTGAACCCTGGGCCAACATCAAAGTTTGGGTAAATCATGCAAAATTTGTGGCCTCCTTGCTTTTTAACTTGAGCCAAATAACTGTAGCTGAAATTTTCTAAAGTAAATCTACTTTTAATCTAGTTAAACAGTAAAATCTTCAAAATCTTAATGTGCAATATTTGCTAGTGATTTTCTCCAGACATTTTACAAGCATTTGTAAGAAGTCTTCTATTTTATATTTTAATCATTTTGTTGAATAGGAGTCCCATACAACCATTTGGCTTTTGACAGATTAATAAAGAAATTGTTGTCATTTACAATAAACCTAGTCATAATAAAGTGATATAAAATTTTGTGTGCAAAAGTAAACGCAGAATTTTGTTATTTAATATCCTGGCTTTGATGCTAATTTGATTGCTAATCCTAATTTTGCTCTCTTGCCATATTTATAACTCTGCATTTGCTTTCTTGCTTTGTTTAGGGTTTTGTAATATTTATATTTCTGTCATACAACAGTAAATACTGTGCAAATGCAAAACAAACTCTGGGTGTATCACATTCAAAGTCTTACTTGGTTTACTGGTATGGAAGACAATTACAATGTGATTTTTCCTATGTAGAAACCATAGTATCTACTTTTAGCTCCTATCTGTGCTAATAAAAGCAGAGAGGAGCCAGTCTTTATGGGACAGAATTGTGATAGAAATACAGTATTTGTTCTTCTGAATGGGCCTATCTCATATCCTTGAGATCAATGGAAACAAACTCTTCAGCTCTGTGTGGGATAGGACCAACCTCAGATCTGTGACATATGCTATTTATTTAATACTGCTGTAAATATTACTGGCTTGGAATTTCTGCCACCCCTACTCCTATCCTGGTAATTTTTGGAGACATTACAGACAACAGGGCTGTTCCTCTTTGCAAAGTAGAGAGGAATTATGAGAGGATAAGTTGTGGGGTTTTCTATATTGGAGGAAGTTTTATTGAACATACTTTTTGACTCAGTTTTGTCCTGAATTTTAAGTACATGTGATAATTTTCAAAGAACTTGCAGTATGCTGCGTATATTTATATGGATTCTGGTTTAAGAAACCCATAAGTTTATATGCACTTTTACAGCAAACAGCTATCTGTTGGAAATGGCCATTCACATATTTTGTAGTATTCCATTTGTGGTGGTAAGTCTTCACAGTTCTATATTTCATAAAAAATTGTGGCAGGAGAGTTATTTTGTCAGCTTAAGAAAGCTGATGGAATCTCTGCCTGATGATATGATCAAACATACTTCCCATAGGGAAAAAGGATGCATTAACAGGCATGAAAGCAATTCTGAATCATTTTGAAACCAATTTTTTTTTCCCCCTTATGTTTGTGTTGATATTTTTTTCAGACATCTGTAACTTCAAGATCTGATTTTCAACCTTTCATTCTCAGTTTCATTTGGCCACATTTACTTACAATAAGGGCTAGCTAATGTGAGTCAATACTGTAACAGAGACTATGTTTAACCCTGTTAGTAGTTTCATTTTACAGCTATTTACCTCCAGTCTTACCTCACATTTACACTGCTTTGCTACAAGATATCTGATGATAATTCAATGACAAGAAAGTTGCTTTGAAAACTTCAGGACTTATAATAACACCACACACCTTTACAGCAAAGTGCAGGATGTTGAGCCAGTTTGCTGTTTGGGGATGAAAATGAGATGTAAACATTAATTACTGAGCAGTGATCCAGCGGTGAGTTGAGTACACAGTTCCTTCAAATCTGGACCCTTTAGCTTTTCCATATTTAGATTCTTAATTACCTACATGCAAGGAAAACATGCTCTAATAAGAGTTCTGAGATTGTATTTTAAACACCTTGACAGAAAACATGGCAGGTTTTGGGGTTTTATTCAACCTTTGTTTCAGAGGTGAAAACTGTATCATTATATTTAATTGGCTACCTGCAGTTCATTAGTGGCAGCATCATTAAATAATACTAGAACATTTGTAGTGGTTAATCTTTCAAGCATTTAGCATTCACTATGACCTCGTTAAAAGTAACAAAGGTCAGGCTTCAGTTCAGCAGAGTCGCCCGTTCACCAAGGAGACAAGCATAGTAAAGTAATCTCTGTGTGTCACTTTTCATTAATCATGCTACTTTCCTCTTCATGAAATTCCAGCAGATAATTGTTACTAAATGCGATTTGCAACACCCTGTGCTGTGGTTGAAGAACCAGAAATAGGCAAACAGTTAAAAACATTGTTTAGCTTGCAGGCAGCAAGTGTTTGCTATTCAAAGGTACATCATGCATAAACATTGATTTAGCCATGAGCTGACACTTATAAAGGTTTTGCTGTTTCCAGAAAGCCCTGTGGTCAGGCTAAGTAATAGCCAAGGGCAAGTACTTTTACCTGTGTAGCAAGGTTAGATTCTATATAAATTGTCTGATCTTGAAATAAATCAGTTTTCATAATGTTAAACTGCTTCAGTATTGCCATAGGTCACAACAGAGTACACTAAGAGAAACATTTGCACATGTGGTAGGAAATGTGTTCTTGTGTAAGTTTGCATATGATGATATTGAATAAATATTTCATTAAGAACATAGTTAACAAAGAATTTACTTGTTTTCCTTTATCTCAGAACTTATTTGTATGAGTCTTCTCTATGCTATGAAATTTCTAGGACAGTTTGATTTTCATTTCCATCAACACCTTGTAGACTTTAGTGAAAGATGAACAGTATTAGAAACACACCAGTGGAATTCTGTAGACGCATTTGTCACATGGCCCAAAGATGCCATTGTATTCAATATGTGGCCAAATTCTGTTCTGTCACAAAAACACAGCTGGTAGAAGTTTTAAAATTTGCTCTGGTGTTCCTTGGCAAAAAACAGAACTTGATTGCTACCAGCAAAATGGAATTGCATTCCTGCATTTGTGAAAAAACCTTAATCTTACTGATCTGACTGTTCAGAGCATTAATGACAACAGCAAAGTAAACTATAGATTAGATATGAATGTTTTAACTCCATCACTTATGTCACAGAGCAGTGAAAGTGATTTTATTCTTGGGTTCTTATGAAAGATTATAGTATATTAATTAATAATTAAACAAAATTTAATTAATTTAATTAATTTAATAAAAATAATTAAACAAAATAAACAAAAAAACTCAAGACTACGTGTAACACATCTCAAATCTGTAGCAAATAAGAGTTTACAGCAGAACAATTTCTTCAAAATAAGGTTTTCAAAGGTGACTCGGAGCACCAATATTTCTTTTGAAATAAGTTGAGCGTCATTGTTATTCTCAGGCTTCTGATGTTTACATATAAATTGCAGTAGGGTTTAGTCTATTCTTGGTTATTCAGGGTACAGCATAATTCAGTTAAAACAGTTGACAACTTAAAAATATGGAATCTAAACCTGAAGAACATGCAGTGAGAGAAAAGAAAAATATTGAACATCTATGAAGAAGTTCTGTGATAAATGATCATTAAAAGTATTTAAATGATAAATAGGGTCACTATGTATGGTATGATAATTTGCATCACAAATGATGAATAAAGGTATCAGATTTAACATTCTACAGGTACATACTGTTTTTATTTGAATCTAATTTAATCTGTGCAATAAGAATCAGCAATAGAATTAAAGAAATCTAAAGTCATAAAGCTGTAACACAAAAATAGTGCTTGACATTAATAATTCAAAAATAAAATAGCTTTTTAGAACTGCACAGAATGCAGTTTACTCAATATGGTATTTCTAAGCACAATGACAGTATTTTAATTCAAGGTGACTTTGTTGATGTTCCCCAAATGCCTTATTTTCTGAGAACTCTCTCTGTACTCTAACATTGGACCATGACAAAATTTACATCTTTCCAGACTTCTGGAGCCAGATATGTCTGTTCTGCATTTAGTCACCCTCACCTACATGCTAATTTTAAATGTTGAACACAATGCCTGCTAACTTCATCGGATTCCCTCTTTTCCTTTTTTTTATTAGCAAAGATATTGGGCAATTAATCTCTATACATGACTATGAACTTTTATCACATTCCCACTCAGTCATCTCTTTTCCAGCCTGAGAAATCCTGACTTACTTAGTCATTTCTTGTATGGAAGCATTCAGTCTTTAATGGTGTCCAAATGTGATATTGTTGCAGTATTTAATTCCAGCTTAAGTACCATCTGGTAGTAGAATAGTCTCTGCCAACATTTCTCTCCACCACTTAATAAGAAAGACAGAACTATCTAAAAAACACGAATGTAGTCTGAAGTAGTCTCATCTTCTCCAGCAATCGGTAAATTCCATGTTATTCTTTCCTTTTATTTGGAGGGGTGGGGGGTTAAAGATTTATCTTTTGCAGCATAGAACGTTTTTTATGTTGTTTATTAAATGTTCCAGTTTTCAACTATTTAAACAGAACTACTCGCCATGGATTGTTTTCGATGATCAAATTTTATATAGTTCAAAAATCAGCTGGATCAATTTGAAAAGGAAAATATCAACAATTACGGAAAGTCACTGAGCTGTAATCTTCAGAAGGTTGGAGCAAATGATGGGATACTGTTACAAGATGCTTATTTTGTAGCTCTTCTTCCGCTCTTGGAAGGAGGATGTATGATCATGCTCTTAGGTAACACAAAATAATATGACTTATGATTGGAATTCATATTTGCAGTGCTGAATTGTCATCTACAAAGCTACAGTTGTTGGTAACAAAATTTTATTTTATTTTATTTTATGTTTCCCCTGATTGAATAACTAGACAGTGCTACTTGTTAGTAAGTAATCTTGCATATTGATAGCCCTGTGATAAAGTGACATTTTAGGATATGTAGCAGGTAAACTTTAAAGACATTTAAAGCTTATAATGATACAAATGACATTTTAGATGGGAATGCAGGAGTGGGTAGTACGTGAAAACATTACTGGGGAACACAAGTGACACCTTATACCAGGCTTTATAGACTGCATAGATTCTGTGTCGTTCCTTGACCACAAAAGCAATTTTTATCTGAGGAGAATGAAGAAGGACACAAGTAAAACTAAGATTTTGGGAAAGTGAAAATGGACATGAGATTGTGCATAAGGAGAGAGAGCTATAACACCAGAGAGAAAAAAAAGTCTTCAACAGAGACAGCTTGACATTTGCACAAGCTGAAACAAAGTGGCTGAATGTACTCAGTGATATGGCAATGTCAGAGATACCATTCAGGAACACCTGTGATACACAACTGAAACCGTAGATTTAGTTTTACTGATTTTAACGCTGTAATCCTATCTAGGTGGATGGCCCTGAAGAAGAGAGGTAGGTTATAAATACAGTGATATAATCTTGTCCATTGTACTTAGGCTAATTCGTAAATGCAGAAAAATCATAAAAAGACTGAAAATTAGTTGATTTATAAGTAACAGAATCAAATTAAAACACAGTTTTAAACACAAAAGGCTCATTGACATCCCTTGATAAAAAGGTAACACAAATTTGTCCTGAATTGTCAAGTGCCTGGAAAACTAATCCTTGGACTACAGTCCTGTTTTGGTTAAGTTGAAAGTAAAGAACTGAAGTCTAGGCAATTTCTATCAAGACTTCTGCATTTAAACACATTTTGAATAGAAATTTCCTTTGCTTTCCTCCACTTGGGGAATTTTAAAGATATATCCCAAAGAAGAAAACAATTATTACAGTGCTGATTAAAATGGTGGATGGAAAATGGTATTTTAAGGTGAATATGTTCTTGTGGTTTTGATTCAACAATTCAAAGGCTGAAATATCTTTTTTAAATTTTTAAATAATACCTGTTCAAAATAAAAGCAGTTATGTTCATCTCTTAAATTTTCTAAAATATTTTCTAAACCATTTTTTTCTATCAAATTTTTATAGCTTTTTTTTCTAACTAGGAACAATATGTGAAATCTTCTATTCTCATTAGATACTACGGTCAAAGATTTTAACAATTATTCAGAGAAGCATTTCAGTTTTAATGTAAGAACTAATTAGGAAAAAAATAAGCTTTTCCACAAGGACAGGGAAACAAGACTGATTATATTTTTTTTATCTAGATTTTTGTTGCCCTCTCTGCAACCCAAAGAACAGCCGGCGTCTTCATTTTTAGGAAAACATGGTTGAATAATATAGAAGTTCCCCTATAAAATCATCTTGCTTTTTCATTTATCAGGTGGAATTTTAAGTTTCTTGGAGTATAGTGGCCCTCGATTAAAAAGCAACATACACTGGCAGCCCAGGATCTTATCACCTTTGTTGTTGCAGCAGTTCACCAGGGCTAGGGAAATACTGCAACATTCCTTTTATTCTAAGTTGATAACTATTAGGATCATGAGCTTTTAATAGCAAGTGATCTGCAAGTTATTGTCAGACACTGAAAACCTCTACACCTTATGTATCTCTAAAATTATGAGTCATTTCATTGCAGATATCATATGCACATACGGTTCACACTAAGGACATACTTGAAAAAAAATCAAAGTTTGTGTTAGTTGGAGAGATACTAATTTCAAAAGAGGCAAATAAAAGATGAAAATTATTTCTGTGACAAAAGCACATATAAAATTATTTTTGTCATTAAAAGCACACACAAAAAGGTGTATCAAGTGAGAAGTTATCAATTCATTTGGAAACGTGCCTTAGTATTATTATATAAAAGAAATATCCACTGAGCCTGCACCTTGGAATATTATATATATAGAATATTTATTGATATTATTTGCAAATTAATTTTTGTGGGTTTTTTCCTTTTAAGCTATAAGACTATCAGTAGCTTCTAAAAATAAATAAATTCTCCAGTCAAGTCACTGGATAGCTATTATTTATCCAAGGTGTCACTTCAGCAATGGGCTTATAAAAGGTATACTACTGTAGCAACTACAATAATAGCTTTAATTGTACTGTAAATACAATAGAACTTGTATATTCAGTTTTTCTTTCAGTGTTCTCCATGGGTTATAATGATTTAGGGAGCTTTCACTGTACTGTACTGGCAAAGTATATTTTATTCCTTTAAATCCTATTAAAAAGACAACTGCAGAAGTATAAAGTCACACTGTATGAAGAATTATACAACAAGTGCCTTTCCATCAGTGAACAATACAACATTATGTAAAACTTCCCTTCTCCCCCAAACAGAAATATATATTTTTTATAGTGTTTCTTTCAGTTTCAGATTATTAACAAACATTCTTCCTAACTTTGGTGGATAAACAGACTTGGCTTGTTTAGCCATTTCTGATACAGAGACTTAGAGCTTTGATTTGATTCTGATCCCTCAACACACATCATGTGTTCAGGGATGTGGAAATTTGAATCTGGAGGTTGCCTGCTGACTTCTAAGCAAATAGGATTTTACGCAGACAACACCATTCTTATAATTATTTTTTGGGTATCTTGCTGGATCACATATCAGAGGCATCAGAATAATGTAAGAAGTAATATATATATGTGAATTTGTTACTGTAGAAAACTGTTTTGCCTTTATCTCTGTAAATGATGGATTGTGGAAGGGGTTTCATTATTTCAGTGGTTGTGATAGCAGCCTTGGTTAGGACACAAAGAGCCTATGGAGGACTCTTTGTAAAAATGTCTAAAGACAGCTCAGAAGATTCCGTAACACTGACTGTGTATGTGGCATTGCTTTCAGAATCTGCAGGGATTACATCATGGTTTCTGGTTCCTTCCTTTTCACAGTTCTTTTCAGTTCACCTGTGTTCACACCTCTGCAGTCTTCCATAGTAGAATCTACTTCTTTAGAACTTTGCCCCAAAAAAGGACACTGGAATCTGGATGCTCCCTTCCCTCCAAGCTATCTTTCTGTTCACCCTGATAATATCACAATTATGCATCTCAGTCTCTGAAGTTCAAAGAAAAATCCTCTTCTTTTATTTTTTTTTTTTTTTTCACGTTATGCTCATCTCTTCTGTGCATTCTGGCTGTCTTGTAATAGAAAAATACATTATGTATATGAGTTACCTGAGCAGGAAAAAAAAAAAAGCTTTAAAGCCATCTTCAGGAATATTTACTACACATCCTCTAATGTTCATGTGCATTTTCTACTACATATTTCCAAAAATTTCAGGCCCAGTGTAAATTCATTATTTCATGATACTGCACTTAGAATCATAGAATCATAGAATCACCAGGTTGGAAGAGACCCATCGAATCATCAAGTCCAACCATTCCTATCAAACGCTAAACCACATCCCTCAGGGCCTCGTCCACCACATGCCTTAACCACCTCCCCGGGCAGCCTATTCCAATGCCCAATGACCCTTTCCATGAAAAACTTCCTAGAAACTTGCTAGAATGTTACATAAACCTGGAAACACAAGAATTTTATGTAGCTACTAGACTTTAAGAATACTAAGTTTCTGAAACATATTTCACTTGCAATTGCTTTTTGAACCACTCTGTCATCAAAACAGTGGAAATACCACCTACTTCTATGATAGCTCCTGTACACAGAGAAGCAAAACCCAGGTATGTCCATCATAGCTTGTTCTACACTATCCTGGTGTTTCCTTTCCTAAAAGGATTTCCCAGATTTTCAGGTTTGAATCACAGACTTAGGTTAAAATTGCTTTAGGTTATGCTTCTTGCCTGAAACTTGAGAATTCATTAATGACATTTATTTTTTTAAATGAGCTCAAGAGTGTTAATAACTTTGGTATATAAATAGTCCACAAAATCAATAGAAATAACTTCTGTCATCTTGTCTATGACAATTAGGGATGTGCTACTGCATGACACCACATACTAGCAATGTACCTCTCCTTTTGTTTCCTTTCTTCTTTACCTTTATAGAAATCTTTCCGTTTTAACAACAGCTTACTATTATATTCTTTTTTTAACATGCTACTACAACATGTGTTTTCAGATAATTCAAAACTACTATATGAAGAACAAAGCCTTACTTTGTTATAATGCTTTGTAGAAGATGAAAAGTCTAAACTTAATGTGAAGTGTAATTTTTCTTTGTTTATCTCTCTCATCCATTTCCACCTTAAAATGATTTTTTTTTTCTTGGATGACTCTGAAAGAAAATAAGCTGCTTGCTGTGTCAAAGGATCCTAGCAATGTCCTCTCTCATTGGTATAATTATAAGCCTATACAAAGGGAAGAATTTTAATGCACAACAGTGTATCACAAGAGACATCAACCAACTTATTCATATTAGGACATGAGTAAATTAGCCCTGTGCATTCCATATCAATAGTACTGTCACAGGGTATAAATATAAAATAGAAATAAGTGCAATATGCACTGAAATCTTATCAGGCTCAAACAAGTATTCTAATTGTACAAATAAAAAGAACTGCTGTAACAAGGGGCCTAGGTGCCTGCAGGCAAGTCTTTGATTCTGTACCTTTCCATCTTGTAATATTCTGCACTGAATATCCTTGTAGTCTTTTTCAGCACAGCTTAAAAGACCTCTAATAATTAAAAAAGACAAGAAGAGCATCACCTTAGCTACCATTGTAGGACAGATCCTATTACTGTGGAAATCACTTAAAATAAGCTAAAAAATTAGATGGAGAATATTAAAGTAGTTACTCTTGTAGAATTAACTGAACATACTTAAAGGACAGAATTTATAATGGCTAGCAAAATGATGGTTTGATAAATAGATTTGCCTTTGATAAATTAAGTAGATAGATAAATTTTCAAATTAGATATTATCAAAGTTAAACTTTAAATACTTGATTATCTGTAATCAAATGGCAGTAAATGGCCTTCTGATTTTATCTCAGTCAATATGGCCAGAACAGCCAATAAAAAAACCAGTCTGCAGGGTGAATTTTGAATGAGCAGCACTGCCCAATGTGATTTGAACGATTCTCATTTGCAAGGGCAAGATTACATGTATTCATCATACCCTGATATCCTGCTTGTGTGCAGACCAAGAAGGGAACCATGACAGAACTCTGATATTTTCATTAATTTTTAGCCATCTTACCAGGTTAATTCAAAAGTACTCTAATTATAAAGTCCCTTTTAAAAGTAAGATGTCAGAATTTAGACCATCAAATAACTCTCAAGTCTGTGTGATATCCAGTTTTATTCAGTGATGCTAGCCAGATGTTGTACAACTCAGTAAGCATGGATTGACTCAATTGGGATCTGACATGTAACGGCTTTGAAATACACTGACTAGTGAGTAAAGCTTCTATGTGTTTGACTGATGTAACACTATTGCCAGTTCTCAGACACATTTTTTATTATTATTATTATTATTATTATTATTATTATTATTATTATTATTATTATTATTATTATTATTATTATTATTATTATTTTATTTATTTACTCTTTTGCAACTTCTCAGAAGAACAGGAAAGGTCAGGGTTTTCTTTTTCTTTTGGTGTAGCTGTAAATGGAGAGCTGGAGCCTGCAGGACAATGTACAGTGTTGTACCCAAAGTGAATGAAAACAGCTAAAAAGCAGTTATTATTCAACTTGCACCATCTGCTAGTTCATTGTACACTAAGGAGTATGCTAAACAATGTATATGGCAATTAAGGAGCATGGGTAAGTGCTGTTTGTAAAACAACACCACAGCAATGTCCACTACTGCATCTGAATTAGCATGTCACCCCTGTTGTCTTCTATAGATAACATCTTGGGAGCTCAAGGACAGGCCTGATTTAGGATAGCACGCACCAATTAACACAATTGATTCTTTTATGCATACGTTCCTCTTTTATGCATATTTTACACCAAAGGTTTTACTGCACATTTGCTTTTATTCTTGTGAGTGCATCCCAGGTGTCACCTTTTGGTTTTCTTTAAAACAAAATGTAATATCAGTCTGTTAACATGTAACATCAAACGTTCACATGGAATTTTCAACACCTACAAAACCTTATCTTTCTCAACAGCATAGATGACGCACCAAAGGAAGCTGTGCAAGATCCAGATATTCCCTAGCTGCCCTGTAGTCATAGCAGAATGTTGGGTGCTATGACAGGCAAACAACATAGTTGTGTAAAATTCTGTTTTTACAGGCAAGTACAAAAAAGTAAATGTCAGGTAAATCAAGAGATTCCCACCCCTCACCCCTAAAAAATCTCACGCTTTCCCTGATGTTGCTGCTTTTTTAATTTATTAAAAAAAAAAGAAGAAAGAAACAGAAAATCATAAAACCTTAGTTCAAATTACTCATAGCAAAGAGGAATGTCACTACTCTTTATCTAACTGCTATGTTTCTATATCATATGCCCTTTCCCTTTCTTTCATAAGATTCTAAGAAATTAATCTGTTAAGGAGTGGAAAAACCAGAAATAAAGCATTTCTTTGTATAGTTTAATTTTTATATAATAATGAATAACATGTTTCCAAATACATGTCCCCAAGAGTAAGGAAATTCAGAGCCAGAAATGAAATCTGAAGTTGCTGTAGGTCCCTTGTTGACATAAAATATGAATAGTATTGCACAAACATTCTGCAATTTTTTTTTTAAAATTTTATTCATATTTGGGATAATTTTGAAAGTAAATATACATCCGCTTAGATCCAACTGCTGAAATACAGATGTAGTACTACTTATTCTGCTGAAAATATGTATTTGTTTATAAATTTTTTTTAAACTATGGTATTTTGCTTGTCATCTTATGTTCCACTTCTTGCACTCCAAAAGATCTTTCCCATGTTCCAAAGTTTATTTTTTGATACAAGAGGTTTCTTTGTTTGGTTAAGTGCACAGCAAAATATGAATAAACTCTCTCCATTTCCTCCTCCTTATCTCTTGCCTTCTCTCAGTATGAGCAGCACTAGAAAAAAACAGTACAGTACAGAACATCTCCTCTTCAGGCTTCAGTTATTTATTATATTGATAAATAAATTGAAGTAGTGGTATTAGGATGTCCCATGAAAAAAGCTGTTGTTCATGTCCTTAAAGATATTTTAAGGTGTTTTTTTTTTCTTTTTTACTCTACCCTTTCCTGTAATACTCCTGTACACCATCTAGTAAAGTCCTCTGTATTTAAAACAATTAAAATAACCAATTATACATATTCAAGAAAAGAACTATAAAGTTCCAAAATCCAGTGATTAGGAGTTACAAAGACTAAAATTAAGTATGTCCTTGTAAATTTTAGATAGGTGCTTTCTACTTACTGTATACCATAGGTTTTAGCTACATGATTCTTTACTGTATTTTCCAGATCTTTCCTTGTTTAGACTGCAGGAACAGGCTGGGATGACTAAACAGCTTTTAGATATTTTGTTGAATCATCCTGGCACAATGAGTAGCTTAAGGCATTGTTGACTGCACACAGTTTCAAGTCTGTATTCAATATAGCTATTCCTTTACAAGAGAGCTTGTGTTTGGTACTCATTATTGTATGCATTTCACATATTATTTTTATATTAATTTCAAAACCCACCTGTGGAGTAGGAGGTTATTATCCATATTTTTTTAATAGGAGATGGCATAGGTGGATAGGGCTAAGTGAAAGACTCGGGGAGCAAAGAGAAGGGTTCACAAGGAATCCTAGTATAGTTTCTTCACACTTACTCCACAAACTGCAGTGCCTGAAAGTTCTCAAGTCCCTTAAGGTTTTATAAATCAAGTCTCTGTACCCAAGTGTCCAAGGATGTGTTCTGCTACTTTGATTCTAGTGGTACCGTACAGGTAACTGACCCCAAAAGACCTTGATATTTCAGTACCTAGCTCATGTGCTAGCACCACACATACCTAGCTCTGTAGATCAGTGTTGAAAGTCTGTCTATCCTTACACTTTGCTTTTACCTACCTCAGAGATAAAAATATTCATCTGAGAATTTTAAACATCTATCTTGGGGCTTAAAAACTTCAGCGAGTCAGAAATCCAGGAAGTTCTAGTATTACAAGGCTAAGCCTAAAATCCTCAATGTCACTGAAGTCTAGGGACTAAAGTAAAAAAATCCACTAATCTGAGTACACAACTTAAGATGGTGATTGCTATTTTGAGGGAAAATTAGCATCATATAGGTCTTTGTAGGTTCGTGACACAGCTTAATAGTACAGCCACATTAATATTTAAAGTTGCAAGTGTTCATCATTCTTCAAACAGAAGAAGTCTCAAGTCAGCTACAAGGCCCCAGAAACAGAGAATACACCACTTGGTACCAGCTGTGAGATAGACATTTTAGGAAATGTGCAGTGTAACAGGATCTAGAATCCATTTCTACATAGCACTAGTTTAATTAATAGTGAAATTAAAATAGCTTAATTATTTAATAATTTAATAGTTTAATTTAAAAAAGCTCTTCTGGTAACATTTGCTTTCCTTATTACACATCTTGCAACTTCTGTCAGAAATAGTGACAGCACCCTTCGCTATGTGATCTTTGTTCCCACCCAGAAGGCATTCCTCATTCGGTGAGGAAGAAGAGCTGTGGTAAAACAGTATATAATAATGCAAATATAGACTATAACAAACAGAGATGCCCAAAAAAGAAAAATCTCATTTCTGAGAGTTTGTTTTTACAACTTTTGATACGAGGAAAGCAGATTTCAAGTTGCTCGGGGAACCGCTTAATAAGATACTCTGGGAAAAAATTTAAAGGTGCTGTGGTCCATATATGCTGGGCACTTTCTAAGTACCACCTCTTAAAAGCACAGGACCAGGAAATTCTGAAATGCTGGAAACATTGTTTTTCCAGTGCTGGCTTGATTTTCTGCTTGAATTGAAGCATAAAAGAATGATGTGTGGCCAGTGGAAACAAAGACAGGTGACATGAATGACTACAGGGATGTTATTTGCTACTGTAGGGAAAAAAATTCTGTGGCCCGAGCTGAAGACTTGAAGCTGGCCAGCACTGTGAAGGACAGTAAAAAAGGTCTTTTTAAAATATGTTAACAGCAAAAGGTAGACCAGAAGTAATGTTGGACCGTTACTTGACAAGTATGGTCGCTGCATAAACAGGGATATAGACAAAGCAGAAAGTTTTAAAGCTTTCTTTGCCTTGATCTTCTACATTGATGATGGGCTTGGACACTCCCAGCACCCAGGGCTAGAAGACCAAGACAGTGCAAATTATAAACTCCCATACAACCCCGAATTTGTGTGGGATTTGCTGCTCAAGCTAGATCCCTAGAAGTCAATTTGGCCTGATGGAATTCATTCAAAGGTAATTAAAGAGCTGGCTGATGTCATAGAGAGATCTCTCTCAGTTATTTTTCAATGCTTTTGGGAATCTGGAGAAGTACCAGTTGACTGGAAGCTGGCAAATGTTGTCCCAGTCTTCAAGAAGGGCAGCAGGGAAGACCCGGGTAACTACAGGCCTCTTAGTCTCACTTCATTGCCTGAAAGATTATGAAGTTACTCTGTGAGCTATTGAAAAATACCTCAAAGATAGCACAATCATTGGTCCCAGCCAGCATGGGCTCACAATGGGAAGGTCCTGCTTAACAAAATTGATTTCTTTTTATGAAAAACTCGCCCACCTTGTTGACTGAGGAAACCCAATTTGATGTAATTTTTCTGGATTTCAGTAATGCCTTCGATACTGTCTTTCCCAGTATCCTCCTAAACAAAATCGCCAGTATCCAGCTGGATGAACACATAATACAGTGAGTAAACAATTGGCTGAGCTGTCAGGCTCAAAGAGTCATAATAAACGGGGTTACATTGCACTGGCAACCAGTCACTAGTGGAGTTCCACAGGGATCCATCTTTGGTACAGTACTTTCCAATGTCTTCATAAATTACCTGGATGCAGGACATGAATGTATACTAAGTTTGTGGATGACACAAAACTGGGAGGAGCTGTTGGCACTCTTGAGGGCAGAGAGGCCCTGCAGAGGGATCTAGGCAAACTGGAGCGCTCAGCAATTGACAACTACATGAAGTTTAACAAAGGCAAGTGATGGATTTTACACCTGGGACAGTAACCCTGGATATACATACAGACTGGGGAGCAAGAGGCTAGAGACCAGCACTGAGGAAAAGGATGTGAGTGTTCTGGTTGACGGCAAGTTGAACATGAGACAATAATGTCCCTTGGCAACCAAGAGAGCCAAACGTGTCCTGGGGTGTATCAAGCAGAGCGTTGCTAGCCAGCTGAGGGAGGTGATTGTCCTGCTCTACTCCACACTAGCACGGCCCCAACTTGAATATTGCATGCAGTTTTGGGTGCCACAGTACAAAAAAGGATATCAAGGTACTGAAGAGTGTCCAGAGGTGGGCCACAAAGTTGGTGAAGAGTCAAAAGGGAAAGTTGTGTGAAGACCAGTTAAAGTCACTTGGTCTGTTCAGCCTGGAAAAGAGGAGGCTGGAGAGGCCCTCATGGCAGTTTACTACTTCCTTAGAAGGGAAGGAGGAGGAGGAGTAGCAGCTCCTAATCTCTTCTGCCTGATGCCTAATGATAAGACCTGAGAAAATGGCAGCAAGATGTGCCAGGAGAGGTTTAGGTGGAATATTAGGAAAAGGTTCTTCACTCAGAGGGTGATGGAGCACTGGAACAGGCTCCCTAGGGAAGTAGTCATGGCACCAAGTCTGATAGTCTTCCAGAAACATTTGCACAATGCCCACGGACACATGGTGTGATTTTTGGGGTTGTCCTGTGCAGGAATAGGAGCTGGACTACATGACCCCTGTTAGTCCCTTCCAGCTCAGATCATTCTAATATTCTGTGATTTGTGGGTGTCCAATATGCCCAAATGCTTTCTAAACTGATCCTCCTTGACTGAGGGAAAGTCTTCCTTTCTCCAAACTTTCTTCCTTCCAGGATCTGGGATTCCTGAAGGCCAGCCCCTTCCAACTCAGGTCATTTTATGATTCCATGATTCTATGATAATTCTCTTTGAATTTCTTTTTAGTTTGGCTTGAGATTTTCCTGTTCACAGAAGAAAGAGAAGCAAGTGGAACTGGTTAGGGGTCGTTGGGAGAAAATTTAGGGTTAGTTTTTTTCTTTTTTTCCCTGTTCTTTCTGGTGGAAAGGGACAGCAAGTAAGAACAGTTTGGTTTCAGTTCTTTGAGTTTCATTAAAAGATACAGGATGACATAATGTCATAGTCATGCTTTATTTCACTCTGTGAGAAAAGAATGTCTCTGAATTATTTTGGGATTTATGCCCTTTTTAGACATCTTAGTGCACTTTGGTTAGATTACAAACAGTGACCAGTACACTACCATTGCCATTTTAAGCCAACCAAAGACTATAGAACAAACCAACATTAAAGCAACAGTATTTTAGAATAGTTATGTAAAAATTAATTTGGTAATTAATTTAGTTTCCGCTGACTTGCTAGCTAACCATATGGTTAACTTCAGAATCAATCAGGAATTTACTTGGACTGTACTTAATTGGGTGACGTACGATTTAAGCACATGAAGTGTGACAAATACAAGCTGTCTTGATAAAGATCACTCTGTTGACTTAGTGGTTGAATAACTGTAATAATAAATATGTGCATAGATATTTTAGTGGAAATTAAGCCAGCCTGTTAGAATTAGAAAGTTTGGTATGGGTATTGCTCCCATCAGTTATGTACAGTGAACAGAAGCAGTGTTATGCACACAGATAGACATTATCACACTATGTGAGCCACAGGGTAAAGGCAATGAAAGATAAATTGTCTTAATTTCATTATTACTTTACACTTTCAACTGGTGCCCATGAGAAGCTGAAAGACACATGCATGTAGTTTATTTTTACGTTACCCTGCTGGTGCACAAGAATGCTGCTGTTGCTTTGTTTTAGTCAGACCAAACACCTCATTAACCTATTTTCATTTTGATTCTCTAAGAAGATAGTTACAAATTTTACACCATTGATCAGAAAGATTAGATACTTTTGCAGATCATTGCTTGGCTAAAAGGGCAATTTCACCATCATTGTTCAGATCACTTTGGTTTAGATCTGTAGTGTGAACTAGATGTTTTACTACATAGTCTCGACATAGCAAAATATACAGAAGCAGCACATGGTAAAGAAATGTTGATTTTCTACAGAATAATTTCTGCTGCTATGACTGCTCATTCTTATTGCAGAGTCTGGGTGTTAGAGAGAAATGTGTTCATTATGCTAAGTTTATCAGGGAAAGAACACATAGCCATAGAAAGAGCTACTTCATTGAGCTTATATTTGAGCCTGCAGCAACCTTATGCTTGTAGACAAAAACGCTGCAACAGAAGCTTTTTGCTGTGAAGTGGATTTAATGTGGAGAACAGGTAACAGGCAGATCTTTCTCAGAATACCAAATACATCCTCATCACTCATATTTTACATACACAAAGTAAAGAAGGTTTTGAGTCTGCTAGTAGAGAGGTCATGAGGGAGAAACCAAGAGAATGGGAATTAATTCCAGTGCTGATTTCACTTGCACATACTGTAGACCATCAGTGTAGTTAGTAGATAATATATCTTAATCTACCTGTCTGCTTCTCAGAAAAAAAATTATACTTGTCCTTTATTTTCCCATTGTGACATTTAGGGAGCATACCAAGGGTGCAGTATACTAAAGACTGTTCAAAGAGGTAGCAGTTGAAAAATAAATGTAGTGATTATTCAGTTTTCTGAAAAAAAAAAAAATTGTCCTTAACATACCTTTTGTGTTCTACAGCAGAAGGGGTCTCAATCCAGATCCTGTTGTTTAGTTGCAATTTAGTTTTTATCCCACAGATCATCCCATGATCAGGTGGATTCATATATATGCCCTTAATCACAAGAATATACCTTGCCAGCAAGAAAAAGATGAGGATAGATGTGACATTACTTTTGTGAACTCGCTGTTTGCAGGGAAGATTATTATTTTTCCTACATTATGACTTGTTGATGTATAGTGAAGGAACTGGCCTCTGCTTTAAATAACTTCTATAAAAAGGAATAAAACATCTAGGCAGTGATGGCTGGATCACTGCTTTCAGTGCTTGACTGAAAGCCTCTGCCACAGCTGCTGTATCTAGCATTTTGAACTATCATTTGTTTTTCTTTTATAATGTTGTGTATTATCACTTACAAATCAATAATACTAAAATACCCGTATTATTCTCCCTACAGTTTTTACCTGCACTTTTACTGTGATACTGACTTCAATCATAGGACACAAACTATTTCTTATCAAATCAATGTTATTTTAAGCATTCTTTTAATCTTAAATAAATGCATAGCATCTATTCAGGACAGTATGAAGTACTTCTCCAGATGGCTTGATCATGACAGATAACCTTATTTATTGTTATGACAGCACAGGGGCAGCTGCACCTGTGGTCCCTTCCCAGTCTCTCTTGCAGGCTGCCTTTCAAGCCACAGACCTTACCAACAGTTTTGCCGAATTGCATCCAGCAGTTGACCTAACTTTAGACCGCATCGCTGTTCTCAAACTCTTTCACCAGTTTCATGCCAGTAGGTGCCTTATGCATCCATCATGCATATTTTACAAGTATTTCATTGGATAGAATATGTCACTATTTCGTCTTTTATGGTGCTCTTCATAATCTTAAACAACACTACTCCAAGGGTGAACCTTGCAGGCCCAACTGTAAATTTTCATGTTGTCTCAATGACACATTTCTTTAAGGTTTTGTAACAAAGATAAAATTTACAGAGTGTCTCCCTATGAAAGGGAGAATCCATTCCCTACAAAAATAAAAATACAGAAAAGGTTGAAGTCATAATAGGTTCTCTTGGCCAGGTCAATGGAACACAGCAGCATGACTGTGTACAAGTAAACATGACAGGTTGGTTAAAATATATTATTCTCTCACATTTAGGCAATTCCAGCTGATTCATATATAACCTTAAATGTTTCTACAGAACCTTGTTGGATTTTCAGTCTCTCTCTCACATTTTTTTTTTTTTTTGGCTTGATCTCTTCCTTTCTACATATTTGTTAGCATTTTAACACCTTTTAGATCATAAAATTCCAAAAATAAAAAGCTGTTAATGCACCTGAAATCTGACAGATGAAAGTTTCTCATTCGGTGGTTCTTCTAATTCTCTCTTAATAAGTCTTAGTACTTCTATGTTATTTCTTATCTCTGATAATTGGTTTTGCTAACAAAAGCCAGAATGATAGAATGTCAGCCAGTGGAAGAACACAAAATATTTACAAAATATTATGGATATATCTTTTGTCCCCCATAATTTATAAACATATTCATATTATAATGATGTAATGATATAAGAATAATACCACAATATTTTTAACTTCTTCAATTCTTAACAATGTAATTATGTAAACAAAAAAATTTCCAATTAATAATCAAGGAAAATTAAATTTTAATATAATTTCTTTTGTCATATTTCTGCTGTGATCCTACACACCAATGCAGAAACTGAGATTAGGAAAGTTGAGAAAAAGTTGTCAAACAGAAAGGCTAATTGGGTAGCAAAATGAGGCAGCAAAATGCTGAAATCAAATTTATCACATACAGGTGCATCCTAATTTAAAACAAACTCTTCTGTTATTCATTGAAGTCAGCAGTGGTTGTTGTCTTGACAGTAGAAAACACTGTGCTACTGCTGCCTGATTAATAACTTCCATTCACAATCTAGGTGTTGCTGACTACAATGGAATCATTTTCAAAGTGACTCCAATGCTGTATGATAAATGGGTGGGTTTCAGGAAGGTAACTTGATCCATAGACAGTGCTGGCCATGAAGAAATTGCTCTGTGCTCTGTTTTGCTATTACCAAATTGAACTTAAATTTACATTCATTTTTCTTTATACTTTTATATTTTTCAGTGCCTTCTGTATAGTTTTTGCATAAATGTTTATCTGACATCACTACTATTTCAGCAGGAACTGCTTAAGATTCCAAGTGTTAATAGGAGTTAAAAGTTAGTTATTATGTTTCTTGGCTCATCTCCACTACTTGTGTGAGCATATTGATATCAAGCTTTGATTTTAGATTTTGGACAAGATGTCAAACTTTCAACCTTCAGTAAAGGTTTCAAAGTCATCCAGGAGAGTGCCTGAAGTAACTTTAGTATTGTTCCTCTTTCTGGTTGTCTGTGCAATGTAATTTAGTTGCTATATCATGCTCTCCATTGTAAAGAAACATTTTGGAATTGCTACTTTTATTATCCTTTTCATGTGAATTCATCTAGCTTCAAAAGTTATTTTAATGATAATACATGATACCATGCAGTTCTCCGCAAGTTTTTTGTCAAATATTTAGTTCAACTGTATTGACACTCTGCCAGGCTCTTGGTGAGAGCTGCTTGTAAGAAGTCTTGTTGTTGAATCTGATTCATTTTAAGGCAGGTCACAATCTCAGTCACAGTTCAGTAGATCACCCAGATTTTATTGTCTGCTAGACTCTTTTATGGCTGGCTTCCAAAGCAACATAGTGGAGAAGAAACAAACTAGGAAACAGAAGTAAAGGCCTGAGAAGGCACCATGCTGCTAACATGCAATCCATACTTCGCCAGCAGTCCTCTGGTTCACTTCTTGGCATTGTCCCCTGTGAATAACAGCAAATTAAAGCATTGTTAAATTCATATCATTGTTTAGAGGAACAAAGATTATCTGTCTCTTCTGGAGTTTAGTGTGTCTGTTATCTCTGCCATCTTCTTAATCAGGACAAGCAGTTGACAAGAAAAGTGCTAAATATGACTGGCAGAAGACTGCAGATAACAAGAGTCTACTTTGCTTCATTTCAGAGAGTATAAGTGACAAACCCTGGATAAATTCATGTCCCTTTCCATTTAAAAATACCTGCACATGGTACCAGCCAGTATTAAACGTATCCTTTCCTGAAATTTATCATCATGTGAAAAAAAATTAAGTCTACAGATAAGTAGGCATCAGAATTAGAAATATGCATAGCAGTATGATATACTCTGTTTCCCACTGCAATTCCTCAGATTCACAGAATAAAAATAGAGCTTTTAAAAAACAAGTTTCAGTACTGACATTCTCGATGGCATATATGTGTGTACTGACATCGTATTTGATGGTTTGAATCTAATCACTGAAATCTTCTGGTAAAGACAGTAATATTCCTAGTCACTAAATTTGGGAAAGTGCTTTTATTTGTTGTACAGCAAATAATTCCTAGCTGGAAAAAGGTGTGGGAAAGAATATCAACAACAATTATTAGAAATATTTATTAGTGACATTAACATAGTTTGTTGTCCACATATTTCTGAATGTCTTTAAAAGACTGATTCTTCCCTCATGGTAGTATTAGTTTCATCCCAAACTATTATCTAGAAGAAAACTGTTTAAGCAATCCACCAGTAATAGCTGCAGCTTTTTGTCATTGTATTTGCTGCTGCTTTTCATTAGCACTCAGGTATATTGATTAGGTAGGACTTTTTTGATATGTTTCTCAAACAGATGTTTGAGAAATAATTCTGTCTCTTTTAGGTATTTACAAATATGAGTACCTTAGTAAAATACCATGAAATAGTTTAATACAATATTTGCAACACTAAAATCCCATATTTGTGACTAATTTTTTCTTCTCTATTTACATGTTGGACATTTATTTTTCTTGTCTCATTCTTCCTAAAGCAGTCTGTTGTTTGGGGTTTTTTTTCAGTAGTTCATTATATTTCTTTTTTCAACCATCAAAACCCAAGATATTTCTTGTTCTCTAGAATGTAAACTTCTCTAAATTTTACCCATTTTCATACCTGAGTTATTAACTGACATGTTTATTTTTCCAGACCAGCTTTTAAAATTTATTTTCTTTCGTTTAATTTATAAATGATATAATTAATTATTTATACATTATTTCCCTAATGAGTCCTAGGCGGAATATTTGATTGTCTTTAGATAACCCATGCCACGAGCAAAGCACTCTTGGGCAGCTGACACCAGTTAGCACAGCTATTTTTTAACCTCTCCTGAGCCTTGACATGTCTAAGGGCAGTCAACAACTGTCTACATATTGTCTGACTCCATGAATGAAACTGATGCATTGTACAAACCCATTTGCCCCATTTTGCCAAACTTGCATTGTTTTCCCTATTGCATGAGGAGCCAGAAGATAGCCTAAACAAAAAAAAATTCTGGCTATGAGTGAGAAATACAATCTCGCTTCACCTGTTTAATAACCTTCCGTCAGTGTCAACTCAGTGTCAGCAATTTAATGGGAGTCTAATAATCACATTACCGTTCATACAACATTGCTTAAATTTTGAATTGTGTCCACATAGTATTACAGAACTTGTCCAGTTTTTCCAGACAGACATATACATGAAAATGCTTTCATATTCTAAAGTTAAGAAAAGTAACAGATTTGTGCCCTTTGTCTTTTTACTAATAATGCCTCATACCTGTTCATTTATCACCTGAAGAACTGGATCATATGTATATGACATACTGTCTTCCAGAATGTAATTAAAACTTATTTTTGGTCCTTAGGTGTAATGACTGCTCTTCTGAGATAGACTCACCGAGATCCCAAAAGTCCCACCTCTCAACAGTATGATTGACATCCAAAGATACGTAAATTACATTAATTGAGTTTTCCATTTCTACACTTTTCTGCAGCCAACTCATCAGAAAAGGTAGGAGAACAGACCAGCCTCAGAAAAATTATTTTGCTATCATCTGTTTTTTTCAAGAGAGGAAAAATCTTGCAGAACTATTGAACATTTATTACCATTGCTGTCAACTCTTCTCCTCAGGTTTTAGACATAACATTTAGCTTTACTTTGAAAATCAGCATTTTAAATTCAGTGATGTTGAATAATGACACAATATTTACTGGTCTAGACCAAGAAAATCGTATGAGTCAGTAGATGATTCTATAGATCACAAGTAGTGTTACAAAGCAATACAGACTTTGTGGACAGAAGTTGTTTGGTATTAAAATGAGATATTTCACTGTGTAAGTATTGGTTTATCTGTAAATGTTCTCTTAATTTTGACCCAAGTCAGAACTACACATTTTATCATATTTATTAAGCAACTATTTATTTCTGGGATTCAGTTTTGTACCTCAATATTGAACTTTACTTTGCATTCTGAAGACAGTTAAGATGAAGTCACTGAAGTTGTTAAAGGAAGTCCACTATTCTCATCTGAGCTGAAGTGTAATGAAACAAAAACACACTGATAAGAACATGATGGGTGGACAAGAACAAAAGGCACTGGAACATTATCAGGGAAATATTTGTCAGATGAGTTACATTGCTTATTGTATAGGAAGTACCTGAAGCAGTCAAGAAGAAAAGCTGGAAATAAGATCAAATATATATCTACATAAAGATTTCTTAGTGGTTTAAATCCAGGATATAACAATAGCTTATTTGGTCTCAGAAACCAGCTTTTGCCAGACAGTCTGGGCAACTTAGAACACTTCAAAATGAACTTATTTATTTTGTATTAATAATTTTAATTTCTGATGACTTCTAACAACTTTCAGTGAAAATGGACCTCTTGAGATAGGCATCAAATTTTCATGAAAGAAATCTCTTTAGTTTCAATATTTATATTTTTCATTTACCTGTTATTTTACTCTTTGCTAGAAATGGAAAGCATTCAAGGTATCTAAAAAGATTTAAACATGTTTTAGAGATGATATTTTAGAATTCTAAAAACAAGCCAATGGTTTATTTGATGGTGCTAAGCTTTTCACCTAGAGGAATTACATTTCCTTGAGGGATATCTGTGCTGGAGTCGATTAAAGTGTAAATGCTTATCGATATATCCTTAAATCTGGAATACAAACAGGTCTATCTAAAAAGTACACAGATCTATGGGAAAAACTATATGTCTATGCATGTGTGTGGACCAGGAACTGTTTAGCTTCCGGGATATTTTAAACCCTTTTGGGGCTGCTGAGCGATTCAGGAGGTGTAATTCAAATCTCTGCTTATCACAGCAGAAATACCAAACAGCAATATGCCAAACCCTCAATATATTTGAACTCAGTAGTTTGAATGTGGTGAACATAGAACTGGTGCTTAACTTTGTGTTATAATAACAACAAAAGAGCAAGACTTCAGAAGGGGAGTGAGAGTGGGGAGTTGGAGGAGCAGAATCGCGTGATGTGACTGGGTGAAATGATACGTAACGTTCCTGAGAAAAAAAAGACTGCCAGAAAAATAAATGTAACTTTTTACCCAATCCAGTGTTTATACAAAACCCCTAACTGACAACATTGTATGCTGTCATAGTAGAAACTCCTGACTAATGTATTTATCTTTGAATGCATTTCATCCTCGGATTAAGGTTTAATGAGACCCTGGATTGTCCAGGTTAAAATGTTTCATCTGAACACAAATTAGCAGGGTTATTTTTGAATGCAGAAAATTCAGAAGAGAATTAGAGAGAGGCTTATAAATAAATCTCTGAAAATTATACTGTGCCCTTATAGGTCAATTCTTTTGTCTTTTTCCAGTTGTTCTCAGTAAATTTTTCAAGTAGGATAAAGGATACAGGCACTTCTGAGTTCTTCCCATTCCTCAGAGGCTTGGCTGTGAGTTTGCCACGAGTTCATCTCAAGAGTCCCTGTTTATCAACACCTCTCTGCTTACTTTGTCTGTCTTATTTTCTATTTTCTGTTTTCCCAGCTGTTTGGATTCGGATACTTTTCCCCATGAGCATACATAATTGATTTCAGGGAAGCAATTCATCTTCTAGAGGATCTGATATGATCTAAAATTCAGTGGTAAAGAATAGACAAAATATTTCCCTTTTTAAAAAGAAGACAGTCTACAGTGATATACACTACCTTGCAAAACAAACCAAACTGGGATACTTCTTTACACTTGTCCACATTGGAACACCAGTGTATACTAGAGCACAGTAATGACTGTTGAATCTCTGGTTCGATGTTAGCCCAAAAGAGAGATTTAGGATAAAATTGTGTATTGCTGGGTTTCTCAAAAAAGCACATGCTGTAGTTGAATAAGAAAAAGTTGTTTGGTCTTCTAGTAAAAACAGAGCATCATAACGAGGTGTCCAGCAAGGTTATGAAAATGTATATTTCCTATGCAAGACTACAGAAGAAAGCAAACTGGGAGCTGAGTGACTTAGAATCCAGATCTTTGTACTTCTTCCAATAATGTGAGGACAAAGGGAAACAAAACTTAAATTCAGAATACAGAGGTGGAAGTGGAGACTAGGAACAAAAATGGGAAATAAATAATAAAGTAAATAAAAGGTAGTTGTTTTAAATGCCCTTTTCTAAACTAACTTCACATTTCTAGGATTAGTGTGCACTACTAGTAGGTCTTTTATGAGGATACTAACATTGTCTGCAATTATTCCTAATCCACAGAACATCATTAAAAATAAGTTAACACCTCAGGAAAGAAAGTTTTTTGTGATTTCATCTTCTTTGTGATATAAATCTTTGTCCAAAGTAATCCATTGTAAATTTCTATACTTACCTATAACTTATAATGTTATTGTGATTTCCATATTATATGTGTGAGGGCATAACATCTAGGTATTAACAAAATTTTTTTGTTTATTTCTGGGCCTGTGGAAATAACATCTAATGTAATCTGGATACTTTGAGAAATCTGGATACTTTAAAACATGAACAGTTTGGTAGAACCAAGATGTTTTAATGCTTTAAAGAGAACATGCATGCTTCCGTTCAACATAATATGACCACTAGTCTGTCAGGATATAACTGTGTTATCAAGCTTTCTGAATTTGTGTATTTTCATACTTTTGAAATAGTAACAGCTCACCGTAAGTTTCACTAGACTTTATATCTGTGGAAATATTTATTAACAGGAAACATATGCACACACACAGAGTGTTGGCAGCTGTTTTAAACTGTAGTTAAAATGTGTTTTTGGCTAACTCAAAAGAATAATCCTAGCTATAGCACCAGCTTTAGAGATCATTGCAGATGTCAGATCTGCTGAGGCCAATGAATATCTATTGCTTATGTTAGTCATTTAAACATTAATGATAGGTATTTCTTTTTCAATAGCTGCAACAATAAATTATTCTCAGGATAACATGGTGGAGCCTGATCTACTTTGGCTTTTGGAACCAGTAAAGTAGCAGAACATCAGTCAAGTTAGTAAAGTGTGCCCTTATTACACATGCTGCATCTGTACACAAACTGCCAGCATATGATCAAACACTGCAGCTGTTTCATTTATATCACAGACACATCATAGCCATTTTATAGTTATAGAAGAGATAGAGTTTCAGGGACAACCAAGTCACCTTGCAGACATACAGAGTTCAGTGGATCCTCATTAAATTGCACCTTGATATTATAAGAAACTGGTAGTACATCTCTTAGGTATGATATATATCATTTCCATGTTAAAATTGTTTTGCATGCATTTTGTATGCATTGTCTGTATATCTTCTCAAGAAATCCAGGCTTTTGTTCACACATAACTTCAGAGATCCATGTTTGCATATTTTATGTTGGATTTGGTTGTTACCAAAAAATTAATAGCCAAATGGCTGTGTTATATTACACACTTTCAGGCACATGTGAAGGCATGAAATAAATAGGTAAATGAATTAAAATAATAACAATGTAAGATGCAATATTAAAGTGTATATTCAAAGCTGTTGACACATTTTTCATTTCAGCTCACGAACAAATGTTTTACTTAAGTCAGTGAGTTTTGCCATGGACTTTTACAAAAGTAGAATTTCACACAGTCAATTTTTAATAATAATCAGATGTGTTTTAATTGCAACTGATTGCCTTTTCTATATTATTAAGTATGAGAAACATTGGAGCTGTTCCTGAAAAACATGTTTTAAGAATTACTGAATGTTGACAACAGAAGAGCTTACTGCTGTACTGCAACAAAATTAAACTGGCAACTTTGTTGTGTGGAATTTTAAAGACATTATAATCTCAACCTCTTTTTTCATTTAGTTCCACATTAGAATTCAACAAAATTCTATAACTTTACCATTTAGGTACTTGAGCAGTACCACATTAAACAGGTAGCTAGCTAATCAGATATTTGAATCTTAATATTCTGCAAAATTTTGCAGGAATTAATTGCTGAAGCAAAATGAAGCTAAAACCCACAAATTTTACTTAAGGAGCTTCTCTAACAAAAACAAAAAAAACCCAAAACAAACCTTGTGTTCTCGGCTACTCTTCCTAAACCTGTTCCTCGAGCTTTATACAAAAAGATCTGTGTTTTTCCTGATAATTTTTAGTGGGGATAGAAAAAATAATAGGTTGTAAAACTAAAATATATTAGGTGGAATAATAATCCACTACAGTAACAATCAAATTGCTTGTCATGTCATGAAGGGTTATGCTTTAATTAAGCAATAAGGCATGACAGTGTGTGAATTATAATGTAATAATTCTTGTCTAGTGTATTGTTAGGCAAGAGGCCAAAGGCCTGGTGACACTGAATGCTACAGAAATGAATTTTTATGCTGTAATTTAAACAATACCGTATCACATTGCAATAACTGTAAGATATTATATTTTAAAAGAAAGAATTACATATTCTAATTTTTTTATACCTTATTACTCCCTTTGTAAACTATTTTGTTACCAAGGCTATCACAGAAAAGAGAGATTTTCTATTTCATGTAATATTTAGATTTAAATGACAATTAAACACCGAGGACAGTTGTTTCTGGAAGATCTGAAGGATGCTGTTTTGGTAATATTTTTCCTAAAATAAATAGAATGCATACAGATCTGAGGAGTGAAAGTTACTTAAATTCCTTCTTATAATTGGACACAACTAGTGTACAACTCCTAAAGAATTTTGTGAAAATGCTCAAACCTAGGAGACTCGCATTTAGTGGAGGCCTCATTATAACCTTTGCCCTTTGAAAGCACAGTTTTTCTTCTTCCCATTCTTCCTTATTGACACCTTCTCTGAAGATGTCTTATTTATATAGCCCTTCAAATTCATCTCTCAAACTAATTTTTTTAAACAAATTGTATTTTCTATAACTTTTTTCCCTGATCATCAGAGAAGAAGTAAATAGTAAGAATTAAAACACAGGATTGTGAGAGCTGCTATTATAGTTCTCTGCTACAAAGCATAAAATCAAAGATATTATTAACAGTGGGAAACATTGAAAAAAATTTATAAGCTGTGATATTTTTCTGAGTTTTCAGTGGTTATATGACTTAAGTAGCAAAACTTATCTAAGTCAGTGTTCTAATGCATGATGTTTATGACTATTAAGAAATCATACCTTATTGTCTATTTTGCAAAGTTATTTCACATTTTACATGTCTGACTAGAAAAGGTTCAGCAGGTTCCATGCCTTAATTGAGATGTGTGTTCGGTTTTCTTCTTGAGAGAAATTGGAAGCCTTATCCATTGATACATTTATTTGTTTGAAGCTGGGCAACATCAGTCAGGTTAGTGGTCTCAAAAAAAAAACCTCTATTTCTTCTCAGCTATGAGATTCAACAGAACTGTACTAAAATTATGGGGGGTTCTCATTGTTTTGCGTTGCTTTTGTGGCAGTGATATAAATCAATACAGCTTCCAGAAGTCACAAATCCACTGTATAGGATCAGTCCAATCTCAATCTCTGTCTGCATTCAATGGAGTTTTACTCACTTGTGTTTTTGTGTTCAGTCTGAGGCTGACTATTGTGTAATGCACTACTGAAAATCACATATGCGATCAATTTGGAAGTTGCTGTTTAACTCCTTAGTTGACTGAAATTTGTCATCCTTAAGTAAAACCATAATTTGACGGTTGACTTAATCACATTACAATTAATATGCTTCCTCTCAGTGTTGCAATATTTACTATGGCAATACTAGCAAATAATGTTTGACACTTTTTTCTTATATCATTGCTTCCATACTGTAGTGTAGCTGTACTACTAATAATAGACCTCATGTTTGAAGAGAGTGTTTAGTCTGGTAGATAAACAAAGAGACATTTTTTTTCCCTGTAACACTTAATTACAAGCAAATTTGCCTTCAAAGTTTTCTTTGTACACTAAGAAAATCTGTCACTATGATAGAGTTCACAGGAAGGAGGAAAGAATTGGTTTAATTTTCAGTTGAGCAGCCTCCTCTTCTTTCTAAACACAATCCATCGAAAATATAATATATTGCAGTTCTGATATGGTTTACTACAGCCAGTTGAGGATTCGCTTTTTGTGGCATAGTGATTAGGAGGGCATTTCTACTTGTTAGCTTTCAGCAGTTATCTTTTATCTAGACTACAGTCTCAGGTTATTGCTAACAGTGATTATTCATCACTAAAACTACAACATTTTTATGCCTGAAGCTTTTATAAACTGATATTCTTCTTACTTTCTCCATTTTTGTAATACATACAGTATAAATACTCCATAATTTAGAAAACAAAAAAACAACCAAAATGAGACCCAACATAAAAAACCATAATAAACTGCCAGTTGAAGCTTCTCTTTGTCAAAATAGTAATGCTTTTGAGATTTGATTAGCAATGACATTATATGACAAAAGAAGAAAAAGGATTTAGAAATGGAAACTAAAAATAGTTGTGTGGTAATTTAATAACCTGGCAGATTTTATTCCATCTGTTAGAAGAGTTTGAAAGCCATTTCCTGCTGCCACTCATACTGCAGAAGCTTCAGAGTTCAGAGATGGAATCAAATACCTGATGTGAAAATCTGCTATTATGATTTATATCCAAAGATTCATATCAATATCCTTGCCTAGAATATCATGTAGATTTTTTAAAAAAAAACATAGTTAATCCAAAAGTTTAGAATTATTATTTTTCTCAGTGTTAATACCACACCTTTGGACAGAAAAAGAACAAAAACATTAATACTTTTCAGTTTACAAAAATTGTTGAAGCTATTCTATATGACTGAACAACTCGGGAAACCAGATATCTCAACTAGGTGGTCCCATATTCAATTTTGTGAGCTTGCTCTCAGGATGACAGTACAGTGTTGTATTGGTCTGTCCTTTATTGCCATCCAGAATTGATAAGCAAGCTGGGGAAAGAGATCTTTAAGTCAAATTATGAGGATGGAAGGTATGAAGAAGAACATGTGTAGTGTAAACCTGTAGCTGATGAACTACTAGTAGCTGATGATGCTACTAGTGATGTAGCATGCACTGTGTCCTGGAGATGCATTAGGTGCAACAATCAACATATATCTATAGAGCTGGTTATTTCTAGATGATTATTTCACAGATGATAATTCACAGGTGTTTGATAGAATCATAGAACAACCAGGTTGGAAGAGACCCACCAAATCATCGAGTCCAACCATTCCTATCAAACACCATGCCCCTCAGCACCTCATCCACCCATGCCTTAAACACCTCCAGGGAAAGCAAGTCAACCACCTCCCTGGGCAGCCTGTTCCAGTGCCCAATGACCCTTTCTGTGAAAAATTTTTTCCTAACGTCTAGCCTGAATCTCCTCTGGCGGAGCTCGAGGCCATTCCCTCTTGTCCTGTCCACTGTCACTTGGGAGAAGAGGCCAGAACCCTCCTCTCTACAACCTCCTTTCAGGTAGTTATAGAGAGCAATGAGGTCTCCTCTCAGCCTCCTCTTCTCCAGGCTAAACAACCCCAGCTCCCTCAGCTGTTCCTCATGAGACCTGTTCTCCAGCCCCTTCACCAGCTTTGTTGCTCTTCTCTGTTTTCTTTTAAAAGAAAACAAAATTACTTTTTGTCTTTAATACCAGAAATTTTGTAATGGTCCTGTAACTGTTAATCTAATTGACAGTCTGAGGCAGCATAGCTTCTCTTCACTGGGGGAGTAAAAGTGTGGATGAGGTGATTCTGCCCCTGTACTCTGCTCTGCTGAGACCACACCTGGAATACCATGTCCAGTTCTGGAGCCCTAAGCACAGGAAAGGTGTGGACCTGTTGGAGCAGGTCCAGAGGAAGGCCACTAAAATGATCAAAGATCTGGAACACCTTCCCCATGAAGAGAGACTGAAAGAGTTGAGGTTGTTCAGCTTGGAGAAAAGAAGATTCCAAGGAGACCTTATTGCAGCCTTTCAGTACTTTAAGGAGGCGTATGAGAAAGATGGGGAAAAACGTTTTAGCAGGGCCTGTAGCAAAAGGACGAGGGGTAATAGTTTTAAACTAAAAGAAGAGAAGTTTAGGCTGTTTGTTAAGAAGACATTTTTATGCTGAGGACAGTGAGACACTGGAATAGGTTGTCCAGAGAGGCAGTAGATGCTTCATCCCTGGAAACATTCAAGGACAGGTTGGAAGGGACTCTGAGCAACCTCATCTAGTTGAAGATGTTGCTTCCCACTGCAGGGGAATTGGACTAGATGACCTTCATGGTCCCTTCCAGTCCAAACCATTCTATAATTCTGTGTAAATTAGGTTGAACATGGGTGAGTGATACAAGCTGCTGTAAGCACTACAAACAATTTTTACATGAAAAGGATATTTTGCATTTGGTTGTTCAAGAAGAGAAGTTAGAAGGAGCACAGAAACTTCACTAGGAACTTGTCCTTTTTCTCTATTTTTTAAGTTGGTCAGAAGAAACACAGTTAAGTGGTTTTGTATCTGAAAATGTAAAAATAATCTATCTTCCTGTTAGATAAAGTTTTTATGAAAATTTTAAAACCTTATGTAATGCACTTTCTACCCATTCACACATTCACATGCTTTTTGCAAGTTCTGAAATGCTCTGGCTCACGATTATGTTTTATTTCACCTGAAATCACTTGTTAGAAAAGAAAATGAAATAGTGGATTTTAATCATAATACAAAGGAGTACTGACAGTTGTGGCTGTGAGATTTTTTTTATTCATCTTTTATAAAGTTTTATCCCTATTTTGCAGAAAACTTCTTAGGTATGTGATTGAAGCAGCATGATTATTTATTAAGTTCTGGTCCCTGTATGAGTTATTGGCATATTAGGTGCTTTTCTATAGGAAGGGCATTTGCTTACATATTTTCAGAGCCAGACTAGAGCAGAGATATAAGGGTGTGAATCTTTGTGCTGAATTATTGGTCCACCAAGCTATCTGCTCTATCAGGATATACTTGTTTCCTGCCCAGTCTGTGCAAAGCAGATGTGATACTTACAAATATAGATCAAATGTGGATGATTTTCACATGCATAGAAAAAGATCTCTCATTGTAATTTTCATGCTAACATCCTGTATCAGGCTTAAGATTAGCCTTCTGGAGTAATTAAAACTTAATAATACTAGATTACTGTGCTAAAGCTAAACTTACAGTGCATTAATATGTTTTCATATTGAAATCATTTTTTTGTCCCAGTGAATAGACCTGGGATTTAATAAGACCAGCTCAAGCATGCAGATTTTTTTTAAATGTGCAATATATGATTTATCTATGTTATCTGGGCTTCTGGGGAAGGATGTGTAACTAGCTGTTAGCAAGAGGACTGAAAGTGTTGACCTATGTGCCTCGCAGACTTCAAGTAGACTATGAACTGCAGTCTCAAAAAATGCATTGTTAAAACTGGCATGAAGAAAAAGTTTTCCTTATTGAACAGTAAAGTTCATAAGTTCATACAGTTTCAGTATATAGATCAGGCACATATCAAGTTTGAATTAATTGGTGCTGATTTGTAAGTGGAAGGCTTAAGTTTAATCTTTCCTTTGTACAAAGCTTAGTCTAAGCATTTCTCCTCTTACCTTTTGACCCAGCACTAATATTTGGACAGTTATACAATGTAATACAATATTTACCTTTGTCACGTTATTTTGGTATAAACAAATGGACCCCAAACATGACTCTTTTGCATATGTATCCACATTATAGCAATGATTGCTAGGAAGAAATAGCAAGAAATTCATAGTTTTAATACCTATTCGTACCTGAAATCCATGAAAAGGTAATCTTGAAGAACAATAGATAATTTCACATTCCTAATGATGCAAAAGTTACTACAATTAACAAATTATCTCAGGCATTGCATTAATATTATTTATCTAATCTTTCTAGTTCCTTTCAACCGTGTATTAGATGGTTGACTGGATCAAAACAGATTTTAGCCTTTTCATTTTTAAAGCAAGGATTTCTTAAGATCCATAACTGTGTGTTGTACACCCCAAGGTGGCTTGAACAGCCAATAGGAGTAATAGGAGTGATTAAACCTTGTCACAGGGGGTTAGATGTGGTGCTTTCTTCCCACATGACAGGCTGTGACAGTCAAACAGCACTGAAGCAGAACAAACGACAGTGGCAGTTTGCTGCAAGCAGTGCTACTGTCACAACTCCCACTAGAAAGCTAAATGCTAGGTATTCAGCTCAGGGAAGTTTCAAATAGACCATGCAAATTCTGGTTTCAAAAATTTCCCTGCAAATAAATAGTGACATGCATTAACTGCAGAGTGATTGTGTTGTTATGTGAGTGATTGTACACTGTCTGACACTGGTCATGATCATATTTTGAGCGAACTGTTGATACATTTACATTTGTGCTTAGCTGTTCCTGTTATGGGAAATTTACCTTCATTTGAGAAAGCTGGTGTACTAATGTAATTAGACGGAAAGCTATCATTGCTCTTTAATGACTGCATGTGTTTGTCACTCTGAATAACTGTGTACAGAATGCTACAAAAAACCAAGCACCTGACTGAGCCCAGGATAAAAATCACATCTATTCAGATATATCATACAAGCTTTCATCCCTGAGTAAAAGGGACTAGCTTTATGAAAACTGCAGAACAGTGAACTTTGAATTTTTAACAGATTCCTTAAAAGGCAAAAGCTAGCCAAGAAAATGCACCTCTAAACTCAGTCTTTTTAAGTACATCATTCCAGAATTTTTTAACACAACAGGAGAGACAGATTTTACAGAAGAAGGAAAATGAGCTTCTTAGTAGTCTGCATAAGGGAGTGGCATACTATGAATTTTTTTTCTCATTTTAAGCTGAATTTAGACAGTGTTCTGAACCCAGAAGAAGAGCAGTACTGTGAGCCTACATATGTATGTATTTAAATCTATGAAGATGGGTAGAAGGGATTTGGAAAAAGTTCAAGAGAACCTCTATGAAGTCAATCGCAGGTCAATATAAATATGAATATTTTCATTATGTCGTTATACATCTCTTCTAACTGAAGATTTATGCTTGGACTTCTTACTGTTCTCGAATTAAGTAATTCTGAATAAATTGTGGCTTGAAATTTTCAAGTTGCTGTTTGTTGCTATTAGCAATAAGATTAGATGAAATTGTCTCACTTGGATGGATGGTTAAGGAACTGAAGATTACAACAGTGTAGTTGAGCTTGTACTGAAAATGCCCCTTCTAGAAGGACAAACCCCTCCTTTTGTGTTTCTTTATTTAAAATTAATCCCAAATTTCACCATTTCTGTTCAGAGGATATTTTCATGTTGCAAGATGCATTTTTCTAGTCTTTCCTTAAAAGATGCTTAGCAAGTAGTTTATAAATATTTATTTTTCAGGACACTTTATTTTTTTATTTCTGGTATATTAAATGTGTAAAGCTTTACATGTGTTGTCCCATTTTCACATATATTCATGTCATGACTGTTCAGTGACGTGACAGGGCCCTCTCTTTCAGTATTAAAATCAATTAAGAAAAATCCTGTCTTATTAAGGCAGGAATCACCAAAACTTATCCTAGATAAGTCATGTGTGTCCATTCTTTAGTGTGCTTCCCTTGCATTGCCGGGCATGTTGCCTTCTGGTAACTCCTGAATTGTGCTTCACCATTATACCTGAAGCAGTAACACCTGCGATAACATTTAGTGGTTGAAATACTGATAGGACATTCTAGTCTTTCAATACAGGACATATTTTTCACTCTGTTCTCTCTCAGGCAAATTACGTAAGATTTTTCACAGAAGGCATCCATGCTAAAACATGAGTTCAGTTTCTTGGACATACCTTTCCTTTCCTCAGCCCTTTAATGCCCTTGTTCCTGATACGAACTGAGACATGCTGGGAGAGAAGGATTTGTAGGCAAAACCTGCCTGAGAATCTATATAGGGAGCATTGTTTCCATCTGGTGAGCGTTGTGTGGTTCGCCAGAGAAAAACTCAGATCCATCTGTCTTTTCTGGGTATGTCAGAAGAGGTTGCTGTCTGATAAATACTATGAGTGTTCTGGGCAATATTGGGAATGGTTATGAGCTGAAGCAGGACTTTCACCAAGCAGCAGTAAATTACAAGTCTCCTGTCAGAACACCTCTTTAGCTGTTAGCGTCTTTTCTTCTCATTTCTTTTCCCAGAATTTTGCAGACCCTCAAAGGGTTGGCCAGTGGATGTCATAATCCAGGTAATGCATGTCACTGAGCTAGGACTTCAGCCTCATAAACCAGAACAGGGGCTTACAAGACTAAAAGGAGATAATGGTTGCCTGAAAAATTGCACTCAAATTAAAAAAAATATTAATACAAACCTTGGCAAGATTAATCTGTCTGATTTATAACTTCTGTCCGTGAAATTAATACCTAAAATGTAAGATTAGGCATTTGAGAGCCATACTGGAAAAAACAGTCGTAAGCATTCTGATAGAATATGAGAAGCCTCTTCTTCTCAAACACCAATACAGAGCATTTTCACAGAGTAATGTAATTTCTTTAAAAAGCTGCAGTTTTTAAGTAAAAAGGCTAGAGGAGGTGATATCAATATTAAATGTTTTTTAATTAGTGAAATTAGGTTAATAAAATCACAGTAGTTGAGTACAGAGTAATCACATTTAGGAAGCTACACAGCAGTTTGTTTAATATAAGTCATTAAAGTCATGATTTAGGTGTTCTATCTTGCTTAGCCACCACACAAGCAGTTAATACAAAACATTCCATTTTACTGTTCTGAAAGAAAAAATATATTTTTTAAAAAGAGCTGTAAATTAGGTTGTGCTCGAAGCATCCATTTTCTTGCCTCCATCACTGCCAACTCCCACTGCTTTCTTTGATATATGATTTGCAGACGACTTATTATTTATATGTTTTACAATTACTACGGCTGACACCTCCCCTTCCTCAGCCCTAAGCCACAAATCTGAAATGAATAAACGCTGTTTATTGTGACAGTCTGCCTTTTGTCTGTGGAACAATGACAAACTATACCACTGACAGCCAGTTGCTGTTTTTAACTACTGCTCTCGAGCTCAGAGCTTGAGTGTTCTTCGGAACACAACGACAGACTGGAATAAAATAAAAGAAAATGCATTGCATTTGTTTAGCATGCCGTGATACTGTTGTCCAATACACTGAGTAAACAAGAATAAATTACATAAGCATGCTACATTTTTAGTTCTCTACGTTTCATTGAGATTTATACAACTGTGATCCTATCAAAATTAATGTATTAATGCTTTTTAGTATTAAGCATTTTGATATTCATATAGAGAATTGCCTCCTGACTGGAATGAAGTGAGGGAGGAGAAATAAAGGGAGCACTTTTAATTATTTGTGAAATCTAAGAACATTTCTATTCACTCTGAGCTCTTTGATGGAGCTAAGGCAGAATGGAACAACTGTATGAATTTTGTGAAAGTCTTCTGACCTGCAGCTAGTCAGTTTTTAAGAAATGTTAAAATGACCTGGTTAATTTCTAATTGTACTTGGAAGAGTGCAGTTAGTAAGCAAATAAATTATATTTTGACCAGACCTTGGTTTCTGTCTTAATGCAGACTTGTTAAAATGCCCAGATATTTATTTGATATCCTTTTATTTAAATCTGAGTTTGCACATGATGTAGCATTTCTTCTTGAAACTATATATTATCTTTTGCTTATGCCTCTTCCTTCCCTTACACACACCTTGTGCATACGTGTGCATGTGCACAAACGCACACATGCAAGGATACAATAATGCTAGTTCATGATTCTTTTTTAATGTATTTATACATGTTTGCAGACATAAATGACTATTGCAGTGTTTGGTTTTTTTTGTTTTTTTTTTACTTAACTTTCCAAACACAACATTAGAAAGTATTTTAGAAAGTATGAATGTTGTGCTATTCCAAATAATGGAAGAGTAAGGTCTAGTGTTTAACTTAAATCTTTATTCAGCACATAAAGCTAACCATGCCCAGTAGCCAGTATCTGACCAAACAGGAATTTTTTTTCCTGAGTTACATGTAGTACACTGATCAGCAGAGTTCTTTTTAGATTCTTTAGAATCTAAAATTTTTTTTTTTTTAGAGTTTATTTGCGGTGTTTTAAACTTCTTCTTCCTTTTTCATTTCTCATGTCTAAGATAATGGAGAGTATACAAACAATGAACTCTGCGTTGGCACTGCCAGCTTGTAGAAAATACATTTCTAATTAAAAAGACACAATCTATAGTCTTGCTTGGAAGTTACCATAATTTCATACATTAAAATCTGCAGTTAATTTTTTAATGCATATCTCAGATGAATAATTTGCCTTCTGGTCTTTGGTTATCTATATCTCCTTTCTATTTGTCTTTTTTTTTCTCCTTTGATTTTTTCCCTTTGAAGTCTCCTCTACCTGCTTTATTTCTTAGACTATCTTCTTCCTTGCAAAAACACCTGGATATATTCTCAATATAGTTTTCTGTCTGTTAAACAGTGGGTTTTTTTATATATGAGTATATACACAAATAAAAGCCAAGTAGGGAGCAGGGTAGCTTCAGAGTGAACAGATTCTTGTCCTTGCAAGAGTCCTTCCTCCAGGTTTTCAATTTTTATACTAACACTCATATAAAACCCTTGAAGAAAATTCATGAAGTAGTATAGCCTCTTGTATATTGTTGTATACTGACTAATAGATAATATAAAATGATACTCAGTTTATCTATGAGTCCAGTAAAGAGAAATTATGTTCTTTTATGTCTGGAACAACTGGTTTGTGAGCTGCTTTTTTGAGAGTAAAATACAATAAAATATAGTGTGCACTATAATGATCAAAATGCACAAAGTCCTGCCTATGTTTTTAACTGTCAGGGAGAGGTCCTTGTATGTGTTTTGTGTGTGCAAGAAACCTGAGTTGCAATTAGGTTCCCTTCTCAAAGGTTCAGTCCACACTAAACTGAAAAGAAAAACTCTTCTAATTCCAGTCTTTCTAGATTAGCAGGATTTTATGGTGTTGAATAGTATGAAATTAATGAGTGAAGCACATGGCATAACAATATATGAAATCAAGAACAGACATATACATTCAGTAACGAAAGCCATTTTGACATTCTTGGCTAGGTATTCTAATCCAGTGGAGAGTACTTCATCCTTTTGCATTGCCTCTTGCCTGCCAAACACATTCCTGTTTGAACAAACAGCACTGTTCCCAATCATATTGCATAAGCATTCTTCCTAAAGACATAACGTGTGGTTCAGGTATTTTAGATAATATCTAGGTTATGGCCATTATCTAGCTATAATAAGCTATTTGCCATCAGTTGAGCTATACAAACATTAATGAATTCCTTTCAAATCTGGAGATTAGTTAAGCTTTCCTGTCAGTTATTCACAGCTCTGTATTGATTTATTTATTTTTTACTTTCACTATGAATTTTACTGAGATGATTTAATAAATTCTCATTAATCATTTCCTGTGTGTTATAACTGAAAGTTTGTGATAGTCAAATGCAACAGAAAACAATTTACACAAGAACAATGGATTATCTCTCCAAACCTTAATAGAAAGCATGTAGCAAGCACTGTCTGTGATATTTAAGATGGAAATCTAACAAACACATGTTCAAAATTAAAAGTGTTACTGCAGAAAAATTGATAAATACTATTAAAAAGGTCAGTAAAGGATATGTAATGAGTGCTTTACTGATTTAACATAGAGGTGAGGCTTCTTGCTTGCTTGGAACTTCTGTTTCAGTTACAAAAACTCCAGAAAATAAATAGTTTGGCCTGCAATATAGGCTGCCTAAATATAAGCTTTCTTCAGAAGTGTAGGAGTGAAATTTTATTATCAGGTCCTAATGTGGTTTTACACATTATAATCTATGTATACATGATTAATTCACATTAACATAATTTCCTTGAGTTACAGTGATCTGATTACCTTTGCTATTTCTCAAACCTATAGAGAAGATGCAGTTTTACATGCATGGAATAGCCACTATTGAACAAGAATCTTGTGAAAATGTTTATTCAGGATAGATGTAGTCACTTGCAGAATAAAAATCCACGGGGATTTTTCTTCCAATGCAGAAAGGTTGAGGTCCCTTCACTGTTAAAGAGCCATGCCTCTTCCCCAGTACCCTTGCTCAATCATTCTAGCTGCAAAAGCTAAAACTAATTGTATCCCACCCTCCTCAGTTTCTCCTTTCCACTCTCTAGATAAATACGTTGCAGAACCAGACAGCATGCAAGGATGTCATCAAGGAATGAATCCTATTTCAAGTGACAATGCATTAATTTAAAAATAGGAATATATGTCCATTGTGGCAATCTAGATTTGGTATTCTTATCTAATAGAAAAGCTTTCATGCACTTACATTGCCTCTTGGCAGTCTAAACAATCTCCATCTGTGAGAATAGTACTATGCTGAACATATGAGTATGCTGTTTATGCTTCAATTTGAATATATAAAGCAGGTTTTCAATTATAAATGTATTCCTATTGCTTCAGTTTCCCTTGGCCCTGGGGTCACTAGAGATATAAACCAGGAGCAGTAGTAAGGAAACTGTGTAGCTGACTGAAAAAGAGGCCATGAATTCAGACCTCTCGTGGTAACAGGCCACTGACCATAAAAGCATTTTCCTAAACTAGTCACTAAAAACATCCGTACAGATAGACTACACGGGTACAGAATTCACTACAAATTCTACAGAATACTTTGTACTCATTTTTTTCCTGAGTATTCTACTTGAGTACCTTGAGTGTTCTGAGTGCTACTCTATGCCTAGCATTCATAGATTTTACTGACATCTTAGCATTCAAATCAACAACCAACAACAGCAGAAGATATCCAGACATAGGATTTGGTTTGTGACCAACCAAACCAAATTTGCAGTAATTTTGCTGCAAAGCTGCCTTGGGTGATTCATCAAGAACTCACAAAACAGTATAGGAAACACCTTCAGAGATGAATGTAACTCTTATAAATCCAGTCAACAAAATGGCATAAAAAGAAGTGTTTCTTAGACCATTTCCAGAGTCAGTTTAATACCTGATCTTATTTTGTAAAGAAGTTGCTTCATCCAGTCCAATCTGACACAGCAAAAAAGAAACCTCGGACAAGCTGTCTTTTTATAACTTGAAAAGCAATATTAAAGTAAAACTTCAGAAACATTATAAAGTTTGCCAGAAATTTCTTATTACTAGTTATTTTTGGCATATGAAACATTATAAAGTTATCCATCCTTCTAATTAAGTTTATTGTATGATTTGCTGACACTTTGAACATGTAATTTACAGTAACTTCGACTTTAATAGAGATGCAGTAGTTTATTTTCTTCAAAAGGATGTCTTACAGCTAGTTACCTAAAATCTATTATGTCAGTGGAAATTAGTCACCTACTCTCAAAGATCTGAAATAATTTCTCCATGTTGTCAAGTCAGTGCTTTCTGAGCCTTCACTAGTATGGAAAATTACAAAACGTAGGTCCATGTGTGGTCATTAGAAAATGAATCTCAGAAAACACAATTTAAGGAAATGTAATGAAAACTAAAAAAAGGTTTAGCTACAGATGTTTTTTCTTTGATTAGTTCTTCGTCAGCATAAGAAGCAACAGAGTATGTAAAACAGAGTTTTGCATTCGAGTACTGTCTTCAGAATGCTCGGGTGTTCGCCAAGCACTGAAGCTGTTGTAGAATTCCCAGTGCAGAGAGATTTACAGATAAAAAATGAGAGATAAGAAGATTAGAACTAAAATATATGCCATTTTTGTAGAATATATAATGAAATCCTTATTAATATGTAGCCTCAACTATGGAGTTACAGCATGGATCTCTCAGACTTTGCAGAGGATTTTAAAAATCTTTTTGGAATAATTACATAAATATGCAAAGGACATCTCTTCATTTGCCCATGTTATCTGACAGAAGCTTACTGAAAATGACAAAAGAAAGAAAAGTCTAGGAGACAGCTAACAATTGTATTTCTCCAGAATATACACTGCAACTGGTGCAGCTAAAATCCTAGAGGAGGGAGCAGTTCGCTAAAGAGGAAATACTTGCCCATGGTAGAAGTTCAAATGGATTATTGAAGACTAAGAAAAATTGTGAGGAACACCAAAAGAACCTGACACATCCAGAGAAATAAGTTCAACGGTAGCTGATGAAATTCATTCTCTCTGAGTGGGAAACAGCACAGACTGCAGTGAGCGAATTATAGTATCCTTCATGTACTGAGGGACTCTGAATTAGATGTAGCCTCTCAGGACAAAGATCTAGACATCACTGTAGACAGCTCAATGAAGACATCTGCTTAAAATGTATCAGAGGTCAAAAAAATGAATAATGTTTAGGCTGTGTAGGGAATATTATGGGAAATATTACAATGTTACATAAATTGATGTACATCCCTACCTTGACTGTTAAATTCCATTTTGGTCAACTCTTTTGTGAAAATGATATGCAGAGGAAAAGTGAAGGTTACAGAAGGTCATATATATTTTCCTGTAGCTTAGAAGGGAGTAAAGTAAAAAGAAATATAAAATTTTCAATAGTAATCAAAATCTCAACTGGATGTTTCCCTTTATGCCATCTTAATAAAGAAATCAGATAGAGACATGTACTTTTATGAAATGTACAGTTACTCTTTAGTTCTTAGCACCTTTTATTTCTTTCCAGATTTGTTATAGAGTGTTTAATTAAATGCTACATGTCTGGGAATGAGAATTGAGCATTTAATACTGGCATAAAAATACAGATAAAACAGAGAAACTTCATGTTATAAAACATTAAATCATCACATATTTTCATAGGATTGCATCATTCCTGTGTGGTTTTAGTCAGAGAGGAGAGTTAGGTATTTTTCCTAAATAATCACTGTTATTTTCCACTTTTAAACTCAGATGTCTTGTTTGTTTTCTCCTCTCTTTCCAAATTCATGACATCATTCAGTTTTCATTGAAGAAGAAAAATTTTATAAAGGAAGTTATTAAATATGCCACTATATTTTGATAAGTAGCTACCAAGATAGTGGAAAACCTTTGCTCAAGTAAAGCTTAGATATGCTTTTCCTATTTGCAACAAAAGCTTCTAAGAACTGAATGGTAGAGGAGATTAACCCTTGAGGATAATTACCTAGACCTCCGTCTGTATACTGTGAGGGAATACTTTTCTGATTATTATGACAGAGCCTCCTTAGTTCAGAATAGACTAAAAGAAAACCCAGTAGTCAAATGCTCCAGTAGAGCACTCTCCCAAATATAATTTCAAAGCACTGTAATACCATTAGCTGACAGTAATTCGAGCTGTTTATGACAGTGCACACATCTCATTTGTGTAGAATGAAGACTTTAAGATGGCTAGAAATGCAGATCAGTTATCAGAATGTCTGTTTGAACAAAATACAATTATCAGGTGGTTTATAATGATGTGATAGAAGGAGAGAAGGTATTTACAGTGGGAGATACAGTCAAAATTATCTGGATATCAGAGCATGAAGGTGTAAAAATATGAAAAGGCACAGGACTTGTCTTTCCACCTTTGTTTATTTTCTTCTAGATTCACTCTAGTTTTTATGCTGTTAATTCAGTATGTCTGCATACAATGATTGGGTTTTATTTGTTTTTTCTTGTTTTGTTGTTCTTTATTCCTGGAGAGTTTAATAGAGTTACTTCTAGTCTTCATCTTCACCCTGGGAAAAACAGAACAATACAGACTTAAAGCAATATTAAAAAAAAGAATAAAATCTAAGTATGGAATTTATAATCTCTGCCTTCTAAATTTCTAACAAAAATAGTCATTATCCCACATAAATGCTGATAAGAAGTATAAGCAAAGGTGGATAATCCTGAACTCTATCCATTTTAACAATATAAAATAAAAACATTTTGCCAGATACCTTAAGGTATCGCTGTGCTCTGAGTTAGCTAAGTGCGCTTCGAAAAAAATGTTGAACGTAAGAAGTGAAGGAATGAACTCTGTGCTGAAACATGGGTAGAAAACAGGCAGTTAGATATTCCTGGGAATGAGGAGTATTAGAAAAATATTAGAGAACTAAGGTGTGCCCTCAACTGTGTGGCCAGCTTTTACCTGAAAGAGGATGAATTACATTAAAATGTCATAGGCTGATAGTCTCCGATTACTACACTTTCAGTAGGTCTTAAATATCAGGAAGAACAAGTAATGCAACAATTCCATTGAGAGAAAAAGATTAAACCATTGCAGTCACATTTCTAAAGTCTGTTATGGCTATTCCTTAAAAATTGGTGAGGAATTATTAGGTCCAGTTACATTACTTCATTGATATTTAAATGTCTCTTTTTTCATTGTAGACTGCTACAAAATAATAATTGTAAATAAGGTGGAATGTAGAAGTTTAGGTATCTGCATCATAATGAGCCCCTTTTTCTTATTGCAACTTATTTAACCAGTATTTTCGCCATTAAATATATGTGAAAATGTCTGCTTATGGTATTAATTTAAGTAAGCAAGATTCCCTGCATAATCAAGTTTGATGCCTCACTAAAGTCAAAAACTCTTACATTCATACTAAAATTCTTATCAATTCTTTATAAACCCATTTTGACTAAACCCAGCTTCATTGTTTTCCTTCTCTTCATTGATAATTTATGTAAAACTTCCATGTTGCACTTGGCACTGCTGATGAGTTGCAGGTCCATAGTAGCAAGGAATCTCCAACTGATTCTTTCACATATTGATATGGTATTTGTTTTACTGTGGACTCAGTTTTGAAGGTCATCCCAATCAACTCCAACATATACTGAAAAGAAAAAGTTATTTTCATCTAGAGAACTCAACATTTAGTTCTTTTAAAACTCTTCTACTTATCTGACATTCTGATTTTAAAATGATGGGTTTAAGGACTGTGTTAAACATTATCTCTAGTTACTGTTGACAGGGAAGAGATTTCATCCCTGTCATCATGTTTATCACGCTTTCTGCCTAAATATAGAATGAAACTATTTATTGAATTTGTATTTGTACATTTGTGGTTTTTATGTTTAACTCTGATAGCCATATTTTTTCTTTCTATGTTTTGCTCCTATTTTTTGTTGTAGCCCATGTTTATTTTAATTTAATTAGTAATTTATCCTAATTAACATTAACAGTTTCAGTTTTATTTCAATTCCCTAACATGACCTTCTTGCAACTGGTTCTGATTTCATGAAGTTTCTGTTCTTAAATGGCCAAGACATGCATACTTGTCTTTTGGGCTTGACATTTAGCACATGAAAATAAAATAGTCTGGCAATCTGTAGTCATGCAGTCTGGTCCTTATAACTTATATGGCACAGTGAATTATTATCTATCTACCTACAAGGTTGTTTTGAAGAGACTAATTTATACTTAACTTTAATTATTTTAGAATGAATTTTACAGAGTGCAGACAAGTAGAGAAATATCTTTAAAGTAATCAAGATTTTTCTCAAAGGAGTGAAGTAGTGTTTATTGAAGATCAAAAAAATTCAAATGTATTAGAAGTGACTCTATGTGATAGAATCTACTAAAGAATTACATAAAAGTGGTAGGAGAAAGTTCTGAAACATCTAGTAAAGCTGAAAAATAAGCTGAACCTCAAGCTCCCATTTATTTTCCAGCTTGATGATATCACTGTGCCTGTCACAACCTGTGTTGCCTTGCACACGGGGCTGGAAGTCTCATAAGATAAATCCTTGTTCCTCCTTTGATTCCTCCATGCGTTATCAGAAAGAAATGCACACATACAAGTCTGCATAATACCAGGCAGTAATATTTGACACAGTGCTCCTGTGACATACACAAACCACTCATTTCTTGTTAATATGGCAACAGCAGAAAGTCTTCCGAGGATTGTCCAACCTTATAATGAGAGGCCTGTGTTATGCACAGTTCTGTAGCCTCAGAAGTGGCCATGGATCCATCCCCTGCTGTGAAATTTGGCTGCTGCCTGAGGCCCTGTGGAAATCATGTTTCTTGCTATGCCCAACCACGTGCAAGCCTCCCTGCTGAGAATAGCAAGGAAATTTGCTGAACTGCGTTCATCTCTTTCTCTCTTCCTCACCATCTGAGGCATGGAGAAAAGGGCAGTATTTCCTTGCTAATTTTTTCTTCTGAAGAGGGAAGTAGGTGGGATGTCAGTATATTCCTGGGGATGTGCTGATTGCAAAAGTCAGTAGAGAACTTGATTTCAGGAGGACAGTCATACCCTAGGAGACAGACCAAAAACTACAAACTCAGTAACTACCAATATGTTGAAAAGAGGATGGAAGGAATCCTTGAATACTCTCTTCTCAAGAGGTGCCAAGACCAGTGTAGGAGAAAAAATGAAAGGTCTAATGTGAGCCATTCCTGGCAGATGAGTTCCAAGAGCAAGTGAAATTTAAGGAACCAAATTCTAAAGAACAGGCTGTCAAATTATTTCAGAAAAGGCCAAAAGAATTACACACACAAAATACCATACAGGAAATATTTATTTTATATGCTGGGGTGCTGAAATGTTTAGAAAACAACAAGTAAATAAGAAAGCGTAATAGATTCCGCCCAAAGTGAACAATTAAAGGGCTTGATCTCAATTTCAAGGTATGTTCAGTATTTACTGGAGTCAGAGTCTGAAATAACAGTAAACCTGGAATGAAAGAAACAGGGTGTTAGGTGAGTATAAATGGAAACTGCTCATAAGAACAGAACTGTGGGGGTGGTGGGGCATTTTTATTTGCACTGTGTTCTTTGTCTTAGCTATAATGTTTCCCATTAAAAGCCTGGGAATATCTTGCCTGGCATAAATAAGTATATTGGAGTTAATAGAGCTGTCATAGTATATAATTATTTGAACTGGTCAAAAGGAAGATAAAATATCGCTGATGACATGAATAGCAGTGTTTTAATAAGCTAAGGAGAGGTAACTTTTGCATGCAGGCAAGGTTGCATTTTTCATTTATTAGTTGTGCTGCAGAAATAGGGTAAAGCAAGCACCAAGACTAGGAGGGCATTACAGGAGTCTATAGCTTTAGAGAGGTGCTGCACAAATGAGAAACCCTAACTTGTTACTGTGGAAGGAAAAAAAAGTCAGGATGTAGACACACATTAAAGAGATGTGAGCTGAGAATGATCTCAGATGGACTGGAGGGAAAGGATCATAAGAAGTCAATGAGGAAGTCAAAGATTCCTTTCTGACTGATTCAGAAAGGAGGAGTGTCTTAGGGCTGTTATAAGGAAAGAGAACTGAGGAAAAAAATTTTTTAGATGTAGCTCCTACCAGAGAGTAGAAGATAAAGATAGTAATGTAATAAGGAGAACTGAGAAAGGGAAGAAAGGGAAGGATTTCAGTTTTAGAAATGTCTTTTTTTTTTTTTTTAATATTTAGGCACGTGTTTAACAAAAAGAAATACCTGTTACTGTCACTGTGTGTATATATACACAATATACATACATGTGCAGGTGGTGTATTGATGCTTTCAATGTAAATGCTTTGTTTCTTTTGAGGAATAATGATGAAGCATGAAAAAATTTCTAAGCCATAAAATCTTACTTTTGCAGACTGGCCTGTTACAGTGTGTGTATATAAATATATATACTATTATGGATATTTTAAGTACAATATTATATTCTCAATGTATTTTGACAATATAGCTTATGACCTAGTTCTAGGCTATTCAGTGATACCATTTGTAGGAATCCTAGAGGATTTGGTGTATGCTTTTTTGTAATAAGGAACTATTAGAAATAATTTTGCTCCTGCTAGACTACTAGGTGCACCAAAAAAAAAGCTAAGTGGAATTTGTTTCATGTGTTTCATATGCATGTAGTAGTTTGGCTAGAATGATAAATTTTGCTAATCAAATGCTTTTGAAAAACATTATATTTCCTGGTTTGTATGAGATAATAAAATATTTCTTTCCTTTCTTAATTATTATTTTTTCAAATTAAATGGTGATGTGAAATCTTTACATGAAGTCAAAAAAATGTCAACAATAAGGTTAGCTTTTGTTCTAAGGTGGGAAAAGAAATGTATGTTATTTGAATTAAAAAGTTTTATATGGTGATTTTGAATCACTGAGGCTTACAGTAGGTAGACACAGACAGTGAAACTTAAGTGCCTCAAAATTCAGTTTAAAGTAGAAAGAGAAAAGAAAACTGTACTCTGATTGGTAATGTCATGAAAGCAAGCCAAAAAACACATTAAATGTTTCTGGAATCCAGTAATCCTAGAGTATATTTATACAGTTAATATGCAGTATTCTGATTTTTTTACCTCCCTAGAGTCTACTTCATTTAGACCACATGAACAAAAAAACAAAACCTTCTTCATTAGCACTTAAAACAGCACATTTCATCACACCAATTGTCAGCTTGGCTGCAATATCTGGATTATATTTTCCTTTTTTTTTAATTAAGTGTTATAGATTAATATTGACATACAAACACTACTATAGCATTTCCAAATATAGTAAAATATAGTTTTTTTTCCTTCCTATTTACTGTCTGTTATTACAATGCTTACAATTTTGTGGCTAGTTTTAAACTGCTGCATAAACTAATCTACTGCAGTCTTCCTCAGTGAATTTTTGCTGTCTTAGATGAATGATCTGCAGGGAGGTTCAGTTCAGCTGTGTAACACAACAGGTGAAGGGCATCATGTCATTGTGAACCCCACCTTTTCACAGTGTTTCAGTTCAAGTTTCAGAGAGAAATAAAGAACATTCTAGGTACCAGTACAGCCTGATATTATGTTTTTTATTTGTGACTTTGGGAATAAATTGCAGTGTGGGAAAAGCAGCTGAAAACGGATAAAAGTCAAATGCAGGATTATTGTAGACCCTGTCAAAATAAATGGGGGAATATTTTTTAGTATGTAATTAAATGTCAAGATTTGTGAGTTAATGGAATTTCTGTAGTCACATCAAGGTCAGACGAGCAATTACTGTTTATGAATTATCTGAAATCTTGTATAGCCTCTTCTAGCTAGTCTTATAGCATCTATTTATATTAGACGTCTTTGCCATTTCTGATGTTTCTCCCCCATAGTTTCTGCTAACAGCAATGTGGTACATTTTGTCAATTCTCTAGTTGTTTGCAAAACCTTCCTTTATTTCACTGAAGAGCTTGCAATTAGCCCACTTCTCCCTATTGAGAAGCATCTTTGTAATAACAGCTTTCCTGGCAGAGCTTTTGTTAGGCAGATCTTAAAATCAAGAGTCTACAAAGGTTGGGAAAAATCCAATCATACAATAGTTCAGCAAATCTCTTTCAAGGTCATATCAGTTAAGATTACATAGATTTTCCACTTCAGCAAACATTTGAGGTTAGCATTTTTAGGGACAAATTCGGAGTAATAGAATTAATAAAATAAACCCATTCCTAAATGAAATTGTTTGCTAAACTCAAAGGAAAGCCTACGCTCTTTTCCCCCCCATCTTTAATGGGGTTACCTTTCTCCCCCATGTAGCCTGTTGTATCACTTTCTTTGAAGTCGTTCACAGCATTTGCTTTGACAGTCACTGGGTGTGGGAAGTATAAGGCTATTGCAAGCATCTCTATAGCATAATCCTCCCAGTCACTGTTGGTCACTGATCCAGCTGCATGCAGCAGCTCAATAGTCAAAGGGCATGGTAATTCCCTCCCTCTGTCTTTTCTTTCTTCCAAGGCAAAATCTTCACCTGGTGTTTTTGATTCATGCATTCTAATTATGATGGCTGCCATCATCAGCCCTGTGGGTGACACTAGAAATTCTCTGAGCCAACAGCTAATACCACAGCTTGTTAAGCGACCATGTCAGCCTGATTTTAGGGCCCATTTTGCAGTTCACCGCAGGCCTATCTAAAAGCATCAGGAGTCTCCGTCTAGCAGGACAGGCTCATTGTCTTTCTAAATGTCTCCTTCTGATAAGCAGATCCAAATATGGTTCATTCACTGTGGATTTGAAGGCACAGTGGGGAACTTGGCTCACATAGTGGATACAACAAAATGCTTAATATTTTCACTTGGTATAGAGCTAAAGAACCCAATTTTCAATTCCAGGATAAAAACATTTACTCCCTGACTATGATCAAGAGTTTGAAATTTAAATCAGAAGTATTCGAAAGCTATTCTAACTCTCAAAGGAGCAGGCTTTCCCATACTTAGTACAAAGAAGAAAATCCTGGGTTCGTATCAGACTTTGAGTCACACACAATTCACACGATGACTAGAAATGTCCTTTGTTGCCTAAAGATGTTGTAGAAAATTTTTCTCTGAATAATTTTGTGTGACGTATTTGATTCCACTGGATGTGAGGTTACTAACAGCTCTATGCATAGTGCAGTCTGATCTGTCTTGCACAGTTTATTTGGTTTTTTTTTGAAATAAGTGCTAAAAATTCTTTACTGTTGTATATATTTCTTTGTAATGTTTTGGCTGACCCAAGCTTTGGCAATAGAAGGCAATGAATATCTCTCACTTGCAGGAAATGAGAATTTCACTAAAGTATACTAATGCAGCTCTCTAAATTTAACTGCCTTTCTGATCTGCAAACTGTTATTTTTCCTAGATAGCAACAGGGCTAATTTTTCTCTGACTACACAGGAACTTTGTCATCAGAATTAATGGGAATTATAAACAAGTATTAAAGTTAAAATGTGTTTTCCATTTTGTGTCAATAATTATATTGGAGACTGTATTTAAACCTGACTGCATCAAAACACTACAGTTTAGTTCATCTAAGAATTAGCAAAGAACAACAGAAAAGCAAATAGCTGTCCTTCCCTGTAGCATTAATCCACAATTATAATATTAACTCAAGATAGTTTTTGTTCTCTAAGAACAAAATCAGTTACTTACCAATGAGGTATATAAAAGTGCTTATCTTGCAGAACTATCAGTTTGAACCAGTAGGCATATGGGATGAGCTAATTTAAGAACTCCACAGGAAATTAGAGTGGCTCTTTTATTATCAACATCCATTTCCTAAATACTGTGTTGCTTTTGGCTTATATTCCATTGACCTATAATAATGACACTGGAGACTTTTTTCAGCTCTTTGTAAGTTGGCAAACTGGCAACCATGCCTATCTGTGAGCTTACTTGTGGAGATAACGAAGGAGCCTGTTTTGTTGCAGAAAAATCTAGCATTTTGTAGCTTGTGTTACCTTTAGTGATTGTGCTTTCATGTGTAACATGCTATTGGAAAACTTCTTCCCCCTTATAAATTCTCAAAGGATTTATAGGAAGAGGGCATTTCCAATATACATGATAATTGTGCTTTGGCTAATGTGGGGTTTTTTTTCATTTTTGAAGTGTAGATTTTCTGCTGTAACCAAGAAACTGTGGTAAACCTTTGTCTGTGACTGCATAGGACAAAAAAAACCCAAGGCAGATACCGACCTGTTTGTGATGTGTAGGGGTTACATCTCACAAAATTTATATGTTTCTCTAAATGTTAAATTTAACCATAAAGGCGGAATTTCCATTCTCCTTATCTTCCATCTTCTTTTTCTTTAATAAATCTGGGAGCCTTTGTAAACATCATATAAAAACTTGAGAGAAACCTGAGTACAGGATGAGGCAAAAGCTGTGCAAGTTATAATGTTGAGTTACAGGAGGAAAAATAGCAGGCTATGTGGACTTAAAAATAATAAAGGTATGGGTAGATACCAAAATTACCCAAAAGGAAGAAGAACATTTAGAAAGAATATAAAATGAGATAATTTGGGGGAGTGAAAAGACAGCAGCAATCTAGGGATTCACTTCCATTGTTGTGGCTTAGAGCTACCAATGAAGAATTGTGTTACATTAGATCTGCTAATGTGGTTTGTTAACTTTCAGCTTAATGTTCAGGCCTAACAGAGTGTAAACTTGACTCCAACGTATTTTTCCTTTCTCCATTATCCTAAAACGTGAATCATCTTTTCTACTTACAAAGATGCTTTCCGTCACTGTAAATATTTTTTTGTTTGGGTTAGGAGTTGACATGGTCAGTTCCTTAATGAATGACATAAAATATTTCAGCAGTGATATGTAAAGGTTGAGTGAATTATTCCACCAAAACTTCACAGAGAAGTTCTTCATCCTCAGTTAATTAGCATGCCATTAAAAAGAGCAAAGCTGCAAAACCCCACAATAATTACAAATCACTTTTCTTCTTAACATGTACAGACTCTTAAAACTTGTATGAGCAAGTTTCTATATGACTTTATATGAAATATTGGTTATGATTTCAGTACTCATAGACTAGTCTGCTTGCTGTCAATCAAAGTATCCTGTTTGGACTCTGTTATCTCCCTTCATTCTTTCCAGCAGGCTGCAGGCTGCTTTCAGGTCTCAGAAGATATAAGCCTATCCTTTAAAAATAACCAGGAGCTTAGCAATGAATAGTACTGCTGCCTCAATTCCTTCCATTATAAAGTCCTGCCTAATGCTTTTCAGTTTACTTTTCATTTCCTTTGTAGTGCTGAGATCAGGGAAAATTAAGATCTGTGATACTCCATAGTCAAGCATATATTTGAGACTTGCAGCTTGCAGCATTCTCACATGATCACTGCTATTAGTGAATGTAAAAACAGTTTCTAGCCTTCTCTCTCTCTTCCTCTTTGCTGAACTAATAGATCAGTAGGAGAGATTTTTTCCGTGCATAATGTGAAGAAATAGCAGCTTAGCTTAAGGATTTTTTTTGGTTTACTATAGGTCAGGGGAGAGGATGAGAATCCAGAAATTTTGTAATTTTTTTCGTTACAACTTTCTTCCTAGAATTATGTCTCTAAGAGTAATATCCTTTCTGGTGAAGGTTCTGGCAAAGAGCTGTTGATTTCTTCTATAATCTGATTTTAATGAGATAGACAGCAAAATTCATGGATGACTGTAGAAAAGTAATAGAAGCATTGTATAAGAAAACTTGGGAAAACAAAAAACAACCATGAAGCATTCATTTGACTACTGGTCAGTCATAGAAAACTCACATTAGACTGTATACATTAAGGCTAATAGGGAGGTATCAAAGGAGATGTTAGATCTCCATGATTCATGCAAGTCCCAAGTGTAGTATTCTTTGTAGAACTGGAGGATCAGAGGGTGCAGCAGCTCTTTGCAGTACATCCTGCTTTCTTGAAAAATACATAGCTAGCTCTGAAGAGTCAATTATAGTAAGAGGATATTTTTTTTTTCTTTTACCACGTGCATGAGATGTCTCCATCTGATTCTGCTTAGAATTCCAAAATTATCTCATTCACGCCATTCATAAAATACTTTTCTTCTCATTGCAGAGCAATCTCACAGGGTTGAACTGGATATCTTTTTGTTAAACCAAAATTTGAAGTGCTTCTAGCAGTACACCTAATCTGATCTAGTCCCTAAACATTTAGTCTGTGGGACCAAAACTACATACTCCATAGCACAGTGTAAAATACTTTGGGTGGATGATCGAGTCTCAAAACCCACAGCTGAGCTTTACAAATCTACTGTTATAGGATCACACTAGTATGAAGACATAGCCATAATTTCATCTATTTTGTGTAATTTTATTTCCCTATGTTGGTAACTTGGTAGCTATTTTTATGAGTATGAGTTACAGGGAATCTGGGAGAAAGTAGAAGTTCTCTTGATGGGTCTCTCAGCACCCAAATGTATTGGGAAGAAAAGGGGTGGTATTTTTTTATCCTTTTGAATGGATAAACACTCTTCCTAGCTGAGAAGAAATTACTGTAGCTTGATTTTTAAGTCACGAGTGCTTTAGCAATCTTACTGAACTTTTTTAGCCAATGAATGTTTTGTCTTTAATTCCTGAAACTGATATTTTGTTTTTGCATTTAGTATGTAACAACTAACATTTCAAAATTATTTAGAGTAGAATAAGATATATTCTATGCAGTGAGAAAGAATCAAAAAAAAAAAATAGCTTTGCTGTCTAAACGTAATGAAACCTGTAAAAATCAGCTCATCAAAGATGTAAATATAACCGCATTACTAAGTTCACAATTTCTGAGTAGCAGCAATTAAATAAACTTGAAACTGCTGGCTATAATCCTTAAGGTTGGATCTGATTAGTAAAGCAAGTGATAGCCTGCTGATTCTAAAGTAAAAACCTGAATAAATACATGTTGCCATTTTCAGCAATAAAGTAATAAGTAGTTTAGAATAAATGCAATTGGCATAAAATAATGTTAGAAATAATGTCAAATACAGTCATGAAACAGTGTCGAATACAATCATGAAACAGCTATTGATGTCAAATTTGCAAAACAGGATGGCTTTCCAACAAATATATCCACAGTTTAAATCAGAGTTAGGATGACAGATATGTTAACAAATTATTCATGGAAGATTTAAATTATGCCCTAACTAGTGCCACAATAGCAATATTTATTTAATCAAAGCATGATCATGGTTTGACAATTACTTTCAAAAACTTCCCTAAAATCAAATAGGTAATATTTGTACGATTGTAATAGCTGACCTGTGCAAGCAATTGGAAGGCTTATGCAGATGTCCAAGGGAGTAAAGAGCCTAGAAGAATTTGGCATATAAAATAATTTCAATACAGTAGCTAACTAAATAAACCACTTACTGTTAAATGGAACTACCTGCATAATAAAGAAAGCAGAGATTGATATTTTATATCTCAAATGTAAGAATTAGCTTACAAGAAACAATGAAGCTGGTAGTCACTGAAATTGCATGGGAGAATTAAAACGGGTAGATTCCTTTCCAGCATGGCACATTTCTGGAAGTGCTTTAATTTTTAAGAATATATTAATAATATATTCCCTAATATTTTCCCAGTTACCAACTGTTTTAAGCTTAGAATCACCCAGAAACAGATAAGGTTGTATGCATTTAATTATTCATGAGTCTTTCTTCTATCTCTTTTCCATTCTACCCTTCAGCCCATGTAGGCTTTGCATATGTATAGCCTTCCCTAGCAAGGACTTCCAGAAGTATCCTCTCCTTTTCTTCGGACCTCATTAAGTTCAACAAGGCCAAGTGCGAGGTCCTGTATCTGGTTCTGGGCAATCCCAAGCACAGTCATGGACTGGGCATAGAATGAATTGAGAGTAGCCCTGAAGAGAACAATTTGGGGATGTTGGCGGGTGAGATGCTCAATGTGAGCTGGCAATGTGTGCTTGCAGCCCAGAAAGCCAGTCATATCCTGGAATGTACCAGTAGTGCAACAGGAGGTTGAAGGAGGTGATTCTCCCACTCTGTCCTACTCTCGTGAGACCACACCCAGAATACCGAGTTCAGTGGAGTTCTCAGCACAGGAAGGACATGGATCTCTTACAGCAAGTCCAGAGGAGGGCAGGGAAGATGATCAGAGGGCTGAAGCACCTCCCATAGGAGGATAGGCTAAGAGAGTTGGGCTTGTTTAGCCTAGAAAAGAAAAAGGCTCTTGGAAGACCCTATAGCAGGCTTCCAGAACTTAAAGGGGGCTTAGAGGAAAGGGGAGGGGTTCGTTATCAGGGAGTGCAGTGATATGATGACAGCTAGAGGTTTTAAGCTGAAAGAGGGTAGATTTTGAGTATATATTAGGAAGAAGTTTTTTACTGGGATGGTGGTTAGGCACTGGAATGAGTTGCACAGAAAAATCGTGAATGTCCCATCCCTGGAGATGTTCAAGGCCAGGTTGGATGAGGCTCCCAGCAACCTGATATAGTGGGATGTGTACCTGCCCATGGCAGGGGCATTGGAACTAGATGATATTTAAGGTCCCTACCAAGCCAAACCATTTTATGGTTATGTGATCTTTAAATTATTTCCACATTATGATTTCTCTATTGTCTGTAAAGAATTCTTTCTCTTAGTTGCCCTCTGTTGCTTCTTTTCAATAAGTGTCCTCATATTTATTCTTACAAAGCCTGGCAAACATGGTTCCTGAGATCTTCAAGATTAAGAAGGATACTGTTTCACAGTGGGAAGCGTATATTTGACTTACTGCAGCATCATTTTCCATAATTTATGCTGACTGTGGTCATAATGTCAATGCTATTTTTATTTTTTCCAGTTGCCTAACTAAAGAAATACATTAGCTTATTCCAGATGGAAATTACTTCACATTTCCTACCAAAAAAATTTCCCTATTTTCTGACCTTTCTTAGAAAGTTGTAAAGTTTGATCTGATACTTCAGTAAAAGATCCTAAATAACAGGAAAATATGGGAGATGTTAGTGCAGCCTGTTGTCTAACAAAGAAAGCATTTTAGTTTTCCAGGTGAGATGTTTTAGTTTTAATAGTGTATACATGCTGTCTTGACAACAGGGCAGCCATTCCTTCCTTGGTTTTTAAATTATGGCACAAACATTTCTCATCGATTGCAATTTTACAGCCATTTCAAAGCTCAGCTTTGGCCCCATGGTTTGACTGTGCCTGTACAATTGAGGAGAATAGTTTGTGTGATGGGTACTATTATGGTCATTGTGTTCCTGTGAGGTGGACCTAAGTCTGCTGAAGCTGGACAAGATACAGAAATGTCTGCAGTCCTCCATTGCTGATGAATTTCTCTGCGTTCCCAAGATGTAAAGAATGTACTGTTTTCCGTGTTCCATGCAGGCTATGAAAACATACAATTTTTTAAAAAAAACATTGCCTATTTGCATCACTACTCTATGGTTATAACTTAATTTCAGGAAGCAGGTCATGTAAAGAAAGGCCTTGAATCTGACTATTTGGGTTTATTTCATTAAGTAATCATCTTCTGATTATTTGAAATCAAGAGCTAAGTGAATTTTTTGTCTGCTAGTTTCTTACGTATGATTCTGAAAAACTGAAATTCATGGAGTGTACTTTTGTGGTTATGGGATAGCTATTTTGTGTGATTTATCGTTTTATGTATTTAACATATCTTGCATACTCAAATTGTATATTGATAAAAAGAATTATTGGATATTGAAAGTTCAGAAACCTGTTTCACCTCAACCATTTCTGGTTCTGCTGCTCCGGGCAGTACTGGGACAAGAGTGTAAAAATCATATTGTCAAGTTTCTCTTTCAGTATGATTTTACAAACTACAGGCAGTTTTTTTCCTGGCTTTTTCACTTCTGTTGTCAGTTGTTATCTGCTTAGAGGTATACCACACAGTCATTTGTACTAACAGAATTCAATACATAACCCATGGAAAACGAAGAGTAGTTTGTTATGAAAAGTGCTACCCTTGACAGTCATTCACAACGTAATTAAAAAAATAGGTCACTAATAGGGCTATTCTTATACATTTACATCTGCATGTGCTTTTGGCCACAGCCAAACACAAAATAATTGGGTGGAATAATTTGTGGTGTGGCTTTGCTCATGAAACTTTAGGACAAAATGTAAAATTTATGGATACAAAATTCTAGCAGCTGAATGCTTAGGATTTTCATGTTCTCAAGCACTTCAGGCACAAATTTCTTCTTGGACAAGAAGGAAATCTTTGTTACAGAAGCCTGACTTTTTTTGAAAGTACTTTTTGTTGTGCTGCCTATATGAATTATAATTCGCCTTTCCTATGTAGTAAAACATAATCACATGCAGTCATAAATGCTCTCAATTCCTTCCTGCCAGAGCAGATTATATATTGTGCCTATTTTAGCTTTGTTTAATCCTGTTTGGAAAGAGCAGAATTTAATTCTGGTACAAATAGGAAATAGTTAACTTCTAGAAGACATATTCCTGTTGGGGATGAAGCTAGTTGTTGCTTTTTGTGTTTCTTCAGTGAACTGAATGGAGCTAAAATCCTGCTTAAAGTTCCAGTTTTGAGCTTGTTGTGATTTATCATTTGCTTTCCTAATTCTAGCTAGGCATCTTCCACTTCTTGTCTAGACAACATAATAAAGCTCATTATCTCCAAATTCTCCTTTATTCTCCAAATTAAACTCATCTGCATCTATAAGAGCAGGTAGAGAAATGAGTACTCTGAATTATAACTATGCTACATAAACTCCCAAAAGAATTGCTTTTGATAGGTTACCTGTTCTGTTAGCTAGAAACAGTAAAATGTCCGTGGTGTTCACTTTTTTTAATATACTTACTTCATTCTGAGCAATCTGATAACATTGCTTTCCTGGCCTCACTAATGTCTCACGGGTTACAAAATCTGCCTTTTACTCATTCCTTTAAGATTTGAATGTTGTGATCTCACTCTCCATCAAGGAAATATTTAATCTATCTTTTTACTCAGTCTATTCATGCATGATGCCTGATTTAATGAAACAGTGTGTGTGTATTTCTGGGTTATTTTATGAATTTCTTTTCTCCAAAATTACTTTACTAAAAATAATTTCATCAGCCTCAAAGGTGAAGGAAATCCAGTAGTTAATAGTTAAGTTTTCAAAGTCAGACATTAAAAGATAATTGTCTTCTATCTGCACTCTAAATACAAGTATTTTTTTCCAACTGTTAGGCGGTTCATCCACAGTTTTCTTCCTACCAATTCACTATTTACATTAGCTAAATTACATGATCTAGATGAGTAGTTCTGAAAAACTTGCTGATCTTAATCCAGAAAAACAAATGAAAAAACTTCATGTGGGGAAGCTGAACTCATTAGGAGATGCTGAACAGTTTTCTATTCAAACTGCACTAAGACAAAAATAAGTATAGATGAAAAGAACTTTTACAACTTTTAAAAAGGAATCTCAGTTGGTCTTGTGAGCTTTGCACTGCATTACAAGGTTATCAGAGTCCTCTCACATCCAGCCACCTTGATCTTTAGGCCATATATATCCAAGATCTATCTGCAGGCATGTTTGCAGATATGCCTTCAGCTTGTCTCTTTCCTCCATCTTCTACTATACTTCATTCCCTGTCTTTGAAAATCAAGCTATACGCTTTTTTTAATGAACCATAAAATTCTCATTTAATCACTCAAGAAAAGGTACTGGGAATTTACAAATAAAAAACCAAAACGATAGTGAGACTCTTTTTTTTTCACTTTGTTTTCCTAATCCCCATCAACTCTTTTAATGTTAATTGAAAGAGCAGTTATTCCATTCTTTCACAGACAAATAGATCCATACTTATCTTTCTGCAAAGAGTTATTTGCTACTGTCTGAGCTGACCTCTCTGTTTCAAACTGCTTTCCCTACGCTGCATTTTCTAGGTCACCGAGACCTCAATAGATATTTCAGAGCTGTGTTTGCGGATTCCTAATACTTACAAGCCTGAAGAAAGTACTCTATGCAAATGTTGAGAAATAGTCTTTAAGCTTCATTCAAATGGCATGTAGTCTGTTGTCATTTTTGATTACATGTCAATTTATCTGGAAAAAAAGTTTAACCACTATGTTTATGCCTTTGATAAAAATAAAATCCTCAGATTATGACATGTTTAGAAGGATTCAGACCAGACTACCCCAATTCAAAGTGAGTATAGTCTCACATTGTATATTAATTTTTTCCTTTGAGTTGTTTTATTAATTTATAATACCCTCTCTAAGGTTAGTTTCAGTAAAACGCATTAATACTGAGCACACATTTGGAAGTTAGCTTTCAGTCAAACACATTATATTATAAATCCAAGCCATAAACACATTTCAGAATACATAGCAATTTTATAGTTCTCTGGTCACCAAAAATGTACTATTATGAATGCGCTATAATTTATGGGGAGATTTCCTCCATCACTGCATCTATTGTACATTAAATTGAGAATTCAGATTTTCTTCTGGATTTATATAGTCCCTATAGACTTGAAACTACACAGTGTAAAAAAGAAGAAATCAGTATGCAGACTTTAATCAAAGATAAAAAGGATGAAACAAGTGGTCTCTGTGGCCATTCAATAGAACTGTGTATTGTACATTCAAGAATGGCACCAGGAACCCCCATGGGGAAGTGACAGGATAAGACTAGGAAATGTTTTTGACTAACAGGATACAAAGAGCATTCTTACACTTTCTAATGTAAACAGGTTCAAATTAGATATAGTATAGCATCTCCCCTGGGAGCCACCTAAATATTTTAACAAGAGAGTTATAGAAAGAGGACAGAAAAATCCACATGACTTCTAGTGTCCAACCACAAGTAAAAAATTGATTACAGTTCTATTGGTTTCAGAGGTCTGTAGATAACAATTTATATTTCTAAGTGTCAGCATGACATTGAAAATGTAGGCTGTTGCAATAGAAGCAGTTCATAGTAAAGTTAAGGTTGTATCTCTTCATAGAACTGACTTTCATACACCCAGGTGTAGAACTGATTGTATTTATTTATACTACTCGCTGTCACTGAGGAACAAAACTGAAGTATGTTGTTGCCAGTTGTTCTCTATCCATTTTAATGCATAATTGTTTTTATGATTGTATAACATCGCAGTGTTTTGGAAATCATACAGTGGTAAATCACAGAGGTATTTGAAGTATTGTGCAGTTTCATCAACAGTAATTGAATTCATCAAAATGCTACCTTAATCCAAAAGTTCACATACTTGTATGAAAATATATATATAAAATTTTTTTTATTGATAATATTTAAGTTCCAAATATGGACAAAGGAATTTCCATGTTTCAGGAATTCTTTTATAGAAGCTTGTGTTTGGAAATATATTGACTGTTAAAAGCTTGTGATCACCTCATGTCAATTTGTAGTGTTACTTGCAAAGTGATCTATGTCATTGGAAGGAATGCTGGATATTCTGGAGATGGTGGAATGTAGCTATAACTCTGTATGCACATGTCTTTGACCTTTGGAGAAGCTGGGATCATTTCCAAGCTCCGTGTCTGCGAGTCTTATATGAATATAAAAAGCACAGATTGTATACTAAAGAAACAATGCTTTTGTAAACACAAATGGAAATCTCTATGAATCTCATCTTGGTTACACACAAGGGGAGTGTATTCTCCACTGAAGTCTAATGGGATGTGCATCGAGGGGAGAATAATATGCACCATTGCCTTGTTCACTAACAGGTGAAGGGTAATATAGATGAAATTGGAGAACTAATGGGCAAGGCAGTTCCCATTAGCATATACAAGGCAATTCCACATTTTGCAGCAAGGTAAAGGCAAAGTAGTGGCATAAACCAAGGAAAGATTAAGTCTAAGACCTGCTGTCGACGTGATGAAAACAACTTGACATTTGAGTCTTTCGAGTGCTGGTTTATCACATGAGTGGCTCAAATGATTACTTTCTCTGTAGAATCTAACAATGAGAGTGCTTGAAGGACCTGCACACCATATCAGATACGGTGCAAAGGAAACACTGAACTGTGTGGATTTGGCGATACAACATGAAGTTGTTGTTATTTTGCACATTTCTAGCAAATAACTGAAGGAAACCACCTGTAGTAGGAGTGCCATTTTTGCCAAAAAAATAGATAGATAGATAGATAGATAGATAGATAGATAGATAGATAGATAGATAGATCGATCAAACAATCAACTGACCTATCTCTAAAACCCCAATCAATTCAAGGCTAAAGTAAATGATTTTTATTGCAGCCATGAGTTTCAAAGGTTGACAGTATGCATAGAAATGCTTCCTTTTGTTCCACTGTGGATGTAAAGGGGGATGTAAAGTGTTTTTCCTCTCTCCATAGTCCTACAAGGACAACTTGCTCTTCAGTTTGGCAATTCAAACACATACCATATGACGTTTTAAATGTGTTTCTTAAACTTTTTAATATTGCGAATAGACCTTTGGTATCTACTATCTGGAGATGGCACATATTTTCATCTGTGTTTTTTGCTCAAAAAAAATGTTGCTGTTTTCAAAAAGGTCTTGCAAAGGTACTGGTCAAAGAAAACTATGCTGCAAAATCAAATTACCTTAAAAGATATTTGTAGCAATGTTAAGAAAATACTATATACTTCTCTAAATATAAAACAAATATAAAAGACCAGTTTTATTACTTCTGGAGAAGACAGAAGACCTCTAATCTAATTTTAATTGGTTCACAATGTAGTTTCAGGAAGTCAGCTCTCTTTCATTTCTTTATTAGAAATAACAATACCTGCATAGGGATTTTAGTATTTATGGTATTTTAGTGTTCACTGTTATCTATTACATGCTATGAAACCTTTTCTCCTACAAGAGAATATATACCTAATCATCTGGTTTATGTTTAACTTCTAATAATTCATCATATCTTCTAAAGACCTTTTCTAGAGGTAACAATAAGTAATTGAAAATTCCTTGGTTGGACCAAAATTTTACTGTGGTCACTCAGTACACTATGTCATTGTAGTGGTACACAGTCTTTATGGAAGTGGAAGACAGCCGTATATGTTATCTAAAATATCCATATACTGGCAAAGCCTACATATTAGATGACCATGATTAATGCAGTTCCTTGAAACAGTCAGCAGAATAGAAGGTATATTGAACTCTAACACTGTGAATCTTTTGACTGCAGGAGAGTTGTTCTATAACTGCACCTCTGCATGCAATGCAAGAATGATGACAGAGTAAATCAGAGTAAATGTACTGGGTTTTATTCAAGTAGATCTTATTAGACTACAATTACAATGGTTTTCATTGAAATATAAAGGCTATTAAAAAAAAAGTAAATCTCAATCCTGATCTGAACAAATACAAATTTCATTAAATTTTTTAGCAGTACAACTGACTTTGGGAAGCCACTGTTGCTTAAGCTGTAGTAAATTAATTCCTAAAACAAAAACTCACTGAAAATTTCTTTTTACATTTCAATAATTTTTATTTCTTATTCTATGATTAACTTCTTAGCTAGAAAAAATATTTCTTTTGCTTTTTGCATAAAGTTATATGGGGGGTTGCATTATTTTGGGTTATTTTTGTGTTGGATTAAAACTTTAGGCAGTGAAAGATACATTCAGATATAGCTTAACAGGAAGGACTGTGATCTATATTTTCCCCTCTTATTAGCAGCCAGAAATATTCCTGGAAAATAATACCATAGACAAAAACCTGAAAATTTGGTTTGCACTTTAATGCAGAGGTGGAAGAGATGGGAAATAAAAATTTTAATATTCCAGGATAAGCTTTCAGAGACACTGAAACTTCCAAACTGTATTTCATGTTTTGCTGAGCATTGTGGCAGTCCAGTTCTTGCTAGGCCTTTGGAGGACAATATATTCCTAGAACCATAGAGTGGTTTAGGTTGGAAGGGAGCTTAAAAATCATCAGTTCCAACCCCCTGCCGTGGACAGGGACACCTTCCACTGGATCAGGTTGTTCAAAACCTCATCGAGCCTGACCTTGAACATCGCCAGGGAGGGGGCACACACAGTTTCTCTGGACAACTTGTTCCAGTACCTCGCTACCCTTACAGGAAAAAAAATTCTTCATAATATATACTCTAAATCTACTGTCTTTCAGATTAGTGCCATTACCCCTTATACTATCACTGCACTCCCCGATTAAAAAACCCATGCCCAGCTTTCCTGTAAGTCCCCTTTGAGTACTGGAGGGCTGCTGTAAAGTTTCCCCAAAGCCTTCTCTTCTCTAGGCTAAACAAGCCCAACTCTACTTGTATATTCAAACCATTTTCTTCATAGAAGCTAGTGAAGGGACAGGGACAACATTTCCTTAACACTTCATATTGAGAAGAAGTAGTAGATCTCTTAGATCTATTTTATTTTGACTCCTTATTCACAGCATCTGTCTGCTTTTGCTAGTAGTACTCCTAATAGTAGTGATCCTGCTGTGCCTGAAGGTAAATTCAGCTTGTACAAAGAAGGAACATGTTTTCATCACCATGCTTCAAGATTTTACTGGCAAGGATGTGCTTGAACCTCAGTGCAGGTTTTTCTAATATTGCTGGGCTGACACCAGTATAAGCTGGTTGCAATATACAACTTTTTCATGTCTTCCACATTCTTTCAACATTAGTAGAAATAATGGGCCCAGCCAGGGTGAGCAGAATGGGGGTGCTGATGGTGGACACTGACCCCATGCAGCTGGTGGGGGCCTCTTGGGCAGGCCCTTCGGCACCAGGACAGTCGGGGAGGCAGCGAGGAGTGAGGTATGGGGCTAGATCTGTTCCTGAGGCAGGAGTATTTCCTCTCAGGCATGGGACCAGGTGCTCCCCTCTAAGCAGAATCTTCTTCTATAGGTAATTTTTTTTCCTACATTGTTCTGGAGGCACCTTTTTTTGTTAAAGAAAATACAACAATGCAAGAAAGAAGTAAATAAGATGTACATCTGTCTATTAATACAAATAGTGTTTTGCATTTCCTTCCTTTCTATATGAAATGTTCCAGGTTGAAAAATTTTATCAAAAGTAATTGAGTTTGTTGTGCTTCAGTTCTAGTGGCATTGTGAACAACTTTAACCAGATGACCTATCTTTTCTGTGAATTTTTTGATTTCTTGCAATGACTATCCCTCCTGATGTGTGTGAGGTAGCAAACACAATCCTGTCTGCAGTAAGAGCTGTTGTATTCAGAGATAAATTAGACCACAGGTTTTCACAGTAAGGAAAGGAACATATTAAAGGAGCATAAATCATCTTTAACAAAGATAAACACAGCATGGTCATTATAGTGAAAATAAATATTAAGATATTTTACTTTAAAATAAATAATTTAGAAGACCTTAGGACAGGATTGTCAGAATCTTACAAACTTAGGCTTGGATTCTGAAATTACATCAATAAAGACAGCTCTTAATGGGCAAAAATTGCTCAGAGACCTGTCTCTGTCTAAGATTGTAGAACAGCAGCTATAATGATTTTTAAATTGTATAATCATATTGTGCTTATACAAAGTATTTTCACAGGTTTTCTTTAAATAGCCTCTCTTGCAGTCTAAAGATGGACAGGCACAGGCTCCATTGGGTGGTCAGATTTTTAGCTTCCTGCTATTAAGCCCAGTCCCCTGCTATCATGAGCATCCATGTCACATAATCCCTTTCATCAGGACAGAAAGCTAGTCACAGATCCCTAATTCTGAGGTCAGTTCTGCTCCAGCACCATCCTCGATTAGAACAGCCAGGGGTAGAAGTGCTCTAATTTGTACCTTCTTATCCAGGCTCAGGAGAGGTTAGTCAGTGCAGCCCACTGTGGTCACCCCCTGCAGAAGCACTTCTAGCAACCCAACACACTGTAACGTGTATTAAAATGTGCTTCAAAACCAATTTCCTCTTTGCTCTTACTAATTCCACAGTTTTGTTGTAAAAGACAAACTGTGATTGTTGTGAAGGGAAAAGAAGATACTTTGGAAACACTCATGCATTTCATTTCCAGCATATCTAAAGCAAATCTGAAACAAGTAGACCTCCAAATGTGTTGGGAAGGTGTAACAAACACGTGAAAATCATCTAGAGGGAGTAATTCGGTTTTACTGCATAATTATGTATTCCCTGTAATGATTTTTTTCCCTGATGATTTTTAAAAATGTATGACATGCAACTATTATATGAAATTTCTTTTTTTTTTTCCAGACAGAATTAAAACCGTCTGTGTGCTCCTAGCCTCCTTTTGTCTGTGAGCAGGGGTCTTCCCCTTCACTGCCTTTCACTGCTGGTGTTCAACCAGATTTAAGAATTTGACAGATACAATTTAGTAAAATGCACCCTCTTTTTATTTGCTTAGTGCAAATTTGAATGACTAAGGAACATCAGAGATATTGGAGACTTGCACTTCAAATTTCCCAATTTAAATTTCTATGGGAAATTTCTGGGCAGGTAGTGTGGAAACTCACTAAACCAAACAAGTGTGAGAACTATATAAATCTATGAAGTGGCAGTACTAAACTTGAAGAGATTTCTTCACATCAGTATATAATCTGTAAACAGAATTTAGCATATTTTTGTCTGGCAGATTGTTTTGAATGACTGTTTGAAAATCTCTTGTACTCAATGTTCCTGAAAAAGTGGGATTTAAAAAGTAATTTACATGAGACACTAACATAATACCTATTTTATACAAATAGCCACATGCAAAATGGTACTTTTATTATATAATACGTACACACACACAAAAAGACATTCAACAGACAGAACAAATGCATTATATTCTTTAGCTGTGTTAAACTCGTGCCACTGTGTATTTTTGTGAAAGGAACAGAACAATATGGGTTTTAACTAGACTGAAAGGCTGTTCTAAGGACATGTATATTCTTTCCTATATTTTAGTCTTTTCAAATCCTAGAGTTTTCATTTATCTTTGCAACTTCGGTGCATGAAATGGAATAATGTTTCACAGTGCAATGAAAACTCCAACTATTAGAAGAGACAGAATAACCTTACCTAAGCCAATTCTATAGAACTTCATATAAAAAGTATTGTATATTAGTAGTATGGGTTACATATAGTAACAACTAGTTTCTCTTTGTTCTTTTTTTAATATACTTAAAGATTCCAGAATTTCTGCATTAAGAACTGAAAAACTGGTAACATTTTAGATTGGTCAATTTTAAAAATATAGTTAATAAGAACACTTATCTGTAAAGGGTATCTAGAACTACGTATTTTCAAGAAATGTTAAATGACACTTAAATGCATTAAGAAGCTAGAAAAAGTTTTATCTTCATTATACAGAATTCTTCTGGTCAGAGCTTATTTGCCAAATAATAAAAGTACCCAGACATCAACTCTTTGTTATTTTATTAATCTTTTGGCAAGTAAAGCAAATATTTCCATATTTTACATTAATTAGTAGAAGACAATGTTCCCAAAGATGGAGTTGATTGTAAATTGTCACTAAGTAGAATATAATGGAAAGTGGGAAAAGGGAAGAGAAAATATAAGCAAATTCTAAAGAGTCATCTTGAAATTATTACACAATCTGATTTTCTTTAGTTGATGTAAATGTTAAACAATATTGTATGATACTCTGCGAAATGATCATAACAATAACAGAATCAGGGATTAATGTTTTGAATGTGTGAAACCCTTAGGAAAGCTGATAAATAGAAAAAGAGAAAACAGTTATCAGAAATTAAAAATACAGGACAGAAACTTGAACAAGATTCACAGGTCAATCTAAAGAATATTTTAAGGAGCCCTTTACCACATTCCTCATCCCACACAAAAAAGAACTAATTTACAGGTTCTTTTTCTAATGCTTCACATATATTCCTGAACCCTGGGTGCAATGTCATAGCCTGGTTATGCTTTTTTATGCAAACAAATAATAGCAAGGCGGGGAAAAAAGAATAAGAAAGACATGTAACATAAAGAAAGCTCTAGTGTGGTATTTAGCAAGATCCAGGCAGATAATTCAGATATGGAAATTATTAATCCTTCTTATAGGGAAGGACTTAGAAATGTGTATTACACTCTCGCCTCACCTTTTCCATAATGTTAGTGACATCTATATGGCACTTGCTATGTTTTTGGCTAATTGTTGGTCACATGTTAATTTTAGACATTACTGAGAAGTCACTGCTTTCATTTTTCAGTTACTTCTCATTATGAAGTATCTGAACGTGGTGTGTTTGGTTTGTGCTTTCTCTTTTCTGTAGCCATAAATTTCTGACTTTTTGAGACACAGCAAGTTCTCTCACCATCCCTATCCAGCCCACGCAGAATTATGTTTGGAACAACAGGTTTTCCCTCTGATCATCTTTATGGCCTTTCTTTGGACTCTGTAACAAACCCATGTCCTTCCTGTGCTGAGGACTCCACAACTGAACACAGTACTCCAAGTGAGATGTCATGAGAGCAGAATAAAGGGAGAGAATCACCTTCCTTGACCTGCTGGTCACACTGCTTTTGATGCATCCCAGGTTACAGTTGGCTTTCTGGAACCCGCCTCTTCCCACTGTGGAGACGGGGCTGGAGAACCCTCTCTTCCCTTCACTTTTTACTACCACAGTCTTTCCACGGTGTGGATGCTCTAAGGAAAGTCTTCTCATGTGATTCCTCTGCTTTGGAGCCCTTTCAATGAATGAAAAGCTTGACTGTAGCTCAGTGTCTGGTTGCATCCTAGCAGGCAATTGTCCAACCATCTTAGTACCACACAGCCCTTTAGAATTTTTTTCCGCCTCAAACTCATCACAAAACATTTTTTGCTGTGAAAAAAATCAGGAAAAAAAATTACTTTTTGTTCCTTGTGTCTGTTTATAGACCGTACTAAAGGATGCGATTATCATCCTAGTAAACCATATTAAAAAAAATATTAAAATTAGAGAAGAGAGTGGTGCCTGGTGGGAAGGGAATCTGACATTTTTAGTCTACACAGATATGCTGATACCAGGAGCATAGATCAATAGTCTACCATATCCACTAACACTGAAGGTTGAGACAGCAAGTATTTTAGTCAGCTGAATAGTAAACCCAGCAAGATACTGGTAATCCAAGAGCAGAGAATTACAAAGTTGTGCTCTTCCATCCATTGCTACATGGTATACTCTTTGCAGTGTACTGATGAAGTACCCAATAGCATTTCTGCTGCATAAAATATATCTGTGGAGAGGAAAACACACTTTGAGGTTCAAGCATTCCGTCTGACTGAATTATTCTCATAAATGATGCAGGAGTTTTGAGAAGAGAATTAAATAGTTGGTCTTAAATTTTCTTAATCTTGGGTGTCATTCTTGTCTACACTTCTTGAACGTCAAAATAAGCACATCATAGTTTTCACTTTACACCTTGCATCTGGGGACTGCCACACTAGGTCCCCTTTTTTAAAATTGTCCAGAGAGTCATAGCTGAAGGACAGATGGCTTTCAGGGTGAGGGAAAAACTGTAACTGTAATTTTAGGTATTGGTTCAATTTCAGGCTTCTCAACCATGACTGTGTCCTTTTAATGGGAGTTATATGCACATATCAAAGGAAATAGGTACTTAAATATCTGTTTTGATTGGCTAAATATCTTTAAATAATTTATATACAACTATAGTCACAATATTTCTTGTCTGATGAGCTTACATGCTTGACTCAATGATGGGGAAAAAAACCAATAGGCTAAGTTGTTGATAGTAACTCCCAGGGAAAATATTCTGTACTAAAGGATTACTACTATAAGTATTGAAAATCTTGAAATGTTACAAAAATTGAAATTATAAAACCACTGAAGGAAACTATTGCATGTAATCACTCTAGTCTTTTTCTCACAGCTTGATTCTATGACAGTTTGATGGGTTTATTGCAGTTGGCATGGATTGCTTTGGCTGAACTAAATGGCAGCTATCGCACATGTCCCTGATTGTGTTCAGATTAATCAGAGGCTTTTGAAGTGATGGCTTTTCCGTGGTTTTGAGGAAGGATGCATTTTAAAAACTGATATATCAAGACATTTTAAAATAAAGGTGTTGCAACAAGACTTGTATTGCCTCAATGAAATTCTACTGGGAACTATCTACTTCTCTCTTCAGTAATACAGGGGCAAAGATAAGGTTAGTTCTTTGTTATGACAGTGTGAGTCTTTGCTGTTCTGAAAAAGTGTATAGATTGCTTTAAATTACCATCTTATTCTAACTAAATTAATTCTCGGGCAGATTTGGAAATCCTCAGCACAAAAGTCTGTTTTAGTGACTAAAATAAAATGGGCTTAGATAACAGTTACTTAGTGACTGGGACTATATTTAACAGCTCACAAATGATACAGGGAGAATCCATATTATAAAAGAAGTTTAATGTTAAAGTATTTAATAAAATAATTGTTCTTTGCTTTGTTTTGATCAAAGCTTCTGCTTATAGCCTCATAGAAAGAAGACAGATAACCAGAATGTAGGCAATGCATACCCTTTGATAACTAAAGCATAAAGCATCTAAGAAAAGAAGGAGGTCCTTTCAGCTAATTCTCTGGAGTTCATTTTTTTAAACATCCTTTTTCGTTGCCTGGTGGGTTAGATATGTAGTCCCTAACAAAACAAGAGCAATATGATTTGCCATCATTTATATTATTTTTTTTCTCTGTAGATCTATAAACTTGAGCTGCTAATGCTTGCATCTAATGCACTTAGTATGTGAAGCTTTGCATTATGCATAGTAAATCACAATGGAAAATTTGTAATATATTGTCTTCTTTCTGCTATAGCAAAATTCCATAATGTGCCTTACATGTTTATTCTAGTCTAGTTATTTAATGTCTCAGGTGATGTAACATAATATCATTGGGAAAAGCCTCCTCTCCTTCAATATATTGTAATAACTTGTATGACAAGCCTCCTTAATTCTAGTATAGGTAGAGGACTACTGGCTGCCCAAGCAATAGTTACAGAATGTCCTAAACATAATTTCCCTTTTCTTTGTCTATAGGATTTCAGTTATGTTTCATAGCCTTTTGCTGTATTCCCTCTAAACAACTTCCATTTAAACAGGTTTAGGTTTTTTTGAGAAATTTTATATAACGTGTAATAAGAAATTGAATGATCACGAGAGGTGTCTCACTTATTTTTCCTAAACTTCTTTTCTTCTTTCTAGAGTCCCTCAGGTATTATGGCCTATACAACACGCAACTCACTCACAAATGCTCCTCTCATACTAGTCCCTAGCTACTAATCAGTGCACAAGTGGTGAAGGAAGTCACAGGCTTGTTTGCCCCTTCTTCAGCCACTCCTCAGTTCAAAAAGAGATATTGAGGCTGTAGCATTCCTCATTCTTTTACTTATATCTCCTTAACTGTTAGAATCTTTGTTGAAGATATATATATACCCTGTAAGACTGTGCTAACACTCCTTTGAGTAGGTGCATTGGCGTAAGTTAAAATTAACTGTTAACTAAAATTTAAATATGCAATTTTATAGAATATGCAATTAGATTTTGATCTCTCTGATGCTTGAATTATTTTTTTCCTTTTCTGAAATCCCTCTAATTTGTAAAAAAACTTAATCTACGACTGACCTAATTTCTTTGCTCATGTCATTAGAATAATTCCAAATGTCTAAAGATAAACCAAAATGCAATGCCTGCTCCAATGCTGCCAACCACTCTACCATTTTATTTGTGAGTCCATCTTCCCTCATACAGAGGAGGATTGGTTACATTCTCACTCACTGGAGGTCAAAGCAAAGTGACTTTTGCTAATTACTTCTCAGTATCAGAGCTGACAATGGTAAAAATTGAACTGCCAAACAGAAAAAGAGCAAGACAGAATACATAGTGAGCAACTGTCAATGGCAATTATTCTTTGGTTGCAGCATCCATTATATGAAAGGTAATGGAGAAACCAGGGAAAGTGTTTAAGGGTTCAGAGATGGTAATTACTTTCTTCCTCTCCACTCTCTAAAGATTTGATTTGTTTTGCCTCCCCTTTCACCTTCCTGTAAATTTTTTAGCTCCCAATGAATCGTTTTTACAATAAGCTGAGACCACTGAAGGACCCTGTGCTCTGTCTTCCTCACATCTGAAATGCAAGTAGAAACAGTCTTCCATATTGTAGACTGGAGATGATCATCACAGCCCTCTTTGTCACCATTGAGACTTAGCTTTACCGGCATGTTCATGCATAATCAAGTGAACTGGAAACCCTCCAGGAGGAGAATTCTGCACAAATCTACTTAAGTGCAGTGTTTGTATCTGTAGTGGGATTTGTAGTGCTGTGACAAAAGCAAGGCCGAACCAGAAACAGGGGTGTCACCTACTGCAGTATCAAAGTCTATTCTTTAAGACAAAGGAGATAGTTCATTCTGTAAATTATAGTAAGGGTGATACAGTAAGATTATACAAGTGGGAGTTATAGTAAGGGTTGTATCCAGCCTTCCAGCATTACCTTCATTTGCATCTGTTACATGTCTTGGATTTTTTTCTTTAAGGGTTTTTTTCTCTTGTGTTTTTTCATCAATTGCCATAGTGAGGAATGATTTTTTTTTTTCTGTTTTCTTTTTTTTCTTTTAACAATAAACCCTGATATTTCTGTGTCATCAGATGATACTGGGAGCAAAGGTCCTAGGCACAAGCTTTCAGTACCTCTGTCTGAAACTAGTTATATTTCCCTGGTACTTGGGATAGTCATCACTTATATTTTCAGAACTCTCACTGTGAGGAATCAAAGGAACAGAATATGAAAGAGAAATGCAACCACAAGAGAAAGTCAGTTGCTATTTCATGGGTGAAGAAGAAATACATTCAAGCTTCTATAATATCTTTTCTATAGAATGGAAGGAATGCATCTTAATATATGTTTGAATTTTTTCAGCAGTGAAGAAGGCTTAGCTTACTAGGAAAATAAATTAAACCTTCTTTTTATTTTTTATTTACTGTTGAATTCCGAATGATAGAGTGATTGCTTTTACAGTATATTTTTCATGGTACACTTTTACAATATTTTTGTTATCTGATTTGAAATCTTCCTGTCTAAGAGGTGGTCATTGCCTTCAGTAGACTGATCCACATTGCATTCTATTTCAATATAGGAGACATACTTTCTTTCAGTTCAACCTGCTGAATGATTAGGCCATTGCCATTGAACAGTGCACTACAGGACTATTAGTATTAAACTCATATTAAACTCATGATTTGCTCAATAGTGAATCATTGCAAAAAGGAGTTTCAAACAGAACTGCAGCATTCATAAACTTTTTCTGGTGTGTATATATGTTTTATATGAAAGTATTAATTCAGCCTTCATTCTTTATATGCTCAGTAACATTATGGGTGGTACTTAGGGACTTTAAAATTCCATAAGATCACTTCCTCCAATCTGCCTGTAATGTTGCTTCTGTCAGTAGTTTCTCTTGCATTTCCCTTTCTATCACCTTTCTCCTTTGTAGGCATCAGTAGCTTCTAACTTCTCCATATCTATGTTGATCTTTGATGCTGATGTTCAGCAAACCCCCATTTATTTGTCTGAGTGTCAGACTGAGCAAAGTAGAGACACAAAGTGGTTTTCTTGCGCAGCTGGTTCAGGATCAGCAATGCTTACTAAGTGCAGATGCAACATCATGGGGATGTAAATACATTGCTCCCAAGACCAGCACAGGTATGTTTGGTTCTGAGAGCAAGGTACAGACTTCCAAATACTGCAGGAATAATCTTGGGTCTTGCCATGTTTTTAAGACCCAAAACAATGCTGTTCATGCAGACGTTTGAGCAGATTCAATAAGCTTTGTTTGCCTTGCTTCTGTCATTCCCATTGTTTTCAACATTTTTCTGTTATTCAAGGTGGTTCCGCCCTCATTACTAAAAAGTGCTTTCCTTTCTCATCATATTCCTTGCTGTTCTTTTTCATATTTTCTTTACAGATGAGCTTTACATTTACCTGTGTTCATATTGCATTTGTATTCTACCAGGGTTTTTCCTGTTCACCTGTCTCTTTTTTCAAACTTTGTCAGAATGGTCTCACCAATATCTCCTTAAGTCACATTTAAGCTCCTCAGTATGATGTCTTAAAATAACAGGATGGCAAGGGTTGTGGTTAGGAGATGCTAATCATTTATACTTGTAAAGTACATTATGACATCCAGTATTTTACAGTAAATAAAACATATTCTGTATCTATTGTCCTGTCTCTCCTGAAGGAAGGAAAGGCTATAACAGTGAAACAAAAACAGATCAGGTACTTTTTGTAGATTTATACCTACTCCTGGAAGTTACATTGCACTTAGAAAACTATTTCTTCTTCTCTTGTATTGCATTTTATTCTTTGTACTCTTTGGCTTTATTTGGAGCCAAATGCAAAATTGCATCCAATGCAGATCAACGCTTTCAAACTGAAACTCTGCCTACTACCTTCAGAGTTTTCTTTTTTTCACTCTGGAAGTGCTGACATTATGATGAAATATCCTGTTCTGATTGTGTATGAGGATCCAAATCTATTAAATTTATATAAACATATATGCACTTGTCATTCTGGATTGACATACATAACTGTCTCTGGGTCCACCTTTCCTTAACAGAGTGAATAAGCTCAGTAGTTTAACCACACTTAAAAAGTGGTGCAATGTTTGTCATATAGTATAATTACTCAGGATCTAGAGGACATTTCATATGACACTTCATGGCAATCATTCATTCTTCATGAAATCACCAAAGAGGCCAGAATACAAACACAATACAAATATTCCAACAATGTATTATCTGAATACAATTTCCTCACTAGGTTTCTATGAAGTGAGTTGTTCTTTGTGTAATGACCTTACATTGACTTCCTTGCTGGACATATTTACAGTTGTTAGTGACTTAATTTCACACATTTAGGTTTCTGCATAATCATTACCATCATGATGATTATATAGTTAGGGTAATAATGTGACTTCAGCATACAATTGAAAAACTACTCTAAGGATGGACAAAGTCAGCTGCTTTTAGCAGCTGAAACAATCAGTTCCAGATTGCTTGTTTCAAGTTTAAAGATGTTATCTCCATATATGTTCTATATATTTTATTACTGGCTGAAACTGGCAAGTTTAATAATCCATCGCCAAGGTTATTTAATGAAGAAAAGTGATGTATTGATCATTGCCCCTGAAGCATATTGTGTTTGTTCATTACCTGCAAGCCATCAGAGTCACACCAGTGAAAAGGTAAAAGGAATAACAAGATCTAAGTATGTTCTATTTTAATGCTGCAGTAGCATACAAAAGCATGATCAAATGAACAAGTTTGGGGCATATGTATGGCAGACAGCTCTCGAAACAAGGCAGATTGCCTCTGATTTGCCAGTTTGAAAATAGCTCGGCGTAGCAGGGATTGAGAGTTACTATGTCGTGATTATTGTGTAGTGAACTGGTTAATTCACTTCCTAATTGACAGGTTGTTATGTCCACAAAAGCTAATGCCACAATTGGCACTCTAGTTTGCACTATTGGTAGAAACAGTAAGCACTGAATGGGGTATACAGACTATGCTGTCGTCTTACATCACAAATAGTAGTTCAATGGCTGCAATTATATATGCTGGTGGGAAATTGGACTAGCTTTTTTCTAACATGAACAATGCAAGAATCCAAGTTTGAGGTTTGTCCATTTGGTGCCTTTCACAGGAACTAAATAGACTGAAAAAAAAGAAAAAAAAATCTATTAGAAGCATGATTTGTCATACTTAATTACCACATGTTTGGGTGTATCAAGTAAATATGCTCAGAATTCTTAAAAGGATAATATTTTTACCTGTATGTATGATTTTTCAGAGCTTTGCCAATGGTCAAAAGGGCTTATGAGTATAGAGTAATATAACATATTTATTGTAGTTACACATTAATTTGTGAAATAAAAGACTTACTACTTGTACTACTCTATCTCCATACACTACAGCTGCAACAGAACATTTTGCACACTAAAATGTGATGCAAATTTAGGGATCTCTCTTTTATTAAGCAGGGAATTTTATCACCATATCAGCAGACTTATATAGCACCATTGAATAAATGAATAAACAAAGCATATACACAGGAATGAGATTTTTCATATGCGAGAAATTCTTTTCATTGGTGGAATCTTACAATTTCTATCAAAAACAGAGAGGGGGAGGGACAGAGAGAGACAGAGAGAACAGAAGGAAAGAAGGATTAAACACTTCCACATGTAAAATAGCATTAGGATTCCTGTCCTCCCTAAGCAATAAATTGAGTTCTATACTTAGAGTTATGGTTTTTTTCACTAGTTCTTTTACTGCTTTACTTGCTGCATTTATTCCATTGCCAGATATTCAGTTATATCCTGAACCAGTAACTGTTGATGATTCATGTCTTTACAATGAAAGCATGCTGAGAAGAGAACAAAGAAAAATATTAATTGGAGATGGCTAAATAGCAAAATTTGTTACTTAGTCACTGGGTTTCTATATTTTCAAAGGATCATGAAATTGTACTAAAATGTACGGACAATATAAAGTAATGTGTATAAGACTTTACTCTGCCATTTGGTGTTTACCTCTTTCTCATAAGGCTAACAGGAACTGGAGATACAGGTCTTCCAGTTTTCCATACCTTTGCTATTGCAGATATTTTTGCAGGGTTACAGTGCAAGGTCTAGTAAGCTTGCTTGTTATATGAAATCGTTCATGTCTCACAACTGAGCTACTGAGACTGCAGAGTTTTATAGAAGACTGCAGGAGTTGTAGGACCAGAGTATTAGTTTTGCTCAGCTCTCAGAAGTGAGTGCCTGATCACTTCTGAATGCTGTTAATAAAGTGTTTTTCTTAAAGTTGGCCTAATAGTGATATACCTGTTGATTACCACCTGCAAAGTTTGTGGGAGGGAGCAGCAATGAGGAAAACCTGGGTTATCTCTAGCTTAACCGCCTCAATTGTATTTTAAGTTAGTTAGAATCATATTGAGATATTCAAAACATACATATACATCAGCTTTCCTAAATACCAAGGCTTGCAGCACAGCTCAGTCCGAGCACACATTTTGAATACTTCCTGAGATTTAAGATATACACACACACCCTCCCCTGTGGTCATGGGTTCAGTGTTGCTTCTGGAGAGTCCTTGCTCCTTCTGAGTAAAGCAGCTCAGTCAATTCACATTCTCAACCCTCCTGGATATCACTTTGCTTTTCCTTCCAATAGATGATGAGGGAAGAAAAGATGACACTGACAACATATCGTTATAGTTAACTCACTCTTTTTCTCTCACTATTCTCCTCTGCTTAGTGGAGGCAAGTAGGGCTGCCCAGGGTAGAGAAATTAATGCTTTTATGCCACGACTACTGTGGATTTGTCTCTTCAAGTCTCATCGCTTGGAAAACACCATGCATCATGTTGTAACGCGGCGGGGGCAGGTGAACTTCATGACAAATCAATATGATTTCAGATGAAGACTTTATTATGGGTTAACTTGCTGTTTATACAGAACAAGCAGGCCAAACATGAAGTAAACATTGATTGGTCACTTCTGCCCTAGCAACCAGCCTTCCTTGGCAACCGCCCAACCCACATAACTTTGTTGTTAGCTTGCAAACTCCTGCTCCCATCTTCAAGTTACTTCATTAACATAACACAACAAAGTCATTTACCACTTTTGTGACTTTACCCAGCTCCACCCTGCCAGGGCACTTAAAGAAACAATTACCAACAATTCTGGATCCCCCCCCCATATCACTTCAGCAACTTGATTTCTAATTCTAGTACATGATTCCTCTCAAGCCAGAAGCACCCAATGTACTTCCACTTTCCGACTTCTACATTCTAGTATCAGATCTCTCTTTCTTTATTTCTTTGTTTGTTTGATTATGAAAATAATACAGAGTATGTTATTTTTCATGGATCTAGTGGGAGGGTATTTTCTTTCAAATATCATTAACTAAGATGCTAACTTCTGAAAATGTTAGCATCCTCGTTACACTTGTATTATTACACAGAATGATAGGAAGTTCATCTCAGAAGATGAGTATCTAAACACTAGCATCAGAGAAGAAAAAGAAACCTACAGGAAAGAGATACTTTTATCAATTCGTTATCTGATGCAAAGGCTAAGAGACAAGGAAATTGTGAAATGTGCTTAGCTAACTCACATGTAGAAAATGGACCTTTTAATAATAATGTTAATTTTTAAAAGGGGGAAAAAATGAAAGAAAAAGACAGCTTTGCTTGTGAAAAGAACTGGACCAGCTAAAATTAAGAATCAGACAGGCTTAAAAAAAGAAGTCTTTTTGTTCCCTTGTAGATTGATAGCTATCTGACAGTAAAGTTGTGATATTATACAGTTTGAGGAGCATGAATGCTGCATACAGTTAAGACTATAAAAATCAGTTTATTTTGACTAGTAGAGAAATCAGAGCCAAACAAAGCAAAGCCTAAACTTGTATATCTACGTCATATTATTAGCATACTTTTTTAATGTGGTTGTTTAGGTGTTTTGCCTCTATTTCACGTCCAGCAGCGTTAGTTGCACATCCTACATGCAATTTTGGCAATACCAACAATATAGAGAAACACCTTTATCTGAATTATTGTGATGAGAAATTTGGTTTGAGTTGCAGCCTGTGTCTTTTAACAGGGAAATGGCTATCATGTTGTCATTCTCCATTTGCTTCCCTCAAGTCACAACTTACTTGCTGAGTTGTGCTATAAAACTTTAATACACTAAATCTCCAGTGAGGCCCCTCTAGAATGTTCAGAAGAAGGAGTATTGATATATATTTGTGACTGTTACCTCCAGGTAATACTTTGGATATGGCATTTTCAGCTTTAAGAGCTATCAAACAATATCCCGTGGCAATCACTCTACGTTCCTTCAGTCAGCTCACTTTTACATGAGTTGGCACCTCAGTATGATGGAGTTTCTATCATACAGTTTTGTCTTTGCCACATGTTTAAATGATACCTAAGATCTCAGCATATGCAACTTAAAATATTGTTTGCATAGTGAACACATGAATCATTACCCTTTGGCAACCTATTGCTATTGAATTAATTGTGACTTTAGGTTTATTAACTATGTGACTATGCCTAAGTAGTAGCAATCTATCCACAAAACTTCAGTAGTACAAAAAGTCCACATCATTCAATGCTTTTCTTTTTAACAGACAAAAGACCCATTTGTGCCATCTTCCTATTTTACCCATACATTTTTTTTTCAAATTGTTTCGCAGATTCAATAAGTCAGACATTTATGCTAGTGAGGCCAGAGTTTGAGCCCGCACAACCAGCAAGCACAAAGTAACAGCATAAAATAGTCATATCTTCATAAACTAAGTTGAAATCATTTGGATAAAAAACCCTGTCATGCTCATCAAGGAAAATGTTGGCTACTTAAAACATAAAAGAAAAGTGAAAGTTGCCATGTTACAATTATGATACCTATTAGGAGAGAAGAATACTTTTTGCATGCAATCTCATATTATATTTCACTCATCTTTTCAGTTCTTAATTTGTGTATACTTAAAATACATCAGAACTCAAGCTACCCCTAGATCATATAATTCCTTGTGGAATTGTATTGAATGTGAATATAAAATTTAACATTTCATTTGGAAAATGATGCTAAAAGAAAATATTAATATTATATTGATTACAAATTTCCCTGTGAATGTTTACAAATGTGAGAACATTTATGTTATTAAACATAACGTACTTATGTGTACATAGTGTGTACTTACATGTACAGATGTGTACATAATGTACATATCTCATGTAGATGGCCTTGAGAAAATAGAATACTGTATAGCATATTCTGATTTTGAAAGCTATTTGTATTTTGTGTTTGTAGCTTTACATATTTGTAATACAAAGAAGCAGAAGTAGAACTCATTGCACATGACCTGTCTTTCAGTGGGACCTGCAAGACTGTCATAACCACTGAATTCAGTACTGGTTTCAGGTGTTAGTTCCACATGTCTAGTATTTTTACCTCTTCTGGTTTAGGTTCGCAAACCATAACCTCATGTGTAATTTAAATCAGTCTTTTCTGGAAGTTCATAAATATGTATTTGATGCGAGGGATAGACCAGAACTCACTCCCAAGATGCTGTTCGGGCTAAGTGGAATCTCCTTAGGAACCGCTTCAAAGATCAATTCCTCTTGTCCATAAAAAATAAGTTTAAATTGTCTTCTATGAGCCTGCTGTTAGCAATTGTACTGTTACATTATGTATGATTCTTTGACTGCTCATTGCTTCAACAAACTGCACAGTGCTCCATTAGTGATTTTCAATTTCATGCTAAGCTTTGCAATTTATTAGTGTTGTTTAGGCTAATGTACTATTATTTTGCATATTTTATATCATATTTCATTTACTATTCATATGACCTAACAGTTAAGTATTGGGGATCAATAAGACCTCTAAATGTTTTCATATTCATATTAGGAAAAAGAGGGAAATCATGCAGGCAGCCCAAGGCATAGTCAATTAGGACCAAGTTAAATTTTTCAGCAATTTTCTGTTTTCTCTCTAGTTCGTCTGCAGATTTGACTGCAGGTTTCCAATCAATGACATAATGGCCAGATGCACTTATTCATGAAAATAATTTGTTTTAGTAATGATCCCGTAATTGTAGATACCTGGACTAGGTTCATGTGGATTCTTTGCCAGTGTGCTATCTCTCTGTATATAAATACCAAGATTAAATTCTGCTTAAATACCACCTACTTCCTAGAAGCAGGTGCAATTCCCTGTTTATATTAGTTTTGATTTCGTCTTTTCCAGTGCAGTGTTTCAGAAATGGAAATACTTAGTTTTAGTCTAAGGAAAATTTAATCCTTCTCCCTGGTTGTATAAACTTCTGTATGTACAGTTGCTGTATCCAGTAGAAAAGCACAAAAAAATCAATAAGCACCAATTCAAATTTTCAAATTAAATTACTTCACTCCTTTTGGAGATTCTTTTCTTAAAATATAGAGGTTTAGAAAGTAGCAGTGCTATGAAAACAGACTTTAGAGAGTATTAATAAAGTGGTTTGAAGTGCTGATGGAAAGTATGTATGTAAAAATATGTCAGAATTGCTAATATATTTATATAAGCAAAACCCAAAATGTCAGGTATCTTACTGCAACGTTGTAAACAGGGAGTAGGACTGATATTTTGAATGCTTCTGAGGATGTGGAGAGAGGCACTAATGACCGCTCAGTAAAGACTATAGAAGAATTATCATTTAAGATAGCTATAGAGCACTGAAACTCATGTTTTCTTTTTGAACATTTGTCTTCCATATAAAATTTAGCATATATAAGTTTTCAATACAGAACATAATTTTTTGAAAAAGATAGTTATTGGCTAAGCATTAGATAACCTCACAAGGTTCCACTGTTTTCCATGATTTAGATCTCAACTGCTAAAACTTAGAGAATTTTTGTTTATATTCATAGAAAAAAATAGAGACCTTTATTAAACTAGAATCTTTGCATCTGCCCCATAATTTCATTATCAGCATAATCTATATGTGATTTTTGGAGAAAATTGTTAAAATTATGAAAACTGATTTTAGTATTTTCAGGTTTAAAATCTTTACATTTATAATGGAAATCAAAACTACTTACCTTCAATCTAAGCAATTTTTTTTCCAAAACTAGTTCTGTTCATTGACTTCCAAAAGCCATGTTATACGGGAAAACTTCAGTTGTTCTGAAGGCCCAGGATTTGCAGGGAGCATGTTTAGTTACTTTTTAGAATCACTAGGTACCTGACTTTCCTGTCTGGAGGTTTTGGGGTCCTTCATGTCCCCTGCTGTGAGCAACCAACAGAGCCAGATAGCCCCAGGGGCAATATCTGCAAAAATCATAAGTACCAAATAAATCTCCATGTCGCCGGTAGGAAATAAGGCCTTTTCTTCATGGTTCACTTAACAAATTGACCAAAACCTGCATGTATCCACTTGGTTTAGCAATTCATCACAGTAAAGTTAAGTTGCATCTGGTTGTCTCAAGTCAGACACATGTATGTACATAGACACAGAGTTATAGATATATAAACCCAATATCTCCCAAGCTGTAATTTGAAAGTTCATTAGTTAATTTATAGGTGTTTTACTAGTAGACTTTGCAATTCCATGTGTCTCCCATACCTGTATATGGATATGATGACATCAGGAGTAAAACCTCACACTACTTTCCATTTTTCTCCTGTCTTCCCCATTTATACAACCACTCAGAGCTTTTTGGCATGCCAGTGGCTTCTTTCTCTGTCAGCATATGGAAAAGATAGAGCTCCTTTCTACATTCCCCTCTCTGACACATCCATATCCTCATTTTACCCATCTGGATTTGCAGTGATTCCTCATAAACACCCAGCACATTTCCTATGCAGGGCCAACGTAGGGAGAGTAGTGAAGTATTGCCAAGTGGAAAAACTCCCTCAAGATATCCAATGAGAAAAAAAGATTCCCTCATAAGGGCAGCTTTTCCATGGCATTGTTTGAACTAGAGATAGTCTAAAGATGCAAAAACACCATAAAGAGAGTTAAGTTTCTATTTCTGAAAGGAAATACTTTCTCAAAATCTGTGAATAAAAGCAAAAGCTGCAGCTTTGTCAGATTGTAGAAAAGGGTTACAACTGGTATAGCTATCACAATAATTGTATTTGCAGTAAATTCGCATTCTAGGCAGGTCATAGTTAAATTAACATAAATATTTGGAGATCTGTACAGATCTGCAGTGATTAAAGATCTGCTTTAAAGATTATTTTGGATTTTTGTTTTCTATTTTGCTGAAAATATACGCATATGTATAACAGTGGGTCAAGCAGATATAGACTATTAAGAATGAAAAAGTAAAGCAGGCGTCTGTGCTGAGAGATAAATGGCTGTGGTTCACAGCACTAACAATCTCTGCTGATGCAGCTGGTAGAGATTGTAAACCCCATGATGAAAATATCTCCAAATCCATATTATGATACTCTAAAGCACTGCATGCACAGATGGCAGAACTTGTAAGTTCTCTCAGAAACATAGTTATGGTTCACAACATTTTCAGATTCTTCTCAAAGAGCAAGTATAGCTTGTAAGCCCTGAGGAGAAGTTGATGGCACTTACAAAGTATGCCAGTTCAGGTGGCAGACCTTGTAGACACTGGAGGAAAAAATAACTGTGATTCACAATGCCTGTCAGAGAAGTGCTAGCATTTGCAAGCTCTGATGACGCAGTCCTCAAGGCAGAGTTTTGGCATGTTTATTTCAGGCTGGCATCTGAAAAAAAAAGGAAAAGAAAACCCCACCCCATCATGCAGTAATGTGCCTTATGTTTCTGGTTAGCCATCTCAGGTAGATAAAAGACTAAATCAGTCTTCCTAGAACACTGGCTGCTTGTGCTAGGCAGTTCTACGCAGTCTCATCAGTTCTACTTGTACCTTTAACAACACATTCAATACAAGACTACAGAGAAAATCTTTATTACGTTATGCAAAACAGTAAGTTACATAAGACATAAATGAAAGAGCAGTGCCCTGTAAAAGTGTTCTCATCTAAATACCTTGTTTAGAGAGAAATAAATACATATTTGAATACTTTTGGAAGAAAATGTCCATATTAAAGGCCATCATTTCTTTGAGCATTTATTCAGAATACTTCTATTGACTTCATTGTGAATTGAATAGGATCTATAATGAGTTGACCTATGAATTTAAAAGCTCTTAATTTTTCTTTCTTCCATGGAGTTATTTCATCTTTGGAAACAGTTCTATAATAATTTCTCTTTTAATTATTGAAGTAATATTTTGAATTGAATAGGTATTTAAAACTGCAGTGATTAAGGTAAGTAATTGAGTCACCAATAATTGCTGGTTTGTAAAGCAAGTTCAGAAGACTATTAAAGACAGAAATTAGTAAAACCCATTGGAAAAAAAGGGGAAAGCCTCCGAGATGTACAGTATTGCTCTGCCAAACAGACTTTACTACTTGAGTGTTACCCAAGAGCAGATGCCTACCAGGTGGAAGCACTGAGGCAGGAACTGTTGTATGTGATGTGAGAAGAGTCATCTTGATAATCTGGTGTTCTTGAGTACCTAGAGAGATGTAAAAATTAAGTAGCTGTGACTTAACAAGTGTGAGATTGTTATTCACCATACTAAAAGAAATATATGTGTGTTTTAATGCGACTATATGCCATATAGTCTCATATAAGAAGGATGTTGAGGCTCTGGAGCAAGTCCAGAGAAGAGCAACGAGGCTGGTGAAGGGGCTGGAGAACAGACCCTATGAGGAGCGGCTGAGAGAGCTGCGGTTGTTTAGCCTGGAGAAGAGGAGGCTGAGAGGAGACCTCATTACTCTCTACAAGTACCTGAAAGGTGGTTGTGGAGAGGAGGGAGCTGGCCTCTTCTCCCAAGTGACAGGGCACAGGACAAGAGGGAATGGCCTCAAGCTCCGCCAGGGGAGATTTAGGCTGGAGATTAGGAGGAGGTTTTTCACGCAGAGGGTCATTGGGCATTGGAATAGGCTGCCCAGGGAGGTGGTTGATTCACCTTCCCTGGAGGTGTTTAAGGCATGGGTGGATGAGGTATTGAGGGACTTGGCTTAGTGTTTGATAGGAATGGTTGGACTAGAAGATCCGATGGGTCCCTTCCAACCTGGTTGTTCTGTGATTCTGTGATTCTGTGATATATGCATAACACATTTTATGTGTTTCTATTGTTGTTTAAAATGCACACAAATGCTTGTATGAACCAGTGTTATTGAACACTGCCCTTCAACTAACTGGGGAACACAAGGGGATATGAAATTTTTTCTGGGTTTCATTTGTGGTTAAAGAACAACATCTGAGTGATCCAAATCCTTTCTTGTGCCTAAAACTAGATTGAAAATTAAAAAAAAAAAAAAATACTTTTTTATAAAGTTAGAAACATCCAAATGGATGCTTGCTGTAATTATCTAATATGGAAAAATAAAAACAGAGAAAACCAAAATACCTCCAATTCAAAAGAAAAACCTGAACTAAACCAAATAAACAAACAAATAAAATAAGAATTTAAACAACTGTTGCCACAATACCAAAAGGAATCACTTAACAGTACAAAATTAATTTCTAAACTTCACATCACATCCTGTTGTCAGGCAAACTGAAAATTTTGAAAGTTGAATGTGAAAAATTTGCTAACATGTAGAAAACAATTTCTTTTCAGATTTCTGAGAGATTTTATTTTCTATCTTGGATCAAATTTTTTTCCTGTTTTCTCAGCCCTGAGCCAACCTTCATTACTATTATGCAGTTTGCATGTTATCAGAAAAGGATTATTAAAGTTAGTATGTATTTTATTATTCCACCTTCAGTTTTGTTGACTTATTTACAAAAGTTTAAGTGATGTTGTGACAGAATGCATGTGACAGATACAACCTTCCATATTTATATTGTGGGGATAAAATTCTGTCCTTGTTCCACATACCGGTCTTCATTTTTGTAGGAAAACCTCCTTTCCCCTTCTTCTGATACAAATGTATTTTTAGAGTCAATCCAAATCTAAAAGTGGTTCCTTCAGTGGGACTGAAGGAAGGATGTTCAGGGCACCAGTACTGGATCTTTGTGTAACATAAAAAAAATCGGTTTTTTTATGTACCTGTAAAACTGAAATGCAGCACAGCACACACTGAAATAGTGTTGGAAGGAATAAGGTAGGAAAGATAGTTTATTCTCTGTTGTTATTTTAACTAATAATATGTAACCCAAATGAACTGATAGCAGACTAAATGCATTAGTAGCATTTAAATTTACTTCTTGTCATATATGCATACTACAGTTTTTGCTGTCAGATAAATGTAGCTTTTCATTCATTCTCTGCAAGATACTTTTATGCTTTATTTTCTGCTGTCCAATAAAATTTCTTCATATGTTGTTCTCATATAAATCTGTAATATTAAGAGCTAGAGAAAAATAAAAAGCTGGATTAATTCCCCTCTCCCTTGTAAAATACCCTCACATATTGTTTTCATATGAATGTGACGTTTTATAATATTAAAGGCCAATGGAAAAAAAAATCTGCCATTATTTCCCAAGATAGCGTTCAGGATTTCATGAAAATTTCTATTTAGATACTATGTAATATTTCTAAAGTACAGCTGAAATGCTAATTAATATAATTCTGCAAACACCATGTGAGCATATTGAGTAAATATTATTTTCTTTTTCTCATATGTGAAAATTGAGGTGTAATGAGGTTAAATGGCATGTGTAATGCATAGTCAAAACATGTAAGTCAAATTGTTGCAATGAATTTCCAAACATTCTTTTGATACTCCAGAGGAAATATTTGTAAATAGAATGCCTCTTGTTACTGAGTCCTCTTCCTATGATAGTCACTACCCTCATCTATAAAAGATCTCCAAGGGAAAAGACTAATTAGGTTTCAATTATGCTACACAAAAATGTACTTTACATACTTACAATCTGAAAAGCATTGTGATGTTTCTCTAATGTGTTTAAAAATTCAAAAATATTTTTAAAAGCCACTTAAAAAGTCAAGCCAAACTCAGGCTAATGGAACGCAGTGTCATCCGTGAAAATGATGTATTCTCTGTTCTTCCAGGCCTTACACTATGACACTACACAGATATTGTCTGAATATTCTATGAATCCTTGTCAAAAGTTTTTTAGTAGATAATCAAACTGGTTTATAGATGGAGAGAATTATTTCTGCAGCTTGCATGGCTTTTAAAAATGAAAAAAACCCCCCACCTTCTAAACCTGAAATATTAGGAAAGGGCCCTCAATTATTTTTGGGCTTATATACAAAAGTTCTTGTTTATCTCAACATTTTATTAGCATTTGCATATTCTCACAACCATCTGACATTTCAGTCTTTTTCTCAGGAGAAAATTGGACATCTAGGCTTTTCAAGTGTATATCATTTGTTAGTACAATATAATTCTGTGACATTAAAGGAAAGATACAGAATCGGGTTTTATGATGAAGCTGCAATTTATCTGTATATTTCTTTTTTAAAAAGCATAAGTGTTTGAAATACATTCTTACGTCTTCTCTTAAGTTAAACCTTATGTCAAACAAATTTTTTAGAGATTATCTTAAAGAAAAGCGGACTATTATAATTGAGTAATACAGCATTGTGGTTGCACTGGTGCGGAGGCTCAATTCTATTTATCACTGGAGAATGCACTCAGAGTTTACAAGACTGGCTTAGCATCTGTATCTTAATCTAATCTTCAAACTTCTGCACCAGTTCTGGCTGATCTATGTATTAGAGTATTTATCCCAGAATACTCACCATTCTCAACAAACACTCCTTTATTTACGTTTTTGTTGCGGCTTGAAGCTATTCTTCTTCAACATTTTCATGTCTGCTCACATCAAGCTTTTCCTGTTCGTCTGATATGCCTGACATTATTGGAATCCTAAATTAGTGTCCAAGTGACAGTGCTGAAGTTCAAAACCTTTCAATCTCTTAGAGAGGTCAACACACTGATATGTAAAACCAGTGCATAGACATTGAGTGGTTTTGATTTGTTTTAAGTAGGTCTCTAATCTCTGCAGATAATGAGTGTGCATTTGTCACAGAAATTTGTTTCCAGCCTAGATCACAAGATGTTAAACAAGAATTTTGTTCTGTTATAAAGAATAGAAAGACATTTATTATGCTTTATTAAATCATAAGCTTGTTTACTTTTATAGTCAGCAGTAAATGTCTGGTTCGTTTCCAAGCAGTTCAAAATTGTAGACAGAGAAACTTTAATCATTAATAGAAAAATACATTCCCTTTTTTAAAAAGAGCTCTGCTAAATTTCATTATTGATAACCTCATCTCAAAGGGGGGTGAGTAATCTAAAGGCCACCTGAAACAAGTAAGTAAAAGATCAGAAGGAATATTCGTATGAAACAAACAGTCCCCGGAGGAGGAGAGGCAAGTTGCTGTGGATATTTGGGACCTTTTGATTATGCAGGTCATTACCTGGAGCTCTGGTATATACTCAAGCAATTTAAATGGAACTTTATGAAGGCTCTCTAAGATCTTAACAAAATAAGTTACACTAAAACTCCTGGAACTAATATATTGCAGAATGTTCAGTGAAAAACACTTCACCAGTGTAGAAGAGAGAGAAAGACAGAGAGAGAGTAGAGAAAAGAGGAAGGGAGAGGGAGAGGGAGAGGGAGAGGAGACGTTTTTATCTTTAAGCCATAGTTTTTATATTTACTATGTCCTCTCACTTCCAAATGACCAGTTCCCTTTTCTTATCAACCGGGTTACTTGTGGCACTTGTATGAGTGAGCTAGCAAAATGTAGTTGAGTTTATACAGTAGGAAAAAGACGTGACAACAGGATGGGATGTATTGCAAATTTGTTTATATACAGTTGTTGTGGTTTTATTATCTATTACTGCAAGGAACTTTTAAAATTAACTTATAGTTGTAAATTTAAATACTGATTTAAAACCTTAGAGCACTTAAGTAAAATAGTAGGAAAATTTTGGTCCTGCTTTAGACAGAAAAATTTCAAGAAAGTTGCTTTGTAAAGTCAGTCTAATTTTCCATATCTTTAAGGACAGAAGAATGGTTGGACTCTCTGTAATTTAGATTTTATGCCAAAGTTTTTGGAATACTGTATTGGAATTGAGCCCACAGAATGGTATATATTTTGTGGAAATGGGATGGCTCAGAAACTACAGATCAAAAGTAGTTCTTCCTTATCTTAAAAATGAACCTGCCATTTGGAAACTGAAAATGAGAAAAAGGGAAAGAACTCTGAGGATGAGCTTAGCTGTATCAGGTTATTGTTAAATATTTGCAATACTTCGTGCAGGTCAGTAGAATCACCTCCTATTGCAAAATACCTTCCTCAAAGAAAATGTCAAAATTTCTGTGCAAAACAAAGACAGGTGTTCAGTCCATCTGCTTTAGGTATCTAATTTAAGGTTTATGTGTAAGTTAGTCTCACTAAGCTCTCTCCCTAGTCAGCGGAGAGAGGGAGGCTGCTCTAGGAGCTGATTCAAGTGCTCATACGTACGCTGCACAGTGGCACAGCCTGTCTCTTTCCACTGGCTTCCTGCAGAACTTGGCTCCAGATTTAGAAACCTGAAGATAAATGCATAAATTAGATGTTGTGAATACCAAAGAATACTTCGTAACTTAGTTCATATCCGTGTTGAACATGTATATGTCTTAGCCTTTTATTTATACTTGACATAAAAGTAATGGTGGCAACTTAGAGTTCATTTTGTCATTAATGTTTTCCATACAGAAAAAAGCATGTCATTGTAGAACAGTTTGCAAATACTAGATACTTTTTTTATATGGTGTCTTTCTACTGTGCTAACAAAATAAGGAGGAAACAAGAAATCACTGAGCTGCAGTTGATATTTAATAACACAGAAAGAGGAAATACACATATTTTTAAAGGGTCTAGTAGAGTTAATATGAGTTTCTTTGACAGATTGCTTTACCCAGCAAGTTATTTTGTTCCAGAGCATACTGGCAAATTATGCTGAACCATCTGATAAGAAAATTTTCATTTAAATGTTTCAAGGATAAAACCATCACATTTTTCTAGGGATTTTTTTTTGTCAAAAGTACTGTATTACAATCCTAGCTGATCGTTATTTGCTTAGAGGATCGTATAGATTATTTTACTGTTGTAAATATTCTTAATTATTCTTAGAAATACATTTTAAAATCACAGCTTGTGCTTCTGCCCCTCAGCTATTCAGGCTGTGAGACATCGGGGACACTACTTTGATAAATTACTGATGGCGTGATGATTATGGAAATGGTCATTGACTAATCATCAGTCACAATTTATTTCAAATCGGTGTCCACAGTTTGCAGCATGAGTCAAAGTTTTATCAAAAGCTCTTTGGTATGGCACAGCTCTTCCTAGAAAACTTCTTCCAAAGAGCATTACAGCCTTGTTCAGCATCATCTGCTGTGCATGAATGGAAGCACTGAAAGACCACACGGCCTCAGGCAGTCCAGAGCAGTTAGAAGCTCGCTGGGCCACTACACATTTAGAGGAAAACTATTGGCAAAACTCATTAATTTAAGAACCAACAAATGTGCCAAATGCAAAATCTCTCTCTGAACAAGAGAATCTCTTTTTATTTTTTTTTCCAATCCAATTGGCAATAAATGATAGTGTGTGAATCTAATTCTCTATTAAATTGCAAGTAAATTGTTGCTGAATCATGCCATAATGGTCTTTTGTATCTCTAAAACAATTTCTGTAGCAGGAAATATAATTTGTATATTTCTGCAGAGACGATGTAGTGTTTCATTATTTCTTTCTAACACATTTAATAATTGTAGTAATTTTAGGTAAGTGAAGCCCAAGTAAATGACTCCCAGTGGTATTATTGCTTACTATTTTTCTAATTTCTAGTTCTTTACTATTTGCAAAGGATTATCTACATATGAAACAATGAATAAATACCCCATGCAAAGATTTTCTTTTAAATGGAGGAGATTTAAGGCGTCTTTCTTATTTGTCACTTGAATTCAGCTGCTCTGAACTCTTTCCAGCTGATCATCAGAATTAGCTTTGGAAAGAAACAATTTTTTATTATAAGGAATACGATGATATCTCACTTCAGTAGGTATCAAAATTCCTTGCACTTCAGCAGTTTGTAATAACAAAAAGGTACAAAAATTGTCTAGGAAATACATAAGAAATAAGCTACTCTGCTAATAACTTCTCCACTGCATAGCAAGGCATGACATCTTTCCTATATATTTACCATAAGATAGATACAGCAGGCAGATGGGTAAAAGAAAGAACTGATTAAGAGCAACATATATATATATATATATATATATATATATAAAATAGAACTAAGTAGCAAAGAACTATAAAAGAATTGTCATAAATCCATTAGTGAAAATATGAATAAGTATTTTCCCTAATGTCAATCTTAGTTTTAAATGATTCCCCAATCAATTTAGAGGACTTTCATATGCTTTATCTTTATGATAAACGAAAAATAATTTCAATAATTTATTTTAATCTTGCTTACTAATACTAGTTACTTCAATCTTATTACAAATAAAGAAAATAAAATTTTCTTTATTACAATTTGTGAATACGAAGAAAGAAGAACTCTAATAAAGTATATACAATTTTCTTAGAGCAAAGAAACATAAGGAGCCTATTCATCCTCTTTCCCCACAAAATAATGATATTTTTACTTAAGTAATGTATTTTCTTTTTATATATAGTTCCAGTTTTGTTATGTATAGCTAACATTTTAATATTTTTACACAGATTCTTCAATTCATCAATTCTTCTAATTTGGAATTATAACTTCATAATTTAAATTCATTTGTCTTCAAATTTTCTTAATTATAAAGGAAGTACAGATATTCATTTTCTTGTTTGGAAATCTTCTGGGTGTGTAGTTCTGCTCTAAAAAGCTTGGTGTAATCTTTCTGTGTAGCTCGAAAGTTGGAGTATAAGAATAAATCAAGGAGAAAAGGTAGATGCAATTTTCCTTGTATGCTCTCACCTTTTTTTGAACCCTCCTTTGGCTCTATGGCTAACCTGCTATCTGACAGTAGGGAAGAAAGGCAGTGAAAGAGTTCATTATAGTGTTCAGCAATATAAACAGTCATAAGGTATCTGGTGCATTACACTGGGTGCAGAAAATCTATAATCATCAAAAATTATATATATTCAATACCAAGTTTTGCCTCTTTGAAGGTTTCTGAGAAAATGTGAAAACAAACCTGAGAACAGACCACAGAGTAAAAACTTCTGTTTGGTCTGGGGATTTTTGGTCTGAAACTCAATTCTATGTCTCATTTTCTATGGAGAAATCCAAAATGCCAGTATACGTTGGAGAAAAACTGGTGCATAAGCAGTCACTAGCATAATTTGAAGTCAGGAAGAGAAAAGTGATGCCAGTCAGATTTGGATCTGAAAAAATACATGTCCCCCTCATTGCCTGTGGTTAGAAAAACTCAAGAAGGAGGATGCCCAAGAATGAGTTGTGGAGCAGACTGTTCCTGAATGTCAAATGGAGTAGGCAGACAATAGCACAGGCACTCCTATCCTACATTGTGTTCCGGTACGTTTTAGGTGAGCCAAAGAGGTGAAATAGGTGAAAAATGAACATTTTTAAAAATTAAATACACCTTTAAGTCTTGCTAGATACCTTTTGTTGACCTGAATGAAATGTGAATCAGGTTTGAAAAATGAATTTCACCTGAAAGTAACCAGTGGTGTCCTGCATTCTAGCCAGTTTCCATCAAGCTATTCTGACTAGATCCAGGAAAAACTTTTCACTTGTACAGTCCAGTGGTAATCATAGGTAGATGGTTCAATCAAAGATTGTACCGAGAATTTTAGGCATAATATCATTGTTATATAAAGAAGAAAATCATTCTTTTTATTCTTGCAAACAAAATGTGAAAAAGCTGTGAAAATTAAAGGAGACCAGGCAATTATAGACTTCTCTGAGGGACTCTATATTATGATTTTGTTAAGGTCAGGTTGTCTGCTTTGGAATTAAATCTCCTGATCTGTCCCGCCCTCTGTTCAGCTTTGGTTACTACTTAATAGCTATTCAGAATGCATGAAGTGGATTAAAACTAAGCTATAAGATGCACTAAAATGCACCTGAGGCAACTGTACTGTAATGGTTGTTCAGTCTGTGGAACCAGTCTACAGCCAGTCCTGAGAACTGCCTCTTGCTTGAAATGCCTGACATGGAAGTTAGGACCTGAGCACCAACAGTTTGTCTTTGCAGTTTTCCTTCTGTTGAGCTGCTTTAATTGCTGATGATACACAAACCCTTTGAGAATTGTTGAAGCAACACCCCTTTAATACATACATTAGTAGATTTCTTTGGCTGTTATGCCACACATCCTACATCAGTGAGAAGATGTTTGCTTCCCTGGATCAAGTTTCTGCTGCGTGCTTTCATCCATAACATATAGTCCAAAACAAACATCAGGAGAGATGTCTAGAAAAGAAAAGTCTGTGAGTCAAGCAAGGCACAGAATATTAAACCTGAGTATGAAGCATCATGTTCCCTATCCAAGATAAAGAGTAATGTTGTAAACTTGAGTAAAACTTGAGTAACATGTTTGATCGCATTTGCCATAAGATTAAAGCATTGCACTGTGAAGTAGAATTCCTTTATTTTCTTTTTTGTTTAATCCAGATGCTTTCACTAGTACTGTGGTTGTGCTGCCACCTGTTAATCCTGAAGCTATCTCAGAAACGTAGCAATGTCTAATCAGTTATCACAATGGGAGTGAAAATCCTCCATTGACTTTGGAGTCTTTGCAATGTCACTTACATTGCTTCTCTGGCAACAAAAAAAGAACTGAAGCAATATAAGAAGTTAAATTAAAAAAAGGATAGCTGAAGTGCTGAACATGCACACAGGAATCAAGAAAGTAGTGTGTACAAGTTATATATACTTCATATCATAGTAATTGCCAACATCAATAGATTAGATATGTTTAAGTATATTACGTGTTACGTGATAACCATTTATTAGTAGTACATATGTTTAGATTTTTAGAATATAAAGACGTACTATGTTTTCCTCATGCAAATTCTATAACATTCCAAACCAGTGACCAACTAAATAAATGACAGGTAGCTAGAGATAAAAGTGGTTTTAAGAATATTATAGAAGTTTACAAACTTACCACAGAATTCCATTTAGTAAAAAATAAAGAATCGATGCAGATGAAAAGGTGGTACAATATAAACATCTTAACTCCATAAGATAATTCTCACTGTAGTGTGTTTATGCATATAAAATGAAACAGCCTCCAGAAGTCATGCTGTAGCAATACTGACCTCAGTGGACATGACTTATTATAAAGGTATTTTCAGGCACTTGCATGGGTTTGCAGTTGATACATCTATATGAATTTCACACAGTTGTTTATGAGCAATCACCCATGACCTGCATGTAGACCAGCCCTGTCACCCATTTAGCTGCATGATTAGCAGCAGCAACAGCCAGTCTCAAATTTCAGGAATGATAAATAGCAAATCAAACTCACACACCAAAAACTGGGAAACTTAAAATAGCCTTTCCATTGCTCAGTCAGCTAAATTTCTCTCTTTGCAAATATGAATGAGATGGCTTAGCCAAGAGTACTTCATTGAAAAGAGAAACAAAAAGAACAGCAGGGAAACACTGCAACATACAATATCTAATTACTCCATCCCTACTGTGGAATGATAATGTTTATTCCTGTTTGGCTTCTTGGTGAAGCAAACGCTAGGCCAACTGGCCACTTCCTACCCCATGCAGTAAAACCTCACTCCCAGTTTGAAATTCTGAAGTTTTATGGTTAGGTCATCTACCTAGCTTGGTAGCAGCACCTTATCCAAGATGCTGATAATCCTGATAGCTGTACTGTGCTAGCTTGTTAACATATTCTGTTAATTCCTTTCTGCACTTTAAAATAAAACAAAATGAAACAAAATGAAACAAAATAAAATAAAATAAAATAAAATGAAATAAAACAAAATAAAATAAAATGAAACAAAATAAAATAAAATAAAATAAAATAAAATAAAATAAAATAAAATAAAATAAAATAAAATAAAATAAAATAAAATAAAATAAAATAAAATAAAATAAAATAGGCAGAAGGATCAACACACATTCCCTACCACTCACTCTCAGAGGACATCCTGAACAGATTCTCCTGTCCATCCTTTCCACTATGTATTTTGCCTTCCAAGGTTGCAAACAACTACACACAGGCACACTAAGACTTGGTCATCCAAGACATTTCCACTCTGTTACAAGTCCCTTGCAAGATTTAAATAGCTGGGTTTATTGTTTCACCTAAAAATATATGGTCATTGAAATACACCATGCAGTTTGCATTAGAATAGTAAAGTAACTTAAGATATAGATAAATAGATATATAGATATATAGATATGTCAAACTTTATGATTATACTGCTCATCAAAACCAATTTCCATTCTATAGAACCAAATTTATTGCTCAAATATGAATATTAAACCATGAAAGAATCATTAGGCTGAAATCTTAACCTAAAACAGATGCCTGGTATTTTGAAAGTTGGAAAGTACATGAAAAAATCCATTAGTGACTGTTGCCTCTTTCACAGAATATTCACAGCAAATTTAGCAACTGAATCAAGAGGAAGCAATATCTGTTATCTCTTCATGTTGTAGCATAGCCTTTCCTGGTTGCATACCATTTTAAAGTTGCAGACTCGTGCAGCCCTCTGTTTTCTTCAAGGGGGTGCACATACGCATAATTAGCAGTACACTTCACTCAACATGATGTTATGTTAAAAGGTCTTTTGAGCAAAGTGACTTTTCAAAACAGAGATTTTTCATGTGACTATTAAACTACAATCTACCTGTTTCAACCCACTATTTAAAAGATAATGTCTGTGATTGATTTGGCCATGGCCCAACTGCTTAATTTATTTCAGCTTGACTTTTTTTCACCCTTCTGGCTGCTCTGGCAAAAGAAAACTTATCATGGCAATTACTCCTCTGGTAGGGAAAAATAAACTGAATTCGCAGGAATACATTTTTAGTCCACTTTAGAAAGTGTTATGTGGCTATGCTGCATTTCTTCAGCCACTGATAATGAGAAACAGACAATTCAACAACAAATGCAACTGAGGGATTTGCAGTAGCAGGAGGTTTATGAAATGCGTGATTGTAAATGGATATTGAGATAATGTGCTTTACAGGACGATAGCTACTCATTTAGCTACTATTTTATCAAGTTTCTACATTTTTATAAAGATTTTAGTATTTTACAATGTTCATAGATACAAATGTCGTACAAATTTTCATGTAAAATTCATTATGGTGTCTATGATGCAGCAATGACTTCTAGGTCTTTTTATCAGAAATTTTTAGTTAGACATTACAGAGGAGCCTTTTTGTTTTCACATAATTTTCAAGTTGTCATGCTAGACATTACATACGTATGAGTGTCTTTGCTTTTCAGCTAACTTCAAAGATTTAAATAACGTTTGGGGATCCATGTGCCTATGACATACTCTATAAAATATATATACTTAGATAAAAACAAAACATTTTGAACAGTGTCTTTTAGTATTCACTTGCCCTTAGTCAAATACTTAAAGTTTTTAAAAATTAATAAACAACCCATTCAAAGGACTGAGAGATGAAGTACCTACTAAATATATCACAAATATCATTGTTGCCATTTGTTATTGTCAGATTTGAATTTGCCAGTGCAAATAGCACTTGATAATGTACAGCATTTTTTGAGGGGAGGTTGTAAACAAAACCTTCCTAATACCATTGTGATCATATGTGTCAAATAAAACCTTTTCTACCCTCCAAGAATAATAGTTTAATCGTCTTTAGAGCCATATAATTTTGTCCAGAGCTATTAGTGGCACTTTATGTCAAATAGTCATCAAATGCATTTCTATGAAAGAGAAAAGAATAAATATTTCATAGCTACAGCTTTTGAAGAACACTCTGTCTTTCAATCTTTGGCCAGTCTTTCAACATATGTGCCAATCAGAAGTCTTTAGCAGATGCAAAATGCATCTTGTCTCCTTGTCAGTGAAGAATGTAAAGATTGCAGGATGTATCTGAAATATTCATCACATAGGTAAAAATCTGAGCATTGTAAGGAACTGCTGAGACCTGTAATCACAACTTACCTGTTTGTTCCTACCTCTTCATCATTGGTCTTAAAATAGTGAAGAGCGGGAATATTTTCATTACAAAATATATATTGACAATCAGTAATGTTATTTAATATTGTGAACTTATACCTTTTATCTTACTACTTTCTTCACTTTGGACATATTGAGATACCTCTGAGGCAAATCATACCTAAGGAATTTTCTAATGACAAGCTTTTAAAGTTATTTCCACTCTTAATTTTTGTTAAATAGCTGCTTAGAGTGTTCTTCTCTGGGAGAAGAATACTGCTGATGTCTACTCTATTCTGGCCTTTGTTCATGGGCTAAAGTAGGATTGCTGCAGACTTTTTAAGAGTAGATCATACATGATCTCTTCCTGCTCTTCTAGCTCTCCACTAAATCCAAGGGTGATACAACCAACAGTAACTCCAGTGTAGTTGCATCTAGTCAAATCAAATCTACTTTTGGCCTGTTACCATGTGAGAGGGTATACGTGCACCGTGCCCTTTAAATGAACTTGTGACCTTCTGTTGCATTCTAGACTAGCCATTCCATCACTGAGCACTGCTGGAAGCTATTAAAGCGTCTGTTGCTTTCTCTGAGTTAAATGTGGTTAAGTGAAAGGACATTATTTTAACTGGCTGCTGTGTCAGTGGAATTCTATAAAGCACTAGCTCACAGCATTTTGGCTTTAACACTCTGCTCTGAAAAGTTGGGAAAATTGAAGTTTTAGAAAGAATTAAGCCTTTTGATTAAATGCATTAGATTTTCAAAAAGCAAAGAAAAGTTGGCTTCTCTTTCTGTAATCCAAGTTCTACACTTTAAATGGCATTTTTTTATCTTTTTTTTGGTCTATTCACATTCTTTAGAATATGAAATTTCTTCACACAAGAGAAAGCAATGCATTTTTAAGAGAAACATTGTTCATTTCATGATATTAGTGATTCATAATTACTAGTACAATGATATAAAAACATGGAAAATGGAAATAAATGTAGAAAGCTGAACCATGTTTATTTAATGAAAACTACCCCTGAAAAATGAATTGCATGGACATGCGAAAATTATGTACTTGTGGAAAGTGTTACACATTCAGATTTCTAAATCTATATTTTCCTAAATGCAGATTTATAGGCTGAAGTCAGTAAACTTGTTACATTTTTCCAGAACATAAAGGCAAGAAACCACAGAGGTACAAAAGCATTTCATGAGTGTGGCAAAGAAAAGTCTTAAGGTTCTTTCATGGCATATCTGCTTGTCTGCAGGTAACATGAGAACATGCAAATACCGTGTCTGATAGTTTCTAAACTTTCTAGGAGTATTCTTAGTACTAGCAATTACTTTTCATTTCACTGAGAACTACAAGATCTGAAATATTTGATTACAAAGGACTACACAGTGATGCAGATGGGAGGAAGAAAATATATTTTCTTCATGAAAGACATGAACTTTGCCAGTGGGGAAAGAAGGAATTTGAGAAATAGCAAAGAGAAATAATCGCCTGAGAAGGTGTAATACAGAAAAGGTCAGATGCAGAGGCTAGTTATGAGGAGTCCCAGCCTGATCAGAAAGATACCAAAAGTTCTATTAAATATCTAGGTTTTATGTTTCAAGCAGACAAAATCCAAGTATAGAGACTGTAGGATCTAGGGAAGACGTTGGTTTGAAGGCAATTTTGCTCGTGACAGAATTTATGAATTCTAGCTAGAACATGAAGAAACTTACTCTAGAAGAAGGCATGTGTGACAGGAGCAATTTTCAGCCAGGACTCTGAGAGAAGATTTTCCTTTGGGGCAAGTGTGAATTACTGTTGTGGCAGAAGAAAGTGAATGAGCAGGATAGTGAGGAAGTGGAGGGTAAAAGTCATCCTGAGAGAAAGAGTTCAAGGGTATCTGTAACTCACTACACACCCTTCGTCAATGCCATCAGTTGGTCCATGCACTCCATTCCCTCTTCCTGCACTTCTTCCCCCTAGCTACCTTCAAAAGCCTTTCTCAAATCCCTCAGCTGTCAGCATGTATCAGAGGCAGCAGATTTCTGTGCCACTCAGTCTCATTGGGCATAATGCCCAACCTGGCAGAGCAACACTCTATGCTAACTTCTAGCAATTTATGGGTTTACTGCTTTCCTGCTATGATAATTTTCCTTCATGATATCTGAAAACCTGTAACAGCCATTTGTGACTGTAACCCTAATATGCCATCAAACAAAATAAAACTGTGCTCAGTTAACTGAAGCTACATGGTGTAACTCATTTATTTAAAATGCATTGATATCCATGTAGAATTTAAATAATTTAAATGAAGTTAATAACTTTGCTAATATCTGGTCCTCTAATATATAAAACTCTTTTTAAGCACTGCTTCTGCTGAACCTAGTGAATACAAGATTGAGTTTATTTGTTAGGAGGCAAAAAGCACCACTTGTGAGGCTCTTTTGCTTTACGTGAAATAGGAAAGACATTTAAAATATAACTGAACATTGCTAACAATAGATTTTGTGCTTATAAAACAGTCTCAGATGATCCCTTCAGTGTTCTATCACTAGTCTGTGAATGCCTGAGTGCACAATTTACTCATACAACTGAGCAACAGTAATTCAGTGTTTTCCTCACTGATTTAACAAGGGTGACTCCAATCAGCAGTTCATTAAATCTTTTAACACCAGGAAAAAAAAAATTCTATCTTGATTTGAGGAAAGCGGTTCTTCATCACCACATACTGCCCTTGATCTTTGGCAACTAGGAATCTAGTCACTGTACTTTCCTTCTAGTTATTTTTAGCCTGCCTGCCTAATAAAATGTGATTTACCTGTACACAGTCTGTCTGTCCATCTGTCAGTCTAGACTCAAAGTAGAAAACAGTCCCTTGCATTTGTACGTGTCCACACATGGGAGTACTTTAGTGAACCTAAGCCACTGTAAATTCACACTTTACCTTACTAATGCTAACTTCCCTGTGCATGCAACTCGGGTATCTGTTCTGCCTCTTGGAGACTCCAGGTCACTGAAGGCTTTCCCATACATAGAACTGGTAGACTTGTACAGAAGTAAGGTCATATAGCTCCTGTAAGACTATATAAGTATTTTGATTTCAGGATATTATGAACTAGTTCATTTTTTTTTTAAATTAAATATTTCAATATAAAAAAGTAAGAAACAGTGCAGGCAGCAAAAAACACTATTTTAGCCATTTCACTTAATGTGCCAGTTTACTTATTTAGAAAAAAAATGTCATTTCTTTAGGCCAGCCAACAGAAAGGTCTAGTGTTAGATCTATACAGGCTAAAATTTTCTTCTTCCAAATGCATACTCATATCAGTTTTTCTGTCCACACTGAATTAGACCTAGTTATACTGTCTGAGTAAAATCATGTTTTCTTCAGCTACCATAGGCCCATATTTTACGTATCTAGTGCAATTACATGGAAATACATTGTGAAATATTTTCTTTGTGTGTCAACTGGAAGAATAAAACCATCTACATTTGGTTGGGTTCTGTGAATGGAAAACTTAAAAATAACTAAGTGCTTTTCCAGTTTTCTAATTCTTAATGATTCTCAGTGATTCTCTGTAAATTATGCAAACCATATTGAGCACCTTTTGTTATTAATCACAGAAAGGCATAGTTGAAAGGGGTCTCAGAAAGTCACCTAGTCCATTGCTGTTGTACATAACAGAAACAGCCACATCCTTTTCATTCTTGATGTATATCTTCATAGTTGACCTCCAAGTACTGCAAACTCCATAATCTTCCTCTGCAGTCAGTTCCTAATCCTTTCTAATAGAATTTCTTTTTTCCTTATGCCTGAACAAAATCTTTCTTGCTGAAATTTAACTGCATTATCTCTGTTTGTATTGTTCATATGATATGAAGAAGAGAGTTTCTTCTCTCCTGATTGCAAGTCTATTATATTTATAAATCCCCACTTTGACCCCTCTTTAGTCCCTCCCCTCATTGTTTAGGGTTTTTTGTCTAAACAATCCAAACCTTTTAAATCTTTTCTTATGGATCATAATTTCTCAATCAGTCTTTGTACTCTAAATTATTTCCAATCAGATCCCTTTGCTTGGTTTACGGCACTCAAAAACTGAGCATCGGTGATTATGAAAAGAACACAAAGAAAATGCCCAGTATCTTGTCAGTTGCACTGTTGTTCATCTATCCCAGTTCTGTCATTTCCCTTTTTCACAGTGTAAGATTATTGGCATATACTTTGCTAACTCATCACTTTCCACTTTAGCCTCGAGATACTTCTCTGAATAATTACAACCTAATTAATTGATCCCCTTCCATACTTGTATAATTGGGCATACCTGCCCAATCTATAATACTTTTAACCTGTCCCTATTACAAAGTTATCCTCTCTCTTCCAGATCACTCTTCAAGCTGTAAGACACATAACTGAATTTTAATCCTGCTCTCTAAGATATTTACAATCTCTCCAGCTTTGTGGTGTCTGAAAATTTAATAAGTGCACCTTCTTTTCCATTATTGAACAGTGTTGGACTTAGGATAGAGAGATTGAACCTAAGTAGACTAGACTATTCTTTTCTTCCCTTTTAAAAATAGCAACCCATTTGCTCTTTTTTTCAGTTCTTCAGCATCTCAGCTGTCCTCCATAATTTTTCAAAGATCACTAAGCCTTCTGAGTCTATTTTAATCAGCTAAGTCCCCTAAGATGAATGAAGTTTATCACCACAGATGATCTGAGAATATCTATGTTATTTAAGCACTGTGTAACTTTTCCTGTTCCTGTTACAGAGTGAGATTTTATCCCTTTTCACTGTTATTAATTGTGTCTGCTTGCAGCTGATCTTTTTGTGAAGGCTGATTCAGAAGAGGTATTAAACTGTTTTTACTATGCCATGAGTCTCTTTGTTGAGCAGAAAAACAACATTTTGACTGTAAACTCCTAATAAGCAATTTGCCAGGCTAAGCAAGACCTGTCCGTCTACACAAAAACACAGAACCGGAAGAGATCTGAGTTACCGATTCCAGGCAACTACAGGCAATTGGCATCTTTTAGTCAGTTCATGTAGTCATCCAAGTGGTTATCTGAAAGTCATTAGATTACTTGCTCCTGCTCTTCTTGTTGAAAGGTCGTTTCAAAACCCAATGACTCTGATAATCAGAACTCTCTTCTAAGTTTCGGTCAAAATTTGCTCTTGACTGCACCTTACTGGTGGCTCAAAACTGCTTTGTTCTCGATTCATTCATTCAGAATTTCCTTTTTGAGCTGCCAGATTATGGCAGAAATTTTGTGCTACCTCGCAAGTAAATTTAGTCCAGGACTTTTGTTTTAAAGGTACTCTCCTCTGCAGTATTAAAAGTGACAATTCAACAGCCATTGTATTAATAGTTTAACTTTAAACAATAGATCTATTATTAACAAATGAAATACCATAACATTTTGAACTAACTTGATTTATTTTCATGTGGATTTCAGAAATACAGAACTCATTTATGCAGTCTTTTGTGGGCAAAATTCTGTGCTGACTTTCACTAGTAGTGTGCCTCTTAAAATGATTATTTATGCTAATTTTTCATCTAAACCTAAGAGTGCAAAAAATACAATTATTTCTAACATAGGATGTTCAGACCTAGTTTACTGACATAGGAGTTCATACTCTTGCCAGATACTAGAGATCAAGGTGAGCACTGAAAAGAAGCCCATTACTCCTAACAGAGCACACTGCAATTGTATCAAGAGCTTCACAGTTTCACAAATTAGTAGACTTGGACACCTCAGTAAAGAGCACTTTTTGAGAAGCATTTCAAAAAGTATGCTTCATTCATAGAAAATAAGGTCCAAGCTGCCATGCAGGGTTTAAAGCCTCATACTGTTTCATAGCAAAGAAATTTCTAAATGATACTATTATCTGCAGTAAAATTAAATTGACCTGCATTACCAATTTGTTGGCTGCTGGGATGAAACAGCACTATTTGCTCTAATATTTTCTTTTAACAGCTAAGAAGTAATTTGCAAAATAGTATTCTTTCCCAGGATATGGGTTGCTACAAATTGGAATGCAGTAACACATGCAAGTGTAGAAATAGCAATCTGCTCAAAGGACCTTTTTTTTGTGAGATATTATGAGAACTGGGCAATTACACACATACTAAATATTCATTCACTTCCATGTTCTTGCATCTTTCTACCCTGTGACTCTGCTGTGCCTTAGGAAAGCAGCCCTCCAACCTCCTTCCCCAGCTCTATTCAAGTACCCTAGTCTGCAGTGGAGGGATAGAACACTGCCTTGAGCTGGTGATGGATTCCTGCTCTGGGGATGGCAAAGAGCTTGCAGACAGGGTTGTAAGAGGCCCTGGGGAGCTCTGGGACCAGCCTTCAGCAACATTTTTTTCCTGTTCCAGAGCTGGCAAGTTTTGTTGCCTTTTGAGGACGGCTGGACTTTTCTGTTTAGGCAGCAGAAAAGCAAAAGAAATGAAATTGCAGCTGACTCTTAAGAATGTGAGAAAGCCTCCTTTACTATATTTCAGGTCATTATATCTGCAAGTGGAACCATAAATCTAACTGAAGTAATTCCAGACAAAAGCAAAATTAAAAGATGAATTTGAAAATAGAAAGACTGCTTCCACTTCTCATTTTTTAAATGAGATGGTTAGAGTTCCATTCAGCTTCAGTTCAGTGCCTGTGCACAGTGCCAATAAAACTTCAAGTGATGATTTGTAAAAGCCACTTGCTATAAAAGAAATACAGTGCATGAATGAACAGTGTTTATAAAACTGTGGTAACTCAGCCAACTCAAAACAGATTTGCAACACAGAAAGTCAAGAACTCTTCTAACTCAGGCGCAAAACTATGGATTTTTTTAATTTATTTTTTACTCTTTCTGGGTGAAAATCTGTAACTGCCCAAAGATCAACCAGAAGTTTCTCTCCTCAGTTTTGTGTTCTTAAAATATTCCAGGTGAATAAGACAATCCACTTCTGATAAAAAAAAAAAATTGTGTTTTGTCACAAATGTTCTGAATTACCTAAAGAACTTGTCTTTGACAGAAGAATTTAAAAATCAGTTGTTCAAATCCATCACAAACTTAAATGTTGGAACTCCCTTCAATTCACTTTAAAAGGTAGGACATAGTCAGAATTTTTAACATCTAGCAATCTCTTGGTTTTTTTCCTGAGTTTTGAGGAAATAGTTGCCTCAAGTAAACAGGGTTACAAAGAAAGACAGAGGTTCAAGGCTTGAGTGCAATATGCTTCTCACTTTAGTCTGAAAATAGACTGTAATGACAAAAAAAGCAAATGTGACAATTAACTAATTTTAATATTTATAACAAATGGGCTGCTTCCAATTTGATCTACCCAATAACAGTAATTGCAAATGACTGTTTAAAATTTCCCTTTGTGTGAAAGTGTTTAATTCCTAAGCTGCTGTTTTAACAAGGTGCCATCTAATTTTTTTAATTACTTCATTTTGTCATTAGACAAATAGGTTAAGAAATACGTCTCAATTCTGAATATTAGTCAAACAATTAAATTGACTAGAAATATAAAAGATATTTGTAAATTAATAAATTAAATGTTTCCTTTTTATTAATTAAATAAATGCTGCTTATAAGTTGAACAACATCTAAACAGCATTCATTTCTAGTGTATGGCTGTAAGGCATTGCTGAGCAGAACACATCTAGTTTAGTATTTGTAGTGACTGGTTGAAGAGCAATCTGGTCAGTTAGAGATTAGTCAGCAAAATGCCAAGGCCTAAGCATGGCAGAACATGAGCGGCAGAAGTAGATATGTCTTCAGGGAGGTGCTAAGTGTCTCACCACAGTTTTAGCTGTCTTCATCCTTTTAATTTTGAGTTCTTGTCTTCTCATTTTTAATACTGTTAATACAAGAACAGAAGGCCTCATCAGGAAGGATCTGATTCCAGTAACCCCAATAGAGAGCTTTTACTAGAAGCAATGTCCTTGGACAATTTCTGAATTAAAACCAAAAACAACAACAACAAAGACAAACCATCAGCATGAAAACTTTAGCTGAAAGAACATATGTTTTCAAGGACTTCCTCAGTCATGCTGCTTCCCTAGCAAGATAACCTGGTGTATTCTGACTTCCTAGGTTGTGGTACTGCAGCATTAGGAAAACCGTTAGTGATGGGCATCTGTTCAGTTTAGTTTATACACCTAAAGTATATTTTAAATTCCAGGTATGTACTCATCATGTAATTGCTCCTTTACAATTTGACCATGAATTAATTAATTTAATATAGTTGCCACTGACTATTGCTATTGCTACTAGTATTACTAGAAATTCCAGCCATTAGATATGTTAATATTTATATTAAAATAAGAACTATTTACTATTTCTAAAATAGTGAAGAAGTTGGTTTTATTCAGATTTACTCTAAGGAGTAAGCCAGTATGTTTTTCAAACTGTAATGATTACCATAGTTTATTCACCAAGTACTCACGATTGAATGTAAGCACAAAATATTATTAATTATTAAATACAAGATTTAAAATGCCAGGGAAATTGTGGTGCTTTTAAAATGCTGAGGGTATCAACATAACTGGGGGGGAAAAAATTGTTACTATAAAATATGGAATTGAAGTGCAGCCCCATTGCCTGCTACAATGTGCTGCAGGAGTTCCCTACAGCGTTTCCTTCCCATGGTTATTGCTCTAGGCTGACCCTTCCCATAAAATTCTGAGAGTGGTGGTTTCAAATAAAAAGACAAATTATTTCCCCAGTTTTGATTGGTAAATAAAAATGAAAAGGAAATAGTAAGTAGTCCAAAATGCTCTGATTGTTTCTTTATTCAATTACATATTTGTCATAGCAGGTGTCTTTTGTTAAATCAGGAATATTTATAGCAGATTAATTAACCCGACTAAGGTTCATGTGTTTTACGCGCCAGTTCTTAAACTGAGTTTCACAAGTTTTAAATTAATATATGTTCTACACAGTGTGTTTTAATGTGTAGAGTCTACTGTGACAATCCATATTCAGCCTCTATGTTAAAAAAATACATGGCGAGCCATATTAGCATTCACATTGCTCTAGTAAGTTTATTATTTTCAATTCTTGCTTCATTCACCAAGACAATTCTGTTCTTTTGTATTGCAGAGGCCTTTTTGTTTTGGTTTGGGTTTTTTTGTTTCATACTTGACATTCCTCTCAGGAACTGACTTATGCTGAATGTGTTTTTCAATGATAGAGAGATTGCTCCCTTGAGCCAACACAAATGAAATCTGAAAACTAGAAATATACGGAAGAACTACCCAAAAGTACTTTGACTAGTCAGCATGCTGAATATTCTTTGAATACCTTACTTCACGTTCTCTTACAGCCTACTGCAATAAACCAGGCTTGAATGGTTTATGTTTTGTCTGTAGCTTTTCTGCTACCTACCAATAGCAGTGCATGAATTTCACATTGTAGGTATAATGTAACATGACAAAGCCCATATTAAAGGCGTGCAGTAATAACAAGCCACTGCAATCCAGACAGGGAAACCTCCTACATGGTTATAAGCTTACTCTGTCTGTCTTTAAACTAATGGGATGTAAGCCAGCTAAAGTCAGGATACCACATAAATGTGTCAGTATGGGGATTTCAGCAGTAGTCTGGGGGGTGCAAATCAGAACCAGCTTTTGTCCATCAGGACTAGGGTGAGGGAAATCAAACTTTGTTCTGTAAACATGTTGCTGTTGCATGCAGTCCACTTTTTTGTTCATGTTTATCTATTTCCTTATTCCACGGTTTAAATCAGATACCCCAGAAAAACATCAGAAAAATAATTATCCACAACATTATACTGGTTTCACTGTAACTTTGTCTATGGAGCTTTGTAAATTACTTTCTGTAAAATGAATGCAAAACAGTGAACTTGTTTCCAGCATCGTCATAATGTTAGTTTCCTCTTTGTATGATATCTAGCACAGCAGGGAATCAAAAAAATGAGTAATATGCCAAGTGGCATCCTCCATAAATGCATTCTGAAATATTCACAGTAAGAAATACCACTTTCAAAGTTACAGTCTGAACAAAATTGTAACCACTTCTGCATGTGTGTTTTCCTTCTATTTTTTTCATACGTAAGTCTACAACTATAATATACATAAGAGAATTTCGAAGTATATCTATTGAATTGCTGCAAAAAGCTGTGCAGGCTAACATATTACACTCTCATAAAAAAGAATAGGAAATATGATTTTTTAAATCCCATTTTATTAAACTGCAGGATATGTTAGTGAAATTTTCCTTAAAATAAAACATCGTATTCTTGATGTCTATTTACTACTTTTAATTTCTCTCACTTCCCTCTCTGCCAACTATTTCAAAGAGATCAAACCAACATACCCTTGTGGCCCTAATACTTTCTCCTCTAGCTCTCTCCTTCATTCTTTCACCTATATCAGAGGCTTTCTTTTCTCCTTTAAAGACACTACTGTCTTAGTAATTTCATGTACCACTGCCATCATAACATTACTTAGAACCAGCTGTACCTTTTCCTCTCTCTTCAGTTTCTTTCTTTCTTTTCCATACATTATAATAATGGTGGAAAGAGTAAAGTAGAAACTCAGCTACTTTTGCCAGGGTTTCCTGTCTGTCTCACATAATGTTCTTTTGACTTTTCCCTTTACACTCTCTCCTTTTGATAGTGCCTCACTCGATGGTCTAGTCTCTAACCTTCTTTCACAGGAGCCAAAGATTTTACTTTTTCCCCCCCCTCATTATTTGCTTCACTCTGTTTTAATGCCAGAGATCCACAAACCTTACTCTTCCATTCATGCAACTTTAGCTAATTCTGCATTTTCCTGCCCTATTTTTCTATCATCCTTAACTTCCCAAAGGCTGGGCTTTTCTTCTTCAATCTAGTCATTCATCTGCTGCCTCCAAACATGCAAACGCTAGTCTAATATACTTCCCACTCACTCAGGTTTGTAATCTGGCTCCCAGCCATTACTCTGGCTTCACTTGGAGATGAGGGTCCTGAACAGATTCTAGTCTTTCAAAGACAAATTCTTGTTAATGGACAGATGATAAATAAGCAAGAGTTACACATTACCAACTGGCAGGTGATAAACCCATCAAAAATATAGCAAACAAGATTTGCTAAGGCAGCTCTTTCCATTTCCCAGCTGCTGCTGGGTGCTTACTTAGTGATGGCTCATCACCCTTGCTGATTGCCCAGATATTGTCTCCATGAGTGAGAGAGGAAGTGCAGCTAAGAACAAGCATCACTAAGAGGAGAACTGTGCTCAGGGAGGTTCTCCTTGCAGAACTGGAAACACTTTGCAGAATTCTTTCTGTAATTTTTGTTGCAGATAGAGCCCTGTTACATTCAGTGGGATCTTTGAAAGAGCATATTGCATACTTTAATGTAGAAATTCCTTAATCCTGAATACTCATTTTAAGCCTACTCGGCTGTTTTATAACAGCATCTTCTGTAAAAGTTTTTTTTTTTTTTCCTAGCATGCTATTATATATGTGTGTGTGTATATATATTCTAAGATTATCAAATCAGTTGAAATATAATACTAATTATGTTGGGACTTAGCTTCACTATATGTATGACAGGCAGATAACTTGGGGTTGGAGAGGGAAGTGTCACCTATAGGAAAGCTCCAATGCAATAAAATATCCATGAACTAAACACATTTCTTAGAAATCCAAAGAAAAATAAAAATCAATCCCATCTATTCCATCTGTGGCTTAGGAGACAATATTGCAAAATTCTGAAAGTTCTTTTTAACACCATGGCTTTCCTGGATGTGTTGCTTAGACTCCCCACAATCAAGCTCTCGTTTACAGGCCTGACATGACTGATTTCACCAGAAAAGTTATCCATTATTGGATGGCAGGAGATAAACCCATCAAAAGGTGTAACGAACAAATAAGAACTTATTTGAAGAGTGGCATTATCCTATTTCTGTCAGGAAGTGTGAGTAAATAGCCAAGAGTTTATCGTATTTATGAAGAGGAAGACAGTTTGGAGGTAGATTTTTTTTTTCTCTTCTCTTTTAAGGTTGTCTTTTTAATCCAGAGCTGCAGCAGTGGATTTGATATTTTATAAACTGTAGGTTTTATCAGGAATACAGTGAAGCATTTTACCAAGTTATCTTGTTCACATCAATGACACAAAACTAGAAGACTGGAAATTCTTTTCCCCTCTAGTTCCAATAACACATGTCACTATTTGCAAAAGCTTGTGTATAAAACCATATATAAAGCATGCATGTACATTAGACAAACTATTTACTTCCTATTATTTTTTCCAATGTGAGTTTCAGTATGTCTTCAAAACTTTTTTTCCTTATACAGGAAAAAGGGAGAAACAGAGCAAGCCTGGGATTTGGTGCTTTAAATGACTCCCATGTATTTGTAGCATACATGTAGTTCTTCTCTTCAAATGGCAGAATTACTGGTGTTGTGGTAGTCTCTGACACTCAAGTAATTCTTTGTAGGCAAGATATATAAATGAATGGCTTTCAGCTTTTACAGTACAAAGCGTATCTGCTTCTGCTATATATCCTTTGCAGAAATTTGATCATTGTTGTTAATCACTGAGTCCCACAATCTCCTTCTGTTTGTACAGACTTTACTGTCCTGGGAGAGAGGGAATATACACATAAAGCTGTATTTTTATAAAGTAAAATTTATAGGCCCTTCTAAGATCTGCCAGCTGAGGCAAACGAAGTCAAAACAGTAACCAGAAAAGTGGAAACCATGTATGGTGCTCCCCCACCAGTATCTGTGAAAAACTTGGTACAGAAGGGATCTCTATAATCAATGTTACATTTGTAGAAGCTCAAAGGTTTCTACTAGAACTAAAAAGTTTCTGCTTTTGGAGTTTAAGTTAAGAGTACATTAAATTTGAGGAATGGCAAGCAAGAGAGAAAAATGTGGGTCAGCCTGTGCTAGAGGTTCAGGTTGTGGGTTTGGTGAAAGCTGTGTATAGTGTGTGCTGGGAGGTGCTACCTGTTAGATGTCAGTTTGAGAAGATGTAGCCTTGCTGAACATTGATCACTGCACTGAAATAAACAATTCCACAGCTTGTGCAGAACTACAAATAATGTGAACACTAAACAGTTGCTTTGTCTGGAACTCTCAGTTCTCAACTGATGATAATTTTCTGCATCAGTATCTATAACAGGATAATAGTAAGTTCTGACCACATACTCCTCCTGGATGGAGTAGATGGTTCACTATCAACCTCACTGAGCTGTAATTGCTAATGCAGTCCATTGGAACAAGTGAAGAAGGATGATAGTTTCAGCTGCTAACAATGCTCTTTCTTCTCTCCCTTTGTCTCTTTGATTCATTCAAAAAATGATCAAATTTTCAGTGTTCATATTTAGGTACATTCTGTGAGAATTTAAATGTAATAAAAGTATAATTGCTGAATCCTTCACATGTCATAAGAAATATATTTTATAAGTTGAATATACCCACAGCAGTGTTGCTTAGGAAAACTGAGTGCTATTTATTGGAAAGAGCCTGCATTTGCTGCCTCCACTCTATTCCCCATTCCCCCAATATTTGGTTAGAAGTAATGCAGTTGCCTTACAAAAGCAACTAAGGTAGTATGATGCAATGCATCAAAGACTTAGAGAGATTGAATTAGTAAATCACCTCATTCAAATAAAAGTGCATTCTTCACTAGCTTCCAAAAGACAGTAGATTACACTATTCTACATAATACTTACATATTATATATATGTTTATGTAGTACCTATAATGTTATTATCTATAATACTATATAACATCTGATCTGATGACAAACTTCTGTGCAAAACTGGAAACTTTCTTTCAAGTTGCTTGTATAGAATAGCCTGGAAAGCAACACGGAGTGTTTAATGACATGCCTGAAAATCAAAAGCTTAAAAGAGTAATTGGAGTCCTTACACAATCCTTTTAAGATCCTTTTTCTCCTCTGTCTCTCATCTTTCTGGAGTCTTTATATCTCTCAGTGATCGTTGTTTTACTCTACTCTTCGCTACAGTGTGCGCCACACGGACTTCTGATGATTCCCTGTGTACTTGAAGTTTCAAACAGTATTTTATTTTATGGACAGAAAGAAAAGTGGGGGAAAATATAGACAAATATATATAAATGTCATCATTGTATTTGTTCTGTTTATTCTGTTTTCTATATCTATTCAACAAGTACAATACATATCAAAGTAGATTTGAGTACTATTTTTTAAATAATACCTTCTAAATTAATTTAGGCAAAACCACTAATTTTTCCTTCAGGAATAACTTGACTGATTTCACTCTTTTTATGTGCCCTTCTTGTTAAGAAGGCAGGAGGACTTCAAGATGGATGGGATTTCTTTTTTGCATAACTGAGTAATTAACAGACCCAGACAAATACACATGTAGCCACATACCATCTTTTTACAAAAGAGAAAAAAATGTCAGATTTTAAAAAGGTCATATCCTTAAACTCTTTTGCTGTCTGGATAAAGTCTCACAACAGGAGACAGTGCCTATCTATTTGATATTAAAAGTGAAGAGGTGAAAATAACCCTGCACCCAATTCCGTCAGTCATCTGAAGATTAATAAACTGAAGAGACCGAGAATCCCTTCTTGCAGCACCATGCAATTTATAGCAATAGTAAGTTTTGTTGAAACAATAACAGGTTTTAGAAAGTCTACAGATGTGTGACTTTGTTTGTTGATACCTTTTTACATTCAGTGAGGCATATTCATGTCTGAAGGTACGCGTCACTGATTATTGTGTGAATGTTTTTCTCTCTCTCACAAATACTCACAGAAGCCAGGCAGTAATCCCAAGGAAATACCATTGTTTTTATTTAAATAACAATTTTTATTAAGTCTTGTAACCAACTTCATCCCCATAAGGATTTTCTGCCTTCTCAGAGAAAAATAATTTTGCATTATTTATATATGTGAATGAAGCCTCTGGCCCTGAAGTCCTTTGTATGTGAATGGATTTCTATACCCACATGGCCAGATTTATCCCACAGCTTCTGGATTCTGGCCAGAGATGTTCTCTGTTCGTGAAGGTGCTGAAGATACTTTTTAATAGTACATGTCATAGTTTTGGCATCATTTCTATTTTAGTATTCTGCAATTTCCAGTAGAAAGCTTGTGATACATACACACATGCATGCAGTGGAATAAGGATACTGCACACTATATCCAGATCTTGCGAACTCCACAGTTTAATATTTGAATTTTAGACTGGGCAATATTTACTTTGGTTAGGACAGCAGTTTTCTGATTAATGTTTTTAATTTTAAGCAATGTCTAATACACATAATAATAAAAGTGACGCTTCAGCTTATAATGAGTTAAGGATGTTTCTGAGAATACACAAGAGGTTTTCAAGACACTTCCAAAGTAAATGTTTACAGAATACAGGCCCACAAATTAACCCAAATACATTTTTTCTCATCTTCTCCTATGTTCGCATATCTCTAGCTTTAATAATCTCTACTTTAAATTTATGAATAGCACTTGCACTTTCAAGGCTATATTCCAGTTAAAATTGTAAAATGCATTGAATTAATAAAATAATATTTGCTGTTGACTGCAGTGATAGCTAGGAGGAAGGTAACATATACACCGTTATTAATGGCACAATTTCATGAAAGTCAATAATAAAAATAATACACACTGAAAGACTGAAACTAACCCCTACATACACACCACTTTTCTTAAACTCCAACAACTTCGATACGTGACAGTGGTGCTGCCCTTCATACACAGAATCTCAATGTATCCTTTTGGATCTGGTTTACACCTGTCTCTATTGACCCCCATTTCTGGTGCTGGAGAAGTGGTGCTTCTTTTTGCCCTTTTGTGTTAGTCCTTAACTGATGTGGAGAATCTCTGTGCTGTGAGGTGGAGCAAGGCACTGTCCCCACATACTCATCCAGGCCTTTGTGTCTGTCCAATTTTAACTGAGTGAGATGAATCTCCTGCAGTACAAAGAAGTGTCTTAAAACCAGTTATCCAATAAAATTGTTCTATTTAATACTGTTAGGTTTACAAAAACAGCTTTTCAGATGTTAGCCCTTTCTCAGCAGAGTTCACCGACTATGTCAGGAAACAATGGCCTGTGTCAGTGGAGATTGTACCTTGTGGAAGTAAATGTATTAAATGTAGGGTGGAAGGCAGCCTTGATCCCCATGCAGAGGTAAACATAAATAAACACCCACTGTGTTTTTTCTATTTTCTCTAGCTGACCTCCACTGTTGTAGCTGAGCTTTCCTCTTGAGATATTTGCCAGGTTATATAAAAAAAGATGTGCCTCCTGGCTGAAATGATGAAACATAAAGCCCGTTCTCAGGCTGTGGAAGCCTGATGGATGTGAAGCAGCTGGCGGTCTGTGGCTAGGCTCTGAAAAGAAGTCTAAGAAGAGATGCAATTGGTGCTATGGTTAAAAAAATGATTAATAATTTTTTCTGCTTTAGAATGATGTACAGAAATGTGCACAATGTAAATTTGCTGATTCAGATACTTTTAAGAACATATATAGAGATTATTTATTGGAGTGGAACATTAGAATTTGGTATGTCTTGGTAAATCAAACTGGCATTTAATATACAAAGCGGAAAATATATTAAAAATATATATTATTTTTGCTTCTCAAATATCTGGCATGTGAGAGTAGCCTGTGCTGCAAATAAATGAGATATGCAGCTCCTACCAGGAAATAGGTACAAAGAAAGTTACTGGGAAAGAAAAGGGGAGTGGACGGTGACACAACTGATCTGAAGAGGACAGAAGTGGAAGTCTGTGATGCAGCCAAGAAGTTGTGAGAGAGAATGAGGAAGAGCCACAAAAGAAAGCAGGGTAATGTTGTCACTGGCAATGGATGGCAGTCACAATTGCCAAGCAAAGACAGTGCTGAGATGCCTGAGATAAAAATAACGTACTACTGGCTGTTGACTTATCTAACAAGAGATGTACAATTTTCCTATGAGGCTGATTTCACAGAAGAAAGAAAGTGAGAGTATGTTATCAGGAAATGCAGTAGAAATTAAAAGCCTGGACAGCTTTAAAAGCAACTAAAATGATTAATGAAGTAAATGGGGAGAGGTAAGACATTTTTCTAGAGGGAAAAGTTCATCAGATAACAAAAAGAGAAAAAAGTGTGAGCAAAGAAATCACAGATCATAGAAGAAATAAGAATAAAATTAAATAATTCAGATTAATTCAGAGAATATTTCAGAATATTCAGACAGGGAACTGGCAAGTTAGAACTGTAGAATTCTTGACAAATATATTCACCTCACTGAATAGAAAAGACTGTAAAAGAGAGAGAGATCAGGTAAAATCAAGGCCCAGCAGAGGTCAGTGTGCAAACTCTGCAACAAAGCCTTGACTTTACTCAATGGACACAAAAGCATGCCGAAGAGTTTATTAGAAATCATCAGATAACATCCTAATGAGCTAATAAAAGGGAGCAGATGGTTTAGAAGTGTGGAGACAGGTAAGAGAATAAACTTCAGAATGCTGATCCCAAAGCTCAGAAAAGTTGCCTGGTTTTCTGGCACTATATAGTTATGATTTCACACTAAGGAAATGGATAAATGGAGTTTTACAACTATTTTTGTTTTGTGTATGTACAAAGCTCAATATGTATCCAGTAAGTTCAGAAAGGCGAGTTTCATATATGTGTATTTTTAGCAAATTTAAGTCAGGGTTGGTATTTAAGTAGGCATTACTATAGACCTCAGTTAAAACCACTCGTGCCTCAAAGCTTATAAAAATAATTTCTGTTCAGATTTAGAAGGCAGTTGCAAGAACAGTCTTTCTCCAAATATTCTAAAAAGTAGAACTGTATTACAAAACTTTAAAAATCCTTTCGATACATTATATTTGCTATTTTTGTTTATTCAACATAAATTGGCTGGTAAATAGTTAAGTGCTTTTAATCTCTATAAGTCTTCCCACTGGGAGATAAAAAGCTGGTGAAGAGGCTGGAGAACAAGTCTTACAAGGAGCAGCTGAGAGAACTGGGGTTGTTTACCCTGGAGAAGAGGAGGCTGAGGGGAGACCTTACTGCTCTCTACAACTACCTGAAAGGAGGTTGCAGAGAGGTGAGTGTTGGTGTCTTCTTCCAGGTGACAGGCAATAGGACAAGGGGGAATGGCCTCAAGCTGTGTCAGGGGAAGTTTTGATTTGACATTAGGAAAAATTTCTTCACAGAAAGGGTTATCAAGCACTCCCAGGCTGTCCAGGGAGGTTGTTGAGTCACCAACCCTGGGGGAGTTTATAAAGCGGGTAGATGAGGAGCTTGGAGACATGATTTAATAGGAGATAGGTATAGTTGGAGTTGATGATCTCAAAGGTCTTTTCCAACCTAATGATTCTATGATGTGTTTACAGTAAGATTTAACTCAAAAGTCTTGCATTCAGTTTTAAAAAGAAAATACAACATGATTTCAGTTTTCTAGCTCCATAGGCATCGCGTAGCTGAAATAATATAACACCATGTATAGTCCTACATGTTTCAGGAACTATCTGGAGTGTGGTTTATATATCCTTTATACAATCTGAATAAAAGGAGGGAAACTACGCATATGTAGAAAAGTCATTTTAATAAATTGTTTTTACTGGTGAAATCATCAGATTGAATGCCCGTACCACATAACACGCAGTCCTCTCTGGAACTAGAAGCGCGTTGCTAGTATTTCTTATTTTATAACACCAGGCCGCTGGAAGAGTGCGTTGAAAGATTATTTTAACTGATTACGCATGCTCGACCAGGAAGGAAATCCATGGGAAAGGCTATTTGCCGCGGGATGGACCGCGGCGGCCGCTACCTCTGCTCTGCAGCCCCGATGCCGCGGGGAGTGGTGTGGGAATCGCAGGGCGGGGAGACGCTGGAGCGGCTTTTTCCCGGCTTTTCCCGTGTCCCGCAGCTATAGCCTCGAGGTGCTGGTTGCAGACATCCCACTGGCTCTTAGAATCCAGATGTCCCCTTAGCAAGTTTGCAGATGACACAAAGCTGTGTGCAAGTGTCGATCTGCTGGAGGGTAGGGAGGCTCTGCAAAGGGACCTAAACAGGCTGGACCGCTGGGCAGTGTCCAACGGCATGAGGTTTAACACGGCCAAATGCCGGGTCCTGCACTTGGGGCACAACAACCCTATGCAGAACTACAGACTGGGAGAAGTCTGGCTGGAAAACTGCCAGGAGGAGAGGGACCTGGGGGTGTTGGTCGACAACTGACTGAACATGAGCCAGCAGTGTGCCCAGGTGGCCAAGAAGGCCAATGGCATCCTGGCTTGTATCAGAAACGGTGTGACCAGCAGGTCCAGGGAGGTGATTCTCCCTCTGTACTCAGCACTGGTGAGGCCGCTCCTTAAATATTGTGTCCAGTTCTGGGCCCCTCAGCACAAGAAGGATGTTGAGGCTCTGGAGCAAGTTCAGAGAAGAGCAACAAGGCTGGTGAAGGGGCTGGAGAACAGACCCTATGAGGAGCGGCTGAGAGAGCTGGGGTTGTTTAGCCTGGAGAAGAGGAGGCTGACAGGAGACCTCATTACTCTCTACAGCTACCTGAAAGGAGGTTGTAGAGAGGGGGGAGCTGGGCTCTTCTCCCAAGTGACAGGGGACAGGACAAGAGGGAATGGCCTCAAGCTCCGCCAGGGGAGATTTAGGCTGGAGGTTAGGAGGAGGTTTTTCACAGAAAGGGTCATTGGGCATTGGAACAGGCTGCCCAGGGAGGTGGTTGATTCACCTTCCCTGGAGGTGTTTAAGGCACGGGTGGATGAGGTATTGAGGGACCTAGTTTAGTGTTAGATAGGAATGGTTGGACTAGAAGATCCGATGGGTCCCTTCCAACCTGGTTGTTCTGTGATTCTGTGATTCTGGTTTGCTGGTAAAGCAAGGAGGGAGCGAACTATGCGCTCAGCTGGGATCCCCGCGTCCAGAGGTTCTATAAAGCATTACTTTAAAACTGGAGCCTGTTTACCTCCTCACGTTGCTCTTGCAAAACCGTAGGCTGCACTTTTAAATATCAGGTTACCTTTTCCTACTTAAAAGTCACATACCTGGTGGGTTTGCATAGAATTATAGAATCACCAGGTTAGAAGAGACCCACCGGATCATCAAGTCCAACCATTCCTATCAAACACTAAACCATACCCCTCAGCACCTCATCCATCCATGCCTTAAACACCTCCAAGGAGGGTTACTCAACCACCTCCCTGGGCAGACTGTTCCAGTGCTCAATGATCCCTTCCACGAAATACTTTTTTCTAATGTCCAGCCTGAACCTCCCCTAGTGGAGCTTGAGGCCATTCCCCCTTGTCTTGTCACCTGTCACTTGGAAGAAGAGGCCAGCTCCCTCCTCTCTACAACCTCCCTGAAGGGGAGGTTGTAGAGATAGGCTTGCAGGTTGGGGGTGGTCACTTACAGGAGATCATATCCTGAAATGTCTCTGGAAGACCCAGCAGAGGACAGTCCTCAAAGCCTTTCCAGGATTTCCAGAGGGAAATGCTTATAGGTACACTATATATACAGCCTATGAAGTAGAACTGAAAATATTACGTCATAACAATAATTTGCATTTGTATAAATCGCAGCCAGTTTAAACACAGATGAACAGATTGAACTTAGGTTGTTGTGAATACAGAACGCGTTCTCATTTATATCGTTTGATTGAAAATCATTATTACTTTGCCTGTAATTGCCATAATTTATCACATTGTTAAAATTTGCCACTAATATGGTACTGTTTGTCTACTGCTCCACTCTAATTGCACGTAATTAGTTAATTCACTTTGCTCAACTGCTAATTGCTTTTAACATACACTTAAATATAAACATAAAAAATACCACTTCAAAGATAATAGCAAAATAATTTGTTGAACTTCTTCTGTCAGTTATAATTGTGATTCCTTAGAGTTGGGGATTGGTAAAAGTATTAAAACAGTAGATTGTGGCTTTATAAATTATGAGGGACGAATTCCTGTGCTCGGTTTCTGTACGCTTAAGTGTCCTTCAGAGCTATATAATCAGGTAAATTGTAGAGTACAAGGTGACAGGTTATAAGGAGGAATAAACAAAAAATCTGGACTAAAATGCCAATAATCTCGTTCTTATTCCTTCTTTATTGTCCTGAGGCAGAAGAAGAAAAGGGCCCAACCTTGACACAGCAATGCATGCTAATAAAAGACTGCTTTACAGCACTGTCAGATCCATGATTTTGTCCTTCCTGGTGAAGGGGTGTTGTGCAGCTGTAGAGAAAGCAAAACACTTAATACTTTCTCAGTATTTCTCTGTGCATCAGTGTGAGGACACAAGTCTTTGTATGGTTTAGCTCAAAATTTAAATGTGATTTATAACACCATGCTTAGAAAGCACCAATAGTCTAAGTAGTAGAAAATCATAGCATCAAGAAAAAGATAATTTTCCTGAAGTCAGGTCTGTCTAGAACTGAAAAGTGTTTCATAAGAAGGTAGCTATTATAATTAGCATATACTGTTATCCCTGGCACATATATGTGTGTATATCTGTTTCTGTGTGTACATTTCTATACACATAGGCTCTAGAGTGTGTCCAGAGAAGAGCAACAAAGCTAGTGAAGGGGCTGGAGAACAGGCCTTATGAGGAACGGCTGAGAGAGCTGGGGGTGTTTAGCCTGGAGAAGAGGAGGCTGAGAGGAGACCTCATTGCTCTACAACTACCTGAAGGGAGGTTGTGGAGAGGAGGGAGCTGGGCTATTCTCCCAAGTGACAGGGGACAGGACAAGAGGGAATGGCCTCAAGCTCCGCCAGGGGAGGTTCAGGCTCGACATAAGGAAAAAAATCTTCACAGAAAGGGTCATTAGACAATGGAACGGTCTGCCCAAGGAGATGGTGGACTCGCCTTCCCTGGAGGTGTTTAAGGTGCGGGTGAATGAGGTACTGAGAGGCATGGTTTAGAGACTGGTGGGAATGGTTGGACTCGATGATCCAGTGGGTCTCTTCCAACCTGGTGATTCTATGATTCTATGATTTCGATATCTGAAATCTGGGGTAATTATTAAAGTCTATCTGGTCTATATCTAATATGTTGTGTATCAGCCATTAGTTTGCATTACTAATATATCTCAGGTATTACTAAGAAGGACTGTTGCAAGAAAGCTAATCAGCAAAGTTGGGGGAGGTTAAAAATACAAAAAGATATGTATATGTATTTATAACAATTATTTTGAGAAAAATACTAATTGGAGAAAATAGTTTAATGGACATTTAAATGGATAAGAACAAACTGTACCTGAAAGTTGATTGCAGTTGCTTAGGATTCAGAATGCCATCCCATTTTCATTCTTAGTATGAATTGAGATTGTATTGTACAATGCATAAATGATTTTCCTCGGCTTTTTAAAAGGCAATATGTATTAATATTTTAAACCGAAGTAATTGCTTCTTGTTCAGCAATGGGTTTCATTTATGAGTGTTTATCCCTAGCAAGTGGAAAGTATGGTTAATCTAAGTTAAAAATGGATTCTTTAAATAGCTCTAATTACATTCTGTTTATATTTGTATGTTTTAGATACTTAAGATTTAATCGGTGGCAGTTCTAACAAACCATAAGGTTTATTAGCTGGTTTAAAATTATTGTTATGAATCGCTAGCTCAGTGAGAAAATAAGTGATGATTTGTCTGCCATAGTGCCTGGTAAATAAAAGATGGACCGACATAGAAAAGAAAAACTATATATTGTATCATTTGATTTTTATATCAGAAATCCATACAGAATGAAAAAAAATTGAAAAAAATGAAGAGAGTGGCTTCCATTGCTCCTTTCACTTATACAGATTCTTTGTAATTTTACATGTTTGCTTGTTTAGATCAAAACTTTGGAATGTTATTGTTCTTCTAACTTTATTTTGCATCAATCACAACAATACGACACTCTTTTAAGCACAATTAATGATACACTCTGAAATCTTACCTTGTAAAGTAGATTTTCAGCATCAACTGAAATTCCTCTTGGCTATTATATAGTATTGAAGGGATCAGGTTCAAAGTTATTACCAAAGCATCTGTTTTGTTATCTTGCATAAACACCATACAAGTAAGGAGATGAGTTCTTAGATAACTAGAAATTTTTTTTGCAATGAACCGTTCACATCAGTAGAAAGACATGATGCAACATATATAGTAGAATAAAATGGTAGTTTTAAATTCTCCCTTAGCTAGACCTATCTAGATATTGTTTAAGGAGTGACTGAAAACTACTTATCTTAGACTGAATATTATGTGATAATTAATGAGATCGCTTTTTAAAAATAAGCTAGCAAAATATTTTTAAATCAGGTACTTTTAATTGCAGTTGAATGTTGAAAAGTAGAAAAAGGTCTCTGTTTTTTTAACTAAAAAGTAATGAATCCAAAATGAAAATCAGTCTGGATTATGTTGATGTTATATATCCCTAGGCATTCAGGGTAGAGTTCTGCTGTTCAATGTAATACTGCAACCAAAATCTGGTTACTTAAACACATGAAGAGAAATTCCCTGGTTGGCTTTGCAATGTTCTTGTGATTTCTGGAAACAGGTCAGAAAGGGGCTATTTCAGTACATGTTTTCCTGGCAGTGCTCCAAAGATTGGGCTGTTGAGGATTATCAGAACACCCTGCCAAAAAATGCCTGACGTACTGTGTGTGATCCTGGGAAGACGTGGGGGAGTGGGCAGTCTGTGCCAGCTCAAGATCAGCAGAATTCTTCTGTAAAGGGAGTCATCAGCAGATTTCTATTTGCCTTTTAAAAATACAATTTTATGCCCTTTTTGAAATAACATATTTCTATCAATCTGAAATTGGCGAGTGATACTGTGCTTCATGTTTTCAACTGATTTTTTTTCAGCTGATTTTCTTGTGCCCCAAGTGCAGGACCCAGCACTTGGCCTTGTTAAACCTCATGCCATTGGTCTCAGCCCAGCAGTCCAGCCTGTTCAGATCCCTTTACAGAGCCTCCCTACCCTCCAGCAGATCGACACTTCCACACAGCTTTGTGTCATCTGCAAACTTGCTAAGGGTGCACTCAATGCCTTCATCCAGGCCATTGATCAAGACATTGAACAGGGCTGGACCCAGCACTGAGCCCTGGGGAACACCACTTGTCACTGGCCTCCAGCTGGACTTAACACCATTTGCCACCACTCTCTGGGCCCGGCCATCCAGCCAGTTTCCTACCCAGGAGAGTGTGCGCCTGTCCAGTCCAGAGGCTGACAGTTTCCGTAGCAGAATGCTGTGAGAAACTGTGTCAAAGGCTTTACTGAAGTCCAGGAAGACCACATCCACAGCCTTTCCCTCATCCAGCAGCCGAGTCACTTTGTCATAGGAGGCAATCAGGTTAGTCTGGCAAGACCTGCCTTTTGCGAACCCATGTTGACTGGGCCTGATCACCCGGTTCTCTTGCATGTGCTTCATGATAGCACTCATGGTCACCTGTTCCATGATTTTCCCTGGCACTGAAGTCAGACTGACAAGCCTGTAGTTCCCTGGATCCTCCCTGTGACCCTTCTTGTAGATGGGCACAACATCAGCCAGCCTCCAGTCCAGTGGAACTTCCCCATATTCTTACAAGTTTCAGGAAAAGAGAATATATAAAACTTGTGAGAAAATAGGCAACAGGAGATCCCAGAAAGACACTGGAGAATCCATGTAAGGGGAAAAAAACATTGGAAACCTCCTAACTGCAGGAGAACCATGGGTTTCCACCTTCTTAAACAGCTAAATCCACAAAAAGTCGCAGTCACAATGGAAAACAGTTCAGGGGGTTTGGGGTACTTTGAAGTTAGTACGTTATGGACATTTAGAGGAGAAGAATAACTTTGAATTCATTTTAAAAAATCACTAATTCTAAACTACTTACTGATGATATTGAAAGCATTCTTTGAGATATATAATTTTTACGATATGTAGAATTATTCTGTTTCTGTTGCAGTTACACCATGTACTCAGACATTAAATGGAATGGCTCTTTTTTCCTTGTTAGGCTTATTTGATCTTAAAAAATTAACAAGGTTTAATAAAATTGAACTTTGAATGAGTTGATTAAGACTGAGTCTCTTAAAATATTTGATTTCCCTCTGTGGTTCAGATAATCTTTTCTTATCTGATCTAGAGTTTTTCAAGGCCTTATGGAGATTTCCAAGTTACTAGTAGACTATAAAATTAATTTAATCAAGTCTATTTTGCTTTAATTTCCCCTAATAAAAGGACAGATTTTTGATTGTGCAGGAAGGGTTTGCCTTTGTGCATATGACTAATCTTGGTTTGGCAGTTGACTGCAGCAGGGAATTCTCTGATGTTAAAAGAAGTGCTATCAGAAGGTTAAATAAAGTAGTTTTAGATATTTAGGACTTGTTATTCTTTCTCACAGAAAAGATTAATAAAAAGGCACTATTACTGAAATTATTAGATTGTGTCCTCTTCCTCTGTAAAGAGAAAATTTTTTCCTTACAGTGAAGAGGAAAATTCAGACAGGATTCTAATGACAGTGGTTGTATAGTTGGAAGAGCTCAGCTGTGCTCCTGTAAATAAATATTCATGGAAGACTAGGACATTGTATATGATTCTTAAACTGAGCTTTATCTTTATTTGCCAGATACATTTAAAACAGAAAGCCTCAACTTTCCTCAAACCTGATTTTAGAAATTTCTTCTTCCTTTAGACACCAGACTTTTTCTCCATTTTAGTGAAAGCAAAAACTTTCCAACTTGAAAGAAAGGTATGAAATATGAAAGGCTTGGCCCACAGAAAGCATCACTTCCTGCTCAGGGAGGCCCTGGCCAATAAATCGCTGGAGGCTAACCTAGTCTTCTGGAAAAGTGTTGCTGCCCTATTTTTATGCTCTTCCAGAAGTTTCTATTAATGGCTGCTGCTGGAGGCAGAATGCTGGGCTAGCTTGAGCTTTGGACTAATACATTGCACGTGCTTTTATATTATGTTTCATGGTTTGTATCTCAAAATGTTTCTCTTTTTCATTCTGCTTTCTGAGTAACTAAAGAGGCATATTCCAGACATCCTTAAAGAAGATGAAATCTGAAATTTAAACCTAGTCGGAATGTATTATAGAGAGATGCCACTGCAGATGTTTCTAGGGAGGAATTCTAGCAGCCTTCTGAAAAAAAAGAGATGTGGTAAAGAATTTGCAGGTGACTCATGTATGCCACTTAGGGTAATTTCTAGAAAAAGCCTAAATGTATGTAAAGTAAGTAGGACAACACAAAACTAAGTTATTACATTTGTAATATCCTTCTGTCTCCCTATATACTTATATCTAATACATATCGAGTGTCATCTAGACAGGGACATTTTTAAAAATTATGATTGCATTGTTTCCCTTCATATTTTTAAAAGCAGTTCTGTGTACCCAAGATCATATTTTTAAGTCTGTCCTCCATTCCATTGTCCTGATGACTGATGCTCATGGATTCTGTATTGACTCAAGTGATGACACTTTACCATACTGATATGCTTCTTCAACCCACCTTGGAAGTTACATTAGCTCACTATAGATTTTGCACGGATCAAGTAGGTTTAAATTTTTTCATATGCCCTATTAATCTGGTGATGTTCTCCCCCTTTGCTTTTCCAACATGACATTTGCTTTCCAGTCCCCCAGCTGGAATAGATTTTGCAGTTTAAGAAGAGCAGAGAGGAGAACTTAACAATGCCCCTTACCACTTATTTTTGATGGTTCTTTTTTGCTGTTTTTCTTTTTATTTGCCTTATGTTGTAGAATCGAACCTTTCATCACTGAGATTAGAAATTACGCAAAAACTTTATTTTGACTGAATAGACTCTGCTAAGCTAGAATTATTTGCGTTTCAAAGTAGTCAATGGTATAGAGTTAATATTCTTTGCCATATTTGCCTGTATTCATCAAATTCCCAGCAAAAAAAAAAAAATGTTACAAGACAAAGACTTACTTTCAGCATTTTAGAAAGCTGTTCAGACAGCGCATTGATAACATCTCAGCAGGTAGAGGTCCCATATGATTCCACCATTCAAGAGAACTTCTTTCATATGTGATTAATTCCAGGACCCTTTTAATCTACCACATTATGGTGGTCAATTTGGAACATCTGTGCTGATTAAAATGACTTTTGATTGTACCTAGATGGCTTTTACATGCAGTACTCCATGTCGATTTACTCTCCAGTTCAAATTCAGGTAAAATAGAGTGCATTTTCTAGATAGGGCTTTTTTTTTTTATTCCTGGCTAGCTAACCAGCACTTATATCATGTATATTGAATTACAGGATTTGTAATCTCTGGTTTAGAAACATTCTTAAATGATTTTATGTATTTTGCTTTTAAAAATTAAACCAGTGGCATTTTGATTTTTTTTACCATCACTTCTTCTGTGGTACATATTAACATATATCTCTGCTTTTATAAACAATCCATTATGTGTATTGGCTCACATGAGCGTGTACCTGTGCAGAAAAAAAGATGCTTTGGCCAGAGAATTTAGTAGGTCCATAAATGGCTTGCATGAAGAAAGTATTCTTTCAAACCAGTATGTGTTAGAGTTTACATTGTTCCTCACTTCCTAAACTCTGAAATTCACCTTTCAAGCAGATTTTCAGTGTGCTGGCCATCTGAGTGTGAGCAGAATTGCTATCTCAGCCAAAACCTGGACTGTAAAATTACTCTGTTAGGATTAAGTCCCGGGTGACTACCTAATCGAATGATGCAGTCTATCTTAACTGATAGATTCCTCTGATATCACTTAAAAAAAAGGAGGAGGAAAGTAGATTCAAACTAAATTTCCAGGTTTAGTTATCTGATAGTAATTCCTATACTCTTCCCCTAGAAGATTCTTACAATCTCTCAGGCTTCTAACTAAATCGTATTTCTAGTTGCCACTCTGTGTAAAGATTAGAACATAAGAGAGGAGAGTTTGATGATATCTTAAAATGTAGTAGAGGGATTTATAGTGTTATGTTATTTATTATTTTAGACATAAAAAAAGTTAAGTATTACAAATTAATAAAAATTTCTTTGTAGGGTTATTTGTTCCAGAAACCCTAAGATAAATTTAAAGTCTCATGTGTTATAAGGTAATGACATCTAGAAAGTGTGAAACAGTCATGGAAATGGAAATACTAAGAGTTTGGGGGGAAAACTTAAGTAAGAAAATTTTCAGAGAAATCTATCAGGATTTTTTTTTTAGCTGCTCCAAGTAACTTGAAAATTTATAATGTACCATAATAATTCAGTGTCAAGTATAGTTAATAAGAATACTTTGAAAATGTTCATTGTGCACATTTGCATTGTCCTAGTAATTTGAAATATCATGAGACATCAATATTTTGAATGCAGATGTTGATGGTTAATTAATATCTCTAAATTTGGTTGTGATTTCCATTTATACAAAAATAGATATCTAGGAATTCTTTGTACTTTTAATTCTGGGATTCAGACTCTGAAATGAATCTTCTGAGCTTATCAACATAAGTTAAGACAGTGCTTTCTAAGTCCCATGATCTTAGCCCATGCAGTATCACATGTATTTGCCGTATTCCTTGATAGATACTAATATTTGTGACAAATATGGTACAGATCTCAATTCCTATTCAAATTTCTATGCGTTTGAGTAACACAATTGCTTTTTAAAAAAAAAAAAGCCATAACTCATGCTGAAAAGCTCACCAGTTACCAACGATACTTCACAAAAGTGAAGTCAGTAAGGGAAGTAAAAGAAGTGCATGCATTAAGTACATAAAACACTTTTAAAAATGTTTTTATCCTTAAGAAATTAAAAAAAATGTATGCAACATACTATTTTGTACTGTAGAGTGTTATAGCAAACCATATTCATTGCAGTGAAGCCACAGTCACCTGGGAAGTATTTTAGAGGACTGTTCTCTTTACTTGTTTAGATAATAGAATGCATCATCACATGCAGCTTTCTTTTACTGATCACTATACGTTTGTTTCAGTCTCATCATTCAGGAATGAAAATTGCTAAGCAAGGCAGTTTGTGTTTTAATGGAGATCAGAAAACTCCTTTGCTTCCAGCTCTTCCTGCTTAAATGCTAGGCTTCTTGAATGAGTAGGAGACAGATGGATGTGACCATGGTTTTTTTGTATCTGAGAATCTGAGTGAAAAGTCAAATATATCATAGAAAGGAATTTCCAGGAGGAACCAGGTATCCCTTTGTCTTTCAGTCATTTCTTTGAATGTTTAGTCACAATCTTTTCTAGGTTGCACCTCTCCTACTTCTCAGAGAAGTGGCCTATCTGAAAGTTAAGACAAGCCTTTAAGTTAATCTTTCAACAAGCTGATAGACCTTGTATGCTGGCTTGAGTTTAATTTTATTTTAAACTGTGTATAGAAGGATATTACCTTTCCTGTGAAATTCAATAATCTGCTTAAAAATTTATATCAGAACTGTACCATGAAGGTGGACTATTAAATAAATAAGATTTCAACAATATATTTATTGTTCTATGTATCTGCAAGTCAAAAGGACTTTGTTGATCTCTTGAGTATTTCAAGCCATCATCTTGTCCTTTGGCTTGTGCCTAACCCAACAATTTTTCTTGCTAAAACAGTTTTGCAGGTACAGCTTATATTTATGCACTGACAACATAACACATTGCTCTGCTGTTCATTCTACTTTCTGGTTTACTGATATCTCTTTTTAACTTTCAATGAAAATACATGTTATTTACATTAAGATGATGAAAATTCTCGTTTAGTAGATGCTGTCTTAAGAATCATGAAATGTTGTATCTTTTATGTCTGTCTTTGCCCTTTCAGATGGCACGAGAGAATCAAGAAAATGCAAAGAAAGTAGACTCAGTAACTGATTTTTCAAAAATAATTTTTTACTTTAAACATACAATGTGATGCACAAGTAAAGACCAATGTAATGCAGTATGATACAGAAGATTCATGGAATTAATGCATTTTAGGATTAGGAGTTTAATATTAAAAACAAAAACGAAGGGTGAAGTAAGTGTTCATGTTTAAAACAAAACATTTACTTCCAAGAACAATAGCAGAAAATGATGCCTACAGGCTACTTTGTTTAACTAAATTCAGAACATAAGTTTCAAGGAAGGTTACTGGACATCTGCAGTCAGAAATTTTCTCATGAAAACAGGTTAAATGCTGGATGAACAGTCTCAGTTCAGAAACCGTATCACTAATATGAAATTAACCTAATCCATTATTAAATTAAATTAGCTGAAAGTAATGAATGTATCCCAAAGGCAATATAAAGTTGTCCAAGTCAAAAATAAAATTAATCTGTTGGCTGGTTTGCAACAGCTGGCTTTTTGCCTTTTCTCTTTTAAAATACAAGATAATTTCTGATAGTCTTTTAAATCTCTAACTTTTCTTGGTTATCTTATTTCCTTTTAGTATAATTAAGGGAAGCTGGGTAATTCTACCCAACAGTTGTCTCTTGTAATTGCTAAGGTAATAGCTTGTGTTATCTTGTTCCATCTCTTAATACAGTCCTATATTGATTCCTTAACTATTGAAGCTAAGCAATGGAAGCAGGCCTCCTGAAAGGATGAATATTAAATGAGGGGTGCCCAGACCTGTATCTTTTTCTGTTTCTGTCCTCTAGTGATAAATTCTTCCCCAAGACTGAGGATTTGATGCCTCGCTGAGCATGAGCATTATCTGGATATCTCCTCTGTGCAATCCCTCATCTCAAATTAACATTTTGCTTTCTTAACCTTTCCTCTTCAGGACTTTCCCTTCATGGTATTATCCATATCTCTATCTCAGAGTAGCTGCTAAAACTCCACTGTTCCAGCTCTTGGATGCTGACTTAGACATTTGGCCATATGCACAATCTTCCTTAATCATCCAAAACACATCCAGGTGCTGAATGTATCTCACAGACAAATCAGGTTTAAGCAGCAGACCTAATAATATTTCTACACAGTGACATTTGCTTCAGTTTTACTGAAGGCCTTATAAATGACTCTGGGGAAGTTAACAGATAGGCTAATTTATTTCACCATCAATTTTTTAAAAAAATTATATATAATTTATTATAAAATGGATAACAATTAAATTTTTATTTCAGAAATTACAAACAAGTCATCCATTTCACAAAAATCACCATAGGATGTGGCGATGAAGGAGGCATAGACCTTGCAGTTTTCTGTAGGTGTATTCTTTTTAATCAGCACAGCATATAGAAGCCAAATTAAGAAAGTACACTGGCTTCTGTCTTTCAAGCAGATTTTATACATTTCTTTGGTTCCTGAACTAAGAGGACAAAAGGATATTTTGTTTTGTCTATTCCACACTCTCATGGCTGTTTTCAGTCGTGTCTCAAATCCACTTATTCCCAGGCATTTTTTTCAAACCTGGCCTTCTCACATATTCAGGATTCATTATCCTGTGTGTCTCGTTCAGATTACCTGGTCTGTTTAGTAATGTTGATTCTAATATGCTTGGTACCAACTTCTTGCTTTGTCTTAGTCCCAGTTGATCTTCCATACACTTGGTATCACTCCCACAATAGAAAGTGTGCAAAAAAGTGCATTTTTTCTTAATCAAAAACCATAGATTTGATGAAAGTAGAAGTTTTTGTATGCTTATATGTCTCTGTTATCTCACCAATTATAGCTGTTTTCCTGAATGATTTGATACAAATAGTGAATGTTCTATCAACTTTGATGTTGTGCGATCTGCAAGAGATGGAAAGTTAAAGAAATATATGATTCTGAATCCTTTGCATACTCAAAATGAATTTTATTTTCTTATGGTGGGCATTTATCGCAGGTTAAAGCAGTCTTGAGTAAGTGAAATTCATTGAAATTATTTCCAATTATTCATAAGCTTTTAATTACTGTGTCCAGCATTGAGAAAGAAAGCAAGCAAACAAAAAATGAGAGAAAATGCCTCATCTTCACTCCAGGCACCTCCCCTTCCCCTTACTCATCTCCAAAGCCTCATGTCACACATTGCACTCTTTATTGAGGCAATGAATACTCCTGAAGACTGGAATCAGTGTGCAGCAGCTTCTTCCTTTTGCCGCTCTGTTTCTTACTCCTTTCATCTGCTTTGGCACGAATTCTTTCACCAACTGCAGACCTTTGGGGACAATATACTCCCCTTAGAGGTGTACCTTATCCCGGGTCATCTTTCATGTGTCTTTCCCTCCTCAAGTGCCTCCTGATTCTAGAAGTTGCCACACTTTCTTAAACATGTTTTCATAGAAGTGCCGTGATGGGATCCAGCTTCAGTATGTGGTAGGTAAGTTTTGTCCATAACAGAGGTGGCAGGAACCATCTGTGCCTGGAGCAGAGCATCCCTGGCCTTACTTATATTTGAATGCTTATTAAAACTCCTGTTTTCTTTTTTGTTCATATAGGCAGAAAAATGTCAGTGCATTGAGTTAAATGTCCTAATATATCACCAGGCTTAGAACACTTACTATTAGAATGAAATAATGTAAATTAAGATGATGATGGACAACATTTGACATCCAAACAATTCAAGCACATCTACTTCATACTGCTATGTTGCCATGAAACTTTACACTGGAAAAACTGAACTCTCTAATTCTGAAAACTGAACTCTCTAATGTCTCTAAAACATTCCCTCTCTGAGGGAATGGCCTCAAGCTCCCCCAGGGGAGCTTCAGGCTCGACATAAGGAAAAAATTCTTCCCATAAAGGGTCATTGGACACTGGCAGAGGCTGTCCAGGGAGGGGGTTGATTCACCTTCCCTGGAGGTGTTTAAGGGACGGGTGGACGAGGTCCTGAGGGACATGGTTTAGTGTTTGATAGGAATGGTTGGACTCGATGATCCGATGGGTCTCTTCCAACCTGATGATTCTGTGATTCTGTGATTCTAAAGTCACTGAGTCCAGTGGTGCTTTTGATGGATTTTGATGAAAAGTAATAGATGAAACTTGTTATAACACTATATGTTAATCTTTTCCTTTTATTATGTCCTTTGTGGATTCAGATCCCAACTGAAATTCTAACTTGTAGTAAGATTGTGTTGATTTTTTTCTTTAATTTCTTATTAAGTGTATTGTTTTGGGACAGGATTATAATGACAGTATATGTAAGTTTTTTCGCTGACGCTTGACATTTTTCAAGGAAAGTAAAAAATTAACATTTTTCTTGAGGCCATTGAACTTTGATCAACTGCATTTTTTCTAGATATAATTCTACTAATGTAGGTGACAGACTTCACGTAAAGGAAGGCAGTATTTATTACTGTGGGGAAAGCAAAATGAAAACCAGGTTATTCCTCAGTGAAATACGGTCACACAGACTTTCATGACTTACCAGTGTTGTGATTGTTCCAGTTCTACCAAACTAGCATGAGCTGTAATTTTGATTTTTGTTCACTCCAAGGGAAACATAATATAAGAAGTGAAAATCAAGTAATTCAAAGCTTAAAAAGGTAAATTGAAGATGGCTTATTGTAGGTGTGCTTCGTTTATTTGCCATATATTTTAAATTATACAAATTAGTGGTTATAGTTAAAGTAGATTTTTTTAATTTTGTTTTTATTTTGCATTTCCAGTGAGCTTTTATATTTGTGTCCTTGTGTTGGATTCTTTAAATAACGTACAAGTATTCCCAAGTCAGTTGATCGGGTGGCGGGGGTGGGACGAGGAATTCCATGTCTACTATGTGATAAAATTGAATACTGTAGTCTTACAATGACCAAAAATAAGTTTGATATGTATTTATTTGTCAGCATTTGTATTAAATACTGCTTTGGGTTTCTGTCTTAAATAAATTTTGTAAGCAGAAAAAATGAAAAGTGCAGCACTAGGGCTTTGCCCAGTGTAGCCCAGTGTTCACAGTATAAGGTAGGAATCATGGTCTGGAGGTGTGAGTAATGTGGGAGAAGATTTGGGGATAGAAAACTGATGTCACAGTCAAACAGAAAGGAGAGCTGTGTCACCCATGGAACAGATGTAGAACATAGATCTAACTGAACCAAGCTTGACACAGTATCACCAAGTAATTATCGAGTCTAGTGCTTCCGTCACCTCTCATTTCTGTTCTAGAGATTTTGTGGTGCCAGGCAAATGTGTTAGCCCACAACTGGTTTGGGTTTTTTTAGCATCTTTTTCTCTTGAGGGAAGTTTATTTTGTCTGTCTTTTACCAGACATAGAAACTCTTGCTTTTCACTTTCTCTCACTATTCCACAAGGTGGGTGTAGCCTTACCCTTTTAGAAGGAGATTTCATGAAGAAACCTGTGAAAGACAGTACAGGATGGTTTGTGTCTTTTGTGTTTCTACACATCCATATATGTTTGCTGTACTTTGGTGATCCTCCTCAGCCCTACTGCATATCCTGAGGTGTACAGACCTTTTCCAGAAATCCTGAAGGGTTTGAGGTGGGAAGCCTAAAAGTGTAAAGAAACCAAACCAAGCAACACAGTCAGTGTGGTTATAAATGCTTGCGAGGCAGAAAGAAGATAACGAGGGAAAATGTCATCTGCTAACATCTGCTAAAGAAAGAGAAAATCTTCCTGCCACTCTCTACAGATGAGGTAGTGAAACTTTTGATATTGCTTCTGCAAGGATGAATTCTTAATATTTGGGATATGAGGAAGTGAACAGCTATGCTACTGAAAATAATACCAAAAAAAAAGCAGAAAAATTGTAATTATCATATATGGTTTTGCAATGCTTATGCTATTAAGGTCAGTAAAAAACTGCAACATAATGTAAATCAATAACCTATAGAGGAGAGCAAAGTAATCCTCTTTATTATTGAATAATGTGGCATACACCAGTGTTAGGAATGAGGGGGCAAGGCTTCTCACTGCTAGGATAAACAAGAGAAGAAACACAGTAGTTTGAGCCATTAGTTCTTGTCCATCCTGCCTTCTTCTCTAAAAGCTTGAAGACAGCCATCTTTATTGTGACGTTTAGAAATAGGGGCCTTGAAGTCGTTAGGAAGCTAACTGTCCAGTCTCACAAGCTTGCTGAGAAACTGAAACACTAAAGGCAGGTTCTGGTGGATGAGTTAAGATTGGGGTTTTGTTCTGCAGCAGTTTTTACAATGGTAAATCTACTTAATTCTTGCTGTGAAAAAAAAATGGAGTGAGCTTACTCTTCATTACCATTTCATTATTACAAATAATTATTAATTCAATGCTAACTCTGACTGACCAGTGCTGTCTGTAACTTCTTTTGGAGAGAAGTTTATTTGATTAAGCTATACCCTAGTTCTGAAGTAGACACCAGTTCTGGTATGTTGGATGACATTCATAGCTTCAGTCACCCCAGTCAGATTTAGGATTCCTCAGGACACCACTGGCCTGTTATACAGCTGGGATCCAGGGATTCTAGCTGGAGAAAACCAAACATATTGCTCTGAACCTATCATGACACATTGTGGAAAGGAAGTAAGATTTTTTGTTCCTTGGAACCCTGTGGGTTTGGTTTAGAAGTGCTTGTGCTAGTAAAGTCATTTAGAGACCAGTTTTTTTGACTGCTTGACTTAAAAGAAATTTAAGAGTCACTGAGGAGTGAAAAGTGGTACCACTGAAAATAGCCTACTGGCTCTTCCTCTGCTATACTGGAGTTAATCACACACTGAGGAAACTGGTTTAGTGAAAATGCTGAAAATAAATCATTTGAGACTCTTTGCCTTCTAGTTCTGCTCACATCTTCCTCTTAGCAAGTGCTCTTTCATTTAAGGATGATTAGACTGAAAGTGTGTCGGGGATGGACACTGGAGAACCTCTTTCTAAACTCCTATTTTGTCCCTTTCTAAAGAACCGTCTCAGGAGATCCAGTTAGAATAAGAGATATGCCACTTTGTACAACTTATAGGAGAAAGTTCTTTGATTCTATAAGGAAGTTCAGTGTGCATTATTTTTTTAAGCCAAACTAGGAATGTATTGCCCAGCCTAGGCCTTTGATTTCTTAACAATTCAGCTTCCAGTATCTTCTCATTAGATTTTTCAGAGCAGCTTTTAATCTATAAAACATAGTATACTGGTTGCATTACTCATTACAAATGTAGAATTGTGTCCCTCTGGCTTTCTGTAGTACTGGAGACACTTGGCTGACCCACGGCTCATCTGAACGTTAGGAAAAAATTTTCACAGAAAGGGTCATGGGGCACTGGAACAGGCTGCCCAGGGAGGTGATGAGTCACCTTCCCTGGAGGTGATTAAGGGATGGGTGGACGAGGTGCTAAGGGGCATGGTTTAGTGTTTGAAAGGAATGGTTGAACTTGATGATCCGGTGGGTCTCTTCCAACCTGGTTGTTCTATGATTCTATGAAAAAGAAATCAAAATCTGTTAGTTTGCCTGTATAGTAAGGGGAGTGATTTGACAACAATGGCTGCTGGACTTTCACCTAGTAAGCTAAAATTTTGTTTTGGAAAACAAAACATTTTTAATCTGATAATCTCTGACAAGCAAACTGAAGAAAGACATGGGGCATCCTATTACAGCTGTTTGCTCTGTCACTGTCAGTTTTAGCAGTCTTAAACTATTTCTTAGCTATGACTCTTGTGATGCCGTGGAAAGCCATGTAGCAGGAAAAATATACATATCTGTAGATGTATTTTCAGTGTCTACATGTTTGGGTCTCCAGAAGAGCATCATTTACTGTAGCAGTTGTGCTAAGGGTTGACTCTTTGTTCTGTTATTGGGGAAATATCACATTTCTAAATATGTGCAGCAAAGCCTGTAGCTGTTGTTTGATGTATACTTGATAGCACCTTAGGAATGGAAAGTTAAATACACTTCATTCCTGCTCCTTTTGTGTATTTAATATTAACATTGTGGGAGAAGGTTTTACAACAAGTAGAACAAATTGCTTAAAATGAGTCTGCCACTTCTGAGCAGTCTTTTGTGCCTTTGTAATAACTTATTGAAAGTGTCTAACAATAGAATATGTTTTCACAATCATGCAGAAGGTTTTAACATTGTATGACCAGAAGGTCAAGAGTAAGAGAGAGCAGAGCAGATTCCAAAGCAATTTAGTACATTTTATGACTACCAACTGTTTTTTGTGTATGCACTTTAAATCTAAGTCAAGTTGCAAATTAATTGATTCAACTTACGGTTATAAAACAGTATGCACATTGCAGAATTACTGCACATCTTGGCATAGTTAGGGGAAATAGTTATGTCTAAGTGAAGAAGGCTGGTGTTTGCTTAAGCAGTGAGGAAGTTTCCCAATGCCTGTAATTTCTCATTTTAACAGAAGGTAGAAGCTTCCAGAGACTATCAGGATTTCTCTATATGATTATTGTTCACGAACAGCTTGTATGAGAACCCATGAACACCTGTTGATAGCTTTTTAAAAATATGTTGTCTTATTAGACCTTTTTTCCCACTGGTGCATTATACTCCCATTTCTTTTTCTAGTAAGGATGGTTGTGCAGAATACCACCTGTTGTTCCCAGTTCTGTGAAAGGTTTTCAAGCTTCTTGTTAGTTGTAACATCTTTCCTGTGAATATCGTTCCAACAGAGTAATCCAGCCAAAAGGATACAGAGGTCTCACCAGGAGGAAGACATGACAGAGCACTAAGTTCTAGCTATATATATATAAGCAATTATCTGTCTATGTATATATAAGCAATTATCTGTAGCTACTCACTATTTCAAAATAATTGGATCAATGGTGTATTTTCTTTACGAACAGAATAACTCTTACTACTAGTTTTCGGCCACACATTGGTTCCTGTTATAAACAAGGCACAAGTATCATACATAATGAAAGTTAAGAGCAAGCTAGAATAGGAAGTATTTGTTTATCCAGTATGATATCTGTTCTTACTATAAAGTACTTCAAATGAATGCTTTACTCTATCTTATTTTTTTTTTATATGCTGAATCTTAAGAAATACAACTAAATTTAAAATTTCTTCTTCAGCAGTGGAGTAGACTTATACAGCTTGGAAGTACTGATTTTTGCCTTGGAAGGCAAAAATCTGAATGCTTCCATTTTAATGCGTAAGGGTTCTGAACTCTCCCTCCAAATTTAAAGCTGATTTGCAAATAGAGTTAAATAAAAAAAATTAATAACTGCAGGAAATTTCTGATTATGTGCTGAATTACTTCAGTTAACTGAAGTAGGAAGGACATTGGGTTATATTTAATACATTTTTTAAATGTATGGGTTGGACTTAATGCTCTTATCATAAAAGCTTTAGAGACTGTGTATCTGTTTAGAGAAGGCATAATTTATCCTTTTTGGGTAAGAACTAAATGTATGTTTATTAGGATTATTGTCAACTGTTTTTTTAATACATCATTAATAAACATTAAAAATAGTAAACATTCATGGGTTTAGAGAATAGTTTGCAGTCCAGTGTATGACAATTACATGCTATACTGTTCTCTTTGCCACTGCATTATTTTATCAGGAGAAACCTAGAGATGATCTTGGATCTAAAAGCACCAAATTCTTTTTTCCTTTGAGTTCATGCAATACTACTCATTTTAAAAAGACTTGTTTGATTCCTTTTTTCCTTTACCTTCTTTTTAATACAATATAGCAGGTCATAATGCCACCTGTTCCTTCTATATATAGTAAGAACTACAGCGTTAATGTGTTTTAAAAAATAATTTAAATAATTCTACCTATATCTAGTGATCTGTTAGAGTAATGCATTTTAAACTATATTTGAAATTATAAAATTCGTGTTTCTATCTCTATATTTTTAAATCTACAGCAGTGAGAGTGACAGCTAATACTGTTGATCAGAACTTTGATACCTGGTTTGTTTCCTGCGGTTTGCATTATCCATTTGGTAATTTGGCATGGTATTGTTACTGGTTGGTCTCAGTGGTCGTTTGCCAGGAACTGGCATTTCCCAAAGACTTTAACTCTGAGCTTTAGAGGGATTGAGAGTAAGAAATTATTTTGCAACATAGCCAGAAGATTTATGCCAAAGTGAGTCTAACTGTAATGTTTGAGTGTACATTACTTGGTTTTTTTCTTCTCTTTTGTCTAAAAAAAGAATTGTCTCTTCCAAAATAAATTCAAAACACAGCTGAGTGCACACAAAATGCCACCACTAATCATGAACTGTGCAGTGCTGACTTTTTGCCAAGTATGTCTCATCTCTCATTCAAATGTCAGTCCTCTAATTCCAGACACCTTCCTGCTGCACAGATCTGAGAAAGAGCACAGTGGGTGAAGCGACACCCTGAAAATCCAAATACTTCAAGTGTGCCCTGTAAGAAATCTTCTGAATATTCTTTTTGTGTTTTTGTGGTCATTCCTTTTTCTTAAGAGTTAAGTTTTAATCAGTCAAATCTCTTTCTGATGAAATCTGCAACCAACAGAATCTGTCTGTTCACAGGATGCTTATAATGTATTCATTGTTTCTCTTTTTTAATTAAGCACTTTTTGAAAATTCATTTTTCAAGTTACAGCATGGTATTACCATAATAAGGTAAAAATACAACAAGGAATGCAATTATTTTTTTCTCTTTAAGAATCTCATTCTGTGACTCAAATGATTCATTTTTCTTTTTTATACTATTTTAAGAATTGTATGTGAATTATGACTTACTAAACCTTAAAAAAATGAAAAACACTAGTATTTATGCAGAATATGTGTACATTACTTTTGAAAGTACCAGTTTCTTCAGTATCAGTATGAGTGGATGCTTAGCTTTTTCTTGGTGGCAGGTTCAGTATTTTTAGATTATTAAATAATAACTTATTTGTAGGTTTTCTCATTTGTAATCTTAGTGGAAATGAAGGTGAATAGGCAAAGAGCTGCACTAAGGTTTCAGTATAAATCCTTTTCTGAGGAGTGGAATCAACAGAACTGGTTCCTATCTGTCTCACGTCGTGTCATTGCAAGCAGAGCATAAAATGCTGATAATATTGCAAATGTCTTAGAGTTGCTACGTTTTTGTTTTTATTTGCACAGATGTAATTAAACAATGTACAGCACAGAGGAGAATTAAGTCTGGTAACCTTACCAGCAAAATTATTTTATGCTGTAATAATTATTTTTAAGTAATGCAAAAACAGTGGAAACTCTATGAGGAAATATGAGGCAGCAAAGTTCCCATGTGCCTTGAATAGCCTCTAGCAAATTATTATGAGTGTAAAGGATTCAACAGGAAAAACTAATTAAAATTTAATGGCACTTCGATTTGATAAATCATATTGTTAGGAAGTAGAGGCTTTAAAAGAAAAAAAATATAGTATTCTTGAGGAAAATATAAAGAAACTGTCTCTGTCATTGTGTTCATGATCAGAGTGTTATATGTTAGGAAGACTTGTACTGAGCAGGACATGAGGATTTCAGGTCACAAGCTTCTATTTTAGATATCAGTGTCAGAATTTTTGAGAGAATTGAAGGCTGATTTTGTTATCCCTATTTCATCAACTGGTCAGCTATGACTTACATTCAGTTCTGAGCCTCACCCCTTCACAGCTGCTTGTTTTGAACCCAATGGCTCTGTCTAAAATTCTTGTTTGATACCTATTCAGTCTGCGGAAATTGTTTGTTGATGTCTTCTCTTTTGTCACTAATGTGTCCATGAGGCAAATTTCATTCCTTCTCTTTTCTCCAAGTTTTTTTACCACTGAAATCTGGGCAGAGTCTGAAGTAAAACCATGAATGCTAATGCATTTTTCTTCCCCTCTCTGTATGAAGTTGTTAGGATACTGTTATGTGCTGTTGAATATTGTCAGCACAAGGCAAGTACCAACAGAGGCTTAGCTGGCTTTCAGCTAGAAAACATGCATTAACCACTAGACACAGAACAAACATAGAGAAAATATTCAGAAGGCAAATAGGAAAATTATCATATACAAGCACAAGAAAAGATTTATAAAGCACATATAAGGTCTCTTGGTGTCACCTTATAGTATTTACTGATGAGTGACAGAAGGGCCTGGGGCAGTTTCGAGTCCTAAGTGATCTTTACAACATAACTTCTACATGACAGTACTTTTGTATGTTAGGGTTCTGCAATGATAACCATTGTCCTAAATCTAGTACTAGATCTAGAGAAGTCAGAGCAAGAAAAGGGAATATAAAGCACTGCTGGATTACATTAACTCTTACAGAATCCCTATACCTGACATCTCATCAATACGTGCTGCCCTGGGAAGAACATTAAGCTAACAGGACTGTAAGAATGCATGATTATACTCAAAGGACCTGCTTTTATGTCATTTATAGTCGGTATCCTGAGATGCAGAGGCGGTAAGATTTACCTTGGTCACAAGGAAACCTCTATCAAAAGCTGAAACTTAATCCAGATCATCCTGTGCCTGAGTTAGATTCCTGAGTTCTTTCTACCCACAGCGATTGTTAGTGCTCTTATGCTAGTGCTACCTCATCTGAAGATCAGGTAACTAGTTAGGAAAGGAATTTAGCTCAACCAAAGTCACAGATTTTCTTGGAGCATAATGCAAGAGCAAGGGAGCAGCAGAGATCTATTTTGTACCAAACCCCAGTGTTAAATCCTATTGTATTCAAAAGAACTACTGCAAAAAAATGGAATTTTTACTTTTAAAATGTTCAGCTCTGTGAATATTCTCGATTTAGTCCTCATTAGAATATGAGCTGAAAACTTCTTTTTGTAGAACTTGTTTTGCTTAGGGTTCATAACAAACATGGCTGAAATTGTACAGTCTGTAAGTAGATACTTATCCTTTCTACAGTTTTATTTTTATTTCATTTAGTAGTGCAAGTTTTGGTCTATTGGAAAAGTGAATTACAAATCTGAACTTCAAAAGATTCATAGTGTGAGCAGTTATGGCATATATCATGAATCACAGAGAAAGCTGTGAGGGGAAGGGGAGAATCTCTAGGAGAGTTTTAAAACTGCTTGATATTAAACAGATCTGCCTTATTTTAGATTTAGCCTTAGGGAGCTTAGGTTTTAAGTCGGTATCCAGGTGTCTTGTTTTCCTTTCATCATGACTATTGAGTATATATAGAATTTTTTTTTCTGTATAGAAATGCTGAGGTTACAGGTGGATAAAATTAAATTCGATGGGTTAAAGTTATACCTTAATCTGGCCTCTTAGGAAGATGAAAGAGGAATTGTGGTGCTGAAGCATAAACATATACTGGTCACAGCAGCTCTTATCCAAATAGTTGACTGTATTGTAGGACCCATGTGTATTGCTTCTCTCAGAAGCAGTTTTTTCTTCTAATTGACCACAGATAGTAGATCTCGTTCTCTTACAGTAAAAGCCAGAAAGCTATAACTGACAGCAGGCTGATTGCATTTCCCTTTTATGACAATTTGCATAGATTACTGTTTCTCTGAAAAATATCTCTGGAGTTTTAGAAATTTCTGATAATATTTCAGTAATCATATCTAGAATTAACAAGCATTTCTGTGTGGCAGCTCTTTTATACACTAGTGCAGCAAACTGAAAATCAGCTGCAAAGGTGATTCCAAACTATCATTTATTTAGGCTTTTTTTAGCCTTAGCAAAAGTGAAGACTAAGAATAATCAACTTTGCTTTTTTTGAATTCTCATTAGAGTGTTCCTAATTGTTTCCCTTCATTATTGGGGAAATACAATTCATTTTCGTGAAGTGGAGTGGAAGTGCTGAAGTTCAAAAAAAATAGCTGTTGTATTCAGCAATATTGAAGAGAGTAAACATAAATATTAAAAAATAAGAAAGACATCCAGTGACCTTAAAGGACTAAAGACAGAAATACACTAATGACAACACTAGAGACTTGATTCAAAAGTCCTGTTACAGTCCTACCTCTTCTAGTATTTTCCTTTGCAGTTGTAAGAAAATCTCTTTGTTTTTCTATGAAACTTCAAAAAACAGCAATACAGATTACTCCTTTGTTTTTGTTGTTTACTTAAGCATTCTTAGTAAAGTCATTGAAGGAAAAATAGACATTTTTCCATTATTTCCTGGCTTGTTATTCCTACACTAGCTTTTCTATTCTTTCCAGTTGTAGAAGTTGAATATAGAACCTGCAGATCTACCAGCAGCAGGGAAAGAAGTCTGGCTCCCTCTTTCCAGGAGGCCAGTTTAACAACAATTTTAATCACTTTATAACCTACAGTGTGTCATTAGTTGTGGAATGGAACATAGATCTGAATTAAATAAAATGCCACTCATAGTCAGGAGTCCTTTGGAGCTGTTGCCATTACAATAAGATATTTTTATTACTGCATGAAAGTATTGATTTATGAGTACACAATACCTCCAAAGAATAGGCACATTTATAACACGAAAGAAAGATGCATGAGGAAAAATAGAAAAAGAAATTCCTTCGCATTTTATTTTTTTACAATAGGCAATCTTTTTTAATGAATAAAAAAAATACACATCATAAAAGTGAAATTGTAAGTGTAGTAACTAGCAGTAAGACAATAGTATCATATAAAAACTCCTGAAAATGGGATTTAAGTTCTTAACTGCCAGACTGCATTTAAAAACAGGCCAAATGACCTTTGTCTTTCACACAGTTTCAGAGAAATCAGCTGAACAGATTCAGCATTGTTCTACTCTTACACCTTTGTGTAAAGTTGACACAGAATTTTCTCCAAACCACAAGGCAGACTACCTCTTGATTGACAGTTATCAGTATTAACTCTTCTTCTAACAGTATTATGAATGGATTTTTGATTTTATGGCCCATGGAAGTTATGAAGGCCGCATATGTGTTACTGCCCAGATGCCTACAAATACTCAGCGTGCAGATTGCTTTTTATCTGTACATAGTGAGCCCTTTATTAAAGATGCATTGACACTACTGCTCCCATTTTACAAATCAGAAAATTGAAACATGTAACGTATAAGTTATTAAAAGATTTGCTGGCAGGGCACGGATATTCTGTATGGATACTTGTTAGCAGAGCATTCTACTTGACTTCCACCAGATTTTCTGGTGATAATTGTAGTATAAAAGGCTGACCTGGCACATACAGTTGATAATTCATCACTTCAAGGTGGAAATATAGATTTTTCTGTCCCATTGTTTTCCAACTGTTCTCTCTTTCATACAGACACAACCAAGGTCTTATTTGTGGATTGTTCCATTTTTGGATGGAAAGTAGGTGAACTCTCAAATAATCTTTCATTTTCTGTTAAAATTCAGAAACAAAACTACACTGACACTGTATTCATGACACTAAACTTAAAAGATTGAAAGGTCTTTTTTTATCAAAAAAAGAGGAAAGTAGTTGTGTAGGCATCCTGAAACATGTAATTTTGGTTAAATAAAACCATTTAAAAATCTTCACATTTAAACAAAAAGTTTAAAGAAAATGTATAAGAAAATCATGTTGCAAGCTATACTTCTAATGTTCTTGGAACACAAACTTAAGTTCTTCAGGTTTTCCAGATCTTGAGGGGTGTGGGGAGGAATAAAATACTTTGGAAAATTCTTCACTGGTGACATTTACTAGTTTAAAATTAAATAATTCGGTTCCAGGGCTGAACTTTTAGCCTGGTGCTCCTTCACTGACATTGGTAAAAGTCTGTGCCAAATGCCACAAGGTTCTATGTGCTAAGCACTTAGAAGACTTAAACAAACCTTTGAAGGTTTTAGTGGTGCTTAAATAGTGCCACAGTCCTTTATTTTCGTACACAGCCCAGGATGAATTTCTATTTTGATGGCAACAACTGTGTATCCATCAGGTTCCTGAACACGTGAGGAGGGAAGAGCAGGGTGCTACAGTCCCCTGGCAGCTTCCAGAAGTGGGGCAACAGAATTCTGCACTGGGATCAGAGCTACCAAGTAACAGCCACCGGCTGGGAATTTGGCCTTTGACATCTGACTGTCTTGATTCTGCTCCAAGGCTTTCCTGGAGATTTAGCAATTTTGAAGACACATTTCTACCATGTGGACCACTTATGTTCCCGGTGTCAGCCCTAGAATCATGAACACAGCTTCTTTTTCTTTTCCTGTTAGCTGCAATTTCCCCTGTATATGTGACAATTAGTGGTTACTCTCAAGACTCTTGAAAGTTAAAGGACTGCAGGAGAAAAACTTTACAAATAAAAAATTGTAAATATTTAAATGCTTTGAATATTGTGAAATCAAGAAATGACATCTGTAAAGCAAGAAACAAGGATTTAACTAATGTACTAATGTTCTATGACTCATAAAGGATACACAATATCTTGTTCTTTATTACTGTTATTATTTTTTCTTAATGTTTTTGAAGATTCAGCTCTATTCTTTGATGAGCTTTTCAAGAACAGGCAATGAGCAAAGCTGAGGGATTTTTTTCTGCTTCCCGAAGAGTTTAAAAACTGGAAAAATTAAATATAATGGTTTGTAATGTTTCTTACACTTTTATTTTTATTACTTAATATTGAATAATTCTTTCTTTGCAAATTTTGTCATATGGAGACCGAGTGACCTAATTATTCTTTAGCAAGCATAGGCACAGTAAAGTAAATCACCTGTTTTAAGAGTTATCCAGATTTGGGCTTCCTTACTGAAAGACTGCTGATCAGTACATCTTCAGGATTTTTCTTGTGATTCATATGTCCTCCACACTGGCAATATATTCTAACACTACAGAACTGTCAGGAAGAGGGAGGTAGCAGTGCTGTTCCATCTCATTCTCTCTCATTGCACAATAAGCAGAAGCTGTGCCATCAATGCTGTTCTTTATACTCTGTTTTCAAATACAGATAAAATTGGGAGGCTGCCAATGGGTCTGGGAACTTTGAGTTCTGTGGTAGGTAACTTGGAAATAACAGGGATGGAACAAGGGCTCGTTTTTTGTTGTTTTTTTTTTACCACAGAGTTGTAACTAGTCAACTTTCAAAACAGCACAGTCATTAGTTTAATGTAATAAACTGTAGTTCAAGTCAGAATCAACCTTTTTTGTCAATGGATTAAATAAAAAAAAGGGGAGGGTCAAGAAAGGTGTAAAAGCAGAAATTATACGTTAGGCAGATCTTTTGGGTGGATTTAGGTTGTGTGTTATCAACATACCTCTTTGTGTCCATTGATCAGCATCCACGAGGATCAAGATAACTTCTTGAAAAACTGTTCTAGTTTCTTCTCTACCTGCAAATAAAGACATAACTGTATTACAGTGAATATCTCTATATAAGGAACTTTTCTCTGCATTCCACTGTCTTACCCTGTGGATCCTGGGAAAAACTCAATGAAGTGTGTTAAGAATGGAGTACTCCCCCACTGCTTTAAAGCACCTCAGATATAGACTTAGTCATTCCTGAACATCTCTTTCTTCCCTGTTAAAGTGTTTCAGACAGACCTCTAAGATCAACTGGCCCACATTTTTTATTTAGTTCCTTTTCTCTCATGTTTTGTGGTTTTATCACTGGGACTCTTTGACTGCCAGTGAAATACTCATTGTGGCCACACTGCATCTCCTCACTCTCACCCCTTTTGTGTTTCTGTGATCCTCACAAAGTGTCTTGAGCTCCCCCTTTAATCCTTTTTCACTTTCCTGAATTCTGTTCTGATCTGCCACCAGATCTCTCTTGCCATCCCCATTCTGTCGGCTCCCTTAGAGAACGTTTTTCTCTCTTGCTCTCATGCTTTCCCTCTTCACTCCTGTCCTTCTCTTGCACATAAAGCATACCTGATTGTCTACCTGCATTTTTTTCCAATAAACACCACCACATGCATGAAACTCCATAAACGAGGAAGATAATTTAGCTTTTGTGATTTTTAGTAGCAATATTTGCAGCTTTGACATAAAGTTATTGACTTTTTCTGTGGAAATTACAGATGGAGGATTTGATTCTCCTTTCATTTATACCTACTTTAATATAATTTCATTTGATTCAGTGAAGTTATTCTTAATTACTGCAATGTAATTGAGAGGTTAACTGAACTAGGAGGTCAAAAATTTGGATCTATCTCAGCCCAGTCCTTTGTAATAAAAGATGGGTATTCCCAGAGAGATGTTAAATACAGGAAGTGTTACAGCCTGGGAATGGCTTTTTGTAAATATCTTTTTCTAAAAATTGTTTACAGGTCTGTTAGCTATATACACCTTTCTCTCATCTCTTACTTTTGTGCCTTCTGTTAACATAAATCCAGAAAAGTTCAGCATCTTCCAGATGCAGTATGGAAAAAATATTAATGCATATGCTAACAATCACGTGCTTTACGTATACCGCATGTTATCTCCCTATTTTGCAGATTTTTGTTTTAAGGAAAATTCAAGAGGCAGAAGTTTTCTTTCTAGTGCTAAAGAGAACTATGAGACTGAATGCTTCAGATAAAGATCACTCTGATCACTTTTGACCTTTAATTTTTGTGTAATCTTATTTTCTAAAGACCTCAAACTCAAGTCAGCTTTAAAAAACTATCAAACGAGATTTTTTCTGAGTTCTTCAGATTATGAGCAGGTAACTCTGCATGCACTGAGGAAAAGCATTCAGAATACTTACTTAATTTACAGTTTTAAAGATATTTTTGTAACTATTATATCACCTTTATCACTGTTTTCCCTGTGTGCTGCAAAATGGCACCTTGGGACACGTAAAACAAAGTGCATATATGCTACTTCATATGCCCACTTTAACAAACCATAAATAGTGAGGAAAAAAACAGGAAAACAAAGAGTCTCCTGTATTTTAACACTAGTTATTCTTTGGCCTTTCAGACGTATTTAATTTTTGTTAGAGTAGAATGTGGGTGTTCAGTAGCAGTCCCTCATATTTGTTCTTCATTACGTCAGTTCACTCATTGTCATTTTTTTGGCTGGCTAAAAATTACACTCCCTTTAGAAAAAGGCTTCTTTTCCATGGTTGTTATAAAAAGGAAAGGTACAGCAGGAAGGAAAAGAGAGGAGGTCTAATAACAGGCAGCCTGCTCTATTTCTGGCAAATTTGATTGATGTTGTTTTGAGAAATCAGTCTTTGTTCAAGTAAAACTTCTGCTCAAATAAGGAAAAAACACTTTAAGCAAAATGAAAGCTCTTATTAGAAGTCTCTTCCTTGCCAGTCTTATACTACATTAATATTCACTTTGCTAATGTACTATATATATATATACCATAACGTACCATATATATATTAGTTATGGTGTATTAATTACACACACACACATATATATATATATATATATATGCACACACTATAATATACCATAACTAATACTAAAAAGCAGTTCATGAACAGAAGGGTCTATAACTATCTGTGGGCATCTTTCTTCATATAGAATGCTTTTAGGTAAAAATGTGTTTGGAGCTGGCAAAACCAAAACTAACAGGTGTCCTGGGTAAATTCTGAATGAAACACTTTAAGTGCAAATAGAACTACTGAATACTTAAATAACTCATAAATAAAGAAACAAAAAAAAATCTTACTAAAAAGAATGCCCCTTTTCTTTTAGAGTCATCTTAAAATTGAGTGTTCCTAGAACAAGTATCAAGCATTCTGTTATCATATGCAAATCTTAGAGCCCACTCTGCTCCAAGAGATACTATAGCTGTCATCAGATGCACATATTGTATATTGAGAAATATCTATAAACCAATCAACCACACATCATTAAAAATGTAGAAAATTTGGCATATATACAAAATATAATATTCAAGATATCTATTAGTAATAGATTAAAAATATTTTTTATTTCTAATTTTAAAATAGTTTTCATTTCATCTCATTTTCAGCTTAAAACATCAAAACCTTTAGATATTTTTGGTTATCAAATATTCTAAAGTTTTCTGGTTTATTGTTTTTTGGTGTTTCGTTTTAACAAAAGCAGTAGATTGCCATTTCTCAGTTGTCTAAAAGTTATCTGTGAGAATTCCACCTACTTTTGCAATAAGGACCAAATTACATTGACAATAACTTCACCATCAGGGCTGTAAAGTTCTACTTGTAAGATTTCTAACTTAATTTACACGATTCAGAGATGGCAAAAGGCAAGTTATGATGGATAGTCAGGAGCCGTATTAACTCTACTGTGTCTTTGGGACTAACACATCTAAATATCAGTCTACAGTTGCTTAAAACACTCTGTTATAAGATCCATTAGGGTATATCACCTTAATTGTAATTTCCATTGATAGCTGAGTCAAAAAAGTGGTATATTTTGTCAAATTATTATTTTTTTTAGTAGGATGTTCTTTTAAGTATGCCTCGCACAGTTCTGACAATGGGCTAGGACTTCCAAAGACCCTGGGTAGTAAACTCATTCAATAATTTATTTTGTACATAATGCCGCTACTAATTTAAATAGGCAAGAAAACAGACAGAAAAGCAATAACAGATGCATTGTCCCATTAGTGCAACTGGGGTGATTACTAATTCACAAATATTGAACCTAGCACTGATTGAGATAAATGAATTTCTCATAATTTAATAATGCAAATCAGACTAGCAGTGAAGACCAACAACTGTTGGCAGTAAGCCAATGTGAATTTTTGTACAGAAATGTAAAGTTGGTAACATTATTTTTCTCTGCATTACATAAAATTATGTTCTTAAATACTTCCTTGGTTTACCTTTATTATTTAGGATTTCTTCCACTTTTTTATCAGTTCTTAAATCTTTACGCAAAGTTCTTGAGAAGACAATCCTATTCAGTTAAAGTCATGAGTGGCTTTATAGTTGAATGCCAAAGAGATTTCAGGATTTTATTTTACTCATTTTGTATTCCCTAATGGCATAATATTAATGTGAATTGGTGTCATTTAGTCATTCATCAACTTCTCTATATTTAGTTTTCATATTAAACAGAGTGGTTGCTACATACTGGAAAATAAAAATATTTAGCAAATTTTGATACATTTAAAATGTGACACAGAAATTGGTTTTATAGTCATCCACATATGGCTAATGAAAATTCACAACTTTTAAGAAAGCAAAAATCAGTATCTTTATAACCTGTACTTCTTAGCTGATAAAATGCCTTATTTTGAACATAGTGTAAATGACCCTATAAGTCCAAACTTCTACAGAGAGGCTTCATTAAAGTACATAAATTGCTACAACTGTCAAAGATGGCATTAAGTATTCAATAAAAGTAGACTTAACACAATTAATAGCAATTAAAATTATACTTTTATGATGTCAGAGACCAGCACTGTAAAGACTTAATTGCCTGTAAGGACTTCTCAACCATATTTATCCTCTAAAACTGTCCAATTTATATGAAAAATGCCAAAAACATATCCCAAATGGGTACCATTATCTTCTTGGATTTTTAAAAGTGATCTGTCTTTAACCAGCCTGTGCACATTAAGCTAATTTACTTTAATTAGTTTTTTCTTCATTGTCTTAATAGGCATGTTGATAAGGTTTTACTGGGGAGGGGGGAGGGAGGATGTTGGTTGTATTTTTTTTTTCCTGACTACAGATGTTAAACTTTACTCATTAAATATCTTTTAAGAGACTACTATCTGGAATCCCACACTTGGATTTTCTCAGTTCATATTCCCTTTTTTGTCCAGTTGTCATTTACAAACTTACTGAATGATAGGACCTTTAGTACTTTCTAGAAGTGTACAGCAACTACACCTTGGTTAATTAACTAGAAATTAAATAGGAAAGAACAACATTTTTGGCTGTGCTGTATAAAGGAAGTTTGCTCTAGACATAAATTAATCAACCAGTTTCTAGAACAGTAACTTATGTCTCTAGTATCCATTAAAAAGTGCCAGAGTTTTCAAACAGTATTAAGAACAAAATGTAAGGATGTTTTCAACAGGTTAGTATCTCACATTAAGATCTAGGCTTAGCACCTTAACTACCTAAAGTTAGGTGCTTACACTTTCCTATGTAATTGATAGCAAGAGGTAAACTTCTAATCTAAGTGTTTGGATTTGCCTTTGGAGATGTGTCATTCTATGGACTGTGTAATTGAGTTTCTGCTCTTTCATCACTGAGCTACCTGAAGTCTAGATGTGTAAAGTTTAACAGAAGATCTTCATGTCTATATTGTCTTCTGAAATGTATTCTATTAATTGTATAAAGCTTGCAAAGATACATCCAATATTTTGCCAGCATTTCTACGAGTGTATTTTTATATTGGCACAACGTTCACATTCTGTAACTTTCCTTATACAAACTGTGAGATGCCAAACCATCAGTGTAGTTTTATCAGACTCCACTGTTTCACTCCTTACCTTTCCAAATACATTTGAAGTTCAGGATAAATGTTTTGCAATACACAAAAGATAAATTGATATATAATTTATATTATTTGATGTATAGTTCAATTGTAAAGCAACATCAGTGCACAATCTAAAAATCAATAACCCATAAAGATGCAGAATGGTCAGAATAGGATTACATACAAATTTATGAGAGTGGAAACTGGTTTGAAATTCAGAAATAGCCATGCATGTCTTTTAAAGCCATACAGTTTTAGAAGTATGTAGGTTTCTTCAGGAATGGAAACTGGCTGGATGGCCAGGCCCAGAGAGTGGTGGTAAATGGTGTTAAGTCCAGCTGGAGGCCAGTGACAAGTGCAGTTTCCCAGGGCTCAGTGCTAGGTCCAGCCCTGTTCAATGTCTTCATCAACGACCTGGATGAAGGCATTGAGGGTACCCTTAGCAAGTTTGCAGATGACACAAAGCTGTGTGCAAGTGTTGATCTGCTGGAGGGTAGGGAGGCTTTGCAAAGGGACCTGGACAGGCTGGACCGCTGGGCAGTGTCCAACGGCATGAGGTTTAACACGGCCAAATGCTGGGTGCTGCACTTGGGGCACAACAACCCTATGCAGAACTACAGACTGGGAGAAGCCTGGCTGGAAAACTGCCAGGAGGAGAGCAACCTGGGGGTGTTGGTCGACAGCCAACTGAACATGAGCCAGCAGTGTGCCCAGGTGGCCAAGAAGGCCAATGGCATCCTGGCTTGTATCAGAAATGGTGTGACCAGCAGGTCCAGGGAGGTGATTCTCCCTCTGTACTCAGCACTGGTGAGGCCACTCCTTGAATCCTGTGTTCAGTTCTGGGCCCCTCACCACAAGGGGGATGTTGAGGCTCTGGAGCAAGTCCAGAGAAGAGCAACGAGGCTGGTGAAGGGGCTGGAGAACAGACCCTACGAGGAGCGGCTGAGGGAGCTGGGGTTGTTTAGCCTGGAGAAGAGGAGGCTGAGAGGAGACCTCATTACTCTCTACAAGTACCTGAAAGGTGGTTGTGGAGAGGAGGGAGCTGGGCTCTTCTCCCAAGTGACAGGGGACAGGACGAGAGGGAATGGCCTCAAGCTCCGCCAGGGGAGATTTAGGCTGGAGATTAGGAGGAAGTTTTTCACACAGAGGGTCATTGGGCATTGGAATAGGCTGCCCAGGGAGGTGGTTGATTCATCTTCCCTGGAGGTGTTTAAGACACGGGTGGATGAGGTCTTGAGGGACTTGGTTTAGTGTTTGATAGGAATGGTTGGACTTGATGATCCGATGGGTCCCTTCCAACCTGGTTGTTCTATGATTCTATGATTCTATGATTTTTTTAACAGAATAATCCCTCAGAAAAGCACAGAATTTAATGATTAATAAATACTGAATATTACAGTATCAGCCCCTGATTCAGCTGATTCATTTAATAATAAGAAACTCCAACTACATATTGGACACCATTAAGATAACTTGAACTCACTTCCCATTCTTAAGCATTTCCATGATTTAAAGAATGCCCAAGGCTAATATCTTGATGCCTAACTGATAGATATCTTTAAAAATTGGTAACATATAAACTATGACATTATTTTACATGCATTGAATGAAATTATGTTCACAGTGATTTGAAAGAATTCTTGGTAACTAAAGTATTTCCATGAAGCAAGTACAAAATCATTTAATGCACTTTTTTTAAATTCTTATAGTAGTGTATTGGTGACTTCATGTCACATCACAATGACTTAATTGTTCATAATTCATCCAGAATATTTTCTTTCATCATATCTCTACCACTTGCTAGAGGAAAGAAGTTGACTAGCTGTAGGTTTCCCAACTACTGAATTACAAATATACCTACAGGGGATTTTTCAGATGTTTTTGCTTTACTAGCCCATTACTTGAGCATTACTACACAATTTTTTCCTTTTCTTGGAGAAAAAAATCATTTATATTGCGAAGATCCAATAACATGTTCAATGACATAACAAAATATAAATGTCAAATCAGAGATAAAATTCATGCTATTATATTCCTAACAAAAATCAACAGAACTTTAACTGATAGTTTGCATGGCTGAAGTCCCATCTTCCAACTGAAATTGAAGTTGAAACATTATTAAATTGAAGTTGAAAAAAAGCTTATAAATAAAATCGGAGTAAGACATAATAAAATGGTCCTATGTATTGTGCACATGCACACATGTTTCTTTGTATGTGTGTGTAAATATGTTTTCTTTGCACTATAAAATTCTTAAATTAGCTGTATAACAAGTAAACTTCTGAAAAACTGGTCATAGGATATTTTTCAGTATGACTGTTTCTTGGTAACAGGGGGCAAGAAGAAAAAATATTAGGAAAAAAACCACTTATATGTAACAGTAACACAGTCCTACTAGAAAAATTCAATTAAAGTTTGAGATAGTGCCAGGGTATTGTTAACAAATGTATGGTTCTTTCCTGTAGAATTTAAGGTGGAGGCCTGAATTTGTCTATTTTTATTATAAAAGAAACAAAGTAGGTGTTTCTGGTCCAAATACTAAACTCTAGACAGAGTAAGGAGCTGAGCTTGCATCAGTAAATTCAGATATTCAGTTCAGACTTTTGATATGCTAAATTTGGTATCTGATTTTGCAAGAACGTCTCTCGATGTCTGTGATTGGAGGAAGCTGCACAACTAAGACCATAAGAACAGAGCAAGTGTGTACAGTCAGTTCTATGAAATAAATCAAATGAGACTACTAGAAAGCAGCACCCAAGCCCCCTGTGGGAATTCTCACCAAAAAAAAGTTTTGTCTATAACTTATGCAAATTACATACCAATTTTATATTGCCTTCCTCTCTGTGATGTGATTTGTAATTCATCTAGACTTCTTCTGCATCTGATATTTATCTAATAAAATCATCTCTCATAATGGAATTGACAATTGAAAGTAACAATACTGAAAATAAATTAGCATTAGAAAATATATCTATGGATTTCCTTAATGAAATCAAAAGTATACAAAGGGAAGTGGCATAAAGAGCCATAAGTATTCCAGATGGTAAAGTATTTTTCATATGACATTCAGATCTGTCCATAAATGATCAGCTTTTTTATACATTTATAAGATCTCCCCTGTCTTTAGCTCTTTAGTATTGTAAAATATTTTCTTTCAGTAATGGAAAGATAACAAAAACTTATTTTCTTGTGGTGTGGAAGTTAATCATGAGAGGTTTCAGAAAGATCAGCATAACTCTGGAAAACAGAAAAAACCTCCAGTAAGTATACTATCACTCTGTTCTTATAAATTAGTTGAGTATTTCTCTAGTTTGAAGCACACACATGTGTGCACTCACACTTTTTCTATAGTAGTGACTGAAGTGAGGCAGAACCTAACAAATACTTCTGAAACAAGTATGCTTACTTTATAAGGAAAGAAATACTGATGACATCAGAGATAGTTTGCACTATAATACTAGGAAATCCGGATAATTCACACTCTATAAGAAAGATAAAACAGGAAACTGTTTTATTAGCTTTTATAGTGTTTTGTCAGGGTGCGTGGTCATCTTGAAATTCACGAATACCACAGGTTCTTCTGAGTTTTTTTCCAGATATTTATCTTCCACTTCATAACAGCAATGATTTTTATATATAACTTGCATTATCTATGTTTAAATTGCATCCCATTTCCCTTACACTAATCCTCAAGGTCATCCATTGTTTCCTGTGTGACAGTCCTCTGCTGTATTGGGGCAGCTCTGCTTATATTGTGTCATCAATAAATTTCATCAGCACGCTCCTACTATTTTTCCTGCCAAGACTGCTAATGAAAATATTAAATCACATAACTGAGAAATCATGCTCTGAGGAACTCCTCTATGTCTGCCTTTCACCACTTCCAGCAGGTACTTCACCTTCAAGCTGTTCCTTACCTATCTAACCTCTATTATCTTGAGCTCAGTTAATGTGGCACTCCAAGTTTACTGATGGTGATGGATGAGAGCTACTCTATTTCCTATATCCAGAAAGAAAGTAGATATTTTATTAAAGAGAGGAACCAGGTTAGTCTAGCAGGATATGCTTTGGATGCGTAAGACACAAACACATTTTGTTAAACATGTAGGGGGCGTGTAGAGAAAAAATACAAGAAAAGAACCATTTTTGGACAATTCTTCCCCATGTATACCCTCCCACCACTTGGGAGTCACTGGCTTAAAATCTTGTTCTGTCAGAGGTCAGATTTAGGTTGTTATGTTTAATAGGTATCAGTACATAACTCCTAGGTTCTCTTGCCAAGCAGTATTTAGAATCCACCATTTTGATTGTAGAGAGAAGGGCATTTATTCCCACACAGACTGTGTTGTATTTATTGGCACCATTTCATTCATTCTGCTTCTGTGTACCATCCACTGCTCTTGTTCAAATAGTTCTGCCTAGTGAAGTAGATCTTCAGAGATGACTGTTGAATTATGCGTTCTTGGAGAAATCCCCAAAAATTTTTGTAATAAAGGAGGTTACAATAGAGTAGTAAAGCACATTGGAAAGTACTTTTAATTAGCAATGTTGAGTCAAGACACAGCACACTACATTGATGTAAAATTACAGCCCTGGCACTGCAGTGCTATGCAATTGATGTGGAATAAGTAGTCTTTATTTACTTGTTCTTTCTGAGAGAAAAACAGAGAGAATTTCATCAAAGTCATCATGATAAGGAAGGAAAAATAGACTTGGATCCTGGATAGTTACATATAATTTTTCCAGATTACTATGTAGCTGAATGAAAACTCATATGTAAAATAAACCCCAAATAGTATTATGTCTATATTGTCTTCATTTACATACTTCAGTTTTTATTTACTTTACTTCCTAGTGTCACCTTATTAAATTATCTACCTTTAGTTGTGAGAATCTTTATCTTATCTGTAGGAAGAGAAATGTAAAATATAGAACTTTTGATAGGATTTCACTGTATCCACTATAAGTAGTTCAGAGGTGGTGAAAGAGTTAACTTTAATTTAGCACAGACACTGCCTCATTGACTGTAATTGCTTTGTTAGCAATGTATATTCTGTATACCTTAGTGTTCAGACACCTGTATCATTCTGTAATATGCACATAACAATAAGAGACCTTATCTAAAAATCCTTTGAAACAAGATTTTTTTTTTCTCCCCATTCCCAGATGAACTTGTTGGTTCTTACCTGTATTACTTGAGTCTATATTGAAGGAAGTTAAGCAGATTTTATTTCCTTTAACAGGAAATGCATGGATTTCTTAAACAACTTCAGACCAATAAAAAGACATAAATTAGATATGGTCTATAAGCAAAATTTTTCAGAACGGACATAAGTTTTCCACTAAGACAGACACTACATTTTGGGCTTCTTTCTTAGTGGCATTTTATTCATAATAATGTGCACAACTCCATGGTAAGATTATTTATATTTATATTTATATTTATATTTATATTTATATTTATATTTATATTTATATTTGTGTGTGTGTGTGTGTGTATATGTGTGTATGTATATGTATATATTTCCCATTTAAGGGCATAGGAGTTCTGCCAGTAAAAATTGTAATTCAAAAGCAGAAGCATTGGTACTTTTGGTGTAAATCTTGAAAGCTGGTCTTTGGTGTTCCTGTCACTGCGAACTGCAGGAGGAAAGTGAAGAATTCAGCCTACCTAATATGGCAGTTACTGTTGATTTTTGCACATAATGTTGTTCTCTTCAGATGAATCACACATGTGCATAACTTGCTGTCGGTTTGCACTAATTATCATAGATCACCTTCATGATTTGCCACTTGCAAACTAATGTATTATGATAGTTGAAGTCATATGTTCTGATTATAATTGGTTACCCACTATTGATATGGGTAATGGATCTCTCCTGTGAAATACAAACAGTAACTAAATGCACAGCATGCAGGTGAGTTAAGTACCTTCACTACCCAGGAATCAGCAGGTATTCTTCATGACTTATTCTCCAGATATATTTTTTTTCAGAACCTCAGCATATCTCTAATTGCAATTATATTTTGTGTCCATCTTGTTTCAGATCTTAGAAAAGGGGTTTCTATGTATAAATATTTAAGTATGAAGGTAAAAGGCAATAGCAAGCACTTTTCTGCAGACTTGGAGAAATATAACTGGCATAGATCTTTTCACAGAATTCCCATTTATATTAACAGAGTTGGTCTCAAGGACAGTCCACATCCCAAAGAGGAAAAGCAAGTCTTTAAACTAAGCTATGTTTTGATGTGTCAGGTCTCCATATTACATGTTTATTTCAGTATAATCAACAGCATTAATAAATCAGTGAATTGACTGAATTCTGAAATGGCAATAGCTCTACACCATAAGCTGATATTTGTATTTTGCATGCGAACACAGAAACACTGTAATTGAGCGCGCAGTTGGTGTAATATTGACTGATTTTTTCCCTGATATTTAGTCACTGTGTGTTCAAGGTTGACAAGGGCAATTATATCCCACCAGTGTCTATCAATAAACATATTTTTCTAGGGCACTGGTTTTCCCTAGAACACTTGGGTTTTAAGGACTACCTTCATTAACGTGTTTTATTCAACACTTCCACAATAGGCTGGAGATAAAATTTACATCCTTTCAAAGTACTTTTAAAGAGTTTGGTAAAAAAAAAACCATGCATGCTTGAGGCAAATGTTTGCAGATCAACATAAGCTTTGTAAATAGATCACTTGATTTCTTTCACAGAATCCAGTCATAGGTGTTGAAGAGCAAACTGCCAAAGCCTTTAAAAGCTTAGCCCATCTTTTATCACCCTTACTGTTTTAAACCTTTCTTAAAAGGCTTCAAAAATTAAAAGAACTGCAAAGAACATTGCATCTAAAACCACACACAGATTTAGCCTAGGGTAGTTATCTTTAGTTTTAGTGAACGAGGTCTCATTTGACTTTGCATATTTGAAAACTGTCATAGGCTTGGATATTACTTTTGTAGCATCCATTCCAAGAAATGTTTAAAAACAATAAATTACATTCTATTCACAGAATCACAGAACAACCAGGTTGGAAGGGACCCATCGGATCTTCTAGTCCAATTCATTTTTATTTATTTGAGGCTTTTATTTTACCTCTAAAATATATAAGACACAGCAGTTTTCACAAAGTTTTCAGCTCTAATTACAACTTACCTAATGCTAACCTGATCACCTAGCTGACCATGATTATTTTTCTGCATAACTTGCAGAGTTGGTGGAAATATATGGCAATACAAACATAATGAACTACAAATTTTATCAGTCCAATAGAAATAGATAAGTAGATATCACACAGATAATAAATAGATAAAAACATAATAGATAAATGAAACAACTTGGGGTTTTGGATGGGAAGGAGAAAGTTTGATGTTTTAGAATAGAATGATACAATCACCAGGTTGGAAAAGACCTCTTGGGTCATCAAGCCCAACCACTCCTATCTGCCCCTTAACTATGTCCCTGAGCACCTCATCTACTTGTCTTTAAAATTCCTCCAGGGATGGTGACTCAGCCACCTCCCTGGGCAGCCTCTACCAGCGCCCAATGACCCTTTCCATGAAAAATTATTTCTGATATCTAGTCTGAACCTCCCCATGCGCAGCTTGAGACCATTACCCCTTGTCCTGTCCCGTGTCACTTGGGAGAAGAGGCCATCACCCTCCTCTCTACAACCTCCTTTCAAGCAGTCATAGAGAACAATGAGGTCTCCCCTCAGCCTCCTCTTCTCCAGGCTAAACAACCCCTGCTCTCTCAGCTGCTCCTCGTAAGACTTAGCATTAAGGAGTACGAATTTACTACTTTGTGTTCACGTGTCTGATTTAAAGTTGAGAACTGTGCAATCTATGTACCACCTTCAGTGATGTTGACAGCTGGAATAAGGGGACAATCCGCTTAAAAACGCTACATGCTTGGGCTTGGATTAAAGTCATGAAGGTCTTGGTATTGTGCAACATTAATTTTTAGCAGCTTGTTAGCTCTTTTTAGTACTGCTTTTGATGGGACAGAATTCATTCTCAAAACTGATTAAGATAGTAACCCTTTGATTAATCAGTGAATAAATAAAGTTCCTTTAAAAGCCAGATTCAATTTAATTTGCAGTAATATGAGATTCCAGACAGTGCAGATCTGAATACTAACTTCCTTTGACAACTGGCTTTCAGATGTGTTTGTTTCTCTCAGATTTGTGCGGACTTATCCTGCTATGCGTTCAGCAGCAATCTATAGTAAAAAACTTCTTGTCCTGTCATTCACTGTACATGAGCCATTCTCAGCTTCATGTAAATATTCATCATTAGCTAAATATATTGAAGCAAGGGAGGGGCAGAAAAGTGATCTATGCACACAATAATGATGCAACTTAATTTAAAGAGAATGTAAAGAAGAAGTCTTTATATTCTGAAATTGTCTTCATATACAAGTTATCTTTTCTTTTTAAGAATATATGGAATTGGTAGTTTCAACCTTGCTAGATAGGATACATTTTTCAGAGTCCCATCAGCAGCAAAACTAATTGTATTCCACGTAAACATAAAAAATATATTCTTCATTTAAGGAATAAATCAGAGTTGAAATGGTAAGGCATATTATTCGTATATGCTTATTCAAAGCTCTGTTGAAAACATAATGAAAGTGCAGAAATTAATGTAGGCTTGTTCAAAATAATTTAAGCATTTAAATATTGCAGTCCATTTAAAGCTCTTTTACTATTGCCCCTATTTTTCTTGCATGTTTTAATCTTTCTTTCCTTTGAGAAAAACCCAGTAGATATTTTATTGTGAAAGGGTAGTTTGGTTTTGTGTTTGGTTTCAATGGTGGACTTTGTGTAGTGAAGTTGAAAAAGTTGCGTGGTATGGGTTAATATGTAATTGGAGAAAGGTCTTCTGTTCATAAGAACCAGTAGTTATATAGCATTAAATTAATATTATGCTCACAAATAGTTTAAGCAATGCCAGGTTTGATACTAAAACAGATGCACAATGCTCTAATTATTACACATATTTTTAACTTTAATTCTGCATTATGTCACAGAGAGACCTACTCTCTGATGTTACCTTATGCCATGTTACTTTTCCTATGATACCAATTATTTTAAGCATGTGTGACAGGTAACTGCTGTCTTTATAGCTGTGTGGTCGCGTCTCAGCAGGTTTTACCCGTAGTACTGTGAACATGAAAATAATATGCTAAGAATCTGTTCTATGGTAAAGGATATCATAGACAAAGAAAATGCACTAAACAACAACAAAAAAAGTCAATCACTCCTGAGCTGAAGTACATAGTTTCTAGGTAATGATATTTTAAGATTAAAACGTTGCATATTCCAAGGCTTTCTTTTGAAACTGTTTTTCAAATTTACTGTCAGGAGCTCTTGTGGGTGCACATAACTATTAATAACCAAATCAATTAACAGCATGTTGAGGTTCTGTAGAGCACATATACCTATATTCCTGTTGCAATTTAAAAAATACGTGCTCGTGTAAAAGGAGGTAAATCTTTATTACTAGCATGCGGCTATGTCAATGAGTTTTACTCTGACAAGGTTGTAAAATTATATATGTGTATAGAGTGTGCTGGGTTTGTCACACAAGCAACAATGTAACAGGTATGTACCGAACAATTATATACGTAGTTATATAGTTTAAAAGCTATAAAAATAGTAAAAATATAGTTTTATACAAATATATACACTAGTTATACATAACTATAGTATTTTATATGTATTTTTTCTGTGCAAACTTGTCCTATACAGGCCATGTCTGATTATATTGTTATATATAAAACTGTAGATAGCAATACATGCATACATATCTCTATACAAATAACTCTGTTCTTTTTTTTTATGTTTTACATGAATTGAACTCAAGTGAATTTACCTGGACCCAGGAAATCTGTTCTCACTTTCCCTTGCAGCTTTAGATAGCAGACTAATGTTTACCACAGGAGGCTTTAAGGGTCATTCATTTATACTGAGGGAGTCTGGTTCTGAGAATCTAGCAGTATTTATTTTCCATAGAACTGCAACTCTTGGCACTTTTCAGTTCTTTTTTTACGAAGAACTTTGGATTAGCTGTGCCAATGATCCACCTCAATAATCTAGTAAATAAAAATGCCCTATATGATCTTCAGCTCAGGACTCTTTCCAGCTGTGTCTAAAGAAGTAACTCAAGTACAATTTACCAAGGAGCATTATTCATGTAAGTGTCTAGGATTCTTCTTTAAGTTGACTGCAAGTGTCTGGCCCTATCCATTTTGTTCCACATAACTTTACTGAAAATCTTTGTAGATGGTCTCATTTTGTGAGAAGGTTCTTACCTGCTTCATTACTGTACCATAAATTTTTGTTCATTAGATAACAACATCAACTCTACCTTACACCAGATCCTTCTTGATTTATAAACACTTCAGTCATTTTTACTTAGGGTTTTCAAGAGACCTTAGCAACAAAGGTAGAAAGAGAGTGTTGGTATGGAAAGGGTTGCAGGGAGTATCCAGGGAGCTACATGCCTGTCAGCCTGACTTCAGTGCCAGGAAAAATAGTGGAACAGGTGATCTTGAGTGCTATCACAAAGCACATACAAGAGAACTGGGTGATCAGGCCCAGTCAACAAGGCTTCACAAAAGACAGGTCTTGCCAAACTAACCTGATAACCTCCTATGACAAAGTCACTCGGCTGCTGGATGAGGGAAAGGCTGTGGATGTGGTCTTCCTGGACTTCAGCAAAGCCTTTGACACAGTTTCTCACAGCATTCTGCTATGGAAACTGTCAACCTCTGGCCTGGACAGGCACACACTCTCCTGGCTGGAAAACTGGTTGGCTGGCCGGGCCCAGAGAGTGGTGGTAAATGGAGTTGAATCCAGCTGGAGGCCAGTGACAAGTGGTGTTCCCCAGGGCTCAGTGCTGGGTCCAGCCCTGTTCAATGTCTTCATCAATGACCTGGATGAAGGCATCGAGTGCACCCTTAAGCAAGTTTGCAGATGACACAAAGCTGTGTGGAAGTGTCGATCTGCTGGAGGGTAGGGAGGCTTTGCAAAGGGATCTGAACAGGCTGGACTGCTGGGCTGAGTCCAATGGCATGAGCTGCCAGGAGGAGAGGGACCTGGGGGTGTTGGTTGGTGAACATGAGCCAGCAGCGTGCCCAGGTGGCCAAGAAGGCCAATGGCATCCTGGCTTGTATCAGAAACGGCGTGGCCAGCAGGTCCAGGGAGGTGATTCTCCCTCTGTACTCAGCACTGGTGAGGTCGCTCCTTGAATCCTGTGTTCAGTTCTGGGCCCCTCACCACAAGAAGGATGTTGAGGCTCTGGAGCAAGTCCAGAGAAGAGTGATGAAGCTGGTGAAGGGGCTGGAGAACAAGTCTTATGACTTAGAGAGCTGGGGTTGTTTAGCCTGGAGAAGAGGAGGCTGAGGGGAGACCTCATTGCTCTCTACAACTGAATGAAAGGAGGTTGTAGAGTGAAGGGAGCTGGCTTCTTCTTCCAAGTTACAGGTAACAAGACAAGAGGGGATGGCCTCAACCTCCACCAGGGGAATTTCAGGCTGGACATTAGAAAAAAATATTTCATGGAAGGGATCACTGGACACTGGAACAGGCTGCCCAGGGAGGTGGTTGACTTACCTTCCCTGATGGTGTTTAAAAGAGGAGTGGATGAGGTGTTGAGGGTCATGCATTAGTGATTGATAGGAATGGTTGGACTCGATGATCCTGTGGGTGTTTTCCAACCTAGTGATTCTGTGTGAGTCTGTATATGACTTCCCGATATCTTCTTCCAGAAGCTACCTAGGAACAATTAGATGAAACTTCCATTTTCCTGTTGAAGACTGACATTTTACACATTCTGAAAACAATAATTTTCTCTTCCTTTTCTTACACAGCAGACCCTTCCATGATGCTTGGATTTTTGTCCCTGGTCTATTGTGAGAGTTTGGGCATAAAATGAACTGTTGTAGATTAACATTTCAATTGCTGAATTTTAAAATTCCTGATCACAACCCCTCTGCTGAATAATACCTTTCCTGTTAAAAACAGCAAACTGATTAATCAGACTGATTCCAGTGAAACTGAAGAATTCCACATCTGAGCACCACAGGAGGAGCTGATCAGCCTTCATTGTGATTTGTTGGACTTTAAACTGGCTGCTATTTTCAGTTTTCATTCCCAAGTTTCTGAGGGCAGCACTTTGATCATGCTCCAGTAAATGAAGATTAGAGCATCAAAGGGAGTTAAGTATGTTGGCACTGTCACCAAGCTTGACTTTCAAGTGCACAGTGCTAGGAATACATTCAGAAACATGAGTCAAGTGAATCAGGACAGTTAGGCACCTAAGAAATGGAATCATGAAGGGAGGAATTTTGAGCACAGGGTCACCTAAACCTGGAAACAAGAAATTTTGAAGAAAGCAGAGTTATAAGAATTTCTGCTCTTTCTTGAATTTAAATATATATTCTTCACAATTGTGAAGGCATTGCTTAGAACTCATCAGCTCACGCTCCAGAAGTGGAAGATTAAATTTCTGCAACTGATAATGCATCTAGAAAATGCAAGGATGAAATTTAAGATTGTTGCCTCAGGTCTTTGCACATTAACATTCCGTGTTTGCCTGCAATCTCCTTTGCTCTCCAGGCTTCAGAATTCCTGAAGCAGGCTGTATTAAGATCTGTGGTGCAGATACTCTGATGGCACAAATAGGAATTCCTTGATACTCAGTTGGGAAATTAGGCACAAGTCTGTTTATTTTGTGTTTGGTTTAGAATGCAAATACTGTAGTATTTGGGTTTATACATCAATCAGAGGATTTAATTTTTCCAATTATTTCAAAACAAAAAGCAGGTTTATACAGACACAGAATTTTTACTTCATCCCATTCCATAAAAAAGATGAAAATAAGCAATGTGCAACACCTCTAAATGGAATCATCATAAGTTTCATGATATAAAATTCTTATTAAATATAGATTTATGGAACTGAGTGCTTAAAAGGTGTGAATGAATGATTTGGTAGCTGATAACCATGCATTAGAGCATTTTTGGTATTGAACGTTTCTTTTTTTCAGCATCTTGCTCCCATATTGCTAAAATTATATTCTTGTATTTAAGCTTCTGTCACATTTATAGTAGCTTTATAGTCAAGTTACTTATTCATTTTTATGTCTGAACATATGTAAAAAAAATATTTCATTTATAGGCCAGGGTATAAACTTAGGAAGACATGTTGTGTCTCAGTACCATGTGTGAGAGTTTGCATTGATTTTTATTATCCAATTTTTTAATTATAGACACCATAGGAAATGCCTTTCATAGTTCAGGCAGAACTTGGATGCACAGATCCAATATCCACCCACTTTTTCAGAGTGTAGAGCCAATCAGATCTAATGTAGCATGCAGCCTGGTTTCCCTAAGCTAAAAATAGGATGCTTATCAGGTTTCTTAATCTCTGCCTGTTAGAAGCTTGAAGAAAATATTAGTAATTACTTTCTTGGTCATTATGTATTAACCCCAGTAAGCAGCCAAGTGGGAGAACTGGAATGGTAAAAGTGAGAAGACTCGTGAGCTTAGATAAAGACACTTTAATAGGTAAAGCAGAAACTGTGTACACAAGCAAAACAAAATAAGGACTTCATTCACTACTTTTCATCAGTAGGTAGATATTTAACCATATCTAGGAATGAAGGTGTTCATCATATGTAACGGTTCCCTGGGAAGACAGACACAATAATTCTAAACATCCCCTCTTTCCTTCTCCTCCCCCAGCTATTAATTGATGAGGGTCAGCTGAAAAGAGTTTCTTATGCACCTCCCAGTTACTCGCTAGTGGAGTGTCAAGGGAAGCAGAAAAGGCCTTGACTCTGTGTAAGCGCTGCTCAGCCACAGCTAAAATATGCCTGTGTTATCAACACTGGTCACAAATCCAAAACATAACACCATACTAGCTACAATGATGAAAATTAACTCTATCACAGTCAAAATAAGCACACTAATATTATCTGGATCATATTGATAGTCTTTCTGATTGTTTGATTAGTCAGTCCAGCATTTTAAAAAGAAAAAAAGTCACAGAAAATGCTAAGCTTTAACGTTACACCTATTTTGCTTTAAATAAAAAATCACAGATGAAGTGCCCCTTCACACTAAATTTTTTAAATGCTAAAAGTACAACAAAACGCAAACATTCTGTTATGGGAAAAACTGTTTATTCTAGTATAGGAAATGTATGGGGTTTTTCACATTTGATCCATCACCAGAAGTTATTACTATCATTTGAAAAATCACAGCATTATTAAAGGCTCTGAGAAAAATTGTGCAGACAGTCTGGATTCTTGTCTGAGGAGGAATTCTCAAAACAAAATGTTGTGTAGATCAAGACATTGGGGTTTTTTTCCCTTTTTGGCAAACAGTACAATGAGAACATCATTGGAATATAAGGAACATAAGTATGAAACATGATTTTCAGATACTATTGTTATTGGCAAGGGCTTTCTTCCTTGTATGCATTTAATTTATTAATGCTGTCTTCATAAGTGAGATACTCCCAAATTTCTGATTATTAAAACAGAAAATCATTTTATAGTTATCTTTAGAACACTCTGAGCTTGCAGTACTTATGGAAAAAAACTATCTGAAAACAGCTCTTTGTATATCATCTAAAGTGCTATTATGTTTGGTTTTCTTTAAAAAATAATCATTATCTTTTCCATATGCTTTATGTTTATTACTGTTGAATACATTGGCTTTGCAATGCTATGGCAGAGGGATATATAAGATATTTGCTGGTGCAAACGTCAACAAAATTGCTAAGCTGCAACTGAAAATTCAGATTATCTATGCTAAAGCTAGGGAGACCTTTCTCTTCAAATTCATATTAAATTCTCAGGACACAAGATCAGTTCTACGCAATAGCAGAAGGAAAAGAACCTTTTTATGTGTGACCTGAAGAAACCAAATGTGAAAGTAAATGAGGTGCAGTGAACAGAGATCTCCAAAATGTCATTTTTACATTTAGTATTCAACATACAATCAACATTTCCATATGGTTCAAACAAATAAAATTGCATTTTACTGTGCAGTAACGTGTCAGTCCAGCAGCAGCTAGGATAAATATTTTATTATAGATAATCTGCATCTCGTTAAGACTTTAGAAAAGATACACAGTTTATGAAAACATCGTATATCACAATGAAAAAAAGGAAAACTGTGGTAGAGAAAAAAATCATTTAATGTTTTGCTTTTTGAAGTTACTCTTGTATTTTGTAATAATAATTAAACAATTTTTAAAAAATAAAAATATGTTTGATGCCTAAATTCTTCATAATCTGTTCTCATTGCAGATTCCTGGACCATCGGAGGCCCACCAGCATAACACTACATAGAAAACTGAAGGTAAGATGAAACATCCTAGAAAACCAGAGCTCTTTTGGGACCTGTATATTGTGTTGGTGCTTTTAAAATTATACACAGTTGTCAAGCTGACAGAACAGAGTAAGCTACAAAATTTCAATAGATCTGTGTGTTCTCCGTATATAATGTTGTACTGATTTACCCATTCTCAATAATTTCTGCTACTATATCTGATTTATTGTTGTTGCAGTAACCGCGTAGGTCAAAATGTAAAATGGAATAAATTTGTGCAGCACTAACTTTAAAAGATACATTTTATCCAAGAAGGAAGATCCACTGTTATAAATTCTGTACCCTGTTTCTAGACTTATCAAGAGTAGAACATAACTGAATAAATAATTAAATTCTCAAAATTAACTACTAAATCTCTTGTGAGAGTTCCCTCGTTTCCACAAGAAACTACTGCTGCCTACATATGCCGTATTGTGATATGTTTTAATTATGCCCCTCTTTAGATTAATAATTTGCAAACGTCATTTGTAGCCATGACCACAACTCAGCTGAAAGCAGATAAGGTACCAGAGCTCTGAAATGGCAGCTCTTGGTGCCCACAGAGAAGTGTTTGTATTTGGCAGTGATCTGGCTGCGACCGACCTTACTATGTCTGATTGGTACTTACATAGCAACTGGACTGAATTGCACAAGTACCAGCTTTGGGGTTTTTTTACTTTGGTTTTAGCTCAGTGATTTTTCTCAATGGCAACCAAAGTCAAGTAATTTAAAGTTCATGAACCTCACAAAAAGGGTTCATTTAAAACCATATTCTGCATCTTGTGACACCAAATGGAAAGTGTGTTCTTCTATATGACTACAAAAGGTTTTAGAACAGTGATCAGATACGCATTCTGCTCATTAATGTTTGTACAGTATCCTGCCTTGAAAGAGCTACAGTTTCCTAGAGCAAGTCATTCAGCATTCGACTACACTCTTCAAGTTTAATGGGTTGAGCTCTTTGAGTTCCCCTACCTCCTCCTGATTGATGGTTTGTTTCTTCTTTTAATACAAAATTCAGTAAAATTTCCCACAGTGAAAAGGCTCTTTTAATTATAAAACACCAGCGTGTGGGAATGATTCAATTTACACATCAGAAAAGTTCAGTTACTTGACCATAATTTATTTTTTGTGCTGATCATTTACAGACCACAGATTCTTCTTTCTTTTTTCTTTTTTTTTTTCCCCTCTCTCTCTTTCCTTCTCACTTGGTCTCTCTCCATGTAAAAGAATAAAAAATCTCAATAACCTAGAAAAGGCTTTAGATATTGTATCACTTAGTCACCAGAACTAGAGTCATCTTTATCAGATTTTTTTATCTGCTTTTATCCTTTTCTTTTTTCCTAGCTGTGTTGTGAAATTTAAATGTGTTCTGTAATTGCTGAGTAATCCATTTTTTTTTCTTTTATCTAACAAAGGGGTAGTGTAAGGAGGGGTAGGGTATCTCACTCACGGAACTGTGAATGTAAGAGATACTGCCCAAAACAGATATTTGCAGTTCAAATGTTGCATACAACCTAACTGACCATGGCCGCCTTCAGCAGTGCTCTCCAGCACTTTAATTTGTCTCCTGCAGGGGATGATAAATCTCTATATTTCATTTTTTTCTCTCTCTTTTTTTTAATAAGGCGTAATTAATTATTACTGTAATAAATGTCTGGAAGCAATGGAAAATTTCTAGGGCTTGCATTGATAGGGGCAGGAGCTTTTAATGACAAAGCTTTGTAAGTTTTGGACGTGATTTTCCTAGCAAAATCAAAAAAAAGTTAATCTTACCTTGTGCTCATTATGGTCATCAGGGACATAAGCAATAAAAATGTCCAGAATACCATTTTAAAGATATTTTTCAATACATTTACAGACATGTTCTTGTATTTATTTTGGTTTAAATAAAATGCAGTTTGTGACTGAGAACTATTAGATTATAGTAAGCTAATTTTAAAATAAAAAAGTAACTGTAGGGAATTGTAGGTATCATTTATTCATTCATATCATTTATTCAATATTGCATGTATAATTTTGGTATTCCACTGAGTACCTAACAGTATTTATTTATTGCCTATCTCTTGCAACTCACATAGGAAGACAATGTCTGTGCTACTGAAATACAGTGGTGCTACTGAAATACACTGTTGCTACTGCTTAACTTTTTTAGCATTTAATTTAGTCTGTTTTTCACTTTGGAAAGGATCAATGAATGCAACTGTAATAAAACATGTCAAGCTTGGGGCAGGGAGACAGCTCTTCAAAAGCTTTTCAGCTATTTGAAAGGTGCTCCTCCTTTACCCTGGACTAAACATTTAGACTCAAATAGCCAAAATGAATGTGTGTTTTGTAGACTACCTGTGAGAGAGAAACTGAAAGGCTGTTTTAGTAATACCTGTACATGCTGCTGTTGGAATGTACTTCTGTTTAGAAACACAAGTGTATCCCTGAACAAGACTGACAAGCTGAAGCTAGCATGTGCTTGTAAAACTAGACAACGTAAGATATTGTCTTCTGTTGCCAATTTAGTCATTACAGGATGCTAGTAATGCCACTAGGTTAATTTTACAAATTTAAATATCTACTACAGCATCTTTCACTAATTCACCTGTACCTTACTGTACTCAAATCTTTCTCATTTAAGAGAACAGTTCAGAGCAGATGGAGACAGCAATAATCATGATCAATGAACACAGGAAAAAAATTTTACAGTTCTTATTAATGTTCATACAGACATATAGCTTAATATTAAAGTACACTCTGCATTTTAGTTCTGAAAGAAAATTTTTTTTAAATCTTCATGATTTCTGGAAAAGAATGGACCTTTATATCTTCTGTCTGACAGGCATGTTGTGCTAAGTAAATGCTCACATACGTGATCTCACAAACATTCATATGGAAGATGGATTGTACTTTTCTTAAACAAAACTACCATCAGATACATAGAGTTATTCTGTGTTTTGGTTTGTTCTCTTTTTTTCATGCAATCAGTTAATTGAGATCCTCTGTTCTACATCAGTCAACCTGGGACAATGAGTAGACTGTGATTTCAAATTACTCGCAAGTTTCTTACACTATTCGAACATATGTGTTTTGCTGTTTTCCTTTCATGATAATGGATGTAGAGTGTTAAGTCTCAGCAAGGCTGCGTTGTTCTCACCAATACAAAGAACCTATGGCTTTACTACATTGTGTGTATTTTTGTTCGTCTATGGAATTTTTCATTGAGTAGGCAGGGATTACAGTGACTTAGTCTCTCCTGTTGTAACTTCACTGTGTCTGTGCACTAAGTGTCACAGCATCCTGAGTCCGTACATTGTTGATACAGGAGTTAGAGCTGAATTCACAGCTAACAGTAGATCTACTTCCCTGGATGTACACCTTTTATTTTGGGGTTGGTTTTTTTGTTAACAGTCATGCATCTCTGTGATTATTGTTTAAACAATGATATGATTCCTCCAAATTACTATCAAATCTTTGCAGGCTACCTATGTTTATGTGATATGATAAAACATGCCAGTGGAAATGTTTTTTTCAAGTTATCCTAATTAGAATTAAAAAGTATTATACTTAATTATTAAACTATTGTCTTCTTGTAACAATAAGTCAGTCAATTTTGGAGACCTGCGTTGTTGGGTGGGTGTTTTTATAGTTGCACACTCCTAGCAATTTTACACAAAATTGCACCATTCAGCACATGTAGTTGTAAACCTGAGAAATTCTTTCTCAAAAATGTACCTTAGCCACCAGCAGGCAACAGGGAAGAGAAGTTTGAAATCTTCTTTGCCACCAAAGCTGACATCCCAATCTGAAGTCCTGAGCTGGAAATCAAATTAGCCTTGGAGTCACAGGCCTGAATTCCTTGTTTAATTGCTCTTCTGTACAGACTAGTTCTTACTCTTTCCATTCAGAATCCACTGAGGATTAGTGATAGTGCTAGTTCCTGTCTTTAGAAAAAGGTTTCCTTGAAAGTGGAAAAAAATTTCTAGGTCCTTTTGAAAATCATGTATCTTACTTCAGCCACACAATGTCATCAGAAGGAAGGATCACTACTTAGCCCAGTGCTTTGTGTAAATAGTTCTAGAAAGATGAATTAGGACCAGGAGTCTTCTCTCCTCTTAAAATTCCACAATTTTCTATTACACTTATCAAAGAAGATTTCTCTGTCTCTAATATGCTTGATCATCAGAAATTCACTGTATTCCCAGTGAATGGCCCCTATTTAAAACCTCTCCTTGAGATATATTAATTTATGAATTCAACTTCTAAAGGCAATGAAAATATGGAAACTGTTAGATTTTAGTCTGTTGTTGGCGCAATCAACATCATACTTTTGGAAGTGACCAGAGGTGTTTGATCAGTAATGAACTCAATTTTGTTAGGCTGTAAAGCAATTCCTGAGCTTATCTAACACAGCAGAATAAAGTGAAGAGATACCTCCTCTGTAAAGGTGAAAAGTGACTGCTAAAACACATGCATATTTTGCCACATAAGCAAGATCCTGAACCTCTTGGAATTCCAGCAGGAAGTGAAAGTTAGCCTTTACTCCTGAGTGTCAGTGCAATCTACTGGCATAGCCACAAACAATAGAGTAGTGTAAATTTTGTGCTTTGGTTCATCTAGTTAGGGCTGACCCAATGCATACAAGTCATCCAGTGACTCAATATGAAGTTTTCTGGGATATATATACATTGCAGACATGGCACTTAAGGACATGGTAGACTTGTTGGTGGACTCGGTGATCTTAAGGGTCTTTTCCAGCCTCAGACGGTTAGGGTCCTGGAGCATCTTTCTTATGAGGAAAGACTGAGAGACCTGAGTTTGCTTAGCCTGGAGAAGACTGAGAGGTGATCTTATCAGTGCTTATAAATATCTATGGGGCAGCTGACTGGACAATGTGACCAAATCCTTTTCAGTGGTGCCCAGCAACAGGACAAGGGGCAACAGGTACAAACTGGAACACAGGAAGTTTCATTTGAACACGATGAAAAATCTCTTTACTGTGAGGGTGTCAGAGCACTGGAACAGGCTGCCCATGATATTCAAAGCTGCCTTCTCCATGATATTTGAAGTCCATCTGGATGCATTCCTGCTGTAGGTGAACATGCTTTAGGGGGCAGGGGGTGGAATAGATGATATTCAGAGGTGTCTTCCACCCCCAACCATGCCATGATTCTGTGATTCTATAAACATGAAAATTTGCCTTTGTTCCTGGAAACCATATCTGTCTTTTTTCTTTGGATGATCCTTTGGAGAGTTTGCAAAGATAACAGACAAAAGTGAGGAAAACGTCGTGCCTAGAGAGGTACTACATTGATACAGTAGAGGAATTTCAGTACTGTCTTTTAGCATCATTTACTCTTTGGCAAAACTTGCTTTTAGTTCTACAACTTGTTGATGTTAACAGAAATGATACTTAATCCAAGATCAGAGAGTAAATATCACAGGTAATAAAGTCTAGACAATACTGTCATTGCCAATCTGTACAATTTTATGCTATCTGGGTAGTAGAATAGTAATGTTTTACTTTCTCTGTAGAAAAGCAAGTTCTATTTCCAGGAAAAATGTTTACAAAGAAATGGAAGCTGGGTTTTGTTAGATATTATAAATACAGCTGAACTAACTAGGGTGTGAGTGTTTTGAGTAGTGCATTAGATAAAAAAGAGCAGGGACTTTTCCTTTAATAATCTCCCTTTTTATTCTTTTTTTCCCTCTCTTTTATGTTTATACTGTTTATCACTTGCATGCCAAAAAAAGAAAGAAAAAAAAATGAAGGGAAAAAACTGAAGATTTTGTTGCTTTCCTAACCAAATGTTAAATAATGTTGACAGTCAGCTTCACTTTTGCAGCATGGCGATAACATGTCTAAAAGTAGTCCAGCTGATGCTTTGAGTTACCACAAGTATTGCCACCCTGTTATTTTAAGATGCTCAGTTATTCTTGAGCCACTGAACTATTGTTTCAAAAAGCATTTTGTTATTTTCCTTCACAAGGCTAAAAATCCTTTCTTGTGGTTTGTTATGGTTCTCTGAACTACTTTTGAGGGCTAATTCGTGATAGATTTTGTACTGTAAGTTTTTTATTTAGTTTACTGAATCCATCTAACCTGAATAGCCTGAGGGGGATAAATCAGGAAACATCAAAATCAAGATAACTTGAAGCCAGTACTCAAAAAAAAAAAAAGCTCAATTTGTCACTGAGAATTTTTGCTGAAAGAACAAATAACTTTTTTTTGCCAGCATTCTTCCTTTGTGTTTAAAAACTGTGATTGCTGTATATTTAGTGTAAAATAAGAACCAGTATTTGAATTTTTGTTCATTTGAGGTAGAGTTTAACAATCTTTGTAGGAAGGGATGGGGTTTCCTGAAACTGAAATTTGACCTTCAGACTACTCTGATGGGATTTTAAGAGGTTTGAAACATTTCCTTCCATTAATAGCAACTGAAAGGGATAATTTCTTGCATGCTATACTTCTGAGTTGATAGCAAACAGGTTCAGTTGATCCATATTTTTTTTACCAGCATCTGTCAGATATCAAGAAGAGGCTGTGCACTGCCTCAGGATGCTTCAGGCTATTCTACAAATCATGTTGTTCACAAATTTCATTTTAACATTGTAGTAAGACAGGCAGAAATGTGAACAGAGCTTTATGGGGTGTCAGTAGGATGGTCATTGACCTGATTGTCTTTTAATGGGAAAATACAAAACAAGGACAGATCAATTGAATGACACAAGTTAATGAACCAGGTGGAATTCATTAGAAAACAGGAACTGGTTCGTTATACATGGACTGTCCAAGAATCGATCAGCAGTATAGAAACTAACAGTAAGTGCAAAAATCCATATGAAGAAAACAGATATTAAGATACAGGCTTCATGTTAAAATTTTTATTCACTTGACAATAGCTGTGTCAGGGACTATGAGACAGCATAAAATATATGCTTCATTTATTCATTTGTTGTCAATCAGATGGGTAATGCTGTTTATATGAAAGTAGGGATCCTTAACAGGGTCCTACTGAGTTTTGGGGAAGTCTCTAAAAGTTTCAACTTGTGAAGCTGACTGTGGGTCCTAAAGTGTACCATACCCAAGTCCACTTCCAGTTGTTTTGTTTCAGTGAAACTTTGATATGTAGTATTTCACATCACTTTTGCAAGCAACAATGTTAACTACACTGGGTTCTTTTATAAAAATTAAAAAAAAAAATTAGAAAGAGAGAGATTATATTCCTCTAGTCTGCTCGCTACAGTTGACAAAGATTATATATATTTAGTCACTGAGACTGACCCCAATGTAAGAGGCAATGCAAGCTACCTTCCACAAATATATGAAAGATATGTTATCTGTGCCTGGGTCCAGAAGCACCAGGTGTGATTTTGGAGCCTTTGCAGTATTCCTGTTTCTGAGTACATGCCTGTCATGTGGAAAAAAAGGTCTAATCTCAGCTGCAAATGCTGAGAATTACATATCATTTCCCTTCAAGCAATAAATGCTCTTTTGTCTATCTAGATTTTGTTATATGTTTTTTACAATAATTCCTAACAGCACTGTTCTATGTCATTAAAATATCAAAATATAGTAAGTCAGCTGGCAATAAATGGAAAAAATAGAAATCCATAACAAAGATTAGTGATATCTAAAAGTGGTTTATGGGTCCTAGTGGGATTCCTCCTTTTTTAACAACAAAGTGCTGAGTGAAAGAATATGCACAGCTTACTTTGTCTTCCTATTTCTTTTGATCTGAAAGAACAATCAGATAAGGCTGATTTCTGAAGACAGTTCAGAATGAACAGATTTCAGTTGCCCCCAGTGATAACCATCATTGTCAACAGGAGGCATTCCAGGTACTGACACTAGAGCCTTAAATGTTCAGATACTGAACATTTTATCTTTTATTTTAAAAACTACTGCTGGGAACTCTCTTTATAGAATGCAATAGATGATGACTATTTAGGAGAAGAATGAACCCTGAAGGAGAATAAAGCCCAAGCCTCAGAGACTGTCAGTGAACACCAGAAGGACAGAATAATTTAAGGTTAAGGTGAAGAATTTCATGCACACAGAAAACCTGAAGCTGTGGAAAATAGAAAGATAGAACACAAGATTTACAGGCTACAAAATCAAAATTAAAAGGACTTACAGCCCCTGGCCCTTATGGGTATTTGTCCAGACTACTGAATCAGTATACATGCTGACAGAGTGCAGCAAAATCAAGTGCTTTTTCCTGGGGAAGGCTCAGAACTGTAATATGTTGAGATGTTAATAACAGAAGTTGAGATGTCTGGATTAAACAAGTGGACAGAAATGCTAATAGCTACCTTCTGTGAGCTATGTCATTTAACAAGTGCTATCAGTCCCTCTAATGCACAAGCTTCGGGTCTCAATTTTTGAAGAAAATATTGACTTTTGGCACAATGTGACAAGTTGCGTTTCACATAACTTGTGTACCTGTGCAAAGTACACTCAACAGGGTGCAGTCCTGTGCAGTGTATTATGAAAACTGTTCACAAAGATAATAGTATTTTTTTCTGATTTAAGGGTATTTGCACCCTGCCTAGTGCACAATGTTAATGATAATTTTAAGTTAGTAGTTAGATATCTTTATGATTATCTAAGTTAGTAATTGATAGATTAATGCACCTCTAAACCAGCATAAACTACAGTATTATCAGTCCCCAAGACTAAGTGATTTTAAATGAGCAGGTGCAAATGAATTCATAATCATAGGGGTTTATATGCTTATCACTGCCACTGCAGTTTAAAAATGTACCTACAAAATACATGTCATTCCTTATCTATTTTGCCTTCAAATAGTTTACCAAAGCCAGATATGGCATTCAAACATATTGATTCCAGTATCTCCACTGGTACAAGGCATTGCTGCTTTCATGGGTTTTGGATGAAGACTTTTGTCTGGTTTTGTACTTATAATTGCAGCAAAGTTCATTAGTACTAGAGGGTTCTAAAAGATCATTAGTAATAAGAGGTCCATTACCATATGTGTCCCCCTGATATATGACAGAAATATGGAATCATTTGAATCAAACCATACCGACATTTGTGAGCACGTGAACAATACTTCATTTGTTTAAATCTGAAGAAGTCTTAGAATTTTTTTTTTGCTAGCATCTGGCAAGGCTTGAATAGAAGATGATGAATCTTATAGTCCAGTAAGATTTTCTGATGTGTTTAGGCAGCAAATGCAGTTGATGACTGGGTCTGTGATTCTGAGTGTTTGTGGATAGTGAAGAAGAAAAATCAAAGTATACATTTTAAAGCCACAGGCATTTGGGAATATAACTAAAGGTCTCTTTTTCCTTCCTCACATTACATTGGGTTATTCCTTGATCCTTTTACAAGTTTCTGCTTGAGCAAGGAGCACGTGGTTTTTTAGGATACAATCAGTTTGTCTCTTTGGGTTGGCTGTAACTACAGCCATTCTTGAGGCCAGGCTGCCCAGTTTCCCAAGCATACAGGAATGCCTTCTTTTATTTCCCTGAATTCCCTTTATTATTAAGTCACTTCTGGCATGCAGGGAAAGTGCAATGCTATAACTTTCCTAAATATCCCACAAAACAGGCAGAAGTCTTTCCACAGGAGATCAGGTCACCTAAAGTTAGGAAGTACTAGATGACTTTTGGGCAATGTCATGGAACAAATTATCATTGACTATCAGAGATGGAACAACAACTAAGAAAAATTTGTTTCAAAATCACAGTATCCATATAGTTCAAATGTTTGTATGTCTCAGGCATTGGCCTATGCTTTGTTGCAGAATGGTAAAAATCACTAAGTGGTGATAGCACTACTACAAGGGTTACATAAAAGCTTTTAGGGTTTCAGGGGGGAGGAGGGGTAGGATCCTATAGGAAGTTTACTCACTCTTTAAAATATGGGCACTCGGGTTCAAGGAGACGGCTATGCTAGGTGTCACTGTCATGGGGAGGACCTCATGTTGCAAGCCCAGTGCTTCAGGAGGACGCAGAATTCCCCCTGGCAGGGGAAATCCATTTAAACCTATGTCAGATCAAGGTTCATGGCCATGTATGGCCACAGTGACGCTCACTGGCAGGAATAGTCTCCAAGGCAGCATCAGGGTGGGGTATTTGACTCAAGTCACATATCACCTGCACCATGCCTCAGGCACACTCCCTCTCAGGGACAGGTGTATCTGCCACAGGCAAATCCATGTGTGTCTCTGGCATTCATTTTTATCACCTTCCAGCAATGATATCTGTTAGATAATGTTCCAAGAACGCAGTTTTACAATGAATTGTACATAATTTGAACATAAATATTTTGCACACTGCACAAAAAAGTTTGCAACTGTGAAAGTTGCTGAATATGACTTCTCATTTATGTATCCGGAAACAAATTTTTCAGATGAAAATATAATGTACCAGGTGCAAAAATGTTGAACAAATATCAGTTTGGCATACTGTATTTTACTAAACATTTTCCAAATAGGTGTACATTAAGGCTATTGAAGAAACTGTATAGAAAACGTGTTGCAAATACCTGTGCACTTTTAAAATAAGCTCTAGGTTACACAGAGTTTGATTTGTGACATTGAAACACATATTAAACATAGAGGCACTTAAGCTGTAAATCCAATGACAGCATCCTCTTTAAGTAAGCATGATACAAATTTTAGCCAGCTGGGCTCTTCAGAATGTTGGCAGTATTTTTGTGTATTGGGCAGATAAGCATGGTCATTGCTCTCATGTTCTCTACTTCTAACGTGCACTATTAGATAAGTGGAGATTGAAGGTGTACTGTGGGCCTAAATAAAATGGGAGAGCTCCATTTAAGGTACCTAGAGCAAAAACCTGATGCACAAGTCAAATATTTTTGCCATATATTTTTCCCTAAAAATGCAAAAGCTGTCTTTATACTTCATGTACCAAGTTTTTGTCAATGACGCTGATCTGAAAGCCCACCTTGCTGATCTTTTTGCATGACTGAAATACCTGCACGTTGCTTTAATTTTTATGTAAGGTTATATAGTGTTGACATATTCCATAGCCCTTCTATGACAGGGCAGTAAGAAAACCTTTCTTTCCATGCCTTGTGAAGAAATCATTGGGGTTAAATGACGGGGCTCTACCAGTGATTTGCCTGTCATGGGGAACTGTAAATTGTAGCCTGTCTCGAGGATAGTGTTTAGACACATTCTGAGATTAATGGTTTTACATGGGCACTTTGGACTTAAAATGATTTTGAGATAAGCTCCATCAAGAATATTCTTCCAGTTTGAACTCAGCTGAAAGTGCTTTGCATTTTAGCTGTGTTTTATATGAAACTTTGTTTGTATGGAACAGATGATATCTGATATAAAAATCAAATGGTGTGTCTTATATTCCAAACTACATAAAAAACTTCACCTCCAGTTTAACTCTTTGTGACTTTTTTTTTTTATGGCAGTTCTTAAAACATTTCAAAAACAGGCAGCAATGAGACATCTCATTTACATGACTGAGCAGCATGTATCTTTTCTCTTAAAGGAGCATAGCATAGAAGGAAGGTCTGTATCCTAAATTTATGGAAGAGGAAGCTAGGTAAGGTGAATTAATCACCTAGGAAAATATCTCCATTTGAGAATGTGCTAATTAGTTCACTTTTCAAATGCTCAACTAATAATATATGTTCTACAGTGGATGAGGTATTATGATTCAAGAACTCTAGCTTAAGAAAAAGGTAATGCAATAAGGTTTCTTTTTTGTTTAATATGGTAGAGAGAAAATGTTCATTAGAAGAATGAAACAAATGTAGACATTTGTTTTTAATGTGTTCTATAGTAATCCAATTTTTTAAAAAATAATTATTAAATAAACATTGTTATCAATCAAGTTCTGGCTCTTCTGCATGTGTACTGGAAATTGTATGATTTCAGTAAAATATTAGAAAGTCACATGTCACAGCAGTGGTGAAGGCATGTGAAAACTAGCATAAAGGGCTGGTATTTGTATCTTACTTATAAGTAACCTGTAGTTACAACTGCTGCTCCCTCTGGATAAAGAAAGACAATCAGTTATTACTTAAACTGACTAGTCATTGTATTGTTGACAAAATGCACCCCACTGGAGTCTGACAGCCTCCTTGTAATTATGTGGAGTAGGAATTTCCCTGTCAGATCATACAATCGTAGAATAACCAGGTTGGAAGAGACCCACTGGATCATCAAGTCCAACCATTCCTATCAAACACTAAACCATGTCCCTTAGTACCTCATCCACCCATGCCTTAAACACCTCCTGGGAAGGTGAATCAATCACTTCCCTAGGAAGGTGAATCAATCTCTTCCCTGGGCAGCCTCTGCCAGTGCCCAATGACCCTTTCTGTGAAAAACTTCCTTCTGATGGCTAACCTAAATCTCCCCTGGTGGAGCTTGAGGCCATTCCCTCTTGTCCTGTCCCCTGTCACTTGGGAGAAGAGGCCAGCACCCTCCTCTCCACAACCTCCATTCAGGTACACCAGATGTCTTCCCTGTCACCTTAGGCATGGTGCGCTTATATGATCTCAGATTTCCGAGTTGCATGTGATTAAAGGAGAGTTAAAAGTTCTTTGCAAGGAAAAAAATGTTGCTTTTCTCTTACAAATTATATACAGATTTGTTCAAATCTTTATAGAAATGTCTTCATGAATTTTTAATTTCAGTGTTTAAGTTCTTACATACAATATTTTTTAATGCTGTTTATAATATTTGTGACAGAAACATTAAGATACACAGAAGACAGGTGAAAACAGAGATGAATTTGAACAGCAAGTCAGAAGTTAATAAACATACTAAATATTATGTGAAGTCTCTGCAGGGAGTTGCAGGCCTCCCACCATAAAATAATAGAGGAAATACATGGTGTCTTCAATCAGGCTACCAGTGATTTGGCCACTCCCTCTTTCTCCTCCATGGCACCTAAATATACAAGCTGAGTGCTGTGAAATAAATCTCTAATTTGAAAAACCATTCTCCGCCAGAAGCATGCATGAAAACTCCTACTTCTCAGGACAAAGCAGCTAGAATGTTATTCATACTGAGCACAGGCCTCAATCTTCTAGTGAATATTTAATGGTCATACTCCTTAAAAGCCATTTAAAAAAAAAAGTTTCTACACCTCTATGATGGTAAGACAAAAAGGTCTAAGCCAACATGAAACTAATTTAGGTTAAATGGAAGAACACTCTTCCCAGTTCCTTGGTGTGACAATTGGTTAGGTCCACAAGAGTCTACAGAGCTCCTACAGCAGCATCCTAGTCAGAATAAGTGAAAAAAACTATTAAGAAATGTGTGGTTTCTGAAACTGTTGGGTGAAGTTTAAATGATGAATGAAGTATGTTAATTTATAAGCTTCTATTCCCCTTTGACAAAGAGGTGAGGTCATCATTCAAGAGGAGCCAGTTTGGAGTTATTCAGTGTGCGTGATTCTCTCCTTCAAAAATTGAGTTGTTCGTGTAATGAGACTGACTGCCATTGCTTTCTCTCACTGAAAATTGGATAGGCAATTATTGAAAAAAAAAAAAAAAAGCTGCCCCAAACACCATGTAATATATTAGTGTCAAAATATCTCAGTTATAATAGCTTAGTTTGTTTGTTATAACACAGCTGTGGAATGTATTTGACACTGTGATTTTTTTACCAGCCAGAGCCAAGGTTTACAAAAAATCTAAAACACAAATAAATGTGTGTAAGAAAAAAAATATATTCTGAATGTGCTTAGTGCATGCCACTTGCAAATGTCAGCAGTTATTTTTAGTGGAGAGCCTTTGTAAGATCTGGCAGACAACTCTTAAAATGTCAGGAGGGTAAGAAGAAGCAAAGCACAAACCAGACACGTAAACAAATGTGTTAGAGGATTCTAGTATTAAGTCTATAATTTTTTGAAAGACAAGATGGAGCTGTCTCAAAACCAACCTGATAGATAATAGTTTCCTTCCCATGTCATAGATATTGTGCAGACATGATAAAATTGCTTGCATTTTTTGATTTTGTTCTCCCCTTGCCTCTTTTCACAGATTGATTGGTATTGTTAAATGATATAGTGCACTCTATTTCTAAGAGATGTATGTTACACTTATATAACTGGGTTCAGGTAGATTTATCATCATAATTTACCTCAAAATAACTGAGGAGGTATATACTTTATCTTATATGTATGTATTTATATATTATTTTTTTATATTTTTATACATACATCTAAATACACACTGAAACCCCAGTGGAAGTTATAAAGGGAAGGGCAGTTCTTTAACAGCATTGTTCTCTAGGTCAAGGTGCTCTTCAGTGCTGTTGTCAACTTGTCTGATACAGGAGTAGCTGTAGACTTACCAGGTATACAATATTTTCACAGTGAGAGATGGGCCAGATATTTCTGTAGCAGTATTTCAAGTTTATCCTTCATCTCATACATAGTTCTAATTCCCTCTACTCTTCCTAATAACTCTAATTATATATTTCTACTTGCACATAACCAGGAGAACCTCTGGTTATTATTAGTGCAAAACTTGGATTTTAGGATTAAATAATTCTAGTCATCACAGCACTTTACTCTTTAATAAACATTATACCCACAGATATCATGTCATCCAAGCTGGCATATGCCATTTTCACTTACAGATTATGGAGACATTTGTTGGGGGGTTTTTTGCTGGTTGTTGTTTGTTCCCAATATAGGAATATATGTTGTTTATTCCCACACTTAATTCCCCTTGTACAATAACTCCTGTGTTCTCCACATTGATAAGTGCTGGTGTCTTTGCATCAGAATTCTGTCCTCGGAAATCAGTCTGAATCCTTATAATTATTAAGGCCTCCTTGGATAGACCTCACACTTTGGAGTCACCAGCAACAAAAAGCCTTCCATCCTTTTCTTATTATCCTTTTGTCATTTATTGTTAGAAAATTGCAGGAGGTATACCTCTAGGGAACTAACTTCTCTTGAACCATTTTACAGATGTTACATACTTTATTGCTTTCTTGATTTACAGGAAAGGTAATTTTCACCCTTTAAAGGTATATCAGCTTATGGAAAATTACATAAAGATAAAATGGACTACCCAGGTAAACAAATGACAGACTAATGGCCAAAAACCAGTTCTGAGTCCTCTTTATTGTAGTACATATTTTGAGAATGAAAATATGAGATTTATTGATAGACCAATATATATCTGCTTACAATACAAATTACAGGACTGACCATAAGCAAAAATGGTAAAGCAGAATAAGGAGTAGCTTTTAAAAGTGATATGTGTTTTCTGTTTCCAAGGAATTTTAAAAGCGATATTCCAGAATTCGCTTAAAAATGCATAGTAAGTAAAACCTCTGCTTTCTGCCTAATCAGAGGAGGATTTAAATAAAATAAATAAATAAATAAATAAATAAGGTCAATGAAAAAGCTTAATGGACACCATAAAACTTTAACACATTCAATATTTGACCTAATGCAAAAAAAATTATATTTTTATGTATGTGCTGAGCCTGAGAATCCTGCCAAAATGAAAGTTCCAATATAAATAAAATATCCCAGCCAGTTTCACGTTAACGCCATTGCTTCTTAACATTTGCAGGTAGATCTCTGTTCTCTACTTCCTTCTTGTGCTAAATGCTTCAATACATAAATATGACATTCTGAAGCACTTATAGAGTCAAACTCTTCTTTGCTATATTACAATAATACAGCAGACAGATAATTAGAAGACTTGTGTGTTCCCAAAGAAAAGTCTACTGTTATGAAAATAGATGTGCAAATTAAGTCAATGTTGTGAATTTATTTCACAAGTCTAATGGTACAGTGCTTCCCTTCTTTGTATAATTATTATGTGAGATTTCAGCTACTAAATATCAAAATCTTTGGATAAATGCTGGGTTTGGTTTAGGGCTTTATGATGCAATGAAATGTAGAAAAAAAAGGAAAAAAAGAGACAATACCATTTGGTTTTGTTGCATTTTATTCACACAGAATATTATGAGTTTCATTATTGATGAAGCTAAGAATGAAAGAAGATATATGTCAGAAGGCAGCTCCTTTTGTACTAATGTGAAAGAAAAATAGCCCACGTAAAAACAAATAAGCCTGGAACTATAAAAATACTGAATATAAAAACATTTTTTGTGGGAGAGCAGGAATTTTTTTTTTTAATGGAGATTGTGTAATGATATAAGAATGATTCAGAAATTGCCAAATTCAAATTACTGTTTCAAGGAAAAATAGTGAGTGGCAAAAACTAGGGCAGGGCAAATTTAAATAAAAGAATAATAATTTGCAACCTGAAGTTGGCATCTAAATCCATATTCAAACCTTTTATAGTTGAGTTGGTATTTGAAAATTGCTTAACACTCAAGATTTCCCATTGAGATCCATATTTTAGAGTACTAGGATCCTAACATGATCAGGAATATAGACATTTAACTGGAGGCTTCTATTTTTATGACTCTTGGATAATATCTAAATAAATAAGGTAATACAAAAATGTAAAGACAGGATTTTTTGCAGGGGAGACCTGCGTTTTTCATCTGAATTGATGGAGAGCCCAAAGCTAGAGACTTTTTTTAAATTGGTGCTACCAAGCACATCTAGTTATCGGGAAAGATGGACAGGACCATCACTTTTCAAAATGTGGTTTTTTGGAAAATAAGTCAGAGATTTAATTTAGAGGGCCACAACTGATGAAATATGGGGGAAGACCTAATCAAGGTGGGCTGGATCTCAAGGAAGTCAAGAGAACTAAAACACAAAGAAAAATTGCTGTAGTGGGAAAATAAAACATCCTGTATGTAGAGTTAATATGAAGGCAGAATTTATTCTCCGAGAAATGCTAGTCTAGCACGATATTGTTTGCATACATATTTTGAGAACTGCGTAGGCTATGATTGCAAAATACAGATATTTGCAAGATACATGACTGCAATGTGGCTATATAGTATTCTAAGTAACAGAGAAACTTAGGGCTATGAATCTCCTGGTTTTCTATCCCATATGTCGTTCCTGATCTTTACTTGACCAAATAAGTTATGAATACATCTTAGAATTGCTTGAATCTGTAAAAAAAAAAAAAAATAGAAAAGTCTGCAGAGATTTTTTTAGACATAAATTTGTAGAATTCTTATTGTGCCATTTTGCAGTCTAGCAGACTGGGTTTCAAGGCACTTGACCCACACTAATCTTTGAACCTAACAGAAAAAGAACACTGCTGTTGCATTTGTATCTCAGCACAGTAGATATGTATTGCTGACGAGGTGGATATTCTGTTTTTTCTGAGGAAGCTCAACCACTGCTAATAATTTGATAAGAAAAGATTTAAGTATGAACATAGTATTATTTAATGCGTCAGACAAAAGACACACAGTATCATTCCCAAACTAATCAAAATTCTGAAACTGAGCATCTACTTCTCCATCCCACTCACCTACTATGGCCACTAATTGCAATCTTTAGTATAACTGAATTTCTCTTGATTTTGTGGAGCTAGAAAAATTTTTGTCAGGCAATAGTAATAGACAGTAGTCTGATGTCTTCCGAGATGTCAAATACCTACTTTATTACAGTGAGAAAGTGACAGTCAATTTAAACCAGAATTTATTGAGAACATTAAGATCTGGAAAGGCTTTGGCTAATCACTGTAATGTCCCCAACAAATGGTAAATGAAAGCATGAGGAAATTGAGTTAACACAAGTTAAAAGTTCACGTACTTACTGAATTATATTAAAAAACCTACAATCTAATTAAATTATCTAAAACTGCTCATTTCAGTCTGTCCTGTTGTATCAGTGAATGCGTATGATGGTGTTTTCTTAGACGCATAGCAGTTGACAGGTTTGGCATGAGTCAGATAAAAAGGCAATTAACAAGATCAAAGGATAAATTATTTACTAATGTATAGTACTCTGAGTAGTTATCCTCAATGCTTTGCATTGGTTCTTGTTTATATCTTTCATACTTGTAACTTTAAAAATCAATATTGTCCCAACTAGAATACATGAATAAAATGTAACCATTTCTCCTCCTTTACAGAATTTTTGGGGGGGAGAGGCTAGAGAAGATAAAGTAGCACACAATATGTATATATCTGTAGCCATATGTGACAAGTAATGCTGATATCCAGTAAAACCGCAAAAGATGTATTAGTGGTTTGTGTACCATTATGCTACTTCACGAAGATCCTTTTTTATACATAGGTTTTATATTGAGATATAACATTTAAGATCATGTATTCTGAGTTCCTATGTTATCTTACTGGAATAATCTTTCTAGTATTTTCATTTGAATTTAAAATAAAGGGAAAAAAATACTGCAGTAATATAACTGGCAAATTTCCTACGATCCATCCTACAGATTCAAGGTTTATTGAAAATGCAATGGTTAAAGAAACTTTGTGTGGTATTAGCTTACGGCACAATAACTTCTCCATCCTGTCCAGATCCCTCTGGATGAAATCTCATCCTTGCCATGTGGCAACTGCACCACTCAGCTTGGCGTCACCTGCAAAGTTGCTGAGGGTGTACTGAATCTCACTGTCTATGTCATTGATGAAGATATTAAACAGCACCAGCCCCAGCATGGACCCCTAAGGGACACCACTTATCATGGATCTCCATCTGTACATTGAATTGACCATTACTCTCTGAATACAACCATCCAACCAGTTTCTTATCCACCATACCATCCACTCATTAAATCTATACCTCTCCAATTTAGAAAGGAGGATGTGTGGGGCACTGTGTCAAAGACTTTACAGAAGTTCAGATAGATTACCACCATTGATTAGATCACCTCATGTACATGCAATAGCTTTCTCATTTCTAGCAGGACTTGGGACAGTTTCAAGAGAAGAACTAGAGAGTGAACAGTAAAAATTTGTTATTTGGAGGGTTTAGGGGTTTATATACTTGCTGACTCTGCTTCCTTGAAGTTAAGAAAACCATGTAGGATAATACTCAATCCTTTAACTATCCTTTAACTTTTCTTGTGAAAAGTCAGGCGTCATAGAGGAGTCATTTGTGTCACCTAACACACAAATGTGTAAGGGAAGATACTGATGATGGTAGAAGTGATGTTATGACTATAATGACATATCAAGATGCCATTCCAGAAACTTTCAAAATTGGTTATATCCCGTAACAAGTTTCATCTTCTATTTACCCTTGAGAATACATTCTTCTTCTCAGTCATGACTTAGGAAAATACTTTCTTTTCAGAGAACAATATGCTGTCACACATTTGTTTCTAACTGCTTGCTGAAGTATAAAAGCAAATGTACAAAATACTTTTTTCCTACCCTCAGAGAAATTACTACTTCATGAAATCAGAGGACATCCCCACTCCTATTTAATTCTTCCGAGTGCTTGCCTACCAAAAGAAGAAATCATTCTTATATAAAAGACATAAAAATGTAAAAAGATGTTATAAAAAGATATTAAAAAAGATGGAATTGCTGACATCAAGATTAGAGTCAAGGAATTATGTCAGTTTGGCTTCTGTAGAAGGACCCTTTCTAAAATTCATTGCAATCATTCTTAAGTTTCTTCCCTGATGATTAGTTTAGCATTAGCACTTACTTAAAAAAACACTTTATCTTTTCTTTCCCTGAAATACTTGGTACTTTAATATTTCTCCATTTAAGTTTCTTAGGTTCAAATGGCAATATACCGTACTTGAAATAAATAATAATAATTTTCCTGTGTAGCAAAGAACTGTTATTTTTGACACTGGTGTTCACACACGCAAACATGACCACACTAACAAGCATGCGAAAAATAAATAATATACACTATAAATAGCATACCTTGGCATTTGTGGGTAGCTTGAAAGCAGTTTCAGGGAAGCCTATGAAAATAAGCATAGGTTTACTTCTAGTATATGCAGAAACACCTTCATTTAAATTGAGACATTTGTACATATTTTCCCTCTTTAGACAGATAAATCTTATTAATTTTTCAATCAAAAATGAATGGAAGATAAAACTCTCTGGGAGCACGGACCAGCTTAGAAAGACAATTATAGTCTAAGATGACCAAGCCTAGAGTATCTTTCAAATCGCTAGTGTAGTATAAAAGCATGAAGAATCGTCCCAGAGAATGATGGGGTTTTTTGAGGGCTTTTTTCTTTCATTCTTAATGCAAGGCATTGTTTTTAAGGAGTGAGAAGATGAAAAGAATTATATGTTATGACTCTGATGTACTTTCTGAAATTCCAGCATCTATAATAGGTAATCAAATTCTCTTCTCTTTAGCTGCAAGCTGCTCACCCTTATGTGATGAATTCCACCTCTCTTACAGTCCTGATCTGCACTCTGCTAAGTTCAGCACTGGTGAAAATTCCAGTGAAAATCAATGCAATTTTACTGATATGCTGGGCTAATGAATGAGGGAACAAGTTCTAAAGCTCAAAATTCTTCACGTGGCTGTCAAGTAAAAGTAGTTACTGCTTTTAAAAACATTTAGCAAAAGGTATTTGTAGATACCTTAATGGGATTTCCCAAGGTCTTTTAACTTACTGCTTTTTTTATTAGATTCGACAAGTGCAGGTCAAAATACCTTTCCTTTCATGCTCACTGGCATATATGCTATAAATTATTGTGTTTTCACCATAATATACAATTGCATTTACTCCTGTGAATCTTCCACATAGTACAGAAGAAAATATTTTCAAATATATAGCTTATATTAAAGCAATAGGATATAGTATGTCAGACATCTTAGGACTAAATTCTAATAATGGCTTACATAAAAATGAGAATATCTATTTCTTTTAGCCTCAGATTTTAAAAGTATTGCACTATCTATAAGTATCTCTGCTGCATAGACATTCATCGTGCTGAAATGATTTGCCATGCCTAAATGAGTTTGAGCAGTATGAAATTTTAAACATACTGTAAACCCATTCTTTAATTTTACTAAAATAATGAAAAGCATACATTACTTTCATTTACAAAACATTGAAATGCCAATTCATATGAAGTGTTTCTTTTCTACACGTGTATTGCACTGTTGTATGTAGTATTAAAAGCTGTTCCTCTTTTTACATTTTCAGGTCTTCATTTTTAACTGTTTCGCAAAAGAATTTCTAAAACGCATGAACTTGTTAAAATTTTACCAGAGTTTCTAGATATTACTTAGGCTTTCTGGTATAAGAATATTGAATTCATTAGATATAAGTTAAATATGAATATTTGTGGTTAGTAAGCATCAGTGAAACAAGCTACAATATAAATATGTGGGATCTATGTCTGCTCAGTTGAATGATGCAATTAAAGTGTGAAAACTATACGACAAGCTAGAGATGGGCCCCAGATATTAGTAACTAAATAGAAAATTTTGACATAACTAGAACAAAACAGAGATGAAAATCATTTTAAATTACTATAACAGAGGGAAAGTGTTTCACCATTACTTAAAAAAAATAAGTTATAGCAAACAATTAATTATGTTTATTAATTTTCTAATTGCCTTCTCGGCACCTTACAGTTATTGAAAATCAAAGATTCAAATTCTCTTAAGTTTTCTCAGTAATGGAACTTTCCTATTTAGAACATACTAGCCAGGACCACTGCTACAGAGTGAAGCAGTGCAATGAGTTTGATATGACAATTTCCTTTTTATGTATTATATTATATTATATTACTTTTCTCTTTTAATAGAACACATTCTGCATACAATGTCAGATTGCTTTGGGCAGGTTTCCATTCAGAGATCGTGTTATTTTCACAATGACAATTCAGTATCTCAGCAAATGGCTTCTTTTTATAAGAGGGGTTTTTTTTCTCCTTTTTTTTTAATTCAAATTTTTTCTCATTCCTGGAGTGCTCTTCTCCTCTAAAACTGCATATATGCAGTTACTAAGGTTTAGGGGTATATTTTGAAGTTTATTCTCTTCTAATGTAAAGTTACTTACATGTATGAGACCCCTGAGTATCACTTTTTTTTTTCAGTCAATACACATTTATGGAATAGTATGTTTGATTTGGATTTTTAGGTTTGGTTTTATTTTCACGTTCCAAAAACACATGTAATAATTAAATGCATGATTTATATGGATTTGCACTGGGAATTATATGATGAACTACCATCCCTGCTTTGGGATATCTGTGAGAACATGCATGGGGTTTGGCTAGTAAATTCAATTACCTAACTGTAGTGACAGGAATGCAGAGCATTGCAAATGTGAAGATCCCTGTGATTTACAAAAGTAAGAATTTAGTCTGAGATGCTTAGCCATGCCAGTTTTCCTGAAAGATATATATACTTCTGCTGCTTTTAATGGGAGTCCTGTGGGATTTGGAATTGATTCTGCATTTATGTAACTAAACTCAGAGTAAACAAACCGCAAGTGTTTTAAGCATAGCAACTGCATTACTGATATCTAAACAAACTTTCTTTTTGTTTCAAATATACCAGTGGTTTTTTTTTTTTAAATAAACTCTTTTTTCAGCCTGTTTACCACTGGATCTCTTTGTCCTGTTAGTTCCAAGTGTGTACCATACCAGTGTGCTGTAGCTGAAGTTGATATTAATATTAATGAAGAATGGAAGCTGAAATATAGTGACTCTCGTTCTCTAGCCCCTACAAGCTAAATCCATTAGTATAGATAGATCAGCATTAATAAACAAGAAGGAGAAAATAGCTGTAAATGCAGGGACAGTTTTGCATGACGTTTAGTACAATAAGCTTGTACTTGGTCGCTGTGGTGCTCTGAGTTGACCTTTGCGGCAATGTTAAATCTGATGTAAACATAGAGAAATATTACTGGTCCTTCATGCGCAATTTCAGTGTTTTGAGCTGCAGAGCTTCAGGGGAATGAAGTGTTGAGCTTTAGAGTTTGCATATCATTGTATTGATTACAGAAGCGTTTCATCCAGAGATCTCGAGAGTAAATCTATAGAAAATTAGTTGTCAGGGTCATTAGAGAAAAGATGTAATTTATTGTTTTGTATTAAAAATTAGAACTTTTAATACACTGTGCTATACATAAAGGCAGTACAGGCTCAGGTTCCAGCTTGTTTCTGGATATCCATCAGAAGAACTTTTTTTAATTGTTAAGGCTCAACAAAGTCCCAACAGGTTTCAGTCAAAAGACTTGCTCATCTCCTGATCAAGTTTCTGCTTTTAGACACTGAGAAATTTCTTGGAGATTAAAAACACTAAAACAACTAGACTCTTGATGCATTATAGGTCTGCCAAGAACACTGTTCTCATGAGTTTTGAGAGCTGCAAAACTTTCAAAATATGTTTTTTTCAGTCTATGTTTGGAAAAAAAAATGTATATGAAGTATTATTGGTTTAACTCAGTTCTAAGATTACACAAATGAAGCTTTAGATGTACCTTCCACATCTCCCATTTTATAAAGCTTCTGTCTAAATACTGCATGTCCAGACAGAGGAGTTGTGAATAATTATAAGTGTACCAGAAAAATGACAAAACGTGTTTGCATTTTAGCAAGCAAGTGTATATTGCAGTAGGAATGACCACACTTACAGTACATTAATACTTCAAATAATAATTGGTACTTGTAACTCACAAAGCAATTAACTGCTGTAAAAGAACACCGTGAAATAGGCAAATACTGCTTTTTAAGTGATGTTTAAGTTATCTTTGTGCAAAGCTGCAGGCAGAGTACAAAGAGCATAAAAGAAGGGCTTAGCATGATATGCCGAACCAGGATTTAGAATGCTAGTCTCACTTCTTGCCCGAAATTGTTTCATGTATACAGCTTCTCTAGCAATTTTAAATGCATACATTCCTAGCAATGCTCTTTTGAGTATGTGCTTTCTGTGTGCAATCATCAATAACATTGCATTTGAACAGCCTGAGAAAGATACTTGTGTCTTTATTCAACACAGTAACTCAAATAGTATTGGTTTATGGTTGACCAGTCTTTGAGAACCTTGCACTTCAGAAGATTCCCAAGTTTTCCAGAAAGTGCATTTCCAGTTTCTTCCTAGTCATAGCTTGCAATTTATTTTTTTTCCACAACAGCTGAACAAGTCTTTGTATTTTATAACTGCCAGAATCCTTCTCTATTCCTAGTGTGAATAGTCATGGCACATGTGGGAAAGTATGGACATAGCCTTACTCCAAATTGCAGAGAAACAAAAACTGTGACCTTCTAGAGCATGGGAGAAATCCTGCCATAGTAGCATGAATCTGCTACTATGCAATATAGCTGGGCTCCAAAGAAATTTCCCTGAGTGTTTTTTTCCTCTTATTCATTATTAATGCTGCTCTTTAGATCGAATCTAGTTTCCTCTCCTTTTTTTTTTTTTTTTTTTTTTTTATGGTTGCCTCTACTTCTGTTACTTTTAGTGTCTGGATTCTAGCTACCTGCTTTGGCTGACTAATAAATACTGCTGTTTGGAAACTTATCTCACCATGATACTTGACTGATCCTGAAGGACCACCTCTACTGTAGGAGGAAGGGCATTGCACTTTCTTAGGCTGAATGAGCAAGAGCTGTAAATATTTTTCAACTGAAAATATATTTTCTATTTCTTTAAGGGCTAAAATGGATCTAGATTACAAAAGACATACAGATGTAAAGGAAAGAAGTGAAATGTCATTAACATTTTTAAAGTGAGACTCAGATTTAATTTGTGTATTCTGTATCCCTTTTCATTCCATTCCAGCCTGCTGAAAAACTCAGGTGTGCTCTGGGGCTAAATATATAGCCCAAAAAACAAAAACCCCTCACTTTGTTAATTTTAAAGCATTTCAAATGAAACCCATGTTAACTTCAGAAATGCTACATCAAGAGTACTTCACAATATTTCTCTCTGGACGGTTTCTTCTATCTGCAATCTGTTCACTTTTATGACCAACCAAAAGTAATTGGCAAAACAGTTGATTGCATCTAGATGGCATTTTGTAATTCATATGGCAGGGATGTGAAAACATCCATCTGGATGCCTTGAGAAAGGCCATCATTCACAAAATGTCCTGTAATGCATACTTAGCCCAAACGTTGTCATGTTCTGAGTGACAGCATTAGAAGTTACGGGAAGAAGGGTAACATAGTGCCCATTTTCAAAAGAGGTAGAAAAGACAACCCTGGGAACTACCAACCTGTCAACCTCACCTCTGTGCCTGGGGAGAACATGGAACGTATTGTCCTAGAAGCGATACTAAAGCACATGGAAGATGGAGAGGTGATTATTGGCAGCCAGCACGGCTTCATCAGGGGCAAGTCCTGTATGACCAATTTAGTGGCTTTCTATAATGGGGTAAGTGCAGCAGTGGACATGGGTAAACTAATGGATGTGATCTATCTAGACTTCTGTAAAGCCTTTGACACAGTCCCCCACAACATACTTCTCTCTAAATTAGAGAGGTATGGATTTGGTGGGTGGATGATACTGTGGATAAAAAACTGATTGGATGGTTATATTCCAAGAGTAATGGTCAGTGGCTTGAAGTCCAGATGGAGATCCATGATAAGTGGTGTCCCTCAGGGGTCCATACTGGGACCGATGCTGTTTAACATCTTAATCAATGACATAGATAGTGAGATTGAGTACACCCTCAGCAACTTTGCAGATGATGCCAAGCTGAGTGGTGCAGTTGCCACATGGGAAGGATGGGATTTCATCCAGAGGGATCTGGACAGGCTCGAGAAGTGGGCCTGTGAGAACCTCACGAGGTTCAACAAGGCCAAGTGTAAGGTCCTGCACCGGGGTTGGGGCAATCCCTGATTTTAGTACAGGATGTCGGATGATGTAACTGAGAGCTGCTCTGCAGAGAAGGACTTGGGAGTGCTGGTTGATGAGAAGCTCGACATGAGCCTGCAGTGTGCACTTGCAGCCCAGAAGGTCAACTATATCCTGGGCTGCATCAAAAGAAGCGTGGCCAGCAGGTCAAGGGAGGTGATTCTGCCTCTCTGTTCCTCTCTCGTGAGATCTCATCTGGAGTATTGTGTCCAGCTCTGGAATCCTCTATGTAAGAAGGTTATGGAGCTGTTGGAACGGGCCCAGAGGAGGATTACAAAGATGATCAGAGAGGGCTGGAGCCCCTCCCATATGAGGACAGCTCAGAGAGTTGCGGTTGATCAGCCTAGAGAAGAGAAGGCTCCAAGGAGACCTCATAGCAGCCTTTCAGTACTTAATCAGGGTTTATAAGAAATCTGTGGAGGGACTGTCTACAGAGGTTTGCAGTTGGCAATGGGTATAAATTGGAGAGGGGCAGATTTAAACTAGACAAAAGGAGGAATTTCTCCAGTATGAGAGTGGTGAGGCATTGGCCCAGGTTGCCCAGGGAAGCTGTGACTGCCCCATCCCTGCGGGTGTTCAAGGCCAGGTTTGATGGGGACTTGGGCAGCCTGGTCTGGTGTCAAGCGTCCCTCCCCATGATAGGGGTGTTGGACTAGATGATCTTTAAGTCCCCTTCCAATCCAAACTATTCTATGATTCTATGATTCTAAGTTACCTTAGTAAGTTTGAGGCCTCAAAATTTTTAAATAAATACTGACAAAGAGAAAATGAAGGAAACTGGAAATAGTCAAGAGAGGAGCATACATGAATTCTGATCTCATATAATTTGTCTGATTGCTTCCTTGACTATATAACTGATAGAGACCCTGCTTAACCGTATGCTTATGCCTAACAAAGTTCTTGTGCTAATAGAATTCAACAGCTAAAATTTAAAAATACAATTATAAAGAAGAGAGTGGAGATTGCTATCGTATGTGTTAATCAGCTGGAAGAGAGCCCTTGGCTCTGTTAGCTGAACAGAAGTCTCTCACTATCTATGTCCAACCTACTAACTCCTTTGGAGGAAAGCCTCTCCCTTCCAGATAATAACTGCTGATCTCTCTTTCTTTGAGTAATCCATATTGCTAACACCAGCGTCTCACTCTGAAAACTCTCTCTTGAAGCTGATTCCTTGTTGTTACAGTCTTCATAAGCATTATTTTACCATTAGCAATATAATTATAAAGAAGTACAGTGTTAGCTGACTAGTTTATAATCATCATTAAGAGGAAAACATCAAAAATGTTATTAGGTTTTATAACTTTTTTTTTTGCTTGTCCCTATCCTAATTCCTTATTCTGCAAAACATGCATCTTTTTCTGCTCTTTGCATTATTTCTGTTTGTAATTTCAGCAATTTGCTGTCTTTCAAGCAGAGAAACCAAGTTGTCTTTTGAGCAATAGCACACCATAGGTTATTTGAATTAGGATGTTTCAATAATAGTACAGCTGTTCCACCAAGATGAAGTATGTCACCTTGGTAACATGCTTAGTTTCCATCAACCTTAGATCCTTTATCCACTCCTGGACCCAGTTTCAGCTTTTTTTTTAAATACAATCCACTGTGGCACAAGACTAGCTGTTTCTCCACTCATTTAAGTAAAATCAGTATTTCTTCTCATGCCTGATTTTTTTTTTTCATACCTAAATTAAATCAGGCAGGTACCATAGTGATCATATTTGAAAAGGATACATGCTTCCAGAATTCTTCTCTTTTTCAAGCCCATACTTTCAACAGTTTTTTCTGAAGGATCTGTGAAGTCTAATAGGGGCTTGTTTAGTTCAGTCAGAACTTCTGGTATTTTCATCATAATGCATACTTGTCTAAAAATTGCTTCAATCTTTTCAGTACTATGAGGAAAGGCATTACAGTGGAATCAGAAAAGTATGTTTCTTACTTTTGTAGCTTTGCACATTTGTACACGTACATTTGTACATTAAAAAAGAACAAATTGTATACAGAATATGCTTTTAAAATATCACAGTTTTGTCCAGAGAGAGCTGCACATTAATCAGAAGTTTAAAAGTCATCTCTGCATCAGTTAGAAAGGCATCAAAAGTTTTTTAAAAGTAAATATGCAATTTTTAATCTAACCTGTGATCTTTAAATAAGTACTTCCCAATCAGTCCTTTTATGTAAGAACTTTTTTATTTTATTGTTAAAAGTAGTGAAAGAATTTATACTTGATTATTACTAGTGCAAGGATATATAAGACCAAAACACTGTTAGGGTATGACTAGGGTTTATGTACGTAAAATTAGATGACTTCTTTAAAGAACATGTATCTGAAGTGCAATAATATGGTATTTATTCATTTGGAAAATAATAAGGAGGATGATGGCAGTGAAAGAGTCTTGATTAGAAGAAAGAATATCATGGGATTTTTCTTGTGTAGATACCAAATCACTTCAACCAGACTGTAGCACTTCTATGAAGCTACAGAAACATATGGGAGCTACTAAATCCATGTTCTTTTCTCTAAGTGCAAACATTAGACATTATTGTAAATGTATCACCAAAAAATTTGAACTCTCCATTTTAAGTATTCTGAAGGAAAGGGTAAAAAATACAAATTGCTGAAAAAAACCACTCTGATCATTTCACGTAATAGAGAAAATCCAACACTTATTTCTAACCTCAGCTGAAAGTAACATTTTTACTTGACAACTATCAGTTTTTCATAAATCAAGATTAAAACCGCATATGCTAAAAGGTCCCGTTCAGATCGGCATCTTTGTGTGAGAAAATGGCTTATATTTCACACTCCATGCGTATTGTTTTCAGATTGTGAGACATAACACAGGCCCTCAAATTTTAATCTCTTGCATATAACCTACAAATAGTATAAAGGCACCCTTTCTTGTCAAAACCAAGAGCAACAATAAGCAAATTACTGAAAAGTTATAACAAAAAAAAAGTAGTAGTACAAGAAAGACAATGCATAGATATCCTCAAATTTTAGCAGAATACAAAAACAATGAGTATTTAGTTTTGGTGCCCACACTTCTGCATGCTTTGATTTACATCATGATTTACATATGAGACATAAACAAATAATGACTGATTATTCAGTCTTCTTTTTTATTAAAAAATTGCATTTATTCATAATATACTAAAGGGATCTTGACCAGTATAGTACAATTAATCTCAAGTATGTGCATTGAATTAATGTTCTTATCTGCAATTTTAGTATCATGAAGTGTATGAATAATTATCTTATTGAAAAAATAGTGTGTTTATATTTACATAATTATACAGTCAATTCCAGTAGTTACTAAATGCTTGAAATTGGATGAGTTGTGGAACTATCTCTGTTAACATGAAGTAAGTGAATTTCTACCTTGGTAAAAGCGATAGCAATCCTGTTTATCGTGACCAACTCAGGCAAAGTAAAGATTCCTAAATGGCCCAGGGTATGGAATATTATTGGTAACTGAATCAAGGTCTCCTAAATCCTAAAACTTATATTATAAATTTCCATTTCTTTAAAATAAACCAGAGGGAGAAGGAGAAGGAGAGGGAGAAGCAGAGGGAAAGAAGTTATATAAACTTCCCAGCATTGGCTTAGGGATTTCAATAATTTGTCCCTTAGGACTTGTCAGGCAAACTTAAAGGTGGAAATCACTTGGAAGAAAGTATCCTTTGTAATCTTCTTTAAAAATATTTTTTACATGCAGACTCAGGTTTTGGGTTTCATAGAATCATAGAATCATAGAATAACCAGGTTGGAAGAGACCCATCGGATCATCGAGTCCAACCATTCCTATCAATGTTTATCCTGTTTCACACATATTACGAAGCATTAATTTCCCTATTTTAAAACGGGCAACCGAATTAAAAAGGGTATGCAATATAAGGATTAAAACAGTCTACCTTCCTACTCAAAGTGGAAGGATCAGTCAGGCCAAGAGTTCTTTAAAATCTATGGGGATTTATTTTATTTTGAGGCTGGAGGGGTTTTTCTGTCCTCAAAAAAATCTTCATTCTACACAATATTTTGGCAAAGAACTTCTAAAATGGGCTTCACTATATTCATACCTAATAATATAACTGGTAATAAACCTCAAGTAGAGAATGTTGTAACATGAAGCTTCTAATTTTTATCTTATTTGTCTTGAATGATAAAGGGTGTTGATAGTGCACAGTATTCAGCAATTTATTTCAGCAAAATATTTAATCTGTATTTATGATGATCCTTTTTGAAAAATAAGTAGTGGTGGTAAATATTTGTACATATTTGAATCTATGTATTACAACAGAGGGACAACTAATTGTTCAGCTCAGGTGAAGGCTTAGTTGTAATTACTTAGCCTTGGATGTGCATCTTAAATCTTAAGGGAATTTCCAGGGACATAATCTCTTTGGCATATGTACTAAGCACAGTTGTAAAACCCTTAGCCACATTCATCTGAGAAACATAGCTACTTTTGTGGCTCAACATTTTCTTCTCCATCGCTATAATGTTAGATAAGTAATGATAAGAAAAACTACTTGAAATTCATAGCCACTGATCTAATTTGATCATGATGAACTGCATTCTACTATATTTTATATTTAAGTGTGAAATTAATTTTTAGAGAATAAATGTTAAGCCACAAAAATTAACGTTTCTACTGTGAGTAATGACGCAGCTTTAATCATAATAACTTAAATGAAGAACTTGTGAAAAAGGAGTTCACAAATTTCTACTTGAGCTAAGCTATGTACAGGATAGAGAGATGCATGGACAGACAGATAAGTGGCTAGGTAGATATCAGACATCGTAAAGTGTAATTGCCATAAAGCAAAGGAATGTATGATATCAAATTAAATACATGTGTTAATGAAGTAGGAAAATTACATACATTTAACAGTTGTTGTCTTTTTATTGACATGAATGTGTAAATACACAGAATAATAGTACCTGACAAAGAGCTAAGAGGAGGGTTAACATCCAGTGTGAGGTGGAATGTTTAATGGATGAACTTAAAAGCAGATAACAATATAGCATCCCATGTATACTTTCATAATTGCGCATTCCTCCAGAGATAATGGATATCATTATCAGCGGCGCCTGTCCTAAGAAACTTGGCAAGGTTATGATTGTTTGTTACAGCTTTGGTTATATTAACATACACATTAATATTTATAAATATTTGATGTCATGTTAATTTTTCATATAAGATGATTTATGTAATGCTGCTGTGCCCTGTTAGAGGGCATTTGGAGTGTGTTTCAGAAGGGAAGGGAATTGACACACATTCTTTGAGAGGACTTACCCGTGTATTACAGTGCTCACAGTGCATTATTCTGGAGAACAGAGATTTAAAGATAAATTATCTGAATTGCAGATACACTCCATTAACATTTTAAATAAAACATAAAGGAAAAAAAACACTGCAAAAACACAATATTAACTTGGGAGGGGGTGTCCCTAAATAATGGGGGCAGGGAAATAGCCTTATGCTCCTTGGTTTGACCTATATTCCAAGGCCTTTTTGTTATATTGGGGAAAATTAATAATTACTTTCATGATCAATTCATAGAAATTTTGGGGGAAATACTGCGTCAACTTTCCAAGTAACTACTGAAGAATTAATAATTGTGTGTATATTTAAACGTATATACCCTTTGATGAGGGAGGAAGTTGTCTTACTATAAATCCAATCATACAGAAACATAAATTTTATCTCTGTCTAAAGCAGTAACTATCAAATGAGAAGTGGCAGAGATGTAAGTAATTATGCCATTCAATGTCACTTTTTCTTACAAGAAACTGGAAGAGCAATTGCAAAGCACTGAGTTTTTGAATTACCGCATATGCAAGTAGGTGCAGTGCAAGGATAGCAAATCTGGAAATGTAGTTCTGTTTATTTGACAGGTGTAGTTTAATTTGAATTGTTTGTGACACTTCACATTTTTTAAAAAAATTTATAGGATATTTTGCAAAATGATATCATTTGTATACCAGGATATCAGATGGTTTCTATCTGGACATAAATGGATTTGTTAGATGGACTATCTGGTGGATAAGAAATAGGTCAGATGGTGTTACCCAGAGGGCTGTGGTCAATGGCTTAATGTCCAGATGGAGGTCACTGATGAGCGGCGTTCCTCAGAGGTCTGTTCTGGGACCGGTGTGGTTTAATCAGTGACATAGTGGGATCGAGGGCACCCTCAGGAAGTTTATGGGTGACACCAAGCTGAGTAAGGAGCTTGACTTTCGTGAGGAGTGGGATACCATCCAGAGGGCCCTTGACAAGCTGGAGAAGTGGGCTCATGAATACCTCATGAGGTTCAACAAAGCAAAGTAAAAGGTCATGCGACCTAGGTTGGGGCAACCTTCAGTATCAATACAGGCTGGAGGATGAAGAGATTGAGAGCAACCCTACAGAGAAGAATCTAGGGTTCCTTGTGAATGAGAAGCTGGACCTGAGCCAGTAATGTGTGCTTGCAGCCCCAAGGGCCAATCATATCCTGGGCTATATCAAAGTAGTGTTGCCATAGGTCAAGGGAGATGATTCTGCCCCTCTACTCTGCTCTGGTGAGACCACAACTGGAATACTGCTCTTGAGTCCTCAGCACATGAAAGAGGTAGACCTGGTGGAACAGGTCCAGAGAATGGTCACTAAAATGATCAGAGACTTGAAACACCTCCGCTATGAAGGGAGGCTGAGTGAGTTGGCATTGTTCAGCCTGGCGAGTAGAAGATGCCAAGAGGACTTTATTGTGTCCTTTCAATACTTAAAGCAGGCTTATAGAAAGATCAGGAAAATCTTTTTAGCAGGGCCTGTGGCAATAGGACAAAATGTAATGGTTTAAAACTAAAAGAAGTTTAGAGTAGACATAAGGAATGATTTCTTTACAAGGCAGGTGGTGGAACACTGGAACGGATTACCCAGAGAGGTGGTAGATGCCCTATCCCTGGAAATAGTCAAGGTCACATTGGATGGGGCTCTGAGCAACTGGATCTATTTGAAGACATCTCTGCTCACTATACATGGTTTGGACTAGTTATGAGAATTTTTTTCTATAGCCATTACAGAGGCAGCAGTCATAGAAAGTGTCTGATCCCTTCTTAAGTGACTAACAATGCTGGGATGTATTGCTCATTTCTTTCCATTCCTTGAGTGGAAGTTGGGTAATAAAAATTTATAGAACCATTATTTTCGGTTATTAGAAAAAAATGAGAATTTTTTTTTATTTTGCTGACACATTACATTTATTTAAAAATTTGCTCAGAAATACATACTATATATAAATTACTAAAAGGTAAATATAACAATATTTGTGCATTCCATTAATAACTTAAAATGACAGGTACCTGTACGCTGTACCAGCCTTTGAAGAGATAAAAAGGTAAGGTGGGACAAAAAGATAAGGTTAAGAAAGATTCCAACGGGAATAGGAAAATATTTTTTTGTGATAATATCCTGGAAGTCAGTATATGTGAAGAACCTTTTAGGTCTGTCAGTTTAGGAGACCAAAACATTCCTCTGAGATACAACAATCCCAAGCTTTCTGTACAAAACCACCATCTCCTATCCCAATCCTACTGAGATGTTTCCTGACCAAGGAATTTGATTCTCAGTATGTGTCACCAGGCCACTTACAAGTCAAGGTAAAGCATCAGGAAAAAAATAAATCAAGTATAATTTCAGAACTTATAAATTACAAATCTGGATCTTTCAGAATGTGGATATGATGGATGGATTAGTTTATGGAGAAATTATAGTGACCTACAATTTTCCTTTATAGATAAAATGCTATAAACCTCTTACATCTAAAAAGTAGGGGGTTTATCACAAATGGCACTGATCATTTTAGTTGCTTGTTATCTTCTAACAGTTGGGAAGTCATTCAGGCTTGAAATCAACAATAACATTTAATATCTTGTGGTCAGCAACTGATCAAAGTACAGCCTGTAAAAGCAGCATACAGGACCACTTGCCTAGCAAAAAAATGTAAAGATTTATTTGGATATGCACTTTTTAAATGAAAAAATATGCTTTTATGACATCCATATTTCATTCTTTAAATATATTATCTGTGGAAATTCCCTGGAAACTATTTTCCAAGTAATGTCAAAGGAAAGGGTTGTTATCAATTTTAACAACAAAGAGTCAATGCATGTTTTGAAAAGCACTTGAATGGTACATGTCACATATCCTTAATTTGCTCTGAGTCTCTAGAATCTCTGTATTCTGAACAGTAATCACCTGAACACCCGTCTTTGTTACTGAAAAGTCTTTTGAGTTTTCAAGTCAGCTGACTGGTTGTCAATGTAAATAATAGAAGTGAATGAATAGTATCTCTTTATTTTGGAGCATTTGATTTTAAAATACTCCATTTGTCCTATGAAATACAAGCACATTTTCAAAAACACAACTGCAATATTACACTGACTTTTGCTTTCAGGAATAATACTTTGGTGAGTTTGTGATTAGATTTGGTCAACTAAATTTGTATATTTTTTTAAATAAAATAAAAACCCGGCAGCATATTGACCCAGAACCAGAATAGATAATGTAGTCTATAATCTAGTCTTCTTCCATAAGAACCTATCTTACAAACAATCTGCTGCAAGTCAGAGTCCTGGAGAAGGAAGTATATGTGGATTTAGGGTACCACTTCTTAAGTCCTCTTTTCAGTTTTCAGTACCAAATTAATATTTCATCAGAGTTAACTACTGTGGAAGGGGAGGGTAAAATTACATAGACTGTCTAGATTGGAATATGATTAAGTAGCCATACAATACAACAGTGGTCATTAGTTGGTCTTCTCTGTGGGTTGTAGCTGTATGGACAGCAGATGCTGACAGTGAGAAGAAATGGCAAATTTGTACAAAATATAAAACCCATCGTCTAATGAAAACACTATAATGAAATTGATAATTTTTAATGTGGAGATGGATTTTATGCAGCATTTTAAAAAATAGATCTATGCTAGGGCCAGTGTATGCTGTTAGAATTATTAGGAGTGCCTTTCTCACAAAATGCAAGTGTACTACAAAATCAACAAAAATATTCCCACTGTGGGTTTTTTAACCAGTAAAATGTTGCTTTCACTTAAATCTTAATGTTGTGCTAGAAAGGACATGCAAGGGCAACACTTAAATTTTCATTACCCAAGTTGTGAGAAATTAAAACAGTAAACAAATATCGTATATAATGACAAGTACATTGAATAATTGGAAGGAGAAAAAATCTGAGTAAATCTTGAGTATTATTAATACCAAAGGAAGGCATTTTCAATATGTGTTTGTATAGTTTGTAGCCTTCTAAGCTTCTAAGTGCTGAAAGTTTGCCTCAGGAGTGACCTGTGCATTGGCAGTAAGGGGAGCCAAGAAGGTATACCCTCTATGTTCTAGCTATGAGAGAGCACAGAAGGAAGCATCCTATGCTAGATGTAGCTTGAAGTAAAGAAGGATAATTGTATTTAACAGTTAATTTCAGATTTTAAAAATTCATACATGCCAAGAGCAGTGATTCAGTGATTCTTCCATGTGCATATCTATTTTTTATTCTCTGTTGTGTTACTGGGCAGTATGTAGAATATGTGGAATCCAGGTAAGAGTAGATGTGGCAGAACATGCTGGAGAAAAGAAAGCAATAAAAACAGTTGTTGAGAAGATGCTGTTAAAATGGTTAGTCTGTCAGAAAGAAGTTCACTAGTTGACAATACAGACAGAACGGAGATGCCTTCCAAAACAGGCATAGTCTGGAACCTGTCCTCAATTTATGAAATAAAAAGTGTTTTAAAGTCCTACACAATCCACAATATTATACCACAATAAACAAAATGTTGCTCACAGTACTGAGATGAAGACAATTATTATAAAAGATAACAAGGGATGCTTTTAAATATTCATTTTAATAAAATATTCTAGTAAATAGAAATACTGCAAATGCTCAGTACCCAGTACAAATCAAAGTAAAATACAAATACAAGTAAAATATTTAACATTTCATTATAAAATGGTAATATATACTATAAAAATACACAATAACAAGTTATTAATGCATTGATGGAAAGGCTTCCAGCTGGAAATGACATTTCTATACAATAGCAATAAAGAAAGGTGACTAATTCTTTCCCATCAACTTAGCAAAAAAAAAATTGAAGTAGAAAAAAAACATTTAATGGAGATTTTTCCAGGTAAATTAAAAAACTGATTCTTTCCATTGCTTACCTTTTTGACAGAGTTTTATTAAATAACTTTTAAAAGCTGCTACGGGAAAATTGGATCCATATCAGTATATAGTACAAAGTGAAATCAGTAAAGCCGTGCTATTTTACTTTAACATAAGTGTTAGAAATTCTCAACAAGCTTATATTATTTTTCTCATAATCTGTTTTTATTTTAAAAAAATATTCTAAATCTTGTCTTTGTTTTTGTTTAGGGAAAATTTTTTCTTAACAAAATCTTAATGTTAATCAGATCCTGGCTTTTTACCCTGACATCTACTTGTTTTACTCTAAGTTATTCCACATATAATGGGGAAATTCAGCCATAAGTAGGGGGAGGCAGAATTTTAACAGGCTTCAATATGGTGTGAAAATTAGCCAGTGTGTTGGTTAGGACAAGGAATTCTTCCTCTAATCTCTTCAATTACTTGTGCATAGATTGGTATGACAAGTGCACGGCATCACAAGTTACCACAGCTAATCAAAGGAAGCCTTGTAATGAAACCACAAACCTCCCATTTCTCTTCCATTGTAAGCACGGGGCTGTAACTGTAAAAGCAAAGCAACAATTTGGCCATTTGAAACCATTTCCCATATTTAATGCAAGCAAGGCAGGAGGATCAGGAGAATAAAAGGTAATAGGAGATAGAAGGAGGTCAATGATAGGTATTTTCTATAATCAACAGGTAGCATTTTGAACAATTGTTAGATACATTCATTATAGGCTTACAAGCTTGTAAGTATTGTTGCTATTTTTCCTCTTCATTCAAGTCTACCTGCAGACATTTTCTCAATGATACAGAAAATGTATTCTTCTATTTTCTATTAATTTTTACTAGCTGTCGAAACAGAGCTGGGAATATTGCACCTGCCAGCTGTGTGAACATAAAATGTATTCTCCTGAAAGTTTATACATGGTTGTGAGAGTTTGTAAATCCACAATTACATCAGGCCTTCAAAGGAGTAGTTTATTTTATCACTTTGTGAGCTAAGTTACAAAGCTTCTTCTAGAAAAAAGATATTATATTAGGCAAATTAAACAGTCTAGAATCTCATCAGCTTAGTACTAAATATTTGGCACAGCTGAGTCAGAAAACAGTGTAAAAAGGTTTGAAACCCACTATTTTTTAATATAATATTCGAAGAATTGGACTCTTCTTCTAAAACTGTTTCTTTTCCTTCCACCGAGGTTTAAATTTAAAAATGAAACCTGCTCAACCAGCTCCTCCATTCTTGTATTGTTAAGGATAAGTGTAGAAGAGAAAGACTTTAAGGCACTTCTATGTAGTTAAGTGAAGGCTAAAATGTTCCTAGGAAATCGTCCTCTCATTTTCTGGTTATTCTGGATTAAATGGCCTAGAGTGATGCAACAAGGGTGACTCAACGAGCTAAGTTTAAAGTAAATCACTTCAGTGGTACTGATACAATGTAGAAACATCTTTTAATGCAAACCTTATCAGCCCACAACTGATAGCAGCGAAGATGTACGTTGGAGCTAAGTTCAGGATAATGTTCCCTGCTGGGAAGGAAATGTCCTCTTTGGAATGTAAGGTTTCTGAAGATACTTTCTGCTTAAAAATCATACAATTTAATCCCGGCCATTCTGTCTGCTTTCTGAAAGGGCACTTGATAATGAGCAATGGAATTTAGAACAAAAGGGTTTTCTTTTCCCACTAAAATCTATCTGCTAGTCCCAGTAAATTTTGGCGAGTTGAAGCCCATTCATCTCCTGTGGTCAAATAAAGTATAAAAATGAACAAGAAGTATTGCCAGTACAAGAAAGTATTGAGAAAAATGTTAGGTGGACAAAGCTGTGGGAAAAAGTCTGGAGCTTAAATAAGGTGGATTTGGGTGTGATGTGGGTGAACTGGAGGGGATGTATGTGGGAATAGCTAGTGAATGCCCCCAAGGAAGCTGGCTGTCTGGTTTAGTCTAATGTCCAAACAGAAAAAATAAAGAGGAGGACAGAACTGTTTCAAGTAGAACTGAAACAGAAGAGAGGACAGGTTTGATGTGACTTCGAAAAGGGAATGGGAATCACTTTTCTAATGCAAACTTTTTTTTTTCCAAGTGAAAAATGAAAAGTCTTCCTTCACATACAGTTATTTTGTTTGATATTTTGCTTTCAGGTTGGTGTTCCCTCCCAACACCCAAGAAGGATATTTCAAAAAAATCCACTATTTTATGTAATTTTCACTTAAAATAAACTGATAGCTGAAACTAAATAGACAATGGAGATATTTATATATTAGCCTTGAAAAGAGGAGGCTGAGGGAGCCTCTACTCCTGAGTGTCAGGGGACAGGACACAAGGGGAATGGCCTCAAGCTCCACCAGGGGAGGTTCAGGCTGGACGTAAGGAAGAAATTTTTTACAGAAAGGTTCATCAGGCACTGGCAGAGGTTACTCAGGGAGGTGGCTGAGTTACCTGGAGGTGTTTAAAAGATGGACAGACAAGGTGCTCAGGGACTGATTCTATGGTTCTATGATTTTCTCTTCACTTAGTCTACACAGAAACTAGCTAGCAATTATACAATTTTATTAAGTGATAAAGATTTATCAGCTAAAGCAAAGGGTAAAGTTTCTGAGTACTTGTCACGAAAGCTATTGTTTGCCCATAGAATACATTTTTTGTTTTCATGGGGGTTTGCTTGGAAGCTAACAGAAGTAACTAAATTAATATCAACATTTGCAAAACTGTATTCTACAAGTAAGGAAGTATCAAAAGATGTGGTGACTGTGAAATATAATTTCTGTGGTGGTGTTACCTGTTTTAATTGAATGATTGCTTCAAGCACAGACTGCCTCTCATGTAGAAATGAATCATCTGAATGGCCTTTCTTTGAATCATTTTCTTCTTCAGTTGAAAAATATGAATATGTTTGTGATAGATTGCAAGGCAAAAGGTTATTTCTGGTTAGGGAACATTACATTTCACCTGAGGAACCAAGCAATCAATTTGCCTTTGCTACAGTATTTTTTATATGATCTTGGGCAACTCAAGCCTTAATGTTTACAGTTGTCTCTGCTTCTGAAGTTGTTCTTTAAATATGTTTATGCTCTTTGTCTTCAGCCTCCTTGTGTAGTGCAATGCTCTTTGTCTTCTGCCTCCTTGTGTATTCCAGACTAGGCAGCCAAAATTTCTAGACTAGCCAGACAATTCTAGAACTTTAATTCTGGTCCCCAGTAGGTTTCTTTGCAGTGTAAAGTAACAGAAAGTCATGCTTTCAATGCCACAGAACAACCTACCCTTCCTTTAAATAAGACTGACCTCTACAAAAATTAAGTATTTGTTCATTGAACAGGATATTCTTATATCTAAAATCAGGATACAGTTACAGCTACACAGGCAGCCTTGAGTATTGGTGGCATTGATTGATTTTTATTGTTGGATATAGCAACCTCATTGATCTTTGCGTATCACTTCTTATTTTAATGTATAACAATACATATACATGTTAAAACAGTTCAATATTTGCATGAGGTTTAATACATGCAGATGCATCTCTTTAAGCCAAAGTTGTACTTACACATATATAATGCATAGAAAAATGAGAAATATTATCATCATACGCATGGAACCTATTATCAAATTACTGAAGGAAGTGGTGTGTGAATTTGATTATTGCCGATGTTGTTGCTTATTTGTATTGCTGTGCCTTCAATGAGCACTCAGGCTGCCAGAGAGCTCTCAGACATGCTGCATTAGACACAGCATAAACGGAAAGACTTTTCCTGCTTTCAGAGAACTTACTATCTAAGCATAAAACGAAAGCAACAAGGCCACGCAACTAATGGCCGGGCACGGCAGCACCAGAAGTACAGGTCAGAACAATTGCAAATACTGTCCAAGCTTTTCAAAGGTATCACAAGAAATAAAATCTCTAAGAAGCAGTTAGAAAACAAGTGAGATAGCTAGCTTTGTGGATTTTACGAAGAATTTCTCCCAAATGTGAGAGGAATCATGGAAGAAAAAAAAAAAAAAATCAGAGATGCATTTCAAAATTTAAGAGTTGGCAACAGCAACTGGCATCATATGCCGAGCTGACATGGGTGTTGAGCTCTTGACAGTAAGAAAGCGATGACTGGCAGGATGGGAAAGGGCAATGGGAGAATCCTTAAAATGAAGATGGGTAGCTTAAGTTCGATTTTGGAGAGGAGGCTGCCAGAGGAAGAAAGTGCTATTGCCACAGTGCCTGAAACAGCTAGAGTGTCAGGCTGTACAAATACAGGCTCTGCAGGAACACTCGGGAAGTTTATAAGCCACGTAAAACCAGATCAATAGATTTCTTTGGCTATTCTTCTACTTTCTGTGATAGAATACTTTCTCACAGACATTAAGAGTTTATTGTTCTGAGATTATTTTGAGAACTACCTTTTTTTATAATGGAAAAATACAAATGCAGAGTTCTAGTTTTGCCAGCACATGAACTATAGATTTCTGCTGCTGTTTCTTTATGGTTTTCTATTTCTTTATGATGAGAATAAAAACAGAAAAGCTGTATTTTTACAGTATACGTATACAAAGGGTTTCACTAGTTTTCTTCTAATGCCAAACCTTTCAGAAAGGGGAACTATAGCTCTGAGCTTTAGAAAACTTCCAAAAACATTTATGTTGTAAACTGAAGCTGGTTAGAATTATTTCCTTTTCCATTTTGCCTTGTTCTGAGTTCTGCTCCAAAAATAATGAGACAGCTTTTCTCTGAGTCAGCAGATATTACAACTGGCATTTGTGTGGAACTGGGATTTAGGATTTTTAGGATTCCACCCTTTTGTCTGAATCCAGGGCCTCACTATGATATCATTAACACATCACAAGTATTCAGTGGTTTGTTGACAAATTCAGCATTTAGAAAACCCTACCATTATTTGTCTTCTGTTGAAAACTTTGATGAATACACTTTTTCTGATCAAGTCTTGATCCAATGCAATTCAGGAGATGTAATGCAGAATAGGACATGCTGTGTGCAATTACACTGCCATGAAATCAGCAAGGCAAATGTTGCACTGATATGGCAGTAGCTGAGAATTAAAATGTGAAGATAATGAAAGCAAAAGTGATTTTATTTCGGTTTTGATCTGCCATTCTATTTAATTTTTCTATATTTAAATTCCTGAAAAAAAAAGAATAGAAAGAACTCATGCATCCAGAAGCTATGGGTGTTTCAACATCCCCTTAACTAATGTACTAATATAGTGTTTAAGAGACGATTGAAAGAAAACACGAACAGAAAGGCTGAAAGCATATGATGGGACTACAGCAGTCTCAGTGCCTAAGCAGTCACAACTGTTGGTGGTTCTCCAACACTGAGGTGAGATGTGTAAAGGAGTACAGAGTCCCACTCAAGCTGCTGTGTCTCTGCATGCACATATTGTTCTGAATGCAAGATGAATATCATAAGATCCATATTTAGGTCACACTAAGAGACTGAAATCAATTCTGTCCAGAACAGCTATTTGAGGGCAGAATTATCTGGTAGACAATTCTTTTTGTGCATAATTTTCACTGAAGACACTTGAAGTTTTCCATACTTAGTTTCTACTGATTTAAAAACTTTATATATTCAATTCATTTATGTGTAAAAAAAAAAATCTGTATCTGTAATATGTTGTGAACTTTTGTCGAACCAGAAAAAAAAAAACCCCTGAACAGAAAAGATTCTGAAATTCAGAATGCGGATTATTTGTATATCCTGATATAGAATAAAAGTTAAGTTAAAATATTGAATTCTGGTCTAGCAAAGTTGGTGCAAGGGCATCAATATAAGCAGCTGAGGTAAAGTTTCTGATTGCTTTGTCAGTATATATGAAGGCCTGGGTTTTTTTATCACTTCCTTGGTTCTCCTAAATGGAAATCTCTCTAGAGAGGGCTGGCTTTCTGCATTATATGTTTCATAACTTTTTAAAAGGTAACATGGGTAGGTTGTGATGCAGTTAACATGCCTGTATAATAACAGAACTCTTGATTATAATTGCCGTAGTGCGACTAGTCTGGCAGCAGATGGGAGAATTGAAAAAAAATCTCTACCTAGTAAACTACCAGAGTTGCCATATTCTTTCATCTTCATACCTGGACAATGATGTGGTCTCTGTCTTTCTCTGTCTCATTGCTTCACAAAATAGTAGCTAAGAAGTAGTCCTGAAGTCTGTAAAAAGGGGAGCATACAGCTCCATACTTTCCGATTAGCATCTTTATTCTTCCTAGGTTCCTTCATCATCAGATTGCCCTGCTTTTCATAAACAGAAACAGGACTCCTAGGTTGTTAGCAGCATGTGGGGCTCCATGTGTGATTATACCAACACATATACCACCGTACAATACCAATACGGGAAATTAGTGTTTTCAGCTCATGCTGTTTCTTTCACACAAGAATTGTGGTTTGAATGCCTAGCAGTATATCCAGCTTCAACAGTAACAGAAAAAATAATTAAGAAAAACACTAAGAAGTTACATTCCTTTGCCACGGAAACACATGATAAACCCTACAAACAGTTCAAATTTGAAATAATGTTTAGGAGCACAAGTCAAAACATACGTTGTTCCTCAAAAACTGATACATTATTTATATTGCTATAAGTGAGATGTTCTGAGAATATATGAGAAGCAAGAATTGCAAAAACCAGTTACTTTCTCTAATTAGTTGACATAGTTGTAAATAGGACCCAAGCTTTCAGATACAGGGTTCCTCCATCAGGATACTCTATCTGTTTTGATAGGAAAGTGTTTCCATTAAACAATAAGATATCACTCGATGAGGAAAGTAAATAAACATATTTATATATTTAAATTGTCTAAGGAAGCACTGGAACATCCAAAGCTTTTGTAAAATCAGGGGGGAAAAGAGCTCTATCTTGAGGCTGGAAAGACACAAGAAAGTTGTAGACTAAACCAGGCATTGAGGTTCTGCAAAGGGAAATGAACAGGTTGAAACACTGAGCTGAGACCAATGGCATGAGGTTTAACAAGGCCAAATGTCAGGTCCTGCACTTGGGGCACAACAACCCTATGCAGAGCTACAGACTGGGAGAAGTCTGTCTAGAAAGCTGCCCAGAGGAGAAGGACCTGGGGGTGTTGGTTGACAGCAACTGAACATGAGCCAGCAGTGTGCCCAGGTGGCCAAGAAGGCCAATAGCATCTTGGTTTCTATCAGAAATGGTGTGACCAGCAGATCCAGGGAGGTTATTCTCCCTCTGTACTCAGCACTGGTGAGACTGCTCCTTGAATCCTGTGTTCAGTTCTGGGCCCCTTGCTACAAGAAGGATGTTGAGGCTCTGGAGTGAGTCCAGAGAAGAGCACTGAAGTTGGTGAAGTTGCTAGAGAACAAGTCTTATGAGGAGCAGCTGAGGGAACTAGGGTTGTTTAGCCTAGTGAAGAGGAGGCTGAGGGGAGACCTTATTGCCCTCTACAACTACCTGAAAGGAGGTTGTAGAGAGGAGGGAGCTGTTCCCTTCTCCCAAGTGACAGGGGACAGGACAAGAGGGAATGGCCTCAAGCTCCGCCAGGGGAGGTTCAGGCTTGACATCAGAAGAAAAATTTTCACAGGAAGGGTCACTGGGCACTGGCAGCAGCTGCCCAGGGAGGTGGTTGAGTCACTATCCTTGGAGTTATTTAAAAGAAGAGAGGACAAGATGCTGAGGAGCGTGTTTTAGTGGTTGATAGGAATGGTTGGAGTCAATGATCCTGAGGGTCTTTTCCAACCTAGTGATTCTGTAAAAATGATACTTTTTTCTTTGTAATCTGAGGTTGCATAGTGTTTCCATGTACACAGAGATGCTGTAAATGTATGGTGTGCCTCTATTAGACTCACTAACCCAGCTCTTCTGAGGCAAATCCTGTGATTCCAAACCTCTGAACTACTCCAAATAGCTGTTTTAAAAAGTGTCAAAGACACGCTGGGAAAAAAAAAATTATACTCTGAATAGAAAATAGTACCTGTCCATAGGTCCTAAAGAAAAGTAATAGGTATAGCATAGCATAGCATAGCATAGCATAGCATAGCATAGCATAGTATAGGTAATGGTAAAGGTAATGGTATAGGTATTGGTATTAGTGTTAGTGTTAGTATTAGTATTAGTATTAGTATTAGTATTAGTATTAGTATTAGTATTGGCTGTATTAAGGCCAGGACAAGAACTTGGTTTAGCATCTGCAACCCCTAAACACACCAAAGCCTTTGTATTACTGGAAAAAAAGAAAGGGTGAATTCCTTCTGCCAGATACAAATCAGTGCTTGCTTCTGGTGCTGAACATCTACACTGCCAGTCAGAAAACAAACACCTCTTACCAGTGACCTAGGAAGCACAAGATCCCAGCACAAAATAATCCTTATTCTCATACAAGCATTAATAAAGCAAGTTTTAAAACACTACTTATAATTTTCCTGTGAAAGAAATGTGAGATATGCATAAGCTCTTTGCAAGCAAAGGAATACCAAGAACAGTTAGTTCAACAATTTTCTTTATAGTATGTGGAATAGTCCAAATGTAATGGCACTTGTTCAGAGCAATCTGCCCACCTCTGTCATGTCTTATACTACTGTTTGTAGCGTATGTCAATAAAACCAATGAGCCACAGCATCATGCGCTTTCCTTTTCTGGAAGACAAGGCACCAACGTGCATTGTTAAATATACATGTGTGTTTTTAACAAACAATATATATATTAATGAGATATTTCAGGTTCTTGTGGTGCAGCTTTCCTGGGGTAAAGCAACTAGACCTAAAATTTCTGTCTGTAAGAAAGACCACATCACCCATTTTTTCTGTAAATATCTTCAGCTTGTGTTTATTTCTAGGCTGCTACAATTATGCCATATATTATTTGATTATTAGGGTTAGCAGAACCATGGCTAATGGAATCAGTATCATGGCTACAGCAAGCTTTGTGAATTCTCCCTGCCAGTTTTCTGCATAACTACACTTATGTCACTCAAGTGGCATAGAGGTACTCTAACAATTAATTGTAAACCAGGGGGAAACTTTTAATGGACCTCTTCTTGAGATCTTGTGTTAAAAAAAGAAAAGTTCCCATGAGTGAAGTGTAAGTTAGCTTTTCCAGGGGGAAAAAAAAGGAATGAATTACATTTCTCTTCTTGTCCTTTAAATGAATAGCATAGTTTGGGTGAAATTATCGGGCAATTGCATGCCTTTTATGCAGATAATGCTATTTGATGAAAGCGGTGTTTTGATCTGCTGAGGATAATACAGATCCAGGGTTGGATTCATTGGTGAGAGTAAAGCTGTCTTCTGTGATAACTTCATCTCAGCATGAGGTCAGACGGGGAAAACTGGGATGGGGGATTAAAAAATGACACAGTCGGAGCAGTATTCAGTTCCCTGCTGTGCTCCTGGCTGCACACTATAGCTTATGTTTCTGATCTGTTATGGTATTGTCTGCTTTTCTCTCCCAGAGCAGAAAGAGATTGCTTAAAACTTTTCTTTTTTCAGCTAGAGGGATTAGTTCAGTGCAGCTTTTTTAATTAAAGAAACTGTATCTTTTTCAACGTAATTTAAGGCTATACAAGAAAACCATCAGCATTCATAACTTAGCACTATTACCTGTAACAAAGCCTAGCCGTTCTTTTTACATTCAGAACAAGAAATCGCTTTTAAGAGTTTTGAGGGTTAAAAAATGATAAATGGCCCCACAATTGAAAGAATCACAGTTAACCATTATCTCCTAAAAAGTTTTCTGTGGAGAAACTTCAGACAGCTTTGCTGTTAGTTTATCTGGGCTTTCTTAATTAAATCTCCATGACATCAGGAGAGTGCTTAAAAAATATTCTGATATGTGGAAATAGACGTAAGTGTATTTTCTCTATGAAAAAATATAAAAATACCCTAAAATATTGAAATGGCATCTATTGAAAATGTCTTTGTAGTACCAGCGAGTTCCTCTTTAGATCCACATTTATTTTCACCCAGCAGATTTTCTAAAAATTTAACTAGTACTTTTCTTAGTTAGTAATAATATGCAAATATTTGTTCGTGATATCTGACAATGATCAGCGTGCGTTCATGTCTGTAGAAGTGTGTTCATGCTTATGTGTGTATGTGCATCTATATTGACATATATGTACATACATATACGTTCACATAGTGATAGATGGACATATACATCCACACCCACATATATATATTTTTCAGGTCAGAGAGATGAATTTACAGCTCGATTTAAACAAGGTTAATGGCTAAAACCTTCAAATGTTTCAAATAAGGCCCATATGGTGATCACTTTACAAAGCATACAGGGCCTGTGCTTAGGTTGCAACATACACATTTCCAACTAAATTCCATGCCAGATCAATTAGAAACAGTTCTCCTGAGCAGACAGGAACAAACACAGATTGTTACCACTCTACAGACTGAACTCTTGTCTTCCAGGAATGAAAGTAGTCATCTTGAATACGACATATTTTACTACCATTAGTCTAAGAAAAATTTTAAAACAGTGATATTTTAACAAAATCTCTGTTTAGGCATGTCAGACAGAACAATTAACACCGAATCATCGAAATAAAGGAGCAGATCATTGTCCCTTATTAAGGCTTTTGGTTAGAGAGGTATGTTTCCCAGACTGCATTTATTAGTGATGTCTTCCGCTAAGAGGAGTATGTGGCAGTGGAGAAGGAAAAAGGAAAGCAACAAACAACATAAAAACACAGTTGTTTTCTTTTTTCCTCAATCCATGTACTTATCTTTTGTTTTCTTCAAACAATATTTTCTGTAGATTTCCTTTGTTTGAACAGATAATTGGTGACATTTCTTGTAATGAGCTTTCTTCCATATACCTTTCAGTCGGAAACCTATGAAAAGAAAAAAAGTTAATTATGGGTTTGAAGCTTGTTTAGAACAAGGCCTTTTCCTTCTTGTAAAAATAATAGACTCCGAATAAATGTGAATATCTTACGTGCACATGCACATATAGGATCTGTATATTGACTTCTGAATCACTGAAATTTTCTGCATTCCTCCTGTTAATGGGGAGTATAGATAGTTATCCCCAGCTATAGTTTGCTGGGAAAGTGTTATGGCGGCAAGCATAAATCTTAAATTTTTCATGGCCTCATGTACCAATTCCCAGTGATGGCAATAACAGTGTTTTGTGATGGCTCCTGCTTATGAATACAAGGTGATTAAAGTGATTCTATGCTTGATTTTAAGGCCATAAAGTTTAGCTCAGGCAGTAGTTCCTCGTGTAGTATGAACACCCTATGAAAGGTATTTTTGTATGTCAAATCATATGCAAACTCCTTCAGATTCTTTCCTAAGAACTACAAGGAAGAGGGTCGGCGGTCGTGTGAGGCTGAAGTGCATCGTTTTCACCAGAGGTCAGCTTCCCATATAGCTTTGTTTTATGCAGTGGAACACAAACTAATGTAGTGGAAAAGCATGACCCCCATTTAAAGGTTGATTTGTATGATAATCAGTACATTTAGTGGCTTCCAAATGAACGTGCGTAAGGCCCTATCTTGCTTTAATTAAGGTAATTAAGACATATTTCCCTCTGCAGACAGCTATTTAATTTTATGGCTTTGTCAGTGATCAGATTATAAGATCTGGTTTACAATTTTACCGGGATCCCGCACTCGGGGGAAGAACCTTTCTGGCTCCCCCGGCGGCCCCGAGGGGCCCGGGGACACTCGGCACCTCCCCGCCCCCCGGGCTCGGCGGAGAGGCTCTACGCAGCTCTTTCTCCCCAAACCTTGCGCAGAGCACCGGGGCGGGATGACGCTTGTCCCGGCCGGGGGTGAGGGCCGGCTCGCCCCGTCCCGCCCCGGTGCGGGCACCTCCTGGCCCAGCGCTGCGGGCGCTGCGGGCGCTGCGGGCTCCGCCGCTCGCCAGGGCCCGCGGGGAACTCCAGCAGCTCCGCCGCCTTCTCCAAAGGGACCTGCCAGCTCGGACCCTGCGCGGGGACAGGAGCCGTGCAGCTGATCGAATGGACAACAAATGGGAGCACTTGCTGCCATTGTTAGCCTCAGCCAGCAAGATTGATGAAAGAGTCAAAAGGAGCGCTTCTTTTTTTTTTTTTTTTTTTTTTTTTAAATTTTTTTTTCTTAATTAGGATCGTGACTATGACATATCCCGATGCAGGGCGATGTTGCTAATTGTTTCCATCAGGCAGAGGCGAGCCCTACGTAGCTGCGCTGAACCGCATCTTGCCGCTTGCCCCGAAAGACAATGGGTGGTTAGAAACAATTTCTTCCTCCATGACCTGTAAATCACAGACCGTTGACGATGCAGAGGTTTGGAGACCTGTTAGTTTCAGACTAACCACTGTCCTGAAGAGTGTGGAGTTCTGTGAGCAGAGAGCGCTGATAAACTTGGAGAAGCTCAGGTAGAAAGGACACATTAAGGGCAGTTTAAGAAGTTTGGAAAGAACGTGATGAAGTCTTGAATTCGTCTCATCTTTTGCTGTTACTGGTAGATTAGTGCAGGAGCCGGTATGTCTTGCAGGAGAGGACGTCCTGCTTTCTCCTTTCACTAACACCTACGGTCCGGAAAGATTTACTGATAATCACATAAGAAAAAGAAGTCTCTCTGAGTCAATAAGGAATGCGTATCCTTTTGTTATTTCTCTCTTTGGCAATCCAAAGCAGTAAGAAAGGGTTGGACTGTGATTTTAGAGAGCTTAGTCACATTTAAAAGTTGACATTGGGAAGATACTTTCCTACAAAGCTCTAGCACAAATGTGACTGCACACTTTTCAAATTAGTTTAAACTCCGAAGGCTGAAATTTAATTAAACTTCGGTAAGCCCAGTAATGCTGCTTCAGTTATGTTGAAGTTAAGAGCACCAAAATAACTTACACTGAACTTCAAATGTGTATTAATAAGTAGTTGACGTTTGTTGTTTATCCGGTGGGCTTTGCACAGGGAAGAAATTATATAACCTTTCTATTTATGATAAAGGAGCATCTTAATTCACATTTGCAGGTGATAAAAAGTTTGAGTTAGTACTAGACAACTGGAATTAGTTATGGTAATGCAAATGCTTTGAAGTAGTTGTGCAAAAATTATGCTGCTTCATATGTTTGCAAAATACAGGTTTTAATTTTGTGTTAGAGGACTGTAAGACAAAAAGAAGGAAGCCATATGTAGAGCCCTGACTCTTCAAGGCTTGCTTTTGGTGCAGCAGAAATGCTGTTTTATATACTACACAACAATATCTGCATGTGGTGTAAGTTCAGGGTTAAGATTATTCAAGTTTGTCTAGCTATATATGTTTCGTAACAAAGAATTCTGTGCAATTCACATTTTCACACTTTGAGTGCTTTCTTATAAGGTCTAAATCCTTTGTGGGATATTCCATTTGAAAGACAAGGTCGTGACGATTCCAGTTCTACCTGTGCCACCTGGGCACTTTACCCGCACAGATCTCTGTTTAGTGAGGTCTCTGTGACTCCCGCATTTTAAAATTAAATCCCACCACTTCAGAGTCACCCTAAAAGTCAGTGTAGATCATCCATTTCCATCCCATTGGTTTAGTTTTGGTATCTTCAAAAGAACTTCCCCAAACCTATAATCAAAAGTAGATGATTAGTAACATTACGTCTCTCCTGAGGCTGAAAACAAATTATTTCCGTTATAAAATACCTGGTTTGTTTTCTGCGCGTTCAGTGGCGTGAATTACACATTGGCTGCCCACTTAAAATGCCCGAAACCTCTGTGGTTCTGTGTTACACTTGCTGCACCAACCGTGCTTTGTGGTGCTGGCGATGTGCGTGTCTGTGTCTGTGCCTGTGCCTGTGCCTGTGCCTGTGCGTGCGCGCAGCATCTTCTGCAATTCTTAAGTGCTGATCTCAGCACTGGCGAATCAGTTTAAACACCCAGGTGCCTCGCCTCGCAGGTCGAGCCCAGCAAAGTACGAATACAATGGAAAACACGGGGGGAAAACGCTCGCGCGTGAAGTGAAAACCGCTGGACTGACCCACAGCTACACCCCGAGCGATGCTCGCCGGGAACATCTGCCGTAACGTTTCTGTGGTTCGGAGGTATTTCCAGTCACTTAGGGTGAGGGGAATACAGGAATTCTGCTCGAGAGTGTTTAAGGTCGCACAGTCGCGCCTCTTCCATCGCGGATTCGGAGGTGCGGCGGATGAATTTAAGTTTGTAAAATCAAAAGTGGTCCAGCGGGTAGCTGGCTAAACGCTCAAAGCTGCTCCTCTAGCCAACTTCTGCCCCGAGCGTTTCGCATCTCGTGTGCGAAACGCCTTTGAGTTTTAAAGGAAAGGATAAAGAGGGGGGGGGGGGGGAAAGGAAAAAAAGAAAGCAGCCCCAGATAGATAGATAGGTAACATCTCAGCGTGTGAAAAGTTACAGCTACTACTTTGAGCCGAGAAGATGCTTGAGGAGTCGGGGAGAGAAATGAGCCGAAGCGCCTTTGTACGCGGCTGAGCGCAGGCTCGAAAAGCGGATGCTCGAGCCGTAATCAGGTCAACTCGGCACCGGCTCCCGCCGAACTCCGAAACCCGCGGGGTGCGGGGGAGCCCCCGGGGGAGCCGCGGCCGGGGGTGCCCGGGCGGGGGGCGGCGGCGCGGGGGGCTCCGGCAGCGGGCGGGGGGCGCGCACCATCGCCCTCCTCTCCTAAAAATAAGCGGGTCCCCGTGGGAAAAAAAACCCCAACAACCCCAAAAATAGGGCGGACGAAAGCTTTGTGGCCGCGCCGGGGAGAGCGAGCGCGTAGCGAAGCCGCGTTAAGTTCGTTAGCGTTTGCGATCAGGAGCGCACAGGCACCTCCACCGGGGCAGAAAAGCCGCGAAGAGCCGTTCATCAGCCTCAAGCGCCGCTCGCGGATGACCCCCGGGTCGCCGCCGCGGACGCCCCGGTGGGGCGCGGCGAGGGAGCGGAGCGGCGGCGACGGCGGCGACGGCGGGAGGCAGGGGACGCGCGTCCCGGCGGGTCCCGTCCCGGGGCGGCCGCGTCCCCGGCGCCCGGCGGCGGCTCCTCCCCGCGCTCCTCCCCCGCGCGGCGGCCTCTCGCCCTCCCCTCCCGCAAGAAGAGCGGCCGAACTCCCCGCCCGCCCCGGCGGGAAGGAGGCGGGGAAAGCCGACTCCGCGGGACGCGTAAGGCTTCCGCGGCGTGGGGGGGGGGGGCGGCGCGGGCGGCGAGCCGTGGCCCTTCCCCCCGCCCGGCCCTCCCGCCCGCCCTCCGCTCCCGCCCGCCCGGCCTCACAAAGTGCGGGCGAGCGCCCCTCTCCCCCGCGCTGCCGCGGAGGCGGCCAGGCCGGCGGCAAGCGTCGCGCTCCGCACGTCGCGCCCGCGGGAGCCGCTCTCTTCCCTCCCTCCCTCTCTCTCTCTCTCTCCTCGCCCTCCTCTCGGCTTCGCGTTCCCCCCCGGCCCCGGCGCCAGGTAGGGGAGCTGCGGGGGAAGCCGCGGGCGCCGCTCGAGCTGGGGGCTGCGCGGGGCGGAAAATTGCGCGCGGGGGTTGCGCCGCGCGTCCCCAGGGAGGGAGGGAGGGAGGGATAGATGTGTGTGTGTGTGTGGGGGGGGGGTGCTCCGCTCGCCCCGGGTCTCGCTGCCGGCGCTTCCCCCGCGCCGGGCTCTGTCGCTCTCGGGGAGGATGAATGGAAGCGCCCGTAGTTCTCAGTCTGGTGAGCGCTAGCGGCCGAGGAGGAGGAGGCGCGAATCGGCGCGTCCCCTGTAAGTTTTAGGGGCGGGTGAGGTGGGGGGGGGGGGGGTGTTGGAAGTTGGTTGGCGTTACCCCGGGTCGGCGCTTCCCGCCGGGGTCGCGTCGTCGGGCGGCGTTTGCGGAGCGGATGGGGACGGACCGTGGCAGGGGCCCGCGGCTCCGGAGGCGCTCGCCGCGGGAGGAGGAAGGTCGGTGACCGCCGGGGACGGCATCTTTAGCGATTTGCTGGAGAAATTGGAGGGGAAGCGGCTCCGGAGCGAAAACGCTCGGTGCCCAGAAGCGGCTGCGTGTCGGTGTGGTGGTGGGGAAGGGAAGGAGGGGGGGGTCTCCCTCGTGAAATCGCAGATATTTCTGGTGTCTGGGGTTTTTTTTTTTCCTTCGCGTGGACGTGGGAAACGGGTCCGTTGTTCCGTGGGCTTAAAAGTTTTACGTTGTGAAGTTGCCTTAAAGAAAAATAATAAGCTAAAATACGCGGAAAGACGCCTCTCTGTGCCCACGCTCTTAAAAGTTTTTTTTTTTTAATGGGAGCCCTTTCTATAGGACATCGCGTAGTTCTACGCTCATCCAAAGTTATAGCTTTAAAATACTTTTCTTAAAAAAAGGAAAACTTTAGCGGTTTTATTTTTGTACGTTCTAAATTCCATGGATCCTTTACCTCAAGCCTTCTTAATTGGAAGCTTGTTTGGTTTTATTTGGCTGCTACCTGATGCTTTTTATGTGTACTTTTAACTGCGAAATATTTTGCATCGTTTTGCTGAAGAGCTACAGTAAAATTCTGTGGATGTTTGCGTCCTCAAATTCAGTCTAGGAAAGAGCATATTGATGTATAGGCATTGCTTGTCTATGATCGGTTGTCTTGCAGAAGAGCAAATTGTAAAGCACTTAAAGACACTCTCTAATGAAAAACATAACTGCTCTTCCCTTCTAAAATAATCCAAGTGCTATTCAGAATTATTAATATGTTCATATCTAGGCAACTGGTTAATATTTTACATAAGCAAAGATTTTTCATAAAGTGTATTTCATGTAACGTAAGAGTGGTTAGGAAGAATAGGCACTATATTGGTATGAACAGAGATGAAAAATATGTCACTTCGAAGAAGTACAATAGATTGAGAAAAATAACATTATTTTGCATTTCCTACCTTTGCCATTGTGAGCTTGCGGGGTTATTTTCAGTGGTCTGATAAATTAAGGGCGAAGAAGCAGCCAACAGTACTGAAGTATTAGGTACATACATCAGACTAAAAAGTCAAATGAGTTTACACGAGTGAACAGTGAGATGCAAGATGTTCTTCAACAGAAGAGATACTTGACCATGCTAAGAAGATTCTTTTGTTTGGTATTTATTGGAGGAAAAAAAACCAGAATAACCTTCATAATCCATTTAGCAAGTTAAGACTGGTACTTCGGTCAAATCTCTGAGCCAGGAGTGATTATTCTCTCCTCAAATGGAAAAGGGAAAAAGGATTTAGTAGTAGAAACTAGACTTAAAGTTACAAATCAATACACCATAGCTGTTTTAAATTGGCAGCTGTTTGGTATGAAACCCATAAAATATCAGAAAATGAAATAATAATTCAACTTAAAGCATGTTTTTGTCATCTCCTAGCCCCAGCAACTAACAGATTGCAGGCTTGCATTAGTGAGATCCTGAGTATCCCTAACTCCAGCTGAAATCAGTGAGCCTTCTGCAGACTGGTGCCCGTGTAGGCTGGTGCAGAAACTTGCGCTGACTTGTATCGGTTTTGGATTAGGCCCAGTACAAACCAAGAGTGCTCAGCGACTTGGAGGATCAGGTGCTGTTTTTGAAGGGGCATGGTCCTATATAGACTTAAAAGAAAATACCAGAGACTTGTGCTGAGGCTTCAGGTCAGAACTACTTTTAATTTTATAACCATACTGCATTTACCGTACCAAATACTGCGTTTCTCTTACAGAAAACTCCTCTGTGGCAGTGTTCAAAAGAAAATACGGAGCTTCTTGAGAGAAATCTTAAAATATTTTTTCAAACCTTAGGCAACTCTGTTGCACTTGTCTAAGTTTTAGAGTCAGATCTGAACTGTGGTACTACACATTAGAGACTGTTGAATGGATTAACATATGTATACAGTATTATGATTGTCTTTTAAGAGTAGCTTTACTATCTAATCTGTTCTATTAAATGGATGCACGTAAACTCATTAGGCTTACTATTTTAGCAAATATCGCGATAGTGTGACTTTAGCTCCCGCAAGTTTGTCCGGTATCAACTGCACAAAAAAAATCCAAAAATCATTTTAGTATGTTATAATAAAGGCTTTGGTTTGGTGAGATAAATTTTTCTTTCCTGGCTAACTGGTTAAATAAACAAGCTCTTTCAGGATGCTTGCATGTGTTTCTTCTTTGTAGGCTGAAAAGCATCCCCTCATCTTAAAGCAAATGCTTTAGCTTTGTAATAGTTTAGCATTATTTGCAAAGAGTTTTAGCTTGTGCTGAACTGTATCAGAAATCTAAAGTTAAGGCATGTATCCATCCTGTCAACTGAGCAACTGAAATGAAACAACCCCCTAAACATTTACTTTCTTTTGAGGTCACAGGGGCTTTAGAAGAGTACTGTTGTAAAAAATGTGCTGCTTTAACAACCTTTCCTTTTCTTAGTTCTAAAACTGATTAATTGCTGTGTCTTATAAAACCTGATTTATTTCATACTTTTTTCATACCAAGCATTACCATTATGAAGCTCTCCTTATAATTGAGATTAATGTTTCTGAGCAAAGAAGTGGTTTGGAGGGCTGCATTCATTTTGAGTGCTGTTCTAATCAATTTTAGATACAGCATTTCACAATGTATCAGTCTGCATCCAAACCTGCCTTATTATGTGGAATTAACTTGTTAGTGATTGATAGCAAGCCTGTTCCATCTCCAGAGGTGATTGTATTTCAAAACAAGTGTTACAGATTCCAAGAGTTTGAGGACAGGGTCAGGTGTCCTTTCTGCGGCCTCACTGAAGCTCAACAGAGTAGGTGTTTTTTGTTTTTTGTTTTTTGTTTTTTTTTAAGTGTACTTTTATGAAAAAGCAAAACAAAAACAAACAATCAAACCCAACAAACCTACACCTGTATTGCATAGTGTTCCTTAAACTATGGTACTGGTCTTCACGGACTGCCTGGGGTGACAGGTATAGTGCACAGATAGTGGTGTCTTTGTTCATCACTATGTAGTGTATCAATGCATATCTGCAAGGTTATTTTGAAGAATAGCAAGATTATTTTGACGAATAGCTTCAGTGCTTGAAATTAAAACTCACAAGGCTAGGTTAAGATGGTAAGGTGAACGTCTACTGCATATTACCTACATAGGTAATGAAAGACATGCTAATACTTTTTTTTTTCCCCTCTCTTAAAAGTAGCAAGGATATTACTTCTTTCAATATCTTCTCAAATATTTGCATGTTCCATCTGTACCCCTTCTGATCTCAGCTTCACCACTGTTTCTTCTTAACCAATAGTATATGTGGTCATACACTACTGCTGCATGTGATGCATGTGTATCGAAAGTTAGGAAAAACTGATTTCTTAATAGTTAGAGGAAAATAAGTTAAAAAGGTCAAACTTTAAAAAAAAAAAACCAAAACAAAACAAACAAAAAACCCACCTTGAAAATAGTAAATACTATTCTAAGATGATTTAGGTGTGCACATCTGTTATCAGGGTAGTGACTTCAATCTAAGTTGTAGTTATTTATGTATTTCATGCAAGACATGCTATTTATGTTCAGTAGTTTTAATTTTATGTATTGAACCAATTACATGAGTCTTTAAGTGTGCACGTAACCAATATACAGAATGTGTTAGCTGAAGCATTGCATAAAAATAGTTCCTGTTATATGCAGATCAGAAACTAATAAAATTATAAAATGTTTATGAATGCCAGGCTGTAAGTGCTCCACAGCACTTAGCTCAGCCTTTTGCTGTGGAAGAAACATTGTCAGTACAGGTTTGATTTTGATACTGTAACAGAAATAGCTGCTACTGAATTAATACGAAGAGAATAATCTTAAACATGTTTTGAAATAGAGAATACAACACAACCTGTATCTCTGATTGCATTCTTAGATGGAGGTCTGTCCACATGAGCATGAGACATAGTTTCATCCTACAGTATATTTACTTTTGTTGTAAAATACTTGCACAAAGGCGATGCTTGCATGACACAAGATAGAAAAGCAGGTTAAGCCTGAAGCTGTTTTGTGCTAATACACGCCATGGTACAAGCCGTGGGTCTTCCGGAGGAGTGGGTGTGCTTTTCTAATTTAGACTGAAATCTGACATACAAGTACAAGCCTATCTGACCTAATTATTTTAAGTTTTGCAACTTGTGTCTGTTTAACAGATTGAGGTTGTTAATACATGATGTCTGTGTTTGTGTCTGCAAAAAAGCTAATTGTAAACATTAGAGCCTAGAAATACCGAAATCAAACCAGCAAACTAGAAATTGGAAAGTGTTTTACTAAATTCAGCACTGATTAACATACCCTGCAAATCTACAGAAATCAACAAATTACCTGAATTGCTATATACTGCTAAACTGGGAATCTGTACTAACTCTGTGTTAAAATCTTTTTTCATATATTAACCATGCACTATATGTTATAATAGTAACTTTGGTTTGGTTTTGCAGTAGGCTTTAATGAATACAAATGCAATCTTCAGGTACAAAAGAAAACAAAACCAGCTTTCAGCATGAGAAAATACATGTTAAATTATTTTTTATCACGTTCCTGGGTTTTGTTTTTTAACATACTTCTAGTAAATGTTTAAAATAAGAATCTTAACACTGAAATAGTTGTAGGAATTTAAAAATATTTGCCTACTTTGCTTACTCTTTCAAGTAATTCATTTTAAAAGAAGAATTTATATCATCTGTTTTATACATCTTTTAAAGTAAAAATTTAACCTTTGCATTTGTATTTTTGCACCTAAGTTACACAAGTGTAAAAGAACAGTTTACAAAAATCTCGAGATACTGCGCCCTTCATTTTTCTTGTGACAGTTCAGAAAAAGGGTCAGAAAACAAACAAATAAATAATATTGTAAATGCTCTGTTGGTGTGGAATTTGGAATGTGTTGTATTGAAATCAGTAGTGCTATTGGTGTTATTTTCCAATATTGTGTTATATTTTATAATAGTATTTTTTGACGTCAGTTTAAACCAACATACAAAGGAACTAATATATTTTATTTCCTTGTTTGAGTCTTGACAGTTCTTAGTCTCTTAAGAAAACTTCCATCAATGGTAAAACTGGTGAAATGAAGATTAAAATATAGCTTCTTGGCGGAAATTGTAATAGAAAGCTGCATGTTAGAATTTTTAGAAGGGAAGAAGTGTAATCAGTATGTGATCTAAACTAATATAATAGTTACCTAGATCATAAAAGCCCCCGATACACTTTGGGTCGTGGAGAAGGTGACTGTGTAGTGGCTGAAGAAACCATCATTGCTAATAAGTGTTACTTTAAATTAGCAAATGAAAGATTACATCATCCTTCAAAAGCCTCATTCACTCTCATTGTAATTCATTGAACGTTTATCTGACCTTTTTAAAGAAATCATACTGAAACTTTATGCTGGGAGTGCCACATAAATAAACTGACCAACACTTGTCTCAGAAAGTTTGTAATCTAATGACAGGAAAAATAACAACTCTTTTAACACGAAAATATCAGATGTTACTTGTCATAGCAAATTGTTCATTTATTTAAAAATCTATTTTCCTAATAATGTATTGCTAGTGAGACTAATGAGCACTGAGCAGCTTTACAAAAGTGAGTAGTGTCACAGTTGTCTAGCAAAAATCTAAATTGAATTGCTAATGTTTTTCCTTTCAGCTGTGTTATTGTCTATACATTCAGAAAGCTTGGGTAGGTGTAGTTTTTTGTTTTTATGAATGAGAGCGTAAATGTTTGTGAAGCTAGGATATGCCCAGCTAAAGCAAACCAGCATAGCTCTGCTTACCTCAATGGAGACGTTATCATTTACCTCGCAGGTGAAGTGTAGGGCTTACGCTCATGAAATGGTCTCAATTTACATTTCACTTTAACTCCTCTTCTGAACAGTTTTCATCTTCCCTGTTGTAAAATACATTGCTAATTTGAATAGGCTTTGGTGCCCCTGAAAAGCGCCATGGCTCAGACATTTTTTTCCTGTTACGAGAAAAAGAACCCTCATTCTGTTAGTGAAATTGGCAAAGAAGAAAATAATTCATGTTATTAAATCATTTTTTCTTAGAAAGACATTGTTTATTCATGCTACTGAATATATAAAGTAATTTGTGTTTCCCTACCACCCTTAAGAAATATTCTTAATTTCAGTGTCAAAAAGTTGAGTGACGTTTTCCAAACCTATGTAGCTGGGGCAGAGGAAAGATTTGATATTCCAACAAATCAGCTGGTTGAAATTTTGGTTACAAGTTGTGAACGTTTGTGTTTTGCTTTAGCAGAAAAGGCAAAGTAATTGGAAGTCTTAACATTAAGATAGCAGTTACTAAAGAGCTGTTTGTTCGCTATCGAAAGGCAGAAATGTTGTATTTTTAAAGTAATGGTGGAACTTCAGAAGTACCAGGTCTCCACAAATGATTGAGCTTAGACCAAACAAGTAAAAACATAGCTGGGGATGCTGGGCAGTTCTCGCTTGCATTTGGTAGGTCAGACTGAGAGGTGTTACGTCTTCATATTTGGTTTTCCTTCATCCATAATTAGTTAGAAAAGTAAGACTGTGCAGCAGTATTTTAGTTTCTCTTTTTTGTTTTGGACCCGATTTAAGACATGACTTTGAAATTGTATAGGTGGTGGGAAGGATTCTTTTTCATACCTTGCTTTGCTGCTTGCAGTGGCAATACACCCACCCTACCCCATTTTTAATTGTCTAATCTTCACAAGTAATAATTTTATTTTGGTGTAAATTGCTACCAGAGGAATGAAAAGCTTTCCTGTCAGCTTTTAAAAATATATATGTGTATGTGGGTGTGCACGTACGTTGATCATTCAGTACAGTTTGATTCAGTAAGCACTGCAGTACAAAATTATAGAAGGTTTTTTTTTTCACCCCGTTGGTTTGACTGGTAATTGCAGAAGTATGTGATTTCAGCAGAGGCCAGTATGTTGGGAGGTGTTGACAAACCCCTGAAACACTTAGGTTCTGAGGCCCATAATGATGACTTGGTGAATGCTGGGAGTGGAAAGGCTTACCACTTTTCAGGAATTTTTAAAGTCATTTGTGTATTATTAGGCTATGAAACAAGATTCACCTTGTATGAAATATTTGTTTGAGGCCTCTTCATCTTTCATGTATTTCTTGCAGTCGATAAGAGGTAGCAATCTATCTAAATGTATAATAACCCAGAAATATGCCTATGAATGACTGTGCTCTACAGGAAACTGAAAAGTAATATGTGATCAGAAAAGCTGGGGTTTTATTATCTCTCTTGAGTGAAGAAATCTTAGAGTGAAAATGGAATATCAACTCTTACACTGCACTAAATAGTTATGATTATATTTAGAAGGGGTTTAAGTTGCTTAAAAATTCAGTCATTTATTCTTTTGATAATTTTATATTAATTGTGGAATGATACAGGGTTAATGGTAAAAAAGTTAGCATTTCTAATGTTATGTTTAAGAACAGTGCAGTCATTAAGTTCAGTAAACTGAATGTGAGGGCACCATAAATAAATTCTGAATTAAAATACAAAACACACCATGACCAAATTAATTATTATGTTTAATCTAGTGAATTCCAGCTAGGCTGAATACAATATGGACATGTATTTAATTTCTAAATTTAATATTAGCTGCATAAGTCAGCACTCCCTTGTTCAGTGCAGAATTAGTAACAGAAGTAGAGTGTCTTCTAGTGTTTTATATAAGGTTGTTTTGTTTTGTTTTTAAACAAATGTTTTACCTCTTTTAGAGATTAGACTTCAAACGCTGCCATTAAAAAGGGATGTGAGTGGAGATGTTCCCCTCTGCTTTCCCCATACACGTGGGTTTTTTTCAGGAGTTAGGATTCCTGAGGTCAATTCAAATTAATCCAACAATCTAGGGCATAATGTTTTGTATTTACTGATTTGATGCTAAATTTTGTGTTGATTGCTTTGCTGTGGTAATATTGTATCAGATTTTAGTTATCCAGGGAGAATCATCATGCCAGTAGATTCATCTTGATTTTTCATTTGAAAACCTTATTTTTCAAAGAAATTAGAAAATACAATAGTACTTTATTTAAATATGTTTACTTGTGAGTACCTCAGTTTTTCTTTGGAAGTTGCAAGTATTGTTCTTACCACGTGAGTTATAGGGGATACAGATTTTTTTTTTAAACTCAGATTCTGAATTAAGTGCAAGTTTAGGATGGAAATAGGAAATTGGGTGGGGTTGACTTGTTTGAGTCTAATTCTGCAGGTCTCTAGTCGGTTCAGTTGATAGTTCCAGAGACTTCAATGAGATTGTATAGTGAATAGATATTGAGCCCGTGATCAGTGAAATATAGGCTTAGACTCATTACTTTCAGAGGATGGTCTGTTTAAGAAGAGGAGGGTTTGAGAATAATCAACATGGGTTTTTCTTTTATTTTTCTTGATACAGGATTACACACTTTTTGCATAACCTTTAATATAGGTTTGCGTTGCAGTTCTTTAGTAAATACTTGACTGGAAATGAATTGATGAACCATTCAGCTTTTACGGAGAGACCATATAGTACTGAAGCTAGTCTGACTGCACTCTTTCTCAGTTAAATGTTATTGTTAAATGTATTTAAGGTAATTTCCACTCTTCACCTCTACATCTAGCATTTCCAAAGACCAAGTCCCATGACTGTTTATTTGCTGAACCACACTAAAGAGCACACTTCTTCAAATGGTGTCACAATGAGGTTATGCCTGTACTACTGTACTAAACACCAGCTTTCCAATATGCTGAGGCACAATCATTTGTATCGGTTAGCTTTTAAGGAGGGTCCTTACAGTATTTTGATCTGTAGTGATTAGTGTTCCCCTAGACAATTCTTGGGGATGGTTCTACACTTAAGACTGGGGACATGTTCTTGGGACCATTCCCAACAAGTGCTTTGCTTCCAGCTTTCTGACATAGAGGGTAAGAATTTTTGCTAGCGCAGACCTGATTTGATTAGACATGCTTTATGCAGGGTTTTGGACAAGATGACCTTCAGAATTCCTTTCCAACCTAAAGTATTCTGTGATTTCATACATGCTGGCTGCACTTCTTGCTATCCTTTTCTGGGATGTTGAATTTAGTAGTTGAGCGTCCCATCAGAGTTCAGTGTTTCAGAACTTAATTCCATTGACCACATTTGCATGAATAGTTTGGTTTAATGGGCTCAGAATTACAATCATAGTATTTGGGTTTTAATTAGTCTTAATGAATTGATGTTATTGGTTTATAACCTGTTGTAGGAATAAGGTTTTATCCATCCCATTTTTATATTTCCTGTTAAATAATCAAGAGGACTTTGTGGGAGTGTGCAATCACGATAAGGGCCCTGTGTGTTAGAAACTTCAAAGAATTTCTTGAAAGGGGCAATTTACCTTGGGAAGTAGGTTCCTTTTTTTTATGGATTAATCACAAAGAGCTGCGTTGAAGTCTCTTTTTCAGCACATGTGTAAAACTCTAGAAGCATTGTTAGGCGCAGTAAGTTAGCTCCTAGCTCCACTAGAAACTTCATAAAATTAAATCAGATTTTAAGAAAGAAAAAAAACTAGTTTATTTTTAGTACACACACCTGCTAATTATTACACAATGCTAACTTGACTGCATTTAAGTTTCCTGGCATATAGTAAGTGCGTTATAGCTACTAGTGCTGTTTATGGGCGACATCATGTACAGAACCCAGACTGACGGCTTTTATTTTTGAGGCTTTTGTTTTTGAGGTTTTTATTTGACTGGATTAAAGATTATATTGACTGACTTAATATGAGAAGCTCTCATCTGTAGGTTTTTTCTGAAGTTAATCTTTTTATGTAGTTTGTTATAGAATAGACAAAAGGAACAATGCTGTTTTATTAACACTAATGAAGTAAATAATTTAAAAAATGCTTACTAGTTCTTGGGAAGAGACTCTGCTTGCATGTGACACAATGCCTAAAACAAAGCTACATCACCAGGTTTCACATTCATGTAAAAACACTTAAAATCTGTACATTATGTTTTGAAGCATTTACTTAACATGGAACTGAACAGCAGTTAGGTACCTGAACTGGGAATGGTGTGGACTGTAGTCCACTGTGCACCAGCAGTAAGCTGAAACCTAAAGGCAGGTGCCTTATGAAGCACTTCTTCTGCAGTGCTTCAGTTCCATACCCACTCAATGGAGGAAAATAAATGAAACGGCCTGCAAGGGATCTTGTCTGCCTGAGGTTAGGCACCCAAACGGGCGATCTTTGTGAAGGTCTTTAAGGGATGTCATGACCTCCTCTCCATTACTTTGAAAGCTGGACACTTAACTGCAGTAGTGCTGATTTGTGAGATGCCTAAAGCGTAGGCTCAGTTTAGTGATCTAAGCCGAACAGACAGGATTTCATACCTGCTGCCTCAACCCAAACTGCATCAACAGCTGCAAGAGCATTGTAAAAATACTGTGGATGTTAAGGGTTCCTTTAACTGGAAGTAAAATAATTATTTCAGTGTTAAGTTCATCTTAACATCATAACTGAAATTGCATTCCAGATGTTTCCAAACTGTTATTTAATCATTTCATCGTGTTTGTAGGCTGAATTTTACCCCAGGTCTAAATAAGATCTTGACTTCTACAGTAACGGGCATGAACTGCAAGTTAGATGAGGGTGTGGCTGCGGCTGCAGATATGTAGAAGTTTTCATATGTATTTTGTAAGCTCTGGCTTAGATTGATATTGTTTCAGGGAAATGTTTATTCATTATGTCATTACAAACAGGTTAACAGATAAGCGTTGTACTGCTATGTTGAATATTTTTGCTACATACAATTAAAATAATTTTAAATTATAAAACATGCTGAAATTGGATTAAGTACCTTGAACTATTAAAACTCGTCTAGCTCATTAATATTTTAAAAAATGTAAGTAGACAATGGCTGTAGAATTTATTTCCTCGTTGCATTACTAACATATTTAGTTTAATTTCATATCCTGCAAATCAAAAGTACTAGGAGTTCTGAAAGCTTTGTCTTAATATTTTTTCCTCCTTTACTGTGCCATTCGCATGACTGCTTCATTCAGCCCTGCTGTATTTCTCCCTGATGGCTGAAAGCGACTGTTAGATACCAATTTCTGCTTCCAGAAGATGGATTATATGATTTTTGTGTGATGAGCACAGGAACTGCTTGTTCTTTTTTCTCTGTGGTGGTTCATAACTGTCTTAAAAAACAGTAAGGCCTTGGTTCGATTAACATTTTAAGCTTTTATAAGCTGCCAGTACTTCTTTTAAAAATAAAAAACTGCTATCCTGTACCCTTCACAGACTGTCCACTGCTTTGTTGCCCTCTCCCTTGTATAAACTCAGCTTTGCGTGGCCATATGCTGAATTAAGAGCAGCAGTACTGTGGAAAAATAACCATTCAGAATCATTTTGTGTTTTGGTTTTTTCTTAAATTTTTATTTAGTTTTTACTAGATTGGTAGTCATCTCACTGACTCGGTTCAGCAGGCAACCACAGTGTAGTGGTACGTACAGGGCAGGAATGTAAGGAGGGGCAGGACTGCCTTTTCACTTTATTATTTTAAAAAGGGGAGTAGCACACCACCTCAATTTTCCTGACTTATTAAATTAGAAACACCTGCAGGAGAAAAGGAGTTCCTGGAAATGGGTTTGCAACTTACGGTTTCCCTCTCTGAATTGCTTTGTTTTCTACTCAGCATCGCAGCAGAAAACTTTTGGGACTAGGCTAACCAAGAGAAACCATAAATAAAAGAGAGGAAATTGAAATACAAGACTGCCTTTCTTTCTTCCAGTAACTCTGTGTGCATGCATACAGTAGGGCCACATTGTGGGTTTTTTTTTTTCTTTCCCACATATACTGTTCTTTTATACTCTGTTCCTCATACTCTCCAGTTATAGAAGGAAAAGCAATGATACTGATATTCCCTTGCTCAGTAATCGAATTGCAGTCATTCTTCAGGACTTCAACCAGCAGCATAAGAGGTGTCACAGCAATCAACGCTTGTTTACAGGCAAGATGAGGGCTGATTTCTCCAGATCATGCATTTCTATATTCAAGTTGTTGGGTGTTTTTAATACAGATGTCAGTATAGTGTCAATACTATAAATAGTCATGTTGGTGTGCCTCTCAAACATTTTCAAGGTAAAAGTAACCCAGAACTGATTGTTTTGTCTGACCAACAAATCTGAAAGGAAACTGTATTTCATAATGCAGCTTTTTTCAAACTCTTTGCTGATTGTTTAGAGCTGGGCTTGAGGGTTGCAAAGACAGGAGATGCAGCTATTTATGTAGTTTTTTCCTCTGCCCACCTATTGCTCCTTCCAGACATGGATATATAAGGGGATCACAGGGATTTTCACACTTTAACCTTACCCTTCAGTACCAGCTGATGTGACAGCAGGTAATTCTGCATCTTGTGATGGACTTACGGTTATGCCTTGTGCAGCCTTGCTGTTTTGAGGCAGCACGCTTCAGTTCCTGTTTTTTCCTGTAGAAGGTCATCATCGCTTAGCTGTAGGTTATGATGCTGATGTTTTTATTTTTCCTGTTGAGGTTGTTATGTTTCCCATGAAGAACCTTAGGATTCATTGGATTAGAACAGGGCAAAGAAGGGGGGATGTGTCATTGCAGCCTGATGCTTAGGGCATGCATCTGAGAAGGGGAAAGTGTGAAGCTTCCTTTAATTTGCCAGAAGTGTCCTTTTCCTTCATTTCTGCCATAGCTCTGGTGTTGACACAAATACCGGTCAGTACGCCTTTGGGCTGAGCCAGAATTTATCTGTCTGAAAGATTTCTTTTTTCTTCTCCCCCTCCCCCTGCCAAGTTAATTTTCCTTTTTTTTTGTTGGTTTTTTTTGTGGGTTTTTTTTTTTTTTTTTTTGAGTTAGTCTGCTAGCTCAATTTGCAGACTTGCTCTTGGTGCCACAGTGCAGTTGATAGTGCTGGCATGCAAGAGGAAGGAATCAGTAGCTGAAGCTGGGAATAAGAAATTGCTAAGGCTGGGAATGCACTTTTTAAAGGGATTATATGGGATTAAAGTAAGCCTATAACTACAACATTAATGCATATATATCAAAAAGCTGGGATGGGCCAAATGCGGGCTCTTTCTGCTTGTAAGGGATGTTACCCACTTTCTATCACAAATCTGAGTTTAAAAGTGCACATGCTTTTTATTGGATCTGACTTTTGGCTTTCTCTTTGGTTGCCAGTTGCCAATTTGAGTTTTGGGTCAGATTGTGATCCTGTATCACACAGGGCTGGTTTCATATGTGTAGAGAGAAGAAATGTAAAATGGAAACAATGTGGCAGAGTGAACAATTTTAAAGTTACAAATTTTTTTAATCTACTGTATTGAATTCCTTATTTGTTATGTTGGCAGTGGCACAGTGTTTCTTATGTTATTTGGCAGATTCTTCTTGTATGCACGGGTAGCTTGTGCTCATCCTCTAAACGTGCGCATGCTTGTCTCCCCCAGTAAAAGCAGAATGACTACTGTCATTACTGGTTGAAACACAACTGTCACTGTAAACCTTTTCCAGTAGTTCATGAATGAAAGTTACCAGTGGAGTTTATTACGTGTGATTAAAACCTGTGAAGTTTACCCTCATATCACAGACCTGGACATTAAAGCAATAAAAGATGGTTTGTTTGGAGGACCGCAAGAACTTGGAGTAGAGCCCTTGTATAACCTGACTACTAATTAGGTGAAAGACGAATCATATTCCTTATTGGCTTGTTTTTAGTCTGCCTGTAATTTTTACTTGCTACATTAGTTTGTCTTACAGTTTTCTGGAAGCAGTCACTCATACTTCTGTATAGAATTAAGATAATGTGTCAAGTTGTGGGTTTGAATTAGTCATCCTCAAATATAACCGTACTTAAAAGCCGAAGACATTTTCATTCAATTCTTTGTTTGAAAATTACCCACCACTGCTGCTTCCCAATTCCAGTATGATTAAATTTCCTTGCAAAGCTTTGCTGGCTATATTTGAAGAAGAGGTGCTGACTAACCATGTATCTAATGTTTTTAGGTGACAGTCTCAGCAGCTCACACATTCTATACTATGGGTTTCTTGTTGCTGCCATCGGTGAAAATTCACAGTGAATTATTCAAGTGCATGTGGTAGCACAGACATGACCTTAAATTAAGTAGTCTCAAAAATGTTCCCATAAAGGTGCACAGTGTACCTTCTGAATGTAGATCTGTTGCTTTTTCTTAGTTGCATCTTACCCTATAAAGCTATGAACCAAAGGCGAAAAAGTCATTCAGGTGACATATTTCATATCTAGTCACAGAGAACATCCTTCAATTTGGTAGAAGTCTGTTGTTTTGGTGCTACAGAACTTTTATTAGGTAGTTGACTTCACAGATTTGTGTAGATCACAGTTAAAATGTGTATAAAATTAATCTTTATCTCCCCCTGTTGCTTCAAAAGCATGAAGATGTGCTTTGATCTACTAGAGGTAAGAAATAATTAACTTTAAAATATTAATTCTTCAAATACTTTCCTAGATTCCCTTTCTTCATCTCAAGCTTACTTTTTATATTTATGGTTACAACTTAAGAGAATTTTGATGTTGTCTTATAGTCCTCCAAAAAAGTTAGAAAATTTATTTTCAGTTCTAAGAAATATTCATCCTCCTGCTTCTACTGTCATCTGATCATGAATGACTTGTAACACATGTCTGAGTTGATTGGTTTGGTTTGCCCACTCTGGCCAGACTATTTTGTGGTTCTTCTAGCTTAACTTTTGTAGGCTACTCAGGCTGAATGTGAGTTTCATTTAAATCTTTATTCTTTTCTCCATTTTGTTTGTGTCATTTTTTAATTGCTTTTTCATGTGCCCGTCTTATTTTGAAGTGATGTACAGGACAGGACTCTGGGTGTAACTTTTCTAGTGTTTAGCATTGCTGAAATGTTTAATATTAATTTTTCTGGAAAACACGTGATACCTAGTGATTGTGTTTAGCTATTGAAGTTATTTCTTGGTTTAGCCTTCAGAGAACCTAGAGGGCCTTTGTGCTCAATGCAATGAACTCCTGGAAGTGGAGTTTCTTACTGCTGTTGCGCAAGTAGTGAGTGTGTTCAGGAAGGAGGTAGAAGCTTGCTCTCTTGGCACAGGGTTAACAAATGCAGCGGAGCACAGAAGAGAAGTCGTGCAGTTCTCGTACTGATACCAAGTAATTGTTAGATGTTTTTTCATAGTTTGCCAGATTTGGTGATCAGATGGTTGTATGTGCTGATGTCCATGTCAATCATGATGATGCAGCTCAGTCCCCATCCTCACTTTATTTAGTGAAATGGAAGGATTTCCACCTGAGAGGTAGCTGATTGTTCTAGTAACTCAAAAATTTGACTGAGAGTATCTGCCAACTGAAATTGATATTGTGCATCCGTGTAAGTATTGGGCTGTCAGTGTAGGATGCTGTGTCCTTCTTAAGCAGTGAGGACATTTTAGTTAAGTTGTCTCGTGTGAAGGTAGATGTATGCCTGTGAGGTCTGTGTCAGGGTAACAAGTGTACTTGGAGTAATATGTCTTCAAAAGCTGACCTAGTCTGAACAGCGATGGTAGAGTGACCTTGCAAGTGTGCATCTGCTCTAACTTTGATCTAGGGGTCATTTTATATGTGTTTTCTTTGTAAATCAGGTTGTCTGTGCCTTCTGCAGAGTCTACATTTTTCTGTTTCAAAGTACTTTGTGTAAACATATTTTTTTTTACCTTAGATTGCAGAAATATGAGGTATGCGGTTGTATTGGATGTAAAAAGAAACAAAGCCAGTATTTGTAAATCACTGGCTTATTCTTTTTAGGTTATTGTCTCTAAGAAAATATTTCTACTCATTCATATAGCATGCAAGCAATTATATAAGCATATAAACATGCAAAAAACTTACTAGTAATTTTATAGATACCCGTCCCGCTACTCTACTATCCTGTTTCTTTGTCCAAATTACTACTGTGCATTACAATTGGGGTGTGATATGTCAGATGTGCATGCCTCCTTCCCTCCCTCCCTCCCCATTTCAAATGTGTATCCCTCCCCCCCCCCCCCCCCCCCCCCCCGATTTCAAATAAGTTACGGTAGGGGTTTTTGGGTGTTTTTTTTTTAAATCTTAGTGTTTATGTAGCATTTTGCCACGGGACAACTTTCTCCCAATGGCAGGGCACTGAACAGCTTGCATCTGTGGGAAAGTGGTGGCAAAATTGATAGAACAGTCTGTTCCTGCTGATGTTCATTTTCATGCCTCGGAATATGGCTTTCAGTATCTCCGCTGCCAGAATGTACCCTAAATTGATGGGACAAAAGGAACAGCCTGGATCCTCATATTTTACAGTGAGGCAGTGAAATCTTAACTCCTATGTAGTCTTTGAATTAAGTGAATTGGCAGTGCTTGTGGAGCTTGAAAGGGGGAAAAGTTGAGTCTCTTATTTCTCCTTATCATGCAACCCTCTGAAAAGAGTTTGAAGTGTTCAGCGCAGGGTAGAAGCAGACAACAGGAGAGCTTTTCTTGCAATAGCCAAAACTGAATTGAAAAGTAAAAGAAAAAAAAGCATTAGTCTTATGAAAAAAAAATTGAATTTAACATGTACCTCGGGAAATATTTAAGAAGAAGAAATGCTGTGCCATCTGCAAGGAGAATTTCTCTTGTTTTACTAAGACCAATGAACTTTCCATGTGATCTGCTGAAATACTGAACTCTCTAGGGCAGCCCTAATTTATCATCTAAATTTTGCAAGAGTTTACAGAATTCCCAAGAAGGTACCAGGAATCATGTTGCTCATATGCAGTTTTTTCATCAGCTTTCTATTTTTCCACAGCAGTGGGAACTCCCTTTGCTCCCATTCAGCGGTCTGTTGATGTAGACAGTTGAAGATCAGCCACCTCTTATAAAGGAGATTCTTGTCAGCAAATGTAGACAAGGAAATTGCAACATGACTTATAAATATCTTACACTCACTTAAAAGTGAAAATGCCATGGAAAAGTAGGTTCAGGAATGTGTCTAGAATAGGGCTTTGAGACTTGTATATGTGCTCAGTGTACATAGTGTGTATGTGTAGAGTGTGGCTGTAAAAAGCCACAGCTTTATTAATTTCTTTAGCCCATGTAAGATAATTTTACAAAGATGCTGTATTTCATTCCATTCACAATCAAAGCTGGAGTTCTTGTTGCAGGGAAGTAAAAAGGCCACCTTGCTTCCTGGCAGTATTGGACTGCATGTTTTTTCTCCTAATGATAAGTTATTGCTCCATCCACCAGTCCCGTAATCACAAGACTGAAGTAAATGGCTTTGCATCCAATTCCTGGCCTTTGACCCTTTTGGCTTTGGAATTATCAGAAGTTGCAACTATCAGCATGGTTCTTGGTTTCATTAATGTACCTGGGGTGTTCAGTTGCATCAAGGGACCTTTCCTCCAGAAGACTGTTCATAAGTATGCACTTTGTTTTACTCATACGATACATCATCTGTTTAAATTATGTTTTATATAAGCACATCCAGAAAATGAAATGTAGAGGGGTGGTTTTTTTTCTGAAGTTCATGTTGTAGATATGCTTGATGTCATTATTTTAAGATGCAATGAAATTACCTAAAAAAAGGCCACAAAATAAGCTTAATATGTCGCTCAAACCATGTGATATTCAAAAATACCAGTAGGGCTAAAATTTCAACCTTACCCCAGCAATACTCCAGAGGAAAACCAAATGCAACTAATGGCATGACTCAGTCTTAGTCCTTTTTGTTTATCAATAAACTAGTAAGACTTCTGTATGGTCGTAATTGTCTATGTTGTACCTTAGTCTGTCATGCTAACAGAGCAGGTTTGTTCCGTTGCAGGTTAAGAATATTTAATCCTTTAACACTGGCATATACAATGTGTAGCCATGTCAGCTACAGCTGTTTCCAAACATCAGTAACAAAATTATAGACTATTTTGAAGCTTCTGTGGTGGAAATGAATGCATTTGAGGATTCATCTCGCTGACAGTGTTTATGTAATTTAATCTTGCCATCTGGAAGAAAGTAAACATTTTTTTTAGGAAATTAAAGTTAAGGTAGCAAGCCCCTTGTGGTTTCTGGAGGCTGCAAATAACTTAAGTTGAACCAAGTTGATGAACATTCTCAATAGGGAGGGGATCATGGTTATATTTAAAAGATTGTTATACAAGTGCGCTGATGCAGAAAATTGTTTCAGAATATCTGCTTTATTAACTTCCCTACTTATTCTATAGTTAGATGCCTTTCTTCTGCTAGGACAAAACCAGCATATTTTTTCGTTGAAATGTGATAAAACCTAGGAAGCATATGCATGCGGAATGCATAGGTGTAACTGAAGCAGTTAAGTGACTGCTTTTCTGATATTTTTCTATTCTTTTTTTCCCCCCTTCCAGCTTGTTTTTGTCATTCTATATGGAATTTTACTTCTCAAATATCTACTCTTTTTTTCTTTATTAATCTGCTTTATTATTCCCTGAGCTCATTTATTTCTTTGTTGTTTTTATCTTGATTTTTCTAAAGAAACACCATTTGCATTATCCTACCATGTGTTCATCAGTCTCACTGAAATAATTTTGAACCTGTTAACCTATTTCAAACAAACGTGAGAGTCAGAAAAAGATACCAAAGGCATAAAGTACCCGTAATGTTTATGAGTCAAAGTATCTGGGCAGAGGGAGAGGCACCTTAGCAGTTCCCTACAGAATTCTTTATATGGAAAGAGAAGAAAAGACTAGAAATACCTGTAGCGAACCAGGGTTAATTAACTATGCTGCTCATAAAACAGCTTAAATTCTCACCTCTCCACCTCATTATTTCATTCTGTCATTTTCTTTTTGTGCCTTCTGATGAGAAGTTTTACATAACGGGAGGGAGGCAACGTACTTTTTGTAATTGTCATGGCCTAAAACATTTGTATACTTAAAAACAGTTCACCTAGGAAGCTGATTTAAGAGGTATGTGATTTGAAGGGATGGACAATGTCATCCATTTTACTTGAGGAGACTGTATAGTTGTTAGGAGTGGCCAGGACAGAATTGAGGTGGAGCACATGAATGTTTAGTTTGCCTTTAGGTTTTGAGCCTTTGAGATCATCATTATCTTTGTGAAGGATATTTACTGTACTCTTATCATTTAACTAAATCTTAAATTCCCATGTTAGTTACATTAAAAAAATCTCTACAGTATGCAGCATTTAATAAGAAATGTAGGATTTTGTGATGATTGACAAGCACACCAGCAAATGGTATGGTAGTGGTGCTCATGGTTCCTAACGAAGGAAGGGCAGGAACAAAAATCAGCAGAGGTATGAACTCAGGAGAAATAGCTTGGTACTAGTAAAATGAGAACACCACTTTTCAGTATACTATGAAGGGTTTGTAAAACCAAAAGACAGCTATAGGCTATTCCTGCTTAACTTCAGTGTCTGGTGATTTCAGCTGGTTCTTTTACCCTCTGGTTTCTCAGGTTTTCTGTATATGAGGTCATACTCACCCGTCCCTCTTGCTGTCTAAATCTACTTGCTTTGCTCTCTTCTGCTAGAATCATTGATTTATTTACTTAGCAGAACACTAGCATGCTTGTACAAGACTAAAATTAAAAATATGGTTGTCATATAGGGACTGGTCAAGTAGTTGGATTTTAAACTTCATATTCAGTTGAAGCTGCCTGTCAGCATCTTTATAGCTTTGAATGGGCTTTTAAAAAAGATCTAGCTCTAAGCCTTGATAATTGAACTTAAGCTCCTAAGTTGCTTATCTGCTTCTGAAATTTAAACCTGATCCTTGTTGTAAAACTGCAATGAAGTTCTGCATGAAAATGAAATAGGATATTAATGGAGAGTTTCTCATTCAGATTTGCTTCTTGGCAGTATCAGCAACAATTTTAGGAATGATATGATTTTTATAGTATTGAATATGAATGACTTCATAAAGCTACCTAGTTGGTGTCCAAGTCATGCCGCATTCCACCTTTGTCAGTGTGACCTAGACATTTTGCTCGAAATAAATACACAGACTGGTGAGTTCATAAACATTTATAGCTGTGCCCTGTGTTAAATAAGGACTATGCTTTATTTTCATGCAATAAAATTTAATTAGTTTTAAGTCAGGTTTTGCTTTAGTTGTAATTAGTTTAACATATAATTATCGTGTCTAATAGCAATCTGAAAACTGTAAGCATTTTGATCTTATTCTAAATTTTTTAAGAAATCCCTCTTCATTGTATTCAGTGAGTAACTGTAATAGGATCTTATTCATCAACCATATTAAAGACTGTTTAAATTTTTAAGCAACTGAAGCAGTGCTTTCACTGATCCTTTTTGTGTTATGTTAGGAAGATCTATAAAAATGTTTTGTATTGGACTTAATTTTTTTAGATGATTAGGAAAAGAAATCAGTGGTTTGTATTTTCTAGATGAACTTAACAGGCAGTGTTTGATTCTCATTTCATTTTTTTATTTCAGAAATAATTTTAAAGCTCTAGCTTCTCTAAAATATAACTGGGGAACTGTCTGTGTGAAAATAGTAATCTATTTTCATCAATGAATATATAGTAAATCTCATGATTTAACCACAAGCATTATTGCATATTAAAAAGGTATTCTAACCGTTCATGGATACTTTTGAACATCTCCCTGAATGTCTTGTCTTCTGTCTTTTGGTTGTTGCTGGCTGGCATTTCTAAAGGAGCTGCCCTGCCAAGGAAATCTTCCGTCTGCTCTGCCTGTGGATTTCCTTATGAGAACAGTGTTACAGCAAGAGATACATGCAGGGAGTCTGAAGCGTTATTCATGGAGAACAGAGCTTCTCTTCTCCCTTGCAGTCCAACTCAGCTTATTTTGTGTAGATATCATAACTAGCAGTGGTTTAAGATGCTGTTTGTTAGTAATGTTTTTCTAATTTGAATTTTGTGTACGTTATCAAGGTTTCTATATACTTGCTTCATAAAAGGTCTCATTGTGTTCTCTGTTGATCATTTAATCAGCCTATAGGTCAGATAATTATGACTAATCAGAGCATAGAGAATAGCAGTTTTAAGGTATTGAGTAAATCAACAGCAAACAGCCTTTTTGGTCTATTTGGGAGGGATAACTGATTTTACAAATAGGAAAGAGATAATCAGATATTGACATTTAAAAAGAAAGATGTACTTTAGACTAGGCAGGGATTCCCTCATTTTCAGGGAATGGCATTTTTAGTTCCTTCTCTGCTTTTGCAATTACCTACCCTACAACACTCAAATTTAGATATTTCTTTTAAATTTAGCAGGCACATCCTGTAAATTAACTTGTCATTCACCTTTTTAGACTTCCTATTTTAGAAAAGTAAGGTACAGCTCTTAATTCTGGTTTGTTGTTTTTGGTTTTGTTTTTGGGTTTTTTTTTTTTTCAGAGCCATCACATCAATATTACCTGGCATTCTTTTAAAATATAATACAAGGACGGTATATTTAGTGTCTATTACATGCATAATTGTGTGTGTATAAATATTTGCATATGCAGGTATTACATATGATGTGGAATTCAACGCTATGTGTAAATATATGCATAATACAGAATTGAGAGCTTAAAATATAGAACGTAATTGTGCAGAAAGAAAGAATATTTTATTCATACATGCACATTTGTTAAATACCACTATACTAAAGTCTCACTGAAATACTATTGAAAGCTGTAATAAAAATCACTGTTAGCTTAGTGTTGACCTCTGGAATACCCATAGGGAATGTGGAACTTTTCATTGATGTAATAATAAACCCACAAGTCAAGTATGTTCCTGTTATCACTCAAGGTGCTGTAGTTAGGAAATGGATGTAGAAGTGGCACAAAAATATCCAGCTGCTTTACAACAAAGGCTAGTCTAAGTATAAATAAATACTTGGAAATGCTTTGTCTTTAAACTGAAAGGAATCTTGAAAAAGAGGAGTGATTCATTTCAGTGTGACAAATGAAGTATGAATTCCATTTAGAAATAGATAAAAGGAGGGGGTTTATTTTTATTCCTTGAACCATGTTTTACCCAAACATATGAATATTGGTTTTAGTACTAAACAGTTTCAGAAGATCAAAGTTGCCAGTCGTTGGACCCTGTGTGCATTTTCTAGGCCGCAGACACTGCACCGACAGGGAAGCAGAGGGATATAAAAATCATAGAATCATAGAATAAAATCTAGAATAATAGAAAGCATTTGTATCCAGCTGAAATAGAGGTTTGAAGTGCTTGGAATTAGAAAAGGGTAAATATTAGAAATATCTTGTCCTAGACTCAGAAATAGTCTCAAGGAGCCTTGCAACCATTTAGGGCACTTCCTATGGAATATTATTCATTGCCGGTCTCCACAAGAGAAAAATCCCAGATGATTTTCTTTGTGACAGAAGCAGAAATTCCACTTTGGGCTCTGTATGATCCTGATGTTTTATGTAGTGACAAAGGTAAAGGATCCTGTACAGACAAGGAAATTATTAAATATCCATCTCAAGGAGTCAAAATATAAGTACCTTCACAGTTTTTTGTATTGGGGTGGCAGTGAGTAGCACTATAGGATATAAAAGCAGTGTTTTGCTGGGTGCAGTGTAGCAGAGCTCAAGAGCAAAATAACAGGGCAAAATGTGTCATTTTTATGGAAGCTTTTCTAGAGAAAAGATCCAATTTGTTGCTTGGTATGTTATTTAAATGTATGGGTTTGGTTTGTAATATTACTTGCTTTTTTGTTTTTCCTTTCAGAGTATAATAAGTTGGAAAATATTTCAACGTCTGGAAACTTTCATGGGATTAAGAGATTATAGGAGTATGTTAAGTTTTAGGGGCTCGTGGTAGAGAAGTAGACAAATGTCTGGAGGACAAAGAACAGAAAAGCCAAAAGAACAGGCTGGGTGACTGGCTAAAGGAAGATGGATTGGGCACCAGGTGGCACCCTTTTCCCATAACAGGCTAATAGTTGAGATGGCAACGGTATCAGGTAGTTCTGATAGAATTCCAGAAGTTTCATTTCACTGCCATCAACATTGTCTCCCCACAGAAGCTTCTCACTTGCCCTTTCTTTGGTTTTGGAGTTGCTGGTTTTGGGTCGTTTATTTGGGAGGCAGCAGATGCTTGTGTTTTTTGCTGAACTGCCAGGGTGCTGGTTGTCCTGTTGGTCAGGAGGAGCTAACACATGTCCACTGGCCACTTCCACAAAGCTGCTGGAGGGGAGAACCAAACAGGCAACCAAATGTCTCTATTAGATGAAGAGTATCTAGGAGGCACAGGAGCCTAAGTGAAATAATGGCAAAATGGCTGGGAGGGAGGACGACTCAGGAATTTATTAAAAAGGGATAAATAATGTTATACTAAGGTGTAATTAACAGTTCTATGGAAGGGAAATAACTTAGAGAATCCTATAGATAAGGAGACTGTATCATAAGCTTGAGGAAAAGAAAGTCATGGAAAGAAGACAGAAAATGTTCTGTCTGCTCCTACTTCAGGAGTTGCAAGAGAAACATCTTAAAAAAACATTACAGAGAGAATGAATAGCCATAAGAGCAGGAAGAATACAAGAGAAAATCAATTTAATCTTTTTTTTTTTTTTTTTTATGGAGAACCTAGCTTAGGCTCTGGTGTGGGAAGACAGAAAGGACAGAAAGAGTATTGGATACCTGATTATGTTGATGTTGTAGCATCTGTCTAGTGTAGTTTAAACCTCCGATTGCCCATGGTTATATAGCAGTAGGTTTGGGGATCCCCCCCCCCCCCAGTTAATAGCCAAGTTGATGCTCTTCAGATTTGGATCTTGATAATTCGAATGACAGTTGCTTTGACTCTTTTCCGGAGATGTTTAACCACACTGCTGTGGAGACTGTAAATATTGAAGCTACCAAGGCAAAATGCGTTCTGAACCTATAGTTAAAAACATGTCTTGTTTCCAGGTAGTACTTGTTGCTGAATCCTGAAGTACATAGTAGGTGTTGCTTTGAAGAACATTTTCTGTCTTTAAGATAGAGAAGTATATTTTAGCATCTGACAACCGTAAACAATTTCAAGGCTGCTGATTCAGACTCTTGAAACAGGCTTGAATTTAGTTAAATTTTGTTTCAGACTGCTTTTACCAACCTTCCCTCCCCCTCTCCTACTGCATATTCCCTTGGTGGTCTTTCAAAAGCCAGGTGTCTGGGATTGTCTCCAGCCTTCTCTGAAAGCACCCCAGGCCTTGGATTAATACCCGAGAGCTGCCTTTTTATTTAAGTCCATATAATTTCTGCTCAGTCAAACCCACTTGCAATGTACAGACAAGGTGAACCAAAACCTTAGCAGGTCAGTAACACATGTTTTTCTTCTTTTACTGAATTTACCTAAATTGTTGCACTGTTTTGCAATTAAAGATGAAGAATACTGCAAAGGTGAATGGGATTTCTGATTCATGAGGGGTTTTTTTGAGATCTTTGCTGATTTTTTTTTTTTTCCTGTGTGTGTAGAACTGAACTAAAAACAGTATGTAAAAACTTTCTCCTACTTGAAGGGCGTGAGTGTAGATTGAATGTCAGGGTAAAATTTCATCACATATGCATGGCATGACAGTGCATTAATAGTATCAAAAACACTTTCCATAATACACGGAATGGGTCTACCTAGACTGCACGGATGTTGTTCTTTTATACAAACTTCTCACTCCAAAAGCATTAAAAAGAAACACTTTTATTAAAGAAAAGTTTTAATTTTTTTTTAAATACTGATCTAAATTTCTGATGTCTCAAGTTGGTTTTGTTTTGGCCTGTTCTGATGATCTTTTATGCCTTGGCGTTCCTTTTTGTTATGGTCCTCCTCAGTATTGTTGAAAGTGGGTCACAGGGACTTGATTCAGTCAGGAATGAAAGGAACAACCACAGAAAATAGTGAGCCCTGCTTTGAATGTGTGTTTAAAATGTTCTCGCTGCTGAATTTGCAAACATTATTAGTGATTGTTTTGATTAGAGATGATATCCAAGTTCTTCTGCCTGGTTAGTACCTGAGCAGTGAGAAAACACGATACAGACTTTTGTGAAAATAAAAATGATCAGGCAAAAGAGCCGAATTTTTGAATACCTGTTACCTAGGTATCGGCTTTCTTGTCACAAGTTGCTTTGAATGATACAATTCAGTATGAATGTATTAGATGTGTTGCAAAAATAATGCCCTTTTGTCTCTGCTACTTTTTATTTTTAACACGAAATTAGTGCCTTAATCATCAGTTGATTCCAGGTCTTAGGTATAATATTGTTCATACTTTAATAATATGGCACTGCCTCGTGTCCTTGTTAAGCAAATAATTGTTTCCTGTACTTTGTTATGGATGTACTTTACATCTTTATGGATGTATTGCTTTAAACTGGATTAGTGAATTAGTAAATTATTGACGTAAGATCATTCTTGCTTTTAGTGTACCGTGCTGTAGTCCTTAAGTGACTTCAAAATTATAGTGACTGCATTTTATTACAGTTTCTGAATGATCCTGTTGATGAACCTTATCTGACTTGAAAACTTAATTTTTTTTAAAAAGGCATTTCAATAATAGTTATGCAAAAATCTCAGTTTTGTTGCTCTCTGACTCTGAATTATCTTTATTACCTCTAATGGATTTTTTTCTTGCCTAAATATTTGGGTTGGTTTTTTTCAGGAATTTAAAGATTTGTTTGTGCCCTGCACGTATGAATAAAGGAAAGATACATTAGAAATGGCATGTGAGCATGCTATGTATTCTATGAATTAGTTATCTATGCTTTATTATAAAACCCTGAAACATAATCAATGAAGTTAAACCAGAATTTAAGAGGAGACCATATAAATGATTATATTTAATAGCTGATAGTATGTCATATGGGGAAAATAATTGTATGAAATTGGTGCCAGGTGGGTCTTGGTCTTGTGTTACAGCACGTGGTTAAGGCTATGGAAAAAAACAAGTCTTAACATGGATTATAAAAAGAAATATAAATAGGGAGCAAGTATTCATAAATACAGAAATGTGAAGATTGTAAATATTAAAAGCTATGCTTAAAAGGTTGAGTAACAGTGACAAGGAAATAACAAATAAAAATAATCAATTGTGGATTCGAATAAAAATTCATTGTCTTTTGTGAAATATTTCTTGGGAGCCTTTCAAGAAGGAACTACCGCCCATCTAAAATATTGTCCTCTCAACACCAAAAATGTCTGCATGAAAAAATAAACCTTGTGGGTTTTAATGTTGTGACTATACATAGTAGATTGGGAGAAAACAATAATCCATTTAAGATCAAATACTGAACTTATGGAGGTCAAGGCTTGATGGTGGTGTACCTCTTGTGTCCAAAGCAGGAGAGATGCTTTGCCTTTTGAAGCATACCTCTTGGCCCACATTTTAATGTCTGTTGGTATCATGATACTTTCAAGTACCCAGGGTGCACAAATAATGTCCATGTGCCTTGGCTTCTGCAAAGAATTGTCTAGAGCAGTTGACATGGGGGTGTGATGAAACTTCTGTAAATACCGAGTTCCCATTTTCACTATCACCTGTGAATCATGAGGTCACCAACTGTTGTGAGAATTGGTATATGACCTGCCGTATTTTACATAACACAGAGGCTCTTTACTCCTCCTGTCATTTCCGCTACATTTTCTTTCCTGTGTACAGTGGTTGAAGTCTTATTTGACACTTGTTAGTATGAAAACCTTCTCTGTAAAATAACTAAATAAAAGTAGCTGACAGCATGTTGACAGAAGGTGAGCACTGAGAATATGTTTAGTGCTGTTTCTGAAAGCTTAGTGAATGACTTACTTAAAAATTAAAACTTTTCACTCATTTTTTTTATACTTCAAGAAATTTGGTTTTATTGCTGTTGATGATACACGTTATAATCCTGGTTTCATAATGAAATTTTAAGAGGTGTACTTGTTTTTTTAGTGTATTTCTCTAATGTATGTTTTGTCATAGAATGAATCATAGAATGTTTTGGGTTGGAAGGGTCCTTGAAGATCATCTAGTTCCACCCTCCTGCCATGGGGTACCTGTGTGTTAGTTTAAAAAAAAATAAAATACATTCTAATTAAAGAAAGAATTTCTATAGAAAAAAATGCTATAGATTGGTGTGGAAAGGTGGAGTTTGTGAAGACAATCTGAGGGAATGGGCTCATACCAAAGTTTGATCATTGTAATTGTGTTTATCAAAGAAAAATACAAACTGTTGTCACTAAAGAGGGGAAGGTTAGGTTGAAAAGGATGGAAATAGCTAGTAGTAAATGGGTTGTAGCTGTCCGGGCAGAGGGCAGACTTTTTTTGCTAATCTGGGTAGATTCCTTGATGCCGTTAGCCCTATTTTAGGGAGAGAAGTGTTTTATCACTCAATGAACTCCTCAATCAGAACTGTAAATAATGACAATTGTGACTTAAATAGATAAATGTGTTTGAGTAATGTATTGTGGGAGGAGATTAGTTGAAAGAATACTATTTAATGGAAATCAGATTTGCTTTCTAAATATCTGGAATTTAACAGAACTATCTCAAGGTTCAGACAGTAATTACTTGCATTTCTTGTTGCTTGATTATCTGGCATTTAAACTGTGAAAGACAACTGCACAGTTTGATTTCTTGCCATTTATGAACAATGCAGAAGTAGTAATGGAAGAACTTGATATAAGTCCCCTGGTTTCTGTTATTCTTAGAAGTTACAGCGCATAATTATTGGGAATTGTGAAACAACTTTCATTATGGTAAGGCGTGATCCTTGATGTAACCACTTCAAAGGACATTGTATATAAGCTTTCTACTTATAATATGAGCTCATGCTGGCCAATTGTGAGTGCCATATAAAAAGGATATATTTTACAGGCTGAAATACACTCAAATGAAGTGTTAAATTTAAATATTGTAAGCAGTTGTGTGATAGTGTGCAAAGCAAATGACACTTCCGTAGCAGATTTTCTTGTTAAAAGGTATGTTTTGTGATAAGAGTATTGGATTTAAATTAACAGCGTGCAGAAGACAACTGTATTGACTTCTTATCTGTCAAAAATTGTCTTTTTAACTGCACCTTGCAGTTTTGGTGGTGTAAAAATTGCTTTGCAGACTGTGTGACAATGCCTTTTTTTTTTTTTTTTTTGGTATTATGCAAAACCCAGCAATAATGAGGGTGTTTTTAAATACGTATTAATAAGACATTTAAACTCGCTCCCTGCACCCCTTATTTTTTTGATCTTTGAGTCATACTGTCAGTTTTGACGTTTTCTTTAGCTTAGGTATGGAAGGGATTTGTAATGTGTTTTGAATAAGACAGGAAGGTTTAATGGTCTGTCCTGGAGATAGTCTGACACCTTTTCAGTTCAAGAGCAGGCTCAACAATGCAACAGGATAAGAAAATTGAGCTTGGCTTGCCCTTTCAATAGGTATTTTGCAATGAAGAAAACATATGGAACTTGCTACCAAGAAATTCTAGAAGTAGCTAACTCAAGAGGCTTGGGTCGTTACTGTTTTTCTTGGCTGGTGTTGATGCTATGTAGCAATTACTGAGGATTGAGTGAAGCTGGAAGTCACGGCTTCCAAGTAGAAACTTCAGTCCTGGTTCTTGAAGGAGACGTATAAGAACGCTTGCATTAGAGAGATAGCTGATACTTCAAGGTATAATGTGTGACAATGACCTTGGGGAAAAAAAAATCAGGCTGACAACAGGCAGAAAATTCTAAATATTAGGTAAACATTGATACAGTGTTACAAGAGAGTGGAAAACTGCCATCATAAGGTAGACTTCTAAAACTCAAAATGAGGTAGCTTTTGAACAAGTGCAAATTGTTCAGCTTTCTGTGGAAACAATTGTGTTGTTTTGTGTGACTTGCTTTGCATGGGCTAAGATTAGGAGCAATAATCTCTCTTGGAGTCAAAAACTGAATCTAATACATGACTTGTCACAAATAAAATGGGTGGGATTTTAGCTCTGCTGCATGAGCAAGGGTCTTATTTTGCACTAAGTTAAAATATTTCTTTAGTTGTAGTGAAAGTACACATTGTATATAAAATACTTTAAGTATTTTAATTATTTGTAGTAGGAATATATGTTATTCCCCTGCTTTAGCCTTTGGTCCATTAGAATCTTAACTGTGCTGTAAAAACAGAGTTCAGATATTAAACAAGAGTCATGTAGGAGCATGTGGAAGGAAGCAAGAAGAGACCAGATGAAGTATTAAATGAACAAAATTTAATGTATGCTCCTTAATTTGTAACAGGGAGTATAGAGCATTACAGGTAAAGTGATTAACTATTTACCTTTGCTAGGTCGTTTTAAAAAACTTTTTAAAGAGATTAAAATCCTTCCTGATATGTTGTGTAGTGTTTGGTTAGGGTTTTGTATATATGCGGACACTGGTGTTATTTCCTAGGCCAGAGGCACCTTTGTGATGTTCCAAACAACCCTGAAGATATAAACTGCATTTATTTTCATTATTGGTATAATTCTTTATTAAAAACATGCTTTATATTTCATGGTACTTTTTTTTCTACAAAAAAAAAGACACCATCTCAGGATTTTTTTTGTCAATACCACTTAATTTTGCTGGGTTTAGCTCTGTCGCACATTAGACACTTGTTATGAGGTTTTCTTTACAGTTTTGCAGTGCCAATGGTTATATGTAACTAGGTGCTTCGAGAATATCTGGCTTTAGGAGTTTTTTATCAATTTCCATTTCTTAAACACTTTTCACTACGTTTTCTAATATATATGTATTGGAAAGCTGTATGTCTAAATTGGGTGGCATCTTCATTATATTTTTTTGTACCTAAGATGCGTCAGTCATGTGAAATAAAGGAGACTGGACTTTTTTTGTTGTTCAAATGGTCCTTGGAATGTATTCTGTGAAAACTTTTTTTTTAAAATGAAAACGAAAAACTGAATAGGTTTAAAAATGTAGCTAGTTCGTGCTACGATTATTTGGTTTGTTCACTGACTTCTCTGTAACTGTTTGCATGAACCACACAGCATGTTCGTATATAGAGATATGTAGTAATTTTCTGCTGTTAATTGGAGTTTAATAGGATTTAAATTGATGGTACAGCAGAATAAACAGCACAATCTTCACAAATACTTGAACTTTTACCAGAAGGCATTTTACATCCTTACAACGATCCATTGTGGAGACTTTATCGCAAACCTGACTAAAGGTACTGAGTCAGCCAGGTTCTTCTGACCTTTAGAACATAAGGTCAGAGTTTGAGTGAGGTTCTCAAATAGCAAAAATACTTTTGGTTTTACTGAGACAACAAAGACCTCTTAGCCAAAGCTGGGTAGTTAATATTTTCTGAGTGGTCTCCCAAAGACAAAGTGCTTGTCAGTTACAATTCCATTATTGCTCTTCCACGTGATCTGACAAGCCTGGACCCTTCAAAAGGAGGAGAACACTGAGTTATACCACATGCTGTATGTATCCAGTTATCTTTCCTGACCAAGTAAGTGAAAAAAATTCTTTTAGGGACCTTCTTGCTTTCATTTACTGAATTGATCTGAGTGAAATATGCACCTTTAAGTGAGCGAACAATTTACAGTGTAAGATCAAATTGTTAGAAGAAATTATTATTTACCTATGGCAGAAAAATATTCTATCTGGCTTATTTATAAAAAATTGCAGTACTTTTAATGTATGCTGCTGCAAGAGAACTGGAGGTTTCATCATGAGTTAGACTCCATAGGAACTGTAAACACTACAATAGTCTCCAGCCTAAAATGTTACTACTATGTACTTAGCTAACACGAGATAGGAAATAAAGTTTGTATTTCTTTAAGTAGATAATATACAAATATGTCTTATTTTAAATAAGTAGGGATACTGTAAAAAAAAAAATCTGGGGATGAAGGGGCAGGGGGAGTGAAGCAACTGTTTCCAAGATGCTTTAAAAGAAAAAATGGCAAAACCAAAATCATTCTAATCATGATGCAAATAAGCGTTATTTTAAGTTGTAAATTGTTTTCACTATGATATAAACATACCTGAAGATGTACTCGGCAACTTGTTTATTCTGTGCTTTCATTAAACTAATAACAGATGTTAGCCCTTTCTGGTAGATATGGTCAGAATTATATTTATATAATATCAGTATGTTTCTTCTGTATTTCCAGAAGTAGTGTAAAATTTCAAGATAGTGTATTTCTTGCATGTAGTACATTCTTGGTTTTGGGGTACACAGAAAAAAATATTCAATTTCAGCTTGCAAGTGCTGTTAACTGTTTTAGCTATTTGGGTAGAGTTTAACGTGTTTACCCTGAAACCAGTGTTAATATTACAAATAGTTAATTAGTATTTAAATATATTAAATTTGATCTATAGAATATAGTAAAGGTGTGGTAATTATGGACTTGGATTTCTTTTATGCCTGCCATTAAATTTATAAAATTAGGTTCTCACCCTTGTTTTCCCATACATAGTCCCAGACCTGGTCAAGTGCTTTGATGGACGTGGAAGATAGATCTGCATTGTGTACTTTCTGTGTTGAAGTAGCATTATCACTCCAATATTAGGAGTTTGTTCAGGACAGATGTTTTTCCATTTTGGTTAAACACACTTTTTTTGCTCCTTTGTATACAAATTTAAGGCTAAAATGGGGCTCATGTTTCAACATAGTATCTGATCAGCAGGATGTCCCTCTGCTGAATAATACTGCAAAGTATATAGTGCAGTGCCATAAATCAGAAACATAATCAACTGCTTGCTCTCTTGAACTTTATTTATGTATTTTTAACACCTGAGTTCTTGCATTAAGAAATTTGTTATCTTTCAATTGTTTCTTATTAATGCTTTGTTTTAAGCAAGTGGGAGTACATATAACTTTCCAATTTGACTCCAGTCAGAATTAACCTAAAACAACACACTAAGCTTAAAACAACTTCTAGTACGTGTGTGTGCTTGTGTGTTTTAAGTACCTTGCATACTGTCTTTTTCACGCATAGTGAAAAGAGATATTTTCTTGGGAAAAGAAATATTTGCTGACACACATAAGAGAAGAAAGATAAGCATTTGTGGAGAAAAATGAGAAATCTGTGAAAAATCAAAGTCCTCTTGAGGTTTCTTTTTCCCTGCATATGACCAAGATAGTTACAAATAATAGTGGAAGAAATTAAAAGATGTTAGTGTAGGATGGCAAAAGTATAACCATGCTTTAACAACTATTTTTCCTGGTAAAGTAAAAAATTTTGACTTGTTTAATTAAAAAAAACCCCAAAAACTACAAACAAAACAAACAAAATCCCCTAATAAAAGAAAACAGCACCACCCGCCATGCTCTTGCATGACATTCTAGAAATCAGTTATTGAAAAGATATAGCAGGAAAGTTAAGGAATATAATTTTTTCTGTTGCTTAGCTTAGTATTTACAAGGGTATTCCTGTTTAGGAGTGGGGTTTGGAATTCTTGGGTAGATAAATCTTGTACTTGATATCCTAGTTAAAAACTGATTTGGAGTGCTGCTCTTGTCCACATGGAATCTTTCAGCTGCGTAGAGCTGTGTGATAGTAGTTTTAAGACAGTGAAGGATAGGAGTAGATCAACTACACAGTTTTATCTTTCAGTCTTTGTTACTGTTATTTATACAGTAGGACTCCTGGATAAGACTCCAGGCTGGGTGCTTGTTGGTAGAGGGATAATAAACAGTGGTAAGTTGCAAATCAGAAATGATAATCACTAAAAGAAGTTACTTTCATGCTTCTGACAGAACTACTTTAGCTCAAGGGTACTTGGGATGTGGGGAACACCCTGAAAAAGTTACAAGCAAGTTTTTTGGCTTGCCTAAAAAATATTTTTTTATTTAAAAACTGGTGAAATAATAATTAATCCCATCGAATCCTTAATAAGCTGCTAAAGATAAGAAATGGGAACATAAATGCAAAAGGCTAACATCTTTGTTAGCTGAAATACTCTTTAATATAATTACATTTTTGCTAAATGTTCTAGTGCTTAGTATTTTGTGTCAAGAGGTTGAAATGGATTCCTTAGGACAGCCACTAATGCATTTTTAGTTGGCTTTTTTATACATAAAGAAGAAAAATAATTAAAGAAAATGGAACATTTGTATTTGTGGTTCCTATAGTATAGAAACCACCTGCAAATTGTAAAGGCAATAAGGTGATTTTTTTTCCCCTCTTAGTCTGGTTTAATTTGCTTATTTTTTTTTTTTTCAATATGTATGATTGACAAAAGAATAGAACATGCTGCTTTGCTCAAGAAAATGCATTAAAATTTTAGTTACGCCTTTATGAAGCATGGTACTTACGCAAAAAATGTCAACAATTCAGATGAGGATTATGCTAATTAATGTTATGTGGACTACATAGCATTTAATAAACAGAATAGCTTTGCTAATGCATCATTAGAAAAAAAATTCTTTCTTTTCATTTCTCATAACTGAGAGTGCCTGTGCATTCCACGTGTTTGTTGTACTGAATTGTAGGCTTGCTAAGTTGCAAATACTATTGATTACTTGTACTGGTACCATGTGTAGTATGATAAATGACTTGGGCATAAGCATTCAAAGAGAGCTCAAATAGCCCAGACTGTATTAATGTCTTAATAGCAGTATGTTCTTATGGATCTCTGTGTAGCAGATGAAATATCCCACACAGATGAATATTTGCACTAAGTATTTAATCTAAAGGACTGTCAGGAATGCTTCTGAAGGTGTCTGCAGGTGAATATGCAATACTTCATGTCTATCTGAATAGCACAAACATCGGAAAACCAACTGCAAATTTAGAATGGGAGAAAGTAATGTCTTGCCTGCTGTGACATTCATGAATCAAATCATAGTCTGTGTTAATGATTGGTGGTTTGGAGATAAATGTAGTACATCTAGCCTTTTGTTTTGAAAGGTAGATAGAAGTTCTTGGAATGCCGAGTTGTTTTCCTCTTCATGAGCGCATCTGGACTGACAGATTTAATTTTGTGGAAGGAAAAATTTGGCACATTAGTGCTAAAATTAAGGTATTGGCTATAAGCAGCATGATCCTTCTTCTCTGCCTTTGTAGTCTAGATTAACAGTGGAAATTCATCCATAGAAAATCTGCTTTGGAATAAAAATTGCTGCAGAACTGAGTGCTGTGTTCAGACTCATAAGCTGGGGGTGGGGTGGAAGCAGCAGGATTTACATGAGGTTACCCAAAATATTGACATTCTTGAGATTTAGAACTGTTATTGAATATTACACACATACTTGGCACTGGTGAGGTGACACCTTAAATACTGTGTTCAGGTTTTGGCCCCTCACTTCAAGAGGGACATTGAGATGCTGGAGTGTGTGCACAGGGAGGCAACAAAACTGGTGAAGGGTCTGGAGCACAAATCCTGTGAGGAGCGGCTGAGGGAACTGTGGTTGTTTATTCTGGAGAAAGAAGGCTCAGGGGAAACCTTATTGCTTTTTACAACTACCTCAAAGGAGGTTGTAGTGAGGCAGGTGTTGGCCTCTTAATATTAGGAAATATTACTTTTCTAAAAGGGTTGTCAAGGGTTGGAGCAGGCTGCTCAGGAAAATGATTGAGTCTCTCCATCCCTGAAGGTATTGAAAAGTATGGATGTGGCAATGGGGGATGTGATTTAGAATCATAGAATAACCAGGTTGGAAGAGACCCACCAAATCGAGTCCAACCATTCCTATTTATTGGTAGACTTGGCAGCATTACATTTGTGGTTAGACTCAATGATCTTAAAAGGTATTTTCCAGCCTAAATGATTCCTTGAATTTTTTTCTGGGATGGTGTTTAATGATACTCTTCTTCCTACTTCTCCCACCTCTAGTTGGCAAACATATGTTTTTAGACAGGTATGTTTCTTCCCTGTCTCACTGCCAGTAAAAAAAAAAAACAACCAACAACAACAAAAAAAAAAAAAACAAAACAAACCCCGCAACCCCCAAAACTTTAGCTATTTGTTCAGTTATTTAACCAGGATGGATTTTAAGAATGTATAGCTGAGGGTATAGTTTTTGGCTGAGGCCACATGAATCATACTACTTGCCAGGAAAGTATTTCCCATAAGTTTCTTGCACTGAGAAGATGTTCTTTGACGGAAGATGTTTTACCTGCTTCCAAAATCCTGCGGTACGCAGCCCCTGTACCCCAGGTTTAACAGCTGGGAATTCATCAGTTCTATGAGGGTCGTAGTAACTCTTGGGGGTTTTTGTGTGGGCTACCAGCAGAATGAAATATTTATTGTTTTAACATCCAAAATACTTAATTTCTCCAGCAACACAAATATAGAAAATATGCTGGAATATAAAGTTGAGTAAGATTTCTTTTGAGAGAAAGAGCTGCAGAATATGTTTCTGCATTGTGGAATGCTACAATTTACGAGGCTAATGATATACCAAAAGGTTAATCATGTGTCCTCTTTTTTTTCTGAGACAGCTATTTCTAGGAGTAGCTGTTTCTAAGCCTTTCATCCCAATTTCTGTCAACCGCATTTTCACAATGAGCAGCCCAAAGGAGCATAAACAGCAGCTTCTGTTGTGGAGTGCACTTCCTTTTTACTTTAAAGCAATGATTAACCCTTTTAAAAACTTCCTTTTGATGTAACCAGGCAGAGAGACTCACATAGGCCTTTGGGAATTGCCCGCACTGAACCTTATTCAAAAATCATGACCTTGGCTGTCCAAGCAACAAGGCTCTCACGTTGTTGAAGTGGATTTAAATAAGAAGAATACAGAGTGTCAAATATGCATATTTGTTGCTGCAGATGTTGTGTAGTGACTAGCAATACATAACACTACTTGAAACACATGCGAGTATATTAAACACAAAATTTGGTTGCTGCTGACAGGATAGAAAGCAAAGCTGGTGTCCTGCAGCAATACAAATGGGACAAATGCCAACATCCTCGTATCTGAACATGCAAGCATTTAGTATGTAAAAATGAACGTAGATTATATTTACATATATAACACAATATCAACAAATTCTTAATAAAAGGACATATTTTTCTAATGCAGATATACGCATACCTTTTCTGTTATGGTCATAGCAACTTCTTGTCATATGAACCAAAAAGACCTAAGCGAAGCTTTCTCATCACAGTGGAACAAGAACTCAATAACTTGTTGTTCAAAACCCTATGGTAGAATGCATGTCTGTCTTAAGAAATTGGGTTCTTTACTCATTTCCCTGGAAAAAAAAATGCACTCCAGTGATTGTTTCAATGTATGCATTGGGTTATAAAGGGAGTTTCAGAGATACTGTACTTATCAGCTGCACATGAACAGTTTGTGGTTTGAAGAGGGAACCTGGGATGGAGAAATCCAACCTTCTGTATCCAATTTTACCCAGTGGAATATGGCATTAAACCACCCTATTGTGAGTTTAAAATTTTATCTTGTCTGTTGGAACACTAGACCATATGGTTTATTTGGAAAAGCTTATGGATAGTTTTTTCATCACAGTTTCCTCATTTTCTACATTATAAATCAGGTAGTGTAAGGAAATATATTGTGATAATCAAAGGTAAACCTTAAGGTTCAGCATTATGCATTATGTCTTAATTATTTTATTGGAATGCAAAAGTTGGACCTTTTTGATTTAGGCTGTAAGTTTGAATTACAGTCAGATTGAAGTGAGGACTAAAAATCATATGACTAATATTTAATTGGGAAACAGTATGGATGTTTTGTTTAACAAGATCTACTTGAACAATTTAGCATCCTCGGGAAAGAAATTATTGCTTTTCTTAATGAATGGGACTTGGGCTATTTTCTGATATTGGCCTGTCCAATTTTAAAGAGTGTGCTGGTGGCTTTTTTTTTTCCCTTTCCACCACGGCCTGTATTTGTCTCCTTCTAAACATTTTGGTTTGTACGTTAGTTATCAAATGGAATATTTTCTTAAGATGTGTATTTAGGATGTAGTATTGCTAACCTGTAAAAGTACATAAGCAATGCAAATACATATGCTGTCTGCATGAGACAGACTAGAGAGCTGTGTATCAATAGTTATTGATATATCTGTGTCATTGCTGTTTATTTCAATGTCTTTAGATCCACATTTTGGACATGTTGTAGTTGCTTCTGAGACTTAAAGTAGTACTGTTTCACAATTGTCCTTTCACTTTAAGATTGCAAAGTTAAAATGAATGAGCAGAGAGTATACCAGGACTATAATAATGTTGGTAACATTCATTAAACTATTTGTTAAGTAATGTATTCAGACTGACTGGTGTTTCCCAGCTCCTACATCGCCCATTATGTTTTCTAGTAAATTAAAGCTAGGAAACCTTTGTTGGAGTTATAATACTCAAAGTGACATCTAATTCCCCCGGACAATGGGTACAAGCCTGCAAGCCTCTCTAATTCTTTCCAGTCTTTACATTTATTGATTCTTTTGTAAACGTGTTTCATCCAATCTGTTACAAACAGCACTGGTTAGAAGTGTGAAGTTTACCACATTTGACCTAAGGCACGTTAAAAACAATAGCTATTTGACACATAATTGTGTGTCCCAGACTTACTTTTAATCAGAAGAAAATTTGGATCTATAACTGCTTGACTGGTTTGATGTCCTTCTTTGCTTAGAACAACTGACATGTTAATTCTTTGATCTGACTGCTTTGGATACAAATTTAGTTCAGCTATCTCTTGTATTCCAGGCTGTAAATGTTTTATTACTTGAGTTGTCTTATGTAAGTAGCTTATTTTGATTCAAGACTTCATTTTGTCTAGTCTTGAGTAATGTTTTGCATATATAGATGTGTTTTTCTTACTGAAAAGTTCTATTTTTCCTTGGGATGTCAGGTTTTTTACTACTTTTTATTGAAAAATTACCATAGATGCCATTCATAATCTCTGAATGGATAGAAAGAGCAGTAAATTTTAATGAAATTAATATATTTTTATTATTTTGTGCATATCTTGTACTGTAAAACATATGTTATAAATTATTGATAATAAACTAACACATCTTATTTTTCTCACCATACTCATCATCACTTTCAAAGCTTTGAAGTTCAGTAAATAATTTATGGTAGCTGTTAGTATAAGGAAATGAAACCATACTCCTGATACTGCTTGCTTTTTGTCCTTGTTTTCAAGCAGAACTTTGATTGGTGGCCAAGCTGAAAGGTAGAGAATGTATGAATAACCAATGGGATGATTCATGCAACAGACTGAAAATTAAATTGGATATTTTTATTTTTAAAAAATTGTTGGAAATATGTAATAATTTTTTTCTGTATTTTAGACATTTCAGTTTTATTTCATTGGTTATGAATTGCATAAGTTAATGATGGAAGTATTTTTAATATGAAATGGAACATGTTTTCAGCCTACTTTTGTTCTCAAAACTTCAATCACAGTGTCTCTTAGCCTGGTTAAATACCTTGCTGAGACATGTTGTGTTTGCCAGGAATGAAAAAAAAATGCCAGAGTACAAAAACAAATACATGGTTTTGGCCTTTAATAAAGTGATCTGTAGAATACATGTTCTAACTCCTTTGTTTTCCCTTGTGTAAATGGAGAAACCAAAGGCTTTGGACAGACTTTTAAGCATTGAAGAGGTTTTTTTTTTTTTTTTTAACCAGGTCACGCAGGCTCTTCAGGATCACTTTTATTTATGTGGTCTTATAAAAAAATATTCCAATAATAAATTCTCAGTTTTCACTTGTATTGGCTTATATTAAATAAAGCAAAAAAAAAATCATCTGAGATATTTATAAAATTCTTTGTAATTCTGTTACTTCCAGCTACTGATTTGGAAGGTCTCCGTGCCAGCCTTCAGAAGTGAGATCAGGACAGAGCTAAGCGATTTGAATCCATCCTCATTTTGGCTGCAAAAAACAATGCAACATAAAACCTCACATGTAGTTTTCCTGAGCTGGCTGGGGAACTCTGGTACAACTTTAATGTTTCTGACAATTGCTCTGTTACCTTTTTTTTTTAAAAAAAACAAAACAAAACATTGTATACATATAAATGCAGATGCATGATGGTATCTGGGCTCAAGGCAACAGAGCTGCCTAGGACTCTTTGGCCTTTCTAGGTTCTCTGTGTGTGGCTACAACGTACAGTACTTGTCTTGCTGTGTAGTTTTGCATATGTAAAACCCTAGGTTTTTGCTTTGTTTCTGACACAGGGTAGGACAGGGAGCAGGGGATATAAATAAGCACTGTTTTGTGCAGTTATAATTACAGTGAGGCACCACAGTGACGCTTTAAAGGACGTCTTCAATGCCGGGCTGGATATATTAGGCACTAACCGGAGGTGGCAGTTATTCCATGGTATGGGATCCTCTGGGTCTGAGATGTAGGCTGGTTTGTGAGGCTTTATGCATAAAGGTGATTTATAGATAACATGAGCTAGATGTGAAAGTTACCAAGAATAGCAATTTTATTTTTGCTTTCTGGAGGTTGTCTTCTCTCAAAATTATTTGTGTACCACTGTTTCCCTTGAAATAATTATGGGTCCTGACTTCTGTTGGCAAGGCCACATTAAACTGGTATCTTTATTGGCTCACTAGTTTTTCTGGTGTGGCAGGTGACAGAAGAGGAATGTTTTGGGAACTTTCTAACTTTAACAAATATGTTGATAATTTCATTCGGCAAAGGCATGTTAGTACTTTGTTCCCTGCTGATAGATGTCTAAATACATCCGCTGTTCAGTATTGTTGGACAGTGGCAAATGCTTTCCTTCAGGGATCTGTAAATGATGTAATGAGCAGGTATTCAATCTTCAGTCTATAGCTTTAGCTGCTTCTTAAAGCATACTTTAGTTTCGTCTTGTACTAAAAGCTCTTTTCTTTTCCTCCCCATGGCTTTCTACTGTGCTCATTTTGTCTATTTTTAACTGCTACATTGTAAAAACAGTGATGGCAGTTTGTAAAGTTAATGACGTTTGCAGATGAACACCCATATTCTTTTGGAAGCTTTAAAATTCTTAAAAGGATATCCACAAAAACATTGCAAGCAACACATGACTACAATGTGACCTTGTGCATGTTAATTTTTCAGTGCAAGAAGAACCTGTATACTTGCCTAAAGCATTGTTGGCTTTCATAGATCAACTTGAAGGATTGGGGCTTCCTTTTTGCAAGGAACATGGAAAGTATTTGTCAGCTACAGCTCCATGTTTGCAACAATACATCACCTTTGAATCTTTCTTTGGTCCTAGAGAGAATCTACTGGCAGTATGACTATGATAGAATGAGCCACATCCCCCCCTAACTTTTTACTTCAGTGTCACCTTGGGGCGTCATATCTAGTTTCCAGGTAATGATAATTTACTAATGGGTTTTAAGTACTTATCTTTTTTGTTCTCTTGTGCAGCGTATCAGTTCTTCAGAAGCTGAGTTCATATGTTTCACAAAGTGAAGACAATAATGCTAAAGAGGAGAAAAAAACTGAATAATTTTCAAGTCTTTTTCTAGTCAGATATTTTGAAAGCTTAAGAAATGTGTAAATTTGTATTAGGCTGTAATCTGTTTTTTAAAACACCTGAATTTCTTGGCAAGGAATGTGGAGCAGAAAAAGTGGAGAAAAGTCCACCTTCAAGAAGGGTAAAATAAGCCCAGCTAAGGGAATCAGGTTAATTATCCATACTTGCTAGCATTTAGGCTACAATATTGTTTACACAAACCTTGGTTATTTACTGAACAAAGGAAGGTCTTCAGTAACTGTCAGTACAGAATGATCATAGCAGTAATGCACTTCATGACCACTTCATAAAAGGGAAGATATTAATGAATGTAATGCTTGATTCTTTGTATCGTAATCTTTGGAGTTCAATTAATACAAGAAACTAGTGTAGCTTTCAGTGAATACTTTAGCAAACTAAATGTACCTTTTTAGGATACTAGAAGCACCAGTTACTCAAATTATCGAAGGTAGTCTGCTTTAATTAAAATAACTTTCTTTTTAGTGCAAATCTACTGGAAGATAGAAGTAGTTCATGGTAAAATAAAAGAGTATTAGAATTTGACAAACGTATTTGTATATAACTTTCCTACAAGTATCGAACTCTTGTCTTTAATGTGTTTTAGTTGCTAAATCAAGTCAGATGTGTTGAGGTGAGAACTGGAAAGATGAAAGCAAATATTCATAGTGAAGCTGATAACAGCCTTAATTAAACTGCTGCTATCAACTTTTCCAGAAGTCATCTGACTTAACGCTCCATTTACATCCAGGAAAGTTTGATTTAGATCATTTTATTTAAGAGGTGTGCAGATGTCTCTTTGATAGCCCTTGCTGTCTCTCATTGACGAGCCCAGACGCTTTGTTTCAGCTGTGTTGCAGTGTAAATAACTAGGTATATATTGACCTTGAGCTTACCTTTTGGCATTTAACTTTCCCAGGGTTGACATACCCTGAGAAATACCTTTTCTTCTCTTTAAGGACTAATGCTTTCTCATTCCAGTTCTTGAACCCCGAATTCCTTATCTTTTTACTTACTGTAGAATAACAAATAAGAAATATGCAAATAGACAGATAATTGTCTTTACTGACACTTATCTATGGCATCTGTTTTACAGAGGCTATTCCATGCAGCTATGTCAGGTATGGAACATTGAACACTGTGTTCTATGTTATGTTCTGAAAGGAGGACATTCACCTTCTGAGGCAGTCAAGCTTTCATTTTGGGCTAACATATACTAAAATACACAATTTGGTGTATTTCAAATTATTTTGGGGCAGACACTCAAGATGGGTGCTCTCAGAGCTTAATGTCATCCAGGGTATCATAATCTGTCAGTTTTACAAAACAAGCCCAAAATCTTGGTATTCTAGACTAAGTTGCAATAGTAGGAGGCAAGAAGAGAATGATGATCAGATGAGATTCTCTTGATTGTATCAGTGTTTACTGGGCTCTATCTCTGCTCCTGGATAGCTGCATACAGCTGGTGTTTTGATGGTTATTCTGCCCATTTGTCTCATTCCCCTCTGCGTATTTCACTGTAGTTGCCTGTTTCATTTTGTATTACAGTATGTCTACGTCTTATCTAAAAAAATGGGAATAGCTGAAGAAAATTTCTGGTGCATGCTTCATTCTAATATATTTTATCTTGAAACCTTTGTCTAAAAGAATAATTTCAAGCATATTTTTAGAAGCTTTGGTGGGCATAGTTCAAGACAACTATATTTCTGTAAGGTTAACTGAAACTAAACCGAAAGACTTTGTGATAGCAACTCAGTTGGTGGATTATTGAATAACAAGGTAATATTAAGTTATTGAATTGTTTGGATGGATTTCTCTGTGGATTTTGCTTCAGGGCATTGTATACATTGTAAATGTGTTACTAAATCAGCAATGACTAAGCTTTTTGACAGAGTCTCTTAATTCTTTTTGGGAGACAATATTGGAATTGAAAAGTAATTCTTGTATTACAATTTTTTGATCAAAAAATAAAACGAAGCGTATTTTCTGTCTAGAAATTCTGTTGTTTCTGAACTAGGCATTTGAGTAGTAGTCTTCTGTTTAATTTACTGAGAAAAATTACAGGGAATGTCCAGTAGCTACTCACTCACAAATAATGAATAAGCAGTATTCAGCAACTGTAATTCTTATGGTCATCATAATTTAAGATAGTCTGTATCATTAACTTGATTTAAATTGCAAAAGTAATTTGCATATTTGGCTTAAAATACAGTATTCAAATATTTAATACCAAAGCAGGCATGACACACAGAAGAGTTGCATTTTACTGGAATCTGGGAACTGGTATGAAACCAAAATGAGCACTGAGCAAGTGATGTGGAGGTTCTGATGTACATGACCATTTAAAAACAGACAAAAGAAATCAAGCTTGTTCTACCATAATTCTGCTGTCTGTGCCTGTATGTGCTAGTAGTGTTTCCTAAATCTTGTCTGCTTTTTATCTTTCTTTTTTTCTTAGCTTGGTATGCCTTGCATAAATTTTTACTTTTTTTTATAGAACCTTGGGGAAAAAAATCATATTTTATTGGGGGTGTGTGTGTGTATGTTTGCCTGTATGTGTGTGTTTGTTGCATTCTGATGGTCTGGTTCAACAGTGTTTCGTAACTTCTGAAGTGTTAGGATTTCTTGGTGCCCTACCTTGGGTGGGGAAGCAGAAAACAGTAAGAAATATTAACCAATATGCACACATGTGAAATGCCTAAAGTTACAGCAGTGATTCAGGTTGTTCCCTGGGCAATAGGCATTTGCAAGAAACTGATAGATAAGAAAACTAGTGATATTATATTCACCTATCTGTCATTAAGGTAGCAACAAGTTGAGTAGACTAATAAATTTTTGCAGTGACATCTGTAGATGATGTGTAGTAAATTTGTTAGTAACGTCTGCCGCAGAAATAGCTGAAAAATACTTTCGCTAAAAAAGAGAGAGTTTAAACTTTTCTGGTCTACAATTAATCTGTTATAAAGTGTGGTTTTAATCTCTTTAGTTGCATTTTAAGGGGTTTGGAAGAGACCACAAGTACAGAAGTTTCTCTGTGCGGGTTGTTTTTATTTTACTGAGGTTGTAGGAATATTTCTGGACAAATAAATATTCTGTTTGAATAGTTCTTCTTATCAGCAGGTATAGGAGCATCAAACAGGAAGATGCAGATCCAGAACACGCATGGTGCTTATATTATCTGAATAGATTCTCTGATTTGGGATTATAAAATTTATGAATGTAGGCAACTCCTACGGAAGAGTGGGTATCAAAGCTTTATTTCATTGCTTTGTTCCCCTCAGGTTACATACTGCCCTCTTTATTCCAGTGTTTGGCGAGCAGTTCACTGAGGTAGCTGTGGTTCCAAAGAGCTGCTGAGAACAGAAACAGATGGCAGCTCAGTCATTTATCCATCCTGCACTATTTATTTCTCTATTTCTCTGGAAACTGAAGTTAATTGATGTTAAGCTGTAACTTCATACCTCCTGCTCTTTTTTTTTCCCTTTTTTTCCTTCTCTTTCCTCTTCTTTGTTCTTTTAAGAGAAGATAGAAACCATATTTGTTTTGTTGGGGTTTTGTTTGTTGTTTTTCTTTTTCTCCTTTCTCCTACTCATGAATATTTCAGAGCTGTAATGAGTGGTCTCTGAGAACTAATGGAGGATGAGGTGTACTAAAGACTAAAAATTAAAATACGCAAGTCAGTTTATTTAGTTTCTAGAAGCACACATGTCAAGATAAGAGTATGCCTAAAAACTGAAGTAGGATTTGAAGGTTTGGTGGTTTTTTTTTTTTTTTGTTTTTGTTTGCTTGTTTGCTTTTTTGGCGGTGGGGGTGGGGAAGAGATGACACTAGTCCAATCTGTCTTCCTTCTTGATTTGCCATGTGAAATAACAATAACTTTCCCCTGCAGCAAAAACTTCTTCAGGTAGATTTGACACTGCTTGGAGAATCCCGCCTACAAAATGACTCTCAGCAGTTCACAGTCTACACAGAAGGTTCTATCCAGTTATGTTTTGTGCTCCAGTGCTACTGAATTTTTGTTTGTTTTCATGAGATGGTGGAAGAGACTGTAAGCTTTTTTGAACTTTGCTGTTGTGTCTTAGGACAGTTAGGATCAGATAATCTTAAAATGAATTGACATTGTCTGATAAAAGAGAAGATTTTGCTCTTCAAAAAACACTTATCTGGAGTAGTGGACCATCCTGTGTGGACATAATTGGATGTATTTAAATGACTGCTGATGGGCAGGAGGAGTAAAAGACTAAATACAGGATGGTGAGCAGATACTGACCAATACTACCATTTCTGTTGAGAAAAATATGTAAGGTTACAGTAGATCCTATTGTCTTACAGCTGGGACTGGGGGGGAGGGCTGTTAAAAAAACAATCAAACAAAACAACAAACCAAACCCCTAAAATTCAAAATCTGAGCTTAAGTTTTTTGCACAATCTGTAAACAAATCAGTACTGCTTTTTGTATGTCCTCTGTCGGGCATAGTTCTCCAAGAAATAGTATGGTCATGCAGGAGCTATGTGGATAGCCTCAATTAATAGAGATTGTAAAGTGTGGTGAAGATAGTGGAGAGAGAAGCCATTAAAATAGCAATCAAATCTATTAAGGTCACTGCAAATTTGGCTTATTTGCTTCATTTAATGTCATTTTCCCCTCAGTCTTGCCTCAAATGTGTTAAAGAGAACTCCACATTTCCTCATGAGGACATCAACAAAGTGAGTAGTGAACCAATGCCAAAGTAGATCTAAATCTGTTCCTGGAAAGCCTAGGATCCTCCTCCCTTGGGTTCCTGCTGTCCACCTCTCAGTTTGCATAGCTCTTAAATTCCCAGTTAGGGGCTTTAATGCAGGGTGAAGAAAACAGTGACTTACTTTGTTAAAGATGCTTGTATAATTAATTGTGAATGTTACAAGTAGTGTGGATTCCACTACTGGTTTATGTCAATGTTACTACATTTTAAATAATCTTTTTTTTTTCATCATCATCCTTCAAACCCAGATCCTGGGCTGGAAGAGAGAAAGGGCACAGTTCCTGATTGTATGACAATTGTCCTATTGTCAGTAAATAGGAGAGAGTAGCCTGGTCCCATAGCACTACAACTTCTGTATACCTTCTGGAAATTCAGCTTCTTACTCCTCTTGAAACTAATACAAAAAAAACCTGTGAAGGCAAGAACATTATTGCCCATAAATTGTCTTACATTAATTCCTGTTCCAATTCTGTGTAGCACGTGTAAGTGAAAATCTTGGAAATATGTTTGCTAAATCATGTGGTAAATGGTCTTGTTGATGACTGCAGAGTTGCTCTGGGGATGGAGTTGTTAAGCACTTATTATAGGAATCCAACAGGGCAAATTAAGAGAAACCTCTGTGTGTGCTTGTTATTTTAGTACGTTTATGCTTGTCTTCTGAGAGATTTCACATAGGACCTCGTGACCTAGAAAGACTTGCTATCTTTTAGTCAGAGGTTAACTTCTGAAATTTCAGTTACTGACCTATCAACAATGAAAATAATCGTCTCCAAGGGAGGGTTTAGTGTTATTGTTCTTTAATGCTAAGTAGCTCAATATTGCTATTAACACACATAAAGTAGCTTTTTAGCACTCTGCTTAGTTGTGTATGGTATTTTTTATTTATAACTGAGTCTTTTTATACTTATAAAATATCCCCCCTAATTTATGTTTCATTGCAAGTAGCTGCTGCACAGTTCCTTATTTATTTGGAACACCATTGCAAGTATTTCCTCAATACATGAGTGTTCAGATGCAGTGGGTGGAACTTTAATGTGTATGTGTGTGTTCCTTGGAAATACTGTTCCAAGTACACAAAACCACTGTGCATGGTAGTATTTGCCATTATAATAAATTCTATCATAGAAGAACAAAAGCATGCTATTTTTGGCTGATTTTAACTGTTCCGTTTCAAGACTTGAATGTGCAGTCCATTTAAAAGAAGTATTGTTGATGGTTTTACTGCTTGATAGATACGTCTCTAGATGTATATCTTTAAAGATATATAAATTTCTAATGTGAGTATATATGTGTATACTTTATTTATAAGTTTGAGCTTCACTATGTATGGAACAGGTGAATCACTTTCCTCACTTTTTTTTGCTCCGTAACCTCACTTAACTTTCTCTGAAGTTATATTAACTATCCAAAAAGCTATCATAATGTTTGAATGCCTTTTTTGCCAGTATCATGTTTTCAGTAACTTCTATGAGTAGCTTTACTGACAGGTCTTGAGTTCCAGCTGAATCAGGCTTTTGGCAGCATCGTTATTTTACCAGTGACAATTATTATTATAACAGTAGAACTCCCCTTTGAGGGGAAAAAGAACTCATCCATATTTTTTAAGAGTCGTACATGAATTTTATCACTATAGTAAAAAAATTCGTTTTTTTGCTTCTTAACCACACAGGACTTATACCACTGGCAAATGTAACCATGCTTACCTTACATACATAGTTATGTGCATGGTTAGGTTAGTTTTAGAATAAGCACATGAAAATACAAGTATAGCATAGTAATAGAGTGAGTTTTGTTTTAATTTATGGAATGCTAAAAAGTTTGAAGAAAAACTTAAAAATACCTGAGGTAATATTTGATCCTTTTACCTCATATTCCTTTGGTAAGGCTTATAAACTTGAGGGTTTTTTTACTTAGCAGGTATGAATACATATAATATTCTGTGACACTCTGTTTTTAAATAGGGTTTTCTCACTAACCTTGCCAGTTTATTTGTATCTGATACTTGTGTAGTCAGTCCTTAGCCAGCTTCTCTGTAAACTATATTCTAACCAGGTATATTCATGATTTTTCACTTTTCTTTGCATTTTCATTACTTTACCTTGTTTGTAGTATGGAGGAAGGTAGCCAGAACTAGTTTTATCTATGGCTACAGAACACTGTATGCACGTAGAGGCTGATACCAATATTAGCTCAAACAAATTCAAACTAGTTCATATTGTGAGACTATGAAGCTATTGGCATTGAACTGACTAAAGATGATGAACAGTATTTCCAATTTGGAAGAAAGCGAAATTCATAGGCATTTTAGCTTGTGTAGTATTACAGCATGTGGTGATGCGGTACAGGATCTCACTGACTGTGTCAGTAGAATAATAAAGGTAGGAAAAGACCTTTAAGATCAGCATGTCCAACCATCAGCCTGACATGACCGTGCATACTAAACCACAACCCAAAGTGACATGTCTACATATTTTCAGCACCTCCAGGGATGGTGACTCCACCACTTCCCTGGAGAGCCTGTTCCAGTGCTTCACCACTCTTTCAGTAAAGGATTTTTTTTTCCTAATATTCAGTCTAAGCCTCCCCAGACACAACTTGAGGCCGTTTGATTCAGAGGCATTTTGGGCAATTTCTTAAATCTGAACTAGTGTCTAGGGCTGTAAACTGTGGTCACTTTGCTGCCTCTGTTGCTCTTGTAACAGAGCACAGAGAAGATGCGTGGAGATCAGGCAGTAGAACTGCTTTAAAGTGCAGTTGCTAACCTGCCAGGTTTGTCTGCCATGTAAACCACCATGTCCTTTTGTCTTGCAAATCACATTGACTGCAAACCCTGACAGTACAGACAGAATAAACCTGAAACTTAAAAAAGCTGGATTAAGGACATGTCAGTGTTTTTCCACTTTTAGGTTTGTATTTAAGGAAAAAACATGCATAGTATTTTGGAGGTGGCATGCAGCAACATGCAGGAGTGCCTGGTAATAGCAATACAGAACACTTCCTGCTCCTTATGAATCCTGGAAGGAATTTCAGGCATCTGTTTGCAAAGGCAGTGATAGACTGGATAAATGAATGAAGTGCAGCAGAAACAACTCCCACTGTTGTGTTTGAGGACATAAGAAGTACTTTTATAATGAAGATCATTACTGAATGCGTTGTTGCTGGTATTTCACATTGAGCTTCTGTTAGGCTAATATTTTTTTCAAAATAAGGGCAGCCGAACATGTCATTCAATGCACATTTAATACATAAAGCAAATACAAATCATTTGCTCCACTTTTTAATAAAGCAAATGGTAATGTTGGTCTTGGGAAGTGTGACAGGCATTCCTTTTAATGAAATTAAGCAAACAATTTGTACATAATCCCTAGCACAGTAATATCTTTAGGTGATTCCCATGTCTTTATAAGAATTCCAAGAGCTACAGGTGCCTAAAGAGGAACAATAGAATTTCTTTTGTAGATGGTCATCTTTAATACTTTGTTGTATGAATTCAAGATCCTAATAACCAACTGAAAAAAAAGGAGAGAGCTTTTAGTCCTGCAGGCTAGATCTGCAGAGTATTTCAGAATATGGTGTAACAAATCACTGCAAGTGGCTTCATACAAATGATGAAACCAGATAAAATGTTGTATGATGCTGCAGATTATTTTAAAGAAGGATTTTAATATCTTAAATGTGTTAAAATATAACGTGCAGATTTGCTCAGTCTAATTGGAATTTCACAGTTGTGCCATTGGAAAGAAGAATTTTTGTGCACATTAAGTTCTGGGCAGGGGAGGGGAATCTGGCGATAGTACAATATAAACTAGATGAGAATTAACATTTCCTGAAATGCATAACAAACTTGATTGTCTTGCTTGCTTTTAGCAGCACAGTGGGTTTTATGATGCTTCTGTAATTTGGATATTCTGATTTGGAGAGTAATTAAATTCCTGGGCAACACTGAATGACTTAGCCTTTACATAACTTAAGAATCTATTTGACATAATAGAATTGGCATTTAGCTTTTATGTTTCCTTTTAAAGAAATATTTGAAAATATTCTAAAAACAAGTTTCAATAGGATTATTTGAGATTTCAGGAAAAATTCTATTCCTGTGTGTTAGACTTCAGGCAGACATTCAGTTTGGCTCTGTCTAATAGATAAAAAAATTTTTCTTGAATTCCACTTGCTGGTGTAAATCAAGGGATTAAACTTTCATTTAATACTGGAAAGTGAAGCTCCCTTGAATTTCAAGAAAACAAATTGCATTTAAGTTGCATTTAAGCAGTAAATAAATACTTCCAGAAAAACTGAAAATTGGGAAGACCTAGGATATCCCATGGTTTTATATTTCAGGAAGGGGATGCTAATATAGGTATTTTAGATTATAAAAATTAGCAAGAGATCTTTGAGTTTTGTTTTTTGTAACTTTAACTCACGTTTGTGAGGTTGGTGTTCTGTTCCTGTTTAAGCAAAAGTAAGGCAAAGTTGCATTGTTCTTTTGTATCATTGGTGCTTATATAAAACCACTCAAGCCTGCTTCGGAAAGCTGCTTAGAGCAAATAATAACCTTAGGCTTCTCTTAACTTCCTCCAGCATTGTGACTGCTTTCTGAAAGAGTGCACCTTGCAAACGCTGAAATGTCAGAGCAAAGGAACTCTACGAACAGGACAACAAAAATAGTGACTTGGATTGATTTAAATTCTTCGAAAATGTCATTAACTTCATTATTCTGGTGTGCTTGGGATCAGTTTGTGTCTGAAAGGATGCTGTGATGTGCTATCTAGTGTCTTCTGTATACTGATTGTTTGATACCTGGCTGTGGCATGTGGATGTTAGGCTGAAAACACCATGAGAAATAAACCCCAGGGGTGGTGCTGTGCAAAACTTTTTCACCTGGCATAGGCCTAATAATGATGTTAATATTTTATATTATTTTTAAAGGGAGCATCCTTGGGAAAGGAATGACTCCTGGGTAGACAAACTGACTTTTTACATATGAACTCGGAAGCAGTTAAACATGTCTCTGTCAGTTTTGAGAACATTTGTGAGTTTTGAAGACATTTGTGAGTCTCACCTAGAGGTCATCATGCAAAGAGAACTGAAAGTTGTAGTATTTCCCCAAGCTTTTGGAGGACACCCTGGGGAAAATGAGTTGCACAATCTGGTTTGAAGGCAGCTGAGAAATTCCCTGATGGAAAGAAAAAGCTATGTTAGGAGGAGCTTGGATATGCAGAATAATACTGGCTTGAGTTGGTGAGGAAATAGAGAGGGGTAAGAGTGCACTGTAACAGTGTTTTGTTTGTATATGCATGTGTGTGTTTCAAAATTAGCTGAAGTTAAAAAACACATTTTGGCATCACTCTTTTGATGCCATTCTTTTCACTCATTTTCCTGGAGGTATGTCCTGTAAATCTAGAGTGTCCTCAAATTTTAGAGCCCTGTAAAGTGCTGTACACACAGTGAACAGAATTTCATGGTATCAGACTTTTACTAGGAGGCTTAATCATCTCCACTGTGATGTCTAATTTATGGAAAGGGTGAGGAGGTTTGCGAGTGAGGCCAAGGAGAGAGACTACGTCAAAGCCTCTTCAAATGCAGCCTTAAGCTCCTGGGACCTGCAGTCCTTTTTTACCAAGGCTGTCAAAATAGTACATCTCCATTAGTTTACATGAAGACATTCCAGCTGATTTCTGACCAGAAATCACCTTTTCATGGCAGTATACTGATAGATACTTTTTTTTAATTATTATTATTATTATTTGGGAAACACATTATTCAAGTCCTGAATGCTTAGTTTGCAGTTCTAACAGCTCTTATTATCGTCTTGTTAAGAGGTTCTCCGGCCTACAGTAAGGTAAATTGGGGAATAATGTTAGTCATGAGGATATTTTTCAGGTCATCTAGTCCAACCTTTTGCTCAAAGCAGAGCTACCTTCAAAGTGGAGTCAGATGGCTCAGGGCTTAAGTCAAGCTCAGAAAATCTTCCAGCGTGGAGATTTCACAGCCTTTTCTGGCAGGCAAGTCCAGTGCTTAACCACTCTCATTATGAAGCTGTAGAAAGGAGTTTGCAGTGTTATTTTGCAGATTTTGGATCTTGCTTCTGACTTGGGTGTCCTAACTTTTACTTCTGGGTAAGATGCCAATTAATTTAAGATGCCAAGCTTGTTTGTTGTGATCTGGGGCTTTTAGCTGATGTGCTCTAAGAACACCTAGGCAGTAGACCTTCATTGCTTTTGAGTCAGTGTTTAATTGCTGATGTCTGTTTTGATGTTTGTGAGCCACTATGGAAGTGTCTTGTAACTCCTGAATTGTTTAGTTCTGTTACCTTGTAACATTGTTTATTTACATTTATTTTCTCTTTCTCAAATGTGTCATATGAGTCCTCCTTCTGTGGTAATGGTGAGATGGTGAGCTTGCACCTGTCTCTGTCTAGAGTACCATTATTTTCAGCTGGCTTTAGAAAAAATGGTATTGTGCTGTGTGCATCAGGTTGCATACCTCAAGAATGCTAATATTCCTAAGAGATCAAGGGTCTGAAACTAGGAGATAACTTAGTTAAAACATGAAGCTACTGTTATGCAAGTTCTTGGAAGGCCTGTAAAGAGAGGGAAGTGTAGGATTTTTCTCATTTAACTCTAGCAATTGAGGGTTTATAAAAACCGGTGGTTGAAGATAAAGATATCCATAAGGTTTTGTCATTTCTCATACCTGTGGTATTTATTTTTTCTTTTTTTGTAAAGTATACATATTACTACCTTAGGAAGAAAGGGAATCAACTGCAGTGTTAATGAAGTGCAAGGAACTGAAGCTGTCACTGTTCTAAATGATGCCTTCAGGAACGAGACTTTAGTTAACCAGATAATTTGTAGCAAGTGTCTTTTGAAAGTTTAAGGTGCTGTTTGTGAATTACAATGAAAACACAGAGAGAGGAGGTGTTTATGTAGTCTGTCTTGTATATGTTTTCCAAAATATATAATTGAGTACATATTTTGGAAACATAATTTCTTTAAAGCAAAAACAGTGTGTTTGGTACAGCTCTGGCACTTGTGTTGCTTGAATTAAAGGAACTTGCTGCTGGTGAATTATGCTGGTCATTCCAAATACATGCCAGAAAAACTCATCCATGTACCATATTGTGGCAATTTTAAACAATTGACTGAGAAACTGTTATAAAAATACTTTAAGAAATAGTCTAACTCAGAAATTTCACACTGCAAATAAAATTAAGCTGTTTTCTTTAGTATGTCTAATTTTAAAGCTTTTGAGAGAAAATAATCCATGGTGTAATTTTCTAAGACTTCCTTTTTTTCTGTTGAGATCCCTTAATACCCGCTTGATAATAGAATCAGAAATTCAAGTCTGCTTGGAAAGGTGATCTTTTGCTATAATATAATCCTAGAAGTTGGAATCTAATTTATTGTAGTATTACAGCACTTTTGTTCACCTATGGTTAACTTGGTAGGTCACTGGGTCATTACTGCAAGGGACAAGGCAAATAACAGTTATGTACCTTGTTTGTATACATTTTTATTTCAGTCTCTAATCCTGGTAAAAGCCACTTGAAATCAAAGCACTTGAAGTGAATGCCAAACATGGAGCCAACCTTGGAACAGGTTGAAATCTTAATTTTCACAGCCCCTATTCTGAGTTTCAGTAAGAATCCCTTTTTAAGAAACAGGTTATGACCATATTTGTGCATATGGAATTACGTAGGAATTAGGCATTTGCACTTTGTGAATCACCTTTTTAATATCTGAAGGGTCCTGAATATTTTTAATAATCCAGCTGCCAGACTCCTATTGATTTATTTTTGTTGTGTAAGTGTGTATCTGTTCTTTGAGACTGAATGTTAGACAAGAAATAAAATCATAAAATATATTTTGAAGACTGATAGAGAACTTGTTGGATTGACTTGGTGTCCTAGGGGATCTATTGTCTAATTAATAGCACTGTTATCTTCCCCAGTGGTCTTGGCTGACACACTTGGCCTTAAAGCTTTAGAATTTTTACTCTGCATGTTCATTTACCTATAGACTCTTGTGGGAAGGAGCTCTACTGCACTGCCTAGTGCACAGAGATGAAGCAGGTAGGTAGTCCTTGCCTTAGGAATTGTCAGGACGCCCATGAAGCAGACAGTGAACCAAAGTGAAGATTTGCTCCCAAGCAAAATTACTTAGTGCTCCAACAGACAAAGTAAACCACAAGTTGGGAGAATTGCTACGCAACTGCCTTAAGATTTCCTTTGTTTAGCAAAGAGTCCTTTCGAAGGATGACCAAAATGTGCACAGTTGCTCACTCGTGAAAGGAAATCTCTTGCCCAAGGGTAGACAGAAAATAGAATCACTCACCCAGAAGGATGAAGGGTCACTCAAAGGTATACCCAGAAGAAGTAATCACTCACTGAAAAAGGAGAGCAGGGACATTTAATCCCAGGGAAGTTACTTTAGATGGCATCCAGCTGTGAGGGGTATTTTCAGCGGACCATGTTTTATACCATAGTCAAGTCTGATCTGTGGTCATTCTGACTGGCTGAGGACCCATATCTTGGGGCACTGAATGCCTGGCAACAGTTCTCCACCTCCTCCACACCTAGCTGTGCCAGGATGAAGGGAATGGGCATTTCAATCAGTCCATTGTTGATCTTAGTGTTCTGTACAGTGGGAGAGCATCTTCCCTCCACCTCCCCCCTTCAAACTTGAAAAAAAATCAGTCAGGATTCAACAGGTTAAAAGCCCCAGTCTTTGTCTTTGGCCAGTCTGATATTTGTCAGGTCCTTGGTAGGCCATGATGTTTATTGGGCTCTTGTCAGAGTGGTTGCAGTTGTCACAGGAATGTATAGTGTTAAAATAAATTGACCATATGAAGGCCTCCAGCCAGCTGTGTGAGTACAGGCTGAGAAAGCTGAAGTGTGTATTAGCAAAAACAGCTAATGATTTTAACACCTAGCTCTAGGAAAAGGTTTCCTTTAGTTGATAATAGTGTACTTACTATGACTTCAACTCTTGCTATATACATAATTGAATCTGAAATGCTGAATACCAACAATTTTTCCCCCCAATAATTTAGTATTGTTTGGATCTTGAAAGGTCTGCATTAGAAATGCAAGTAAGTCCTCAATTTATGCGCAAGTTGGGTCTCACAATCAGATGTTTCTAGAAGATATGAATAGGTGTGCTGATCTTGCATCTAAGTGTAGTCTCTTTCATATTCATCTTCCCTATTTACTCATTGAAAATTAGAGAAGATACTTAATTGTTGTGTTGCAAAGTCATTTGTTATGGGTTGTTAAAATGCTGTGTGGCCATTTGTTATAGAGTTGTGCGACTGTAATGGAGAGTTAAAATGTTGACTGTGATTGCAAGAAATTGAAGTCTACTTGGATTATTAACTTTTTTCCTCCTGAATTGATACCTGAAGTGAGAGTCCTGTCATTTTCAAGTAGCAGGCTGCTCTAACAATATTTGATTGTCATGAAATCAGAGCCATAATAAAATTACAAAGATATATAATGGATAACACAGAAAACTTAGGTGGGGAATTAATAGGTATAATTTCCTTTCTGGTTATGCTGCCTTTTCTTTTAGAAAATAGTGCTTTGATATTTATTGCACAGACATGTTGCCAAGTGGCAATCAAGTTCTGTTGTTGTTCTTGTGCATAGCAAGTCATAAATTTCTTGCCAATTCACTGGGCAGTGTGAGACAGAGAAAATGGAGTTGTAGCTACTTTTAGTCCATCTCAACCCTACCTCCTCGCTGCCTGCTCTTCTGCTGTGGTGTTGGTGGCTTTGCCTGCCTGTTTGTTGCTGTGGCTTCTCTCCATCTACAGTCCTGCATAGTGCTTGGTCTCTGTGCCATACTTTCCTTCATTACCTCATCTTAAAATTACACTTTGGTTTAAGAGTGCAACAAATCAGTTCCTGGAGTATCCAGTACTCTAGTATGAGATCAAAATGCTCATACAGTGCCAGATCTCACTAATACTAATTACTAATTTGTTTTTTTCCATTTTTTTGTTCCCTGGATTCACTTTCTGTAAGCAGATTTAATGTTTAGTCACATGCTGCCTCTATCCATACTGTTCTGACTTGGTGCAGACCTGGATGTTGTCTTGCTTAAACTTGGGTATGTAACACACTGTCTAGTTTGGCAGATGTCATAGTCGAATGTTGAGGCCGAGTGCTCCAGGTAAAATTAGTGCCATTAGGTGTCAGAGCTGTGCTCATCCCTGCTGCCGTAGTTTTGGAATCACTGCCTTATTAGCCTGGTAAATATTTTCAGAGTGCTGATGGTTTTATCATGTCAATGATTGACAGGGTTGGCTATCCGTACAGAGGGAAAATTGTCAAGCAAATGTTTTTTCTGTGTTCCCATCATAACTGTTAGTAAAGACCACAAATGGAATTAAACATTTGGGTCAGATTCTATGGACTGCTGTTAGAAGTTCTGAAATGGTCAGATGTTAAGAATTCTGAAAAGAAATACCTAGGGAGACTAAAAGAAATATATCGTAAAGAACTATATGAAATCTTATTCTGCAGAAATGTAGAATTGGTGTTAGCAAACCATTTTTATTGTTTTTCTTCAAGTTAACTACATGGTTGATAAAACAAAGTCAACTTCTCTGGATGAGCAAAATTTTCAACTCAATTTCTTAACGTAAAGAATTCTAAAAACTAGATGAAATATTCTTTAATTCTTGCACCAATTTTTTAATGTTACTTTTGGTTGAAATTAAAAACATATCCATCATATGCCCCACATGTGTATAATAAATTTAATTTAGATTTCCAAGTCACATACAATAGATGCACAAGGTGTAGGAAGTTAACAAAATGTGAGAAGTCATGGGTTTTCTAGCAAATCTGTTGTTATGTAATTAAAGTTTTCATCAGAATGCATCAGACTAAAAGAAGATTTTTCATTTTATGTGTTAGTAGTTAGTTTCAGATGGGAAACTTGCAATCATATGCATTTCATTCCCTAACTGCTAAATGATGGGTTTTGCAGTGTGAATAGTGTGGTTCTTAGGTGCAGTTTTTGAACTCTTAATTTTCACTATTGCAACAATTTATGCGATAGGAACAGCATGTGACAAATGTAGCTGGAGAAACTCATTATGTTAGGTTTAAGAGATGGATGTGTTTGAGTGAGCTGGTGGAGTCTGCTCCTTATTTCAGGACTTTGAATGACTTCTGTTCCTTAAAGGGCTCCCAAACTGAACTGGCAGCATCATATGCCAGATAGAATGGTGGTTTTCTCAAATAAAATTGTGATTGCTGCAGGGATTCAGATGTTGACCCCAAAAAGCAATGCAGTGACATGGGGTTGCTGTTTTAAGTAGCGTGGATCCCATGCTTGTATTCTTAGAGAGGGGAATTTCTCCTGTCCTTTTAGCTGTGTATTTACACTATTAATTGCTTTGGGCCCTGGACTATGCCCTTAAGGAATGCTGAATATTCTTGGAATATATCAGAATGCTACTGACCAAGGCACAAAAAAAGATTGAGGATTATGACAGGTTATAACCAAGCTAGTGCTGAAACTGCTGAGTTGAAGTAAGAGAAGGTACTTCTGTAGCTTAAAAGGCATGTTCATTCAGACTTTCAAAGTCCACCTATGTACAGTGAATCTCTTAAATCTTCAAAAAGTTACCATTTCAGTTCACAAAAACACCTGATAGGCCACCAAAAACCCAGGTGTTCCCATGGTATGCTGCTCAACTTTGTTCCATCACTGCAGGAACAGATTCTAACCCTGAAGTCAGGGAAGAATCACCTATGTGTATCAACAAACAGGCGTCACACGCAGCTGAAATAGTGGCTTGTGTATTACTTACACCATTAAATGTTGTCCTGGGTTTTTAGCTGGGGGAGTGGGGGGGTGGGGAAGAGGGGAAGACATCGCTTAAGCAGAGTCTTCCCTATTTTTTCTGCCATAAATTAGAGATATGCTACAAGATATAATTGTTGGCACCTGAGATAACGGTACCCTTGGTTGCGCTTGATCTGATGGTGTAATAACTCTGGAAAGTCTGTGAGCTGGTGAAAAGCACAAATATAATTTGATGTGACCTTTGCTTTTCAGTTTATTGAGAAATTACTAGGAATAAGATCAGTACCATTGTTTAAAAACCTTTCAGTAATGTATCACTAGAAAAATGTTATCAGTCTATCTGTACAGAGTTGCTCACTAACATGTTTGTATCTAATTGATAATTAAGGTTGTCATTCTGTTGAAAAAGAAAAAGTTGTATCTCTGACTTATCCTTTTTAGCATAAAGCCTTTTCTACCATACCTTTAAAGATGTCATTTCAGAAATATGTAACTTTTCTAGGGCTCTGTCTCATATAAGTATGTTTAACACTAAGCATCAAAACTAAACAGAAATTGGTGCAGAAAAAAAAAAAAAAACAGCTCAGAAATTGTAATTTTCTCCTTGGCACCATCTAAGTGTGAACAAGAAGAGTGACTGTCTAGTAGCCCTTATTGTTGAACTGTTCAGGTCCTTGACAGCTGGATTGTTCTCTTCCTATGATTTCTTCTGGGGTTGAATAGAGTACGGCCATGCTGAGCATTTTCCAAGCATAGGAGGACTGAACAGGAGACAGACTTATCTTAGATTGACGACTAGATTGATGGTAAACAGTGCAGAAGGTTCAAGCCCCATGCTAGCATGAAATCATATGACAGGTAGAAATATTTGCTTATAAATTGAAAGAGTAGGTAATAATAGTGTTTTTTATGATTACATTACATGATATTTTATGATTACACAGACTAATAGCTAGCAGATGGCAGAGTATACGTTTTACTTGTTTAGCAAGATGATGGATGGCAGTGATTGAAAAACAGTTTTTTTGCTTGTTACATTACTCTGAAGGCTTGTAGTGGACAGGCAATTTACAGTATGAGTCAACAATAATTTGTACCTGCTCTAGATTTTTTGGGGGGCATCAGTTATTCTATTTCATATTCTATTGGAGTTTTTTGTCTTCTTTCAATGATATTTGCTGCTTGGGAGGAGCAGGGCTGGGGGAAACTATACACAAGCTATTTGGAAAACCAGGTCTTTAAAAGGGTGCTTGTGTGCCTGACAGCCTGCGTATACACATAGTTTCTATTTATATGAAGACTAAATGTTGGGAGGTTTTTCGCTGTTCTGTTTCAATGTTTATCATATTATGGGGCGTTTTGCTGAAAAGAGATGTGCTCTGTCTTTTGTTTAGACACCTCAGCACAAATCTACATTGTTATGCTGCATGCTACTGAGATAGTTAAAGCTATCCAGTCACAATAATAATTGCAGTGGTTTTCATCTCTTTTACTTAATTGGTATTGACTTACTTAAATTAGCTGCATGTATGTGTTATATGTATTGGCTATTCAAGGGCTGCTTTGTGGGGTTTTTTTTCCTTAAGTACTATGGCTTGAGAATACTTTATAAACATGAGTCAGGTTGTTCAGTGAGTAGGAGATGTAAAAATTTGATTTCTTGTAGGTTCATTCCCTATGTATTTTAGTCTCCTGTGCTGGATGCCCAGCTCCCTTCTATTTTTACTTTCAGCCTGTCTCAATGTTTTTTAGCCAGGTTAGGTACAGAATAGTTGTGGTTTCAACAGACAGTACCTGAATTCTAGTTAGCTGGTAGATTGCCATCTCTCCAGGGGAAAAGGACAAAACTATGGTCACTTGTCCCCCAAGAGTCACTGTGTTGGGCTTTATTTTTCTGTAAGGTCTCTAACCTCTGTGAAATTCATATCTGAGACACCTAGCATTTTGCCAAATTTGATAGAACTTGGACAACATGGTTCAGGTGTTATGATTTTGTGTTTAGTTCATAATAATGTTAGTTTCCTGGAAAACTTGGGCTAAAAGGATGAGATGGCACCAGGGTGTCTCTTCTTAAAGAACCCAATAAGATTATGGATTATTACTTTTTTCCCCCTAGTAAAAGGGAAAGGGAAATAATTGCAATAATTATGGTCACTGGACAGCATAAAACATCACTTGAGATTTTTTTAAGATAAGACTCTTGCATTTCAGGCAGAGGGTGCTCCATAATGTATATATCTGATCTGTAATAGAAAAAAATATCCCTTAAATTATCCTTATGAATATATACATTATAAGTCTTGAATGTACATTAGTGTTAGGAAGCTCAGTTTTATACCTATCAGAGGTGGATCCACTGAGTCCATTTAATTCCATCAATTTCCAACTCTTCTTTCGAAGTGTTTTCATCACTGCAAACTGCTAGTGGCCTTTCATGAGGGAGAAAGCAAATGATGTCTCACTTTTTGCAGTGTGAAAAGAAGAAAATATATTCAGACAGCTGCTGGCAGCTTTAGTGAGCCTGTATTCCATAGTACCTATTCCCAAGGCACATTTTTTTCCTGGTCAGTGATCGATTTATTTTTTTATTTCCTCCATCTTCTGCTTTTCATCATTGCATTCAGATTTTGGTGGCAAATATATACGCTGGCAATTACTGTCTTGTTCAGCTTTCCCTTCCTTTGACTTAATCTTCAGCATTCTCTGTGAGACCTGAGCTTCAGACCCGTATGATAATGATGTTTTCCAGCTTGTATGTGTTAAGATGAAATTACTTTGGTATCAATGCCTTCTTTTGGCTGTAGAGAGAGGTCATAGAATAGTTTGGGTTGGAAGAGATGTTAAAGATCATTTAGTTCCAGGCCCCCTGCCGTGGTTGGGGACATCCCACTATATCAGGCTGCTCAAGGCCCCATTCAACCTGGCCTTGAACACCTCCAGGAATGGGGCATCCACAGATTACTTGAGCAATCTTTTCCAGTGCCTCACCACTGCCTCACCAAGAATTTCTTCCTTATATCAAGCCTAAATATGCCCCTTTCCAGTTTATACTTGTTCCACCTTGTCCTATCACCACAAACCTTTATGAATAGTCCCTCTCCACCTTTCTTGTAGCCCCTTTCAGGCCCTGGAAGGTTGCTATAAGGTCTCCTCAGAGCCTTCTCTTAACCAGGTTGAACAAGCCCAACTCTCTCAACTGGTCTTTCTATGGGCAGTTCTCCAGCCCTCTGGTCGTCTTTGTAGCCCTCCTCTGGACCTGTTCCAACAACTCCATCTCCTTCTTATGTTGAGGATTCCAGAGTTGAACACAGTACTCCAGATGAGGTCTCACAAGAGAGAAATAGAGGGGCAGAATCCCTTCCCTCACCCTGCTGACCACACTTCTTTTGATGCAGCCCAGCGTACAGTTGGCCCTCTGCACTGCGAAGTGTACACTGCTGGCTTAGGTTGAACTTCTCATTGAGCAGCACTGCCAAATCCCTCACTGAAGGAGATGAGAAAGATCAATGCTGGGCTGGCCACCTTAAGTTTTCACAGTACCCCTATGAGGGGAAGATGAGTACTTAGCAGAAAGTGATAAATCAGAAAAAGATTTGGGGTATGGATGAGTTCATTGTATAATACTAGCTGGATTCAGATTATGAGGCCAGATTATGAGATGAAGGTCACCATTTTGTGTGTGCTGTAGGCTGGATTGCAGCCTTCACTTACCTGCACTGTGTAGCCTTCACTTACTTGCACTGCCACTGTGCAGGCACAGGGTGGGGAAGGGACCCAAATCAAAACTGACTTGGCGAAAATGACCATTTAACTCAAGTGAGCTCTAGTAGCAGGGAAGCCAGACTTTCTGATGGGACAAGGGGCAGAGATGCACAGACCTGAGTAAAAGCGATTGAACACAGGATTACTGCTTTCAGGACTACTGTGGGTTTATGCTTGTGTAAAGTTTCATAAAACTAATCTTAATCCTATTATAGAAATACATATGCAGATTTCTGGATTAGAAGATTACAGTGATTGATGTGCTTGTGCTGTTAGTGTGCAAATCCCATAGTTTTGTCAGGATTATAAATGCTAAACTAGGTAGTTGGTCTTAGTTAAAGAATATATAAAAAGTACAATTGACTGCAGTAGTCTTTACACAGATTTTTATTAGCTCTTTGTTTGCAACATTCATTCTTAATTCTACATATAGTCTGAGGACTGCTAGATCTCCGTTGTAAAATTATGTAGCAAAATTTTAAATAGAGGCCTTTTTAGAATGTGTGCTTGAAATATGTATCTTATTACTGCAAAGCTACATTGTCCTGATTTTTAGAACTATTCAAAGTCAGTCCTTTGTTAAAGCCTGCTTTTTTTTTTATTGTGACTCTCTTTTGTGGTTTTAATAGCTCTCTTGTTGGGAGGAAAAAGGACTTTGCATTTTGTATGTGTGCCTAAATTATGCCTTCATGGTCTCATTCTGATATGTTTAGTTCTATTTTCATCCCGTTTATATGTCTCATGTAAATCACTTTGAAATCCTTTTAACAATGTAGTACTCACATTAAGAGCCATCAATATTTGCAAACTGGAGATTTACTCACATTGGGTAATAAATACTTAAATTGTTCCTCAAAAATGTCTCAATGCATACATCGCAGCATTTTTACCGATTAACTTGGTATGTTAGATGGTGTGAATATTGATCAAATTTCAGAATTGAACCCTTATATTTTGCGAATGTAGTGAAAGTCAACCGCAGATTGTCATAAATGATTTGCTGTGTATTTAGTCAGTGAAATGTGAGGGAATTTAAGAAGTCGATGGAAACTTTTTGTTTTATCTTTCAGAACATTTAACTGTTGTTTTCCCAGAATATTCTCCTTCCAGGTACATCTTTGAACAGCTTTATGGGCCTACGGAAGCTCTTAGAAATTGAAGAAGGATGCACTGTTGTCTGTCCAAAGCAAAAAATACTGTGCATGCTTACTGCCAGTTTTGCAAGCATTTCTTGAAGTACGTGTGTGCTGCTAATTTGTATGCTGCTAATGTATGTGTCTCCAAGGAAGATGGTTCAAGTGTATCTCAATATTAGAACAAATGGATTCAGGTTTTCTGACAAGCACTGGCTACCGTTCAGATCTTAGTAACAGATTTTACCTCTGTATAGGAAACAAAATGGATTTCATACTAATGATTTTTTCCCGTTGACCATTTACTAACTAGTGTAAGTAAAATTTCTTAGTGTTTAGGGATTTTTGGTTTTGTTTTGGCTTTTAGAGAAGGCAACCTATTTTACTATTGTCTTTGTATCAATGAGTATGTTTTAGGTTATAACCAAAACCAGAGCTGAAGGTAGATAAAATGTTACACTGATCCATGAGTATTTTCGTATAACAGTGAATCAGACTCTTCTGCTAATCCAGGATGATTGCTTTTAAAATCTGCAAATCGAATCCCTGTTTGTGAAGACAGCCATAGCAGTGGAGGAAGGGGGTAATTGCCTTTTTTCTAAAAGAAAAAAAAAGGCAAAAAAATTGTTGTTTCTCTTTAGCAACTACAAAAAAAAAGATAATTATTTACTGCTTTGCATATGACAATGTCTAAGTACTCTTTTGATGATAAAAGGAATAATTTACGAATAGTTCTGTTTTCTGACCTTTGGAGTAGAAGGTATCCATTGTATTATGTTCCTTAGTATAAAAACAACAAAAAAAACCCCACCAAAACCAAAAACCACCTGAGTTAATGAGATTGCACATACAAAGGGATGTGGGGGACAGAAAAATACTAGAGGAGAAGTAGCTCATATCTCCAGGAGAGAAATATTTTGTTAGAAAAAGACTTTTCTTTTGTATATTGTGCCTCTTTATTCACCTTTCAGAATAGGTCTATGGTATTTTGCAGTGGAATTTGCATACTGCATGCAGGAGACAAAATATACAAAGTATCTGTGTGTATGTGTTTATTAATTTATTACAAGTGACTTAAAGTACTAGAATTGTACAAATAAGACCCAGTCTTATACTTTTTTTAAAAAAAAGCGCATAAAATCTTCCCCTGCTGTATAATGCCAAAAGCATATAGAAAGAATGGAAGAGAAAGAATTATATTTCTTTCTGTCTTTGTTCCTTATCTAGTCCCCTCTCCTTTTGCTAAGTGATACTGATTTGTTTATACATTGTAGTTAGGAATGTAGGCTTGCTCTTGTTCCTGTTGTGTTAGTGTTTGTGAGACACAAGCAAATGTTTTGCTCGGGTCTGAAGAGGCAGGTAGGTCGTGTTTCAGGAACCTGACTCAAAAATTCATTCTGTCCACTTAGTTCCCTCCTTGTCCTGTGAAAAGCTGGTTTGAAAAATGAAATAATATCCATGTGTGCTATCAGTTTTTTGTATTTAAAAATATTGATTTACTATGCCAATATGTAAAACATCCATTGGCTTATCTTATGTATTTACAGTCTGCTCCTTATAGGAACATTTACCTTAAAGTAATTTATAATTAAAAAAACCCCACCCCTCTCTTTCCTCCATCTCTAATGGCATTTACTCTATGAAGTAGAGGGGGAATTGGAAATGCATCCATCATGTATCTTGTGTAAATTAAGTTTTTTATTGTCTTGATAGAGGATAATTGCTTAAACATGACAGTTAATTTGTGTTTTGTGTTCCAGTGAAGCTTCAGAGAAAGTATGTTACAGTGTGTACAGTTGATCTGAAATTTTATTGAATTTATACCAGAGACATTTTAATCTCAGCTTGAAGTACAGTACTCTATGTAAATAATATAGCAAATGGTGTAATTAATAGAATTTGGGGTTAATCTTATTTAGGAGTTACTGGTAATAATCACATCTCATCTATGAGATTACAAAATTGGACAAACGTAATATTTAATGGCTGTCCTGGAGTATTTGGGTCAGAATATTTTAGCTGTTTTATTGTTCCCACAGAATGAGAAATACAATAAAATCTATTTTCTGTCAATAGTGTATAGAGAGAGTTGGTTAAAAGTCACATTTTTAACACCTCCTTATCTCTTTATATGATATATTAATTTGATATAGTAGGTGGATTATTACAAACAAATATGTATTTGTGCTTCTCATTACTATGGTTTTATTATGTTCTCAGATGACAAACAGGCATTAAGAAATCCAAGTCTTCACTGCTAGTTTCTCTGAATCAGTTCCCAGGTTTTAGTTTAACATAAAATCCAGTTATTTCATTTCAATTTAAACTAATGCTGTGTTGTTACACCTCAGTCTTACATTATGCTTGTGCTCAGACTGATTTGAATAAACTCAGAATGTCCATGGAATTGATGCTGCATAATTAATGAGAAGGTTGCTGTGTATTTGCTGACACTTATTTAGTTGTTCCAGAAGAAATGGAACAGAAAGGAAAATAACTGAAGGGAGCAAAACAAGAAAGGGACTTCTGTGGCGTGGATTTGTTGTAGCCATTTGCAGGGGTTTTGTGTCCCTACAGTGGCATGTCCTACTAGAAGAGGAGTGCTAGTGCTCTTGGGAACCCTTAAATATCTAGTTAATATGCTGAGGGTGAACAGATCACTAAGTGGTCTGTCTCAGTGCTCTGCTGTTAGACTGCACTACATTAGATTTAAGAATGAATTTAAAAATAGTGCCTTGACTGTCTTTTAGCACGTTTTAGCAAGAGTGCGATGTCTCTTGTTATTTTGTATTTGGAAAAGATGCTTTTAAGTCTCAATGTGCTTTATCATTATTCTTAACAACAGAAATCTGAGTGATATGAATGTGGTCACTTTACAGAAACACTGGCAGCCAGACACGTCAGTTAACAAGGAATGCTTTCAGTTCATCATTATGAAAAATGTAGGCTTAATTCTGGAGAAGCTGTGTCAAATGAAACACTTGCTGCAGCATCCACTTATGACCCAAAATAATTGCATGCGGCAGAACAAGTCTAAGGGAAAGTATTAGGCTTGAGAAAGTACTGAAAATTTATGCCCTGGGTTTAATGTTCATGAGTTAGGATTTCTGATTCATACCACAGTCCCTAACACAGCCAGGGAGTGGAGCAGGCTGCTGTGCATAACCATGCTTGGTTTCCTGGTGACTTGTGTGTGTGGAGCATGGTGCAGCCTCACCCACCATAAAGGTGGTGGTAGCAGGAACATGCCAACGTTCAGATAGGAATGGTAGGACTCAATGATCCAAAAGATCTTTTCCAGCCTGGTGATTCTGTGATTCTTTGACTATGAGCATTGATATGACCTTCAGCATTTGGAAAACAAATTTATCTTACCCTTACTGTGCTTATCTTATAATCGCTCTCCTTGTGAATGAAAGTCTTAGTAATAGGTATAATGGTATTTTATAATATCATTAAAAGTAAGTTTAATCTTAATTTATTTGATTGCTGCTGTGGCAGAGATCCTGAAGCACCTCCTCTACTTCTTTTCCTGAATAAATTTATTCTCCTGTAGTTGTAGGTTTTGGTTACTTGCCTGAAAGCTCTGTGCAAATGTCAAGTGGCACTGTATATTAAAATATATCATTATTCCTTTCAGTGCCATAGCATGATATATCTGAAGTAGAAGATTTCTAAAGGCATACATACATCTTCCTGAGAGACAGATTTTTGCAAATCTGTCTCCATTTACTCTCATTAGTATTAAATCAGTAAAATTGATAACAAATGTCAGGCACTAATGTTTCTGGTGAAGCCGACCATCTGCCTATTTCATAATGTGAACATTCAAGCTTATAGTCAGTATACTTCAACAACTGTGCCTGAAATACCAGGTAGTAATGTCCGTTATTTGAATAAATAGTATGTATATGTGAACAATAATCAGTTCCACGCTTTCTGGCAAATGTAGGTATTAAAGAGGATTTCTTCCTGTGGATTGTTCACCTCCCTTGAAAATGCCATCCTCTTCTCAGTCTCTGTTTTATTTCCTTGTGAGTGATTGTTTCTTAGCAATGTATTTATGTTTCAAACTAGTTAAATTGTCTTTGAATAACTGAAACTTGTGAAGACTGCCAGTCTACCAACTGTAGTTATGTTGTGTTTCTAAAACAGGCTCACATAGCCATCGACTTAACAGGTTTTTTTGCAGAAAGTTTTTGATCAAAAACAAACAATAAACAAACTAAAAGAATAAAAATACCTAGGAATTCCCTCAATGAAAGCTTTTAGGACTGCAGTACAGCTACTTTTCTTCTGCAAGGAGTGATGAAAAGTGAAAAATCAGTTGTTTCAGATGACTCAGTTTGGTCATCCTTTCCATATTGGGACATGTGCTTTTACTGGGATGGATGGAAGCTAATGGGCTTCGGTTTCCTCAGTTTTCCTTAAATCTGAATTCTTCACATCAGCATTTGAAATCCGTCCATTTGTAGCTGGATGCTACCAGCTCTTGATTCACGTTGCCAGTTGTGAGAGGGAAGTGAAGCCATCATGTTTGGGAGAACTAGGCTGAGCAGATCACTGCTCACCTCCAGTCCTGTCACATAGATGCTGTGCAGCCCTTACTAGACCAGATCTGGAGGAAGCAGGGTATGAATTAGCACTGGCTGGTTTTACAGAAGTGCTGTTTCACATGTCCATCAGGACAGGTCATTTAATTAATAGTAGGACTTCATCTCTGCCAGTGATTTTTGTGAAGAGGAGATGGAAGAGAGATGCATCTACTGTTCCTAGTTTTTCCTCAAGTCCTTTTCAGGGAAGAAGAGACTCTACAGTGTCTTTGTGACTGTGGAAACTGTTGAGACTTTGATACAAAATAGGACACTTTCCAGTTTCTACAAAATTTTAGGAGTAAAGCTGTACACATTGTGTGAACATCTTCATCACCAAGAATCACTGTAAATAAAATCAGCTGAAATATGCTAGATATATTCTTAGTTCTGTTTTGCAGTAACCTTTTCGATCTGAATGAGAAATGATTGTTAACACTATGCACTTACAATGTATAAAGAAAGTCTACTGAGTTCTTCCTAACAATGCATAAACTGATCCATGTGATTACTGTATTTCTTACAACTTGTGATCTTTCTCCACTGCGATTTGAGACTGAAAACTAAGATCGTTGGATCATGGAGGTATTCTTATGATTTCTCAAGATCAGATGACTTGAAATACTATTTGACCAAAAAACTCCTGTGATAGTGCAACAAAGACCTCTTTTGTGTACTGACCGTTAGCTATTTTTGAATTCTTCAAATAATCAAGGATTGTAAGCAGAGGAGATTTGTCAGTGAGAAAAATAAATTGAAAAAAATTGAGAAAAATAAATTGAAAAAATTTTCTTGAGGTTACCCTAGTTTTGGATGCCATGATGCTAAGTGGAAGGTCTGGTAACTTGAATACAGAGTTAAAATCCTGCAATAGAATCAAGGTCTGCAAGTTCTGCCACGGTTCTTAGTGAGTAAATATTCAGCAGAATCTGTCAATTGATGTTGAAGAATGTAAAAGGCAGCAGACATGTAAAATTGCAGTAGGTTTTAAAACTATAGTGTAGAATGCCTCAACAGAAATGAAATGCTTTAAACAACATCAATAAATCATATGCATATCCTCATAGAACACTTAAATGTAATATTATTAGGGTGTTACGCTTTTGTGCTCTGTTACTATGTGCATAGCATCATTGTGATTTAAAACATTTTAGTCTTCCTTTTTTTCCCTTATCTTCCTAGTTTTCTTTCTTATTCCCATTTTTCTGATCTCAGTAATAAAAAGGTAGATTCTCATATACCATTTTCTTATTCTATTGGAAGGCAAAGTTTTGGCAAAAGGATGAAGGAGTTCAGATTTACAAGCCTGTTGGTTAATATGGCCTCTGCTTTATTCAAAACCTGCAAGATTGGAGAGAACGCTCTCATTTTCACCTCAAGCCCACATGAACATATGCTACATGCCATAAATAGATGTCATATGAGTTATATGAAGCTTAGGACGCAGATCTGTTTTCCAGGAGGTGGAGTTAAACATCCCTCAATGTTGAACCAATATCTAGATACTAAAAAAAAAACCCCAAGCCCCAAGAAATGTTACAATAATTTGCTTTTAGTTAAGACGTCTTTCTTAATAAAATAGATAGTATTCTTACTGTTTTAAGTACGCTTGAGCATGATGGTGTATTTCTGTTTGCTCATTAACCATTTTATACTATTATATGATATCATTGGTATGATATAATATGTTATACCAATATGTATTTACACACTTCTCATACGATAAGTGTTTTGTATAGTTAAAGTTTTGTTTTCTCAAGTAATAAGCATATTGCTTAAATCTTAAATCTTTCTCTTTGAGAGAAGTAGGGGCATAATATAGGAACTGTTTAGGCTCTGAAAGAAGAGAGTTTGGCGTAGACTGAGTTGCTAGTTAGTCAGACGCTTATAGAGTCTTCAATTTTGGTTTATTCTTGACATGTACAGCACCAATTATAGCTGATATGTGCTGACAAGTGATATTTTCACTTTACTGTTCTACCTAGCTAGATAATTTAAATAAATGGGTAAATGTACCCAATACCTGGAGTGAGCTTGCCTACCTGCTGCTTTGCTTTGTAAGAGTTGGCTTAGATTTTCAGTTAATAAAAGTTTTAAATGTCATATCTATAAATGGCCTCATATAAAATCCTCCAGCAAAGGAACATTTTTATCATGAATTGTTTGGTAGTGAAAAGGGAAGGTACTCGATGTTAGACCGTACTCATAGTCTTTTCCAAAATACTTGTTAAGAAATTGTATTTGAGATTGACCTAACTCTGGATAATGATGAGTGCCCTGAGGAACCCTGCAATCTCTGTGCACAGGTATTATTTCTTTCATTTTTCTCCTTCTCATATAACAACCTCATTTCTAAAAATCCCTCATCCAACTGCCTCCCCTATCCTTTCGTTGCGGACATTTTTCTGTACATTTCTTAAAAAATAAAAGATGGGTATTTGTTCACTTCTTGTGTGACAAGACCCTTGCTCTCTTGAGACTCTCTCATAAGGGTCACTTCTTGACCATCTGCTCTTTCCTATATATGATGTCAAAACTACACTGCAAACTGACAGTTATGTGCTCGTGATTCTCAGCTGTACATATTTCTTGACACCTTTAATGACTCTTCCCTGTTCTCTTTGCCTGCTTGTGTTGACTTTCCCTCTAAATACTTCACATGAATGTGTTTCTCCTGGGGACAAATCAACTGTTCTGCTTGTGTAGCTGCTATTGAGATTTTCTATGAATAACCTCGGTATCACATTTGATCCTGAACTTCTTAAGTGATACCTTCCCTCTACCTGTAAATCTCATTTGCTCTATGTAACACTGGCATTTTTTTAGTAGCTTGTGGTCTGAACTTCCTCTCTTGACAGTGTCATTTGTCTCTGTTCCTTCTTTGTCTCTGTATTTGCTGTGTGTGAAAGCAGCATTCATTCTCTGCTTGGGTGTCCTATAACTTGGCTGGCTTCCACTTAATTTTGGGCATCGATATGAAACTATTCTCTCTTACTCAAAATCTAAATATGCAATCTCACATATTTTGCTTTCAGTGCTTTCCTTTCATTTTAGCACAGATCTTAGTTACATGAGTCAAGTGTATTTTAGTAGGAACTCTCGTCATATACATTACTTCCAGGTAATTTTTAGTCTGTTTTCTTCCAGCTACTCTTTACCATGTTACTTGGGTGTACAATTTTCTTAAAACTTAATTCTGAAGTTGTTTGGGGTCGTTTTATTTTCACTTGCTAGATTTTTGAAGTGTAAGTACAGTTCCTGTGATTCATACATATATGGTCCTTCAGTTTTTGGAGAATAACAAAAACCAAACTCCCTCTACTGTGATGACTGTTTAGGGTATTCCTGCATTACCAATTCCAATACTGAGGTCCTTGACTAAGGTTCAGGCAGTCTCTCAGAAGATGGTTGTTCTAGAGGTCTAGTGATGAAGCAGGTATTTCTTATTGCTTCTACATTTCTCTTCATGATGCTTGGAAGCATTCTAGGCAGGCTTCAGATGTCCTTTATGATCCTACTCCATATAAGCACTTCTGAAGATGTAGAAGTTGTGCTCCTCAGTACAAGAAGGAGATGGATTTGCTGTAATGTGTCTAGATGAGGACAACAAAACTAGTGAAGGATTTGGAGAACAAGTCTTCTGAGGAGCAGCTGAGAGAACTGGGAATGTTTAGTCTGGAGAAATAAGGCTGAGAGAAGACTACCACTCCCCATGACTACCTGCAAGATGAGTATTGGTCTCTTTTCCCAAGTGACAAGTGGTAGGACAGAGGAAATGGCCTCAAGTTGTTCCAGGGGTGGTTTAGACTGGATATTAGAAAAGATTTCTTTACTGAAAGAGTGGTCAAGCATTGAACAGGCTGCCCAGGGAGGTGGTGGAGTCTTTGTCCCTGAAGACTTTCAAAAATTGCGTAGATGTGGCACTTTGGGACATGATTTAGTAGGCCTGGTGGTGTTGGGCTGACAGTTGCACTTGATAATCTTGGACATCTTTTCCAACCTTAATTGTTCTATGTTTCTACTTAATTTGAAAGTTTAAAATTTTCAATTTTGTTGAAACATTTTTCCTTAATTTTTCGTCTACCTTATAAAGTATCTTAAAATTTCAGGAGTATACAGAGGTTTGGAGGAGTTTTCCAGGCATAATTTAGCATATTCTTAGTAGCCACAGTGCAGGCAGGTAATTATTATAAGTTCTTGTTGGGGTTAGTCTTCCAGCTTGCAGAATGAATGTTTCTTATTTAAGCAGAAAAGTAGTTTAAGTGTCTCTAACAGAGATTCTACAGAGCTCTAATGAAAATTTCTCTGTTAATTAGAAATAATTACAAATTAGTTATTTTGGAATAGGAGTTGGGGATCAAACATAAATAGCATAATATGATACCTCTGCCAGTGTAGGCATATAGTCTTTTTTGTTAAGGCGACTTATAACAGTGACTTCAAGTAGAAATAAAACTTTAGGTTTTGATTTATGACTAAGATTAGATTAATTTCTCATTGTAATCTGGAATATTGGTTCAAGTATGTTGACTGTACATTTTGAGGTAAAAGGGGAGAAGAACATTAATTTGATTCTATTCTCACTATTTGGCTATAATGGCATATTATACGTGTGAGTACTGGTCCAGAGGAAGTAGCTATTGATTAGCTGGACATCCCCTTATTTTTTTGTAGAGATGGATTTCTGTTGCTCAGTAACGGCCCTTTTTTGTGTTGGAACTAGACATTTATTCCCCTGCTGCTGAGTATCTGGTTTGCCCTTGTGGAAACATAGTATGTTGCTTCTAGAGCTTGCCTTATTTTTTTCACTGACCTTTATCAACAATACTCACTAAATGCTGTGAATCTACAGTTAAACTTACTTGTTTAATTTGATAAATGGGATAACAATTTTCACTACAGTTCTAAAATGCACTCAGTTTCAAACAGAATGTTTCTTTCATGGCTTTAAACTATGAAGGGCAAGGTGTAACTATTATCTTTTCTAGTGTTTTCTAAGCATGCTAGCTTATTTGAACATCTTGGGAATTCTATATGTTGTGCCATTTTCTTTGAAGTGTTTTTTTGGTTCATTTGTTTTAAGTTCTGGATTATACTAGGGAAGTGAGGAAAAAATTAGTTCTGATTTGATATTCGCTACTTCAAAACAAGTTATGTAGACTTGTGAAAATGGGGTTGCTCTTAGATACTTTTATTCTAGTAACTGTGTCTTTGAAGCATGTCTGCTGCGGACAGTTATCATATCAGGTATGAAACTTACAAGTGTGTAACCAGGGGTGGCAGTTCACAAACTTCAGCTACCAGTGTGAAAAGCACTACATTTGTTGAATCCAGGCACGCATTTCTGATACCACAGGCAGTCACAAGATGCAGTGCATAGTTCAAAACTATATATGTCGCAGACCAATTTTACAGTGTGTGTCTTAGTTGTTGAAACCTGGGGAAAGCTTCAGGAAAATTTGAGAAATGCCAGGCAAAGTGTCATCTCTGGGATGTCAATTATAGCAATAGGGGTGATTCAATATGTCTATTTTGTGTTGTAATTAAAGCTTTTGTATTCAAGCCACATTAGAATCAGAGAATCATTAAGATTGAAGAAGACCTTAGAGATCATCAGGTCCAACCATACTTGTCCACTACTAAATCATATCCCTAAGCACTTCCTCTACCTGTCTTCTAAATACCTCCAGCAGTGGTGACTCCACCACCTGTGCCAGTGCCTAATAACCCTTACAGTGAAGAAACTTTTCCTAATATCTAATCTGAACCTCCCCTGATGCAACTTGAGGCCATTTCCTCTTGTCCTACTGCCTGTCACTTAGCAGAAGAGACCCAACACCCACCTCACTATGACCTCCTTGTAGTAGAGAGTGATAAGCTCCCCCTTTAGCCTCTTCTTCCCCAGGCATAACAGTCCCAGTTCCCTCAGCTGCCTTTAATAAGGCTTGTTCTCCAGCCCCGTCACCTGCTCTGTTGCCCTTCTCTGGATGTGTTCCAGCACCTTAATATCCTTTCCATTGTGAGGAGCCCAAAACTGAACACAGACATTGGAGCATTATGACGCTTCTACTGCTGTCATAGATGTGTATCAATTGTCCTGCTTGCAGACCAATCTGCTCTTGGTTGTATATGAAAGCATGAGGTAGGACTAGGCAGAAGGCTTTTCTCTGCCATGAGGTATCTTATTAAGACATTTGAGTGTTGAGTTGACTGTTCTGGTTTACTGTAGTCTTCAAAAGTACAGTTTCAGGCTTGATGTATACCAGTCCATTCAGGACTGCACAGGGCCATGTTCAAGTCTGTCTGTGCCAGCCCCATCTGACAAGGGTCAACAGACGTGATTTGGCCATTACCAGTAGGGGGGCTTTTCCACGGGAAACAACAAATTTCAAGGACTCTGATCTATTTCTGCTGGAAGGTGTGCAGATACTTACACAAAGAATGTGCTTACTTCTACCATCAGTATGTGTATGTGATTTCACATGCACAGGAGCTCACTGATATTTTTAAATGCATCCATTTCTGGTGGGAACAATTAGTCCTTTGCTAAGTAAAACTGATGATACTTTTCATCTCCAGAAAGGGGTTTTTATCTGATGTCAAGGATAACCTTTGTCCATGGTCACTGTCCTGCAGAAGGATGGTCTGATTGAAAGACCAGCAAGTCAGTAATACAGCAGCACATTTTTGGAATGAAGAGTTCTGTCATTTTTTTCACTCCCTTTTCCCTCTCTTTCTTTTACTTCTCTTCTGCCTATCACTTGCTTCCATTTCTCATCTTGTAATGATGATCCAGACCCTTGTCTGCTAGTATTTCAGGAAATAAAACTGCAAAGCTTACATGGAGGTTAGAGGCAGTCTGACACAGGTAATGCTTAGCTCTAACCTGCAGACATGAAGAAGCAAATCAAAGATAATTCTAGTCTCTCTTCATTCTTCTCTCTTGCTCCTTCCCCATGATAGCTGCTCTGACATTCTGTGCACATTGTACACATCAATAACCCCCTCTAACTGTGGGATTTAGATGCAGTGCTGTGTGCTCAGCTCCCCTGGCTGCTTGTGTGGCTCTTATCCAGTGCCCGATCTGTTCTTGGGAGCACATTCTTCCTTCTCATGACTTGTAGGCAGCAGGGCTGCAAGTACCAAGCTTTGTCATCAGAAGTGTAAGCAGTCTTCTCTGGTTCTAGAGTAGCCCCTATAGTCCTTCACTTTCTACTATGCGGATGAGTAGCTAGCAGCTGTGTAGGGTTTGGCAGGTGTTACTTGGAGCACTCTTAGCTGAAAACACTTCAATATTCTTCATGTTCACAAAGTTAAGTGTGCTAAATGGCTGTGAAATACTAATAGAAGTTGAAGGGCTGGCATCCACACCTGGGCATTTGGGATCTAGAGGTAAGTGAGAGGGGTAAGCCTTCTCCAGCCTGGACAAGACAGCACTACAAGATGATGCCAGACTTCTGGTGTTATTGGTGTCTTCTCGTGACCAAGACCAATAACTATCAAATACATTGTTTTGATATGTAGATTTTGTTTAAAAAATGTAGTATTTTAATGGAAAGCATAAAGCTTTAATAAAGGGAAAGGAACTTGGATGATATTATTTCTCATGCTATTAGTCATCAGTAAGCAGGGTTTTTTTGGTTTTTTATGCTCCCTTGCTACCCTACTTAAATTAAGTCTTCATGTGAGATTCTTTGGCAAGCTTCATAGAGAATATAAGCACAGCACGTATTTCTAGTGATGTAAGCTTATAAATAAGTGAAGAACAACAAAACATTTTTATTGAACTAATGGAGGAATCCATAAGCTTGGGAGGTCTTCTATGCAGTCTTTCACCCAGCCATTCTATAGGCATTCTTTGCCTATAAGGCTGCTGTAATCTAAGTATTTTACTAGATCGTTCATACAAAATTGACTGAAAAAGTGTTGCTTCAGATGTGTGTTCTGCTGAATATTCATGAAATGAAGAAAGAACTGACAGTTTTCATGCTGGTAAAGTTCTATTCAGCTCCCCAAATCGAGGAATTTGTCCTTTCAAAGGGACAAAACACATGTGTTTGCCTTAAACTGTAGTCTTCTGTCCATTTCTATTGCATTTCAGCTTGAAAAATACTTGTGCTGGGATAATGAGATAGATCAGGACTCTCTCCTTCACTCGTATTAAAATTCACTTCTAAGGTTATAGACTTATTTTTAAAAGCTCTCTCCAAAGTTCAAAATGCACTTTACAGAATATCATCAAATAGATTAGATATAAACGCAAATACATTTTGTTGAATTTTCTGGTTTGTTTTATATGTGTACATTTTCTCTATTAGTAGTAAAAATAATACAATATTGGAAAAAATATATGCAGCTAAGGTACATGGGGAGATAGAAGGCATCTGAGCAGAAAGTTAATCTTGCTGCAAACAGTTCTCAACAGGGTGTTTTCTGCCTTAGAAGTAGGAAATAATAAGTGATTTCATCTGAATATCTTAATTAGCGCTATGGTTATGATTATCTCTTTAAAGCTAGGTGTTGATAAGACCCAGCACTTAGAAACTAAATTTTGTTTGTTCTTACATCTCTCTCAAAATTAAGATTGATTTGATCTGCCAGCATGTGACCTTTAGAAATCACAACACTACTTTATCACTTGATCCTTCTTCTGAAGAAAAACTGCTTAGAAGATCACACACCTACCATCCATTAGTATCTCAGAATCAATACATAACTTGTGAAATTCTCATCTTTCCAGAAGTTGCTGTAAATAAAAATGTACAATATGGAAGTGATTTCTTTAGGAGAATTGTTGTGATCATAAGATTTGATAAATATACAGTATTTGAAATAATAGGCCTGTATTCTGCCTTTTTCAGTTATATAATTAAAAAGAATACAGGCCAATTTTTCATATTTGTGTCTTTAAAAATACAATTTATGTTTTCCCCTTGCTAAAACACCATTTGCTCCCAGAAAGGAATAGGCTTAACTAGGGAAATTTCCCCCCCCCCCCCCTTTTTCTTCTATTTCATCGTGAGGCATGAGAATTAACAAATTCCCTGCAGTGTGCTTTGAGCTCTAACAGAAAATTCCATGTAAAACTCAGGACTCTCAGTCTGTGAGGCAAACTACTCCTGAACTGCCCAGTCCAAATGTTCTTTGGTGTCTTATGTGCTTCATATCCTCTTAATTTTGCATCGCTTGCTTGATGACACTTGTTGTTCTACATAAACTAGCATGCAGACACACTAGGGTATAGGAAAGCAGAGCCAAACTCACCGCCACCAAAAGAGGCTGCTCTCTGAGCTGTGCCACTTCTTTTGCTCCTCTTTTGTGCTACTTGGATATCTTGCAACTCCCCATAGGCAAGAAACTAATTCTAAATGAACGTGTGAGCTTCTGCAATTCCTGTCCTGGAAATCAGTGCGAGTTTTTTCATCATGCAGTCCTTCTATGGACTGATGAAAACAAACCCAGCAAAATCTGTTGTTAATTTTCTAGCTCTTCCTGATGTATGACTCCTTGTATACAGGTTGGGCAGAAGGAGAATGAAGCTTGAATTCAGAGATGCTACAGTGTGGTGCTGCTGGGATATTCTAGAAATATAAGAACAGTTGTATTGGTCAGGCCAAACATTCATCTGGTTTAATGTCCTATTTCCTCCTGTGTGCGTATATTAAAATGTTTGAGGGAATCCCTACTTCTTGAGTTGTAAGAAACAGTGAGTAGATACATCTTCAGTCTTGATGATTTTTTGTTACTGTGTTATTCATATCATTAGTTTTTAGCTAAACTCTCTGTGGGACCTTTCTCCATAGGGAAAACATTTACTCATACCCTGTTTTGCTATCATCTGTCTCTCGGTTCATCTCTGGGAGTATTTTCCCTGTTACACCATAGCAACTTACATTTTTAGAGCCTGTCTTGCAAGGAACAGTATCAAATGTGTCCTTTATCATATTCGTTTTACTTGGTAAAATAAATTTCTTCTAGCAGTTCGGAAGATCTAAAATAGAAGTTTCAGAGACATTTCAGTATTTGTTCCTACATCAATGGACTATTTTGTGTGTGTATATATATATATATATATATGTATAAAAAATATAGAGATTATGTAGTCTGCAAATAGCTAGACAAACCATGACTTTAACATCTCTTGACAACGACTGTTATTTTTTTTTAAATCTTAATTTGATCATTGCAATTCAATGAGATGCCAAGCTGCTTTGGAGTCCAAGAACTGCACCTGTTGTCCCTGATGCAGTTGCCTGACAAATGTCTCCATGACATTGTTCTCAAATGCTATCAGTTTGTTTGGTCTGTGGAAAATAAAAAGAAATATCTTTCCACAGGATTAACTCGGACTTCACCTTTATGCTTGTACTTTTATTGTATTTACTTTCTTACAACTTCCTAATATACTGAAGTAGCTTTCAGTCTGTAAAATATTTGCTGTTTTGCTAACAAGATGATTTTGAAAGAAAGAAAAGGTTTTACATTCTTACAGTTACCCAGAATACTCAGGACCATATAGTTGATATTGCCTTCAATTCTGTTTTCAACAGACTGATAGAAAACCTGAGAAGTCACATTTTACTCCCAATATGACACACGGTAGCTGTGCATGGTGTTACTCATTTCAGATGATGATCTAAATGGGATCATTCAGATCGTGTTCTTTGCAGGGAGGGTTTGGAGATCACTATTGAGAAGGCACATGTTCTTGCAAACTGAGCAAGATTTGTAGGGGAAGTAGTGAGGGATATTGAATTCAGTGGCTCTGTAAAAAATGTTATACAGAGGACACCTTAAGGTGTCTGTTGGATTCTGTCTCTCTGAGGTATGCCTAAAGTCCTCTTTGCCCACGTTAAGGTCAGTGGTTAGTGAAACCTGAAGAGTACATGGAGTGGAAACAGCTGTAGGAAGAGAGGATTCTTGCAGCTTCTTTGCTGTAAGCTTGGCTGTTTTGGGTTATAGCAAACCCTGACCTGCTATGGAGGATGGAAAGGAAACCTACTTCTTCTAGCAACTGCTGCTGGCTCCTGCTGGGAGAAAAATCAGTGAAGGTGTGTAAATGGATAGAGATTCCAAGACTGGAAGACAAGCTTGTTTTGGCACATAAGGGTATTTTTATTTTTTTTAATATTTAAATAGTTTACTTTTCCCAAGAGAGTGCTTCAAGGCGTATTTTACATATTGTATCTTTTACTGAAGGCTGTGATTTGTGATTGTTTTCTCTGTTTGAAGCAGAGGTTTTGAAACATTACATGCTAGTGATGCTTCACTGACAAGTATTTTTTTACTCTAAGCTTGCTATTATGTGTTCTTTATGTAGTTGTTTATAACATAACTTTTAAAAAGGGGAGATTTGTCATAAATCTTCATCTGTGTTGTCTATTAGGTTTGCTTTGTTTTGGTGAAAAGCATATTTGGAAAACTCTTGAGAGGGACTATGCAAATGTGAACAGCTAGATATGAAAATATCGGGGCTTTGGACATTCATACAGTTCTGTTCAAGATTTTTTTTTGTATGGAATGCAGACTTGCATGTGAATTGTAAATGATTATAGAAGGCCATTAAATAACTATGAAAGAAACGGGAGTAGTAATTATAGATTGCTTGTAACATACTGTATGGAAACTGTGTTCTTTCATACTCATCACAAATTCTGATATTCTGACTAATCACTCTAAGGTGAGCTGTGAAAGCTTATTTAAAATTGGAATACTGAAATGTAAATTGTTCAGCAATTTTTTTTCATAGCAACAGGCTAACTCATATACATAACCATGTGGCCTTGAAACTTGTATGTAATCTTTTTCTAGACATTAGACCTTTTGCTGCAGTAAGATTAAACTTATATGTTAGCAGGATTAGCAGCATATAGCTGTGTACATATTCCAAAAATTAATTTATTACCATTTTTTAAATTTAACTTCTGTTTTCCTCTGAGCACAGACCATAGTGTCTTCTTTCTCCCTGCTCCATCCTCCTCACTCCAATAAAGAGTAATGTATAGAGTTTTTATTGTTACTGGTAACCTTTAATGATCTTGATGAAAAGAGACAACCAATTAATTTGTCAAAATTCTTCTGGTTTTCAGTACATAATTTAAAGTGTGAATGTATTAGGGAGAAACAATGGGAAGCTGACAAATAACAACTTAAATACAATATTTTTTTAAGATTTCATGTTGACAATATGTTCAAGTAAACTTAAAAGCTTTGAAACAACAGTGTAAATCTTTCACTTAGATATTTTCCATTATCCATCAGTGTTTTCAAATTTTCTAAAAAACTTTGGAATCAACCTTAAACGGAGATGCTCTACTTAATTTGATTTGTTACTGACAGTTGTGTATACTTCAGAGGTTTCTTTCAAAAATGCAACAATTCAGATGTAAAAAAACTGAACTGTATCAGAATTGGCAGTGTCTCACATTAGTATTTCTGTTCTATGTGCTGACTGTGTTTTAACAACAAATTAGAAATATGTAATGGATTTTTTTTTTAGTATAATTTGCTTGCTGGTGGGAGGGACGTTACGCAACAAATTAGTAGAACATGGCATTCATTATACCAACTGGCTTTTCTTGTTTACATCTGGAGATAAATTCTTAACTCTCCATTTTTGTTTGCTTTCTTTTTTCAGTGTAGTGCATGATGGTGGTAAGCAAATCTAGCAAAAAAAATATCTTGTTCATGAGCACTGATTATCAGTGTTCATCATAGCAGCCCAGAGCTGGAAAGTAAAACCTGCAGGTAGAAATTTGTTTAAATTTCTTTAGAGTGAAGGAAATGCCTCTTCTGCTCTGCTGCTTAGTTTCCTTCCATGCTTTACCAATAGAACCGGGAGCAACCCAGACTTTGACTCTTTCCAACAAGGAAAATCACCAAAAATTTTATGGTGTTATTGGTTGTTAGTGGCTTGAGACAAAACGTTGGGATAAAGGAGTTAATTACTTCAATTTCTTGTTTAAAAGTCTTGGTCTAAATAGGAGTTGCTGCGCCTATTGATCTGTTGAACATAGTCTGTATTGAGCTTACCTTATTGGGGTTTTGTCTCTTGTTTATAAAAGCTAAATAGTTGCAGTAAATTGCTGAATTTATAGTATGAATTTCTACGTATGCATCTTGTATGCTGACCATCTCACTCTGTCACAGCCTTTGGGGCAATAATTTGATCCAAAGAGGCAGGCTGCTTCTAAGACTTCAGTGCTGATTTAGGACAAAAGCAAATGGCCTCAAATTGCACCAGGGAAGGTTTAGATTGGGTATTAAGAAATACTGCTTTACCGAAGGGCTTATCAGGCATTACAACAGGCTGCTCAGGAAGTGGAGTCACCATCCCTGGAGTTATTGAAAAGACATATTTAGGGACGTGGCTTAGTGGTAGACCTGACAGTGTTAGCTTAACAGTTGGATTTGACAATTTTAAGTGTCTTTCCAGCCTAAAAGACTCTATGATACTGTGATTCTGTGTGGCCAAGGAGAGCCTGCAGCTGCCTTTCATGGACTGCAGTTTATATTATTCCCATCTGTGAGTGCAGTAACTGCTCTGTTAATTGGTAAGAAAGCAGCCTAACAGTCGCTCGTCTGAAATGTTCCCAGTATTCTCCCTTTCTGTCAAGTATTTGTAGTCTGCTATAAAAACAGGTGCTTGAATTGTTCCCTTTACCAGACACCTAAAAATATCCTGTCATCCTGGAGTTGTGCATAGGAGCATTTATTAGAATCCTTTAGTACCTGAGATAATCTAGACTCACACATGGTATTATTTAGAAATGCAGAGATGGTCATACAAAATGACCACAAACTCAGAATGCACTGTAACCGTCTGGATTACTTACTTTTACAAAAGATTTTTGCATGGGAGATTGTAAAGGCGAAAAGCTTATATCCACTTTTGATTCCTCCTACAGCATGCTTCTGACAGTCTGCATAGAATTGAGATGTTTAGAGAGCTTTTAAATTAGAAACAGAGACTTTCTTCCTGTTCTCAGAATGATGTCTATTTGTGGTATTTTCTCTCAAGAAAGTATTAGAACAAAATTTATAGTACTTAAGTACACACTGGGGTTTGGTTGGGTTTTTATTGTTATTGTTGTTTGTGGGTTTTATTTTGTTTGGGTTAATATTAATTTCTTTTGTGTGAAATTGTTCATTTTCATCCGTGTTTGGGGGTGTGCGTGGGGAGGTAGATCTGAGTGAAGGACACAGGGGAGAAATGTTACCCTGCGCACCATAGCGCTGGTTTTTTTCTGTTGAAGTCCGAGAGAGTAGTTCATTGATCTCAATAATGAAGACATTGAAAAGTCCTTCAGCAAAACCAGGGAGACGAAATTTGACGTTTTGTCATATATCTAAAGCTATTGGGTGAGAAGCAAGGAAATGGTGAAAAGATGTCAGGAAACAAACCACAACCTGCTAGACCTTATTTAAATGCTAGGAACTGGGGAGGGGGCGGTTTATTCCTGGAGGAGGGGAGGGCAGGACGGGGTTTGAGGTTTTGTTTTATTTCTTATTTGAGAGAGGAAGCATTGCAATCTTTCATTCTCCCTTAGGTGGTCATCTTCCATCAAGTTGATTTCAGCCAGAGGAAGGACAGAATGAAACAGATAGGTAAGAATTCTTAATACAGCAGAACATAGTATCTAACTGGCAGATTTTTTTTTTTTAATATCAAGTACTTAACTTTCTTCATGGTTAGACACAAACTCATGGTTCAATGCAGCAGCCTTCAATTTGGTGCATGTTACAGTTCAATAAAATTTCAAGTCAGAAAAGATTTAACCAGTCTTCTTTATTTGGAAAATGAAGCATTTGTTGTAATACAGATCCTGTGTATAAGTAATAAGTTTTCTTGGCCTAAAAAAAAGGTTAAAATTTAAATGAAGGAAGGAGAAGAATCAAGTAAACAATGATTAATCCCTTAAATACTATGTTGCATAAATCTGTCTTGCTCTGACAGATACCATTTTCAAATAAAACTGCGTATTGTATGTGTATATATTGACAGCCTTCCAGTGTACTTTTTAATCATAAGATTAAAGGGAAAGTGGCAGTGAATTTAGTCTTTTCAGAAAAAGCCTGAAGGGGAGTATTCTCAAGCGTTAGTCTTTGGAAAACAGGTGATTATACTGCTCATATTTATTTTTAATAAATGTTTTTCAAGTACCACTGTTTCTGTGCATCAGTACTAGATTGTCTGGTTGCAATACGCATGCTGACATCTGTCTATTTTATAATTAAACATAGGCCTACTGTACATCAAGTATCTGAAATAGCTACAGCAAACATGAGTGCTAGTACTGTGTGTATAACCACTGAAACTTGTCATTCCTTTGTGCTCGTATTATTTTTGTATTCTAAGTTAAACAGACTAACTGCTGCTAAGAAGCTGTCAGGGGACACGTGTCAAACACGAGGTGTATCATACGATTGGACCAGTGCTGGAATGGATAAGTCAGTGGTTGGAAGGGGGAAAAGAGTGACCTTTTTCTCTCAACGTTGTCTTTACACTGAAAGGAACAGATGAGTTTCTGAATTATTCACAGTACCGAAAGCTTATAATTGTTAGCAGTGGTGGCAACAGCAGAGTATGGAGACAGGGGTCATTTTTTTTTGTCAAAATGCCTGTTTCTGAACCTCATCAAAGGATTCATTTCACAAAACTGTCTCTGGGAATTTGGGTATTTAAGGTTTGTGGGAGCAAAGGCAGTTTCTTTCAAAAAATCAAACGAGAATATTTTCTTCATACTTTAGTAAGGATCTGTGTTGAAATACAGATTAATTACAGGTCTTATGCAGTAATGCAACAAAGAAGCTCCATGGAAAGGGTTTGCTGTTTCAGCAAGTAATCTCTGTGATTCAGCTGCAGTGTTAGTAATACAGCACATTTTTAGCACAAAATATAATTACTAGATAAGTAAATTACATATGTAAACAAATAAACTAATACCCATAGTAGTAAAATGTACTTCCAAGAAAGATTGGCAGTAGGGTTGTTTTGATTTTAGCTAATAAATGGTGGAAGCTAAGGGCTTTTCTTGAGGTTTTGGCTACTTAAAATATGGACTTTGTTTCCAAGAAGTCCTTAGCTTTTAACTATAGAGTTTGAAACTTCTTCGTTTCAGTAAGTCAGAGTTAATACTATGTTATCTAAAGTTCCTTCTTTTTTTTTCCTGAAAGTTATTACTGTTTGTTATGAATTTGGAAACTTTAGATGCAGTATGTAGTAATTATGCTGTGATTTAGCGTGCGTGTCATTTGTGTCCTGTGACAAACACTCATCAGCCAGACACTTGTCCAAAGGAGAGTTGTGTGGCAGCATCCATTGTTATCCTTACTCTCTACTGCATATTACTAAAGACAAAGGTTTTGCATATGGAGAGAGGAAGGAAAAAGCAGCAGAAAGCAGTGGGAGAGCTAATGCTCTATAGCTCCTAGGAACCCAAGTTTTTAAAAATTTTCCAAAGTTTTTACAGTTCTCTGTTTGCTTTTAAAAGCTGTTCCTTGTAGATGGGAGGATGTGCTTTATTCATATACTCTGAATCTTCTTAAGATAGAAGAGCACATGCCATAGATAACTAGAATTTCCTAGTAGTCCAATTAATTTTTAACAGTCTAATAGGCCATATGTAGAAAAGCCTCTTCAATAATGCACTTAAAATTGTTAAGCAAAACTTCCAAGTGCCTGCCCTTTTTTTGGTGTTATGCTCACCTTTTGAGCGTTCCTCTGAGTTGTGAGGTTGGAAATGATATGGCAGGTGTGTGAGGGTGTTTCTAAGAAGTCAGCAGCATTCCCTGCCCTTGCCTTGACTGCAGGGAGCATAATGTTCATGGTGGAGGCTGCCTTTCGTCTTGAACTTGGTCCACTCCGAGCTGACTTTATATACTTTATTGTAGCCTGTTTCATTCTTATCAATTCCCAGCTCAGGTTGGAAGTTGCCCTGAAGCCTCCCCCAGCCTCAGGTGACATAAAGGCTTTCTTTCTGTTAACCAGTGACTACCACAGGGCCTGACTTTCTCCCTGGGATTTTCAGGGACAGGCTAGGCAATAATTGCTTGAACACCTGGAAACCCTTTAAAACAGCTCAGGTCAAGACAACCCCAGGCAGCTCCTGAGACCCTGAGCTGCCAGGTCAGTGCAAAGCCTCTGGCCTTTCACTAGCATTGGCAAGAAACATATTTATTTGGCTTCTTCATATATGGAAATATAATTAGATTAAAGCTTTCTAAGATCATGAGCATCTGGCTTGTATTTCCTATCTGAGAGAACTGTGTCAGTCAACACTACCAAATGTACTCAAACCAGACTGACAGAAGTAATAGCCGCAGGTCAGAAACTTCTTATTTCAGCCTGACTAGAAAGATTTATTTATTTATTATTTAATGATAAAATAAAGTAGATACAAGCAATAAACTAATGCTGTGCTGCATAAGGAGGAAAGGTAGTCTTTACATTTTCTCCAAACCCTATCACACTCCTTTTTGCGCCTCTGGCTTCATGACTCTCCAACATGCCATGTGCAGCTTCAGCAGAAGTGTGGGATGATTCTGTGTGCATTCAGGCCACCTCATTTGTAGGGTGCTGGAGCCCAGGTATGCTCCTCTTGTATCAGTGTTAAAGTAGGGTATCTGCAAATGGGAGAGGAGTTGGGATTGCCCTTCATATTCCTTTTTTAAAAAATAAGGAAAGCTGTACTGTTTGATATATTTTTTTTAATAGATTTTAAATGAAATTTCTTGTAAGCATCTGCCAAATCCTGTTGGTTTCCTCTTCAGTCCCTAGAGAGAGAGCACAGACTCCCTCCAGAGACTCGCATATCTTTTTTTTCTGTTTTTACATGAATGAAAACCCAGACTAAAATTTTATCACCGGAACTCTGGCAAATGTTACTTTACGAATATGACGTGTGTCTGGTTGGACGAAGCCAACCTGCTTCATGATTTTATGGATAAGACACCCAGAAATTGAGACTGACAGATTGCTTTCTAAAAAAACTGTATTGTGTCCTATCACAAGCATGAACTGCTAGGCTTAAGCTTTCAGGACTGACATTCTAGTATGGTAAGATACTACTTCATTAGTTCTTCATAGCAGCTGTTACTGATTCACTGTAACGCAGTCTCCAAGCTAACAACTCTGCAGGACAGTCAGTGCCCTTTAAACCAGAGTCACGCATCAGCCAGCAGTGTTTTAGTTGTTGTTGCCATGTTGTTGTGAAAGGTAACTAAATGCTTAAATAGGAGCTGGAAGATACAGCCTCACAGCAGTGCTTTTGACTTTCGGATAGACAGTATTTTTAATCTGAGGCGGCAGCTCATGATAAATCCAGCACCTCTGCCAAAACCTGCTAATGTTTGCTTCAAGTACACAGAAACGCAACCCTTTGGACATAACAGGTAAGACAATACGGAACAATGCATCATTAGCAATATTTAATTATTGTTAGTCATGCTGATTTTGTTTCAATAGTAAATTTCATTTTAACTTACTAAACAGGTAAAAAGGATTTGAAGGCAATTAGATATTTGTTTTTCTCTCTTCAGTATCGGTGTAGCATATATGCAATGGCATTTTGCACATTTGACTAATTGCTTTGTCACTTAAATTAAAAATTTCCACCAATGTTTATTCGAATAGGGAAGAATTCCCTGTTTGTTTTTCAGAAGTGGGAGACAGACTAATTAAAAACTCAGTTTACCTAGTTACCATAACATTCCTGCCTTGCCCCTTCATCCAACACTCCCTGGTTATCTTGGTTTGGTCACTTCTACCATAAAGAACTCATTATTGTAGTATTTATTTATAAGCATTAAAGTATTTTGGAATATACATTGCTGAAGGAGTAAGAGAGCCAAATTAGTGACTTAAATTTCTCAAACTGGCTTGACTTCAGTTAGATGCATGGTGGTTTTTGTTGTTTTAGATTCAAGTGCAAATGACTTCTAATAATACTTTACCTATAACTTGTCCTTTATGTGTTTTATTTATACATCTGTCACTTTCTTTTATATGTATTTATATGTGCATATGTGCCTTTCACTATCTTTGTAATGTTCAGCAAGAGCATTTTTAAGCATTAGGGGAGTAAGAGCTGCACATCAATTAAGATCTCATCATTATGTGCCTGGTCAGGTACAGAGTTATAAAATCCTCACCTTTCCAGTCTTTTACCTGCTTTACTATAGTCTCCAACACTATGTTTCATACCCTCTGTGCAAGTCTTTATTACAGCTCTGCTTGTTTGGAGTTTGTGAGTTTTTTTGTGTTGTCAGCACTACTTGCTGCCTGTGCCTTGGAATTCTTTAATTATATTTAAATACAATTATATGGAGAACTGAACTGATATGAAGGAATATTAAGATTTTCTTTATCACTCCTGTTCCCCCCTCCCCCCCCCAGAATGAAAGATAAACTCCCCAAATACCAGCGTATACCCTATGTTATATCTTTTCCTTTCTGACACTGGCTTCTTGGAAACCCCAGTTAACTTACACTCACACACAAACTGTAACCCTAATCCTGCCCTACAGCTCCATGCAACACAAGGCAGTCTGTGCATGAACTGGAGATGCAGAGTAGCCTGTCTGGTGTTCCCAGCTCAATGAGCCCCCTCCACCACCCAAGATACGTGTGTCCCAAGATAACAGCCAAGCAGTGTGAACCTCTTCATTCACCCTGCTTGGTCTGCTCATCCTCTCATCTGACTGTGTTAAGAGCCTCTGATATTCATCAGACTGGCTCCAGTCTCAGGGCTTATCTACATCAGTGGTTTTAAAAGTGCACTCTTTATGTCAGCATCGCTACATCTGCACAATAAATTTTGCTAGCCTAAGCTAAGGTAAATTCAACTATGTTGGCAAAACTTTTCAGTACAAAATGAATCTCTCAATACTTTGTACTATTAAACGTGGTTTTTGGCTATGCAAATAGAGAGATGATATTTTGGTGCTACCAAGTTCAGGTACTAGTGCTGGATGTTTTCTTTCTTTTCTTCAGTCCTGGCCCACCCCTTAGGAGTAGGAGAGAAAGATCAGAATTTTCCTAAAAGCTTAAATGCTTCTGAATGTAGCTAGTGCAGTTGAAAGACCTTCTCAGACTGGAAAAAGGGCAGACTTAGACTAGACATAAGGAGGAATTTCTTCATGATGAGAGTGGTGAGGCACTAGAACAGATTGCCAATGGAAGTTGTGGATTCCCCATCCCTGGAGATGTTCAAGACCAGGTAGGATGGGGCCTTGGGCAGCCTCATCTAGTGGGAGGTGTCCCTGCCCATGGCAGGTGTGATGGAACTAGATGATCATTACAGTCCTTTCCAACCCAAACTATTCTGTAATTCTCCCCCTCTGCTCTCCTGAGATATCACCTGGAGCCTTGAGTTCCATTCTGGAATCCTCGGCATAGGAAGGACATGGATCTGCTAGAGTGATTCCAAAGGAGGACCATGAAGATAATCAGAGGCCTGGAGAATCTCCCATACCAGGACATGATGAGACAGTTGGGTTTGTTGAGCCTCGAGAAGAGAAGGCTCCAGGGAGACCTTAGAGCATCTTTCCAGTACTTAAAAGGGGCTTATAGGGAAGCTGGGGAGCTGCTTTTTATCAGGGAGTATAGTGGTAGGATGAGGGGTAATGGTTTTAAGCTGAAAAAGAGCAGATTTAGACTAGATAGTAGGAAAAAAGTTTTTACTATGAGAGTGGGTGGTGAGGCACTGGCACAGGTTACCCAGGGAAGCTGTGGTTGCCCCATCCCTGGAGGTGTTCAAGGCCAAGTTGGATGAGGTTTTGAGCAGCCTGATCTAGTGGAAAGTGTCCTTTCCCATGGCTGGAGGGTTGGAATTAGATGATCTTTAAGGTCCTTTCCCACCCAAACCATTCTATGATTAAAATCACATATATTTTCTTATTAGGTATAGAGTCATGCAAATAATGAAGTAGTGATACTTGTACTCTGTTTCATATTAAAATAGAATTGAAAGTATTTGAAACAGGATGGAAATTAAACTACCTGCTTATCTACCCAGGTAGTCCATAGGGACTTGTCTGAGACATCTTTACTGTCACTGTTGGAAAACTTCTCTTCCTTGTTCTGCTTGTGGTTTCCTTGATCTTAAATGAGCCAAAGGCTGCAGTGTTCCTAGCTTTCAGTCTTGCACTTGTGGTTGCTTATTTGTCAAAAATACAATTGTATATAGTTTAGTTCTTGTGTAACTGAACTATGGAGCTTATCTACAACCTCCAGTCAAGAAAGGCTCATTGATAATTTTCAAATATTTTCATTATTTAGTTATGGCTACTTGTCCTTGTGGTTGAAGTCCAGCTTTCCATTTATTTTTTTATAAGTTTAGAAATTGTCCATCCTTTAAAGGTCATCTTCAGATCTGTTGCTGAAGTGAATTGTTACTTTAGTTAGAATTTGTAATCAATGATTGTACTAAGAAATTGTGAGTATTCTCTTAAGTGGGAATTTAAGGAATTTAAAGAAGCAACTTGCCTTCCTTCCTAAAACATAATATGAAGCTGTTCAACAATTACAGTAGAAGCCTGGACTTCTTTTGGAAAATTGAGATCTCTTGGCCATGAAGCATTTTTCACAGGTCAAGACTGTTTCTGTCATGTGGCTGCAGTGGACTGGGTGCTGTCCTTGGGCTCCCCCGGCAGCAACTCTGCTGCTATATCCTCACAGTAGGAATTTGGTGGAACGTGGAGGTACAGCTAGGTGCCTCACCTACAGATAACACAGACCAGCAAAAGAGGTCAGTAGGAAGCAGTTCTTCATCTTACTTCCCCAACTCCCTGAAGGAGGCTTTGCATTATTAAAGGTTAATTGTTCTTTAAGTACTGTTACCAGAAAGGATCTTGATTGGTAGTTAGGTAGGGCCATGCTAGAGGCTGTGTGGAGGCTTTCAGGGAGAAGTAATCCATTGCTAAGTACTGTGGGAATTTGTCTCTCACAGTTAGCCAAAGAACTTGTTTTAAAATCTATCATTATTTTATTTAATTAAAGTCTTAGTTGTGTTGAAATTGGAGACAAAACCTGGGAGGTAGGAATGCAATGGGGTGATACAGGACAGAAAGTTTTTGTATGACCTTCAAGGTAAGGCTAAAAATCTGATGCTATGAAAGGGATGGTTTGAAAGAGTAAGGACTACAGAAAGGAAGTGATCCAGCAGGCAAACAGCCTCCTGCCTTTATTGTCTGCTGATGTTGGATAGTGCTGAAGAAGAGACAATTAAAGGTTGTGACAAGAGAATGCAGCTTGTGCAGAGAGAGAAACAGGAACCTGGGGAGTACAGAAGGAGACGTGACAGCTGATACAGTCTGAATAGATGGGATAGTTGAAAACAGTAGTGGGGGTTGCTAATGTATACTTAATCATATTAAGCAGTGCTTTACTACGTGTTATGTGGACATTAGGTAATAAATTTTCACTCTACAGTGTTAAGAACAGTAAATTAATGTTGTGACAAGGCAAGTATATGGTACTCCATATGTTTCCATGGGCATTTTTCATCATGTTTGGGACTCTCCCTGTTCATATCTGTGTGGTTTTGATTTGTTGCTGTTTTAAGAAGGAAAGTCACAGGGGGCAAGGGGATAAGTTTGAACAAAAGAGTTCTAGAGTATTAAAAAGTTGGCAGGATGCCTCATACATCTTGCCAGTCAAACTGGATTGAGGTGAGTCACTAACTGTTCTCCGTGTTTCCACACAGCAACACTATCCTAATTATAATGTGACTGGGACTGAAAAATCTGGTTACCTGTCAGATCACTGTGAAAAGAAAAATCTTGTGAATGTTTTCAGAGTATGTGGAATTCCAGCTTTCACTATGAGGAGCTGTACATGCAAACCAAGGCTGATTGTGCATGTGTATCTCACGTCACACAGCCACAGTGTTAACTCTAGCATGTACCCTTTGCTCTTCTTTCTTCCCTCTCCTGTGTGTCATCCTCATTGCAGTTTTCTCAGTTCCTTCTTTCATTTCCAGGCACCTTCACAATGTTATTTTTGGCTAGTCCTGTGACTGTATGCCCATCTCTTGAATGTCACATGTAATATACTTCACTTCCCTTATAGTGACTTGAGAGATGTATTATTTTTGAAACCTCACTGCTGTCAAATTGTTTGAAATTAACTTTGAGTTGTTGAAGGGGGAGTTGAATGATCGAGAGTCTGTTCAGATGGTGAGGCTGACATACTGATAGCTTTGTTCTCTAAAAAGAAATGCAGAAGCCATTCTGCTGTGCTCTTTGCTTTGGGACTTGGGGACTGTTGCACCTTTGCTGATGCTCGTGGCTTCTTACATGTTGTTCCTATGTCAGGTTCTCCATCCCACTTGCTTTAGTTGTAAAAAACCCCAGATTTTTGTGCCTTTGTTACTGAACAAAAGTGGACTATGCAGAAGAGCTCTGAGCAGGTGCAGATGTAAACTTGGGAGGCACAGTTCAAGAAGAAATACTTGCATAAACCAGGAAATCATTGAGACAGGCTGAGTAAGAAGACAGGGAGAAAAATATTCTTATAAAAAGATAGAAAAGGAAAAGAGTTGATGGCATAAAGGATGAACTTCAGGTTTAAGAGTGAAGGAAAGTATTTAAGCCTTTTTAGTTGCTGCTGAATAATGAATTACCCACTGTCTACTCTGTCTCTGAGTTTATTACTTTGCTCAGAAGTAAATGAGGCAGAAAGTTTTTCTCCCTTCTGAAGTGTTCTTTGTTCTCTTCCTTTTTAAGTTTTTCCTCTTTGACTCTTCTCTCTTTCTAGACTTGCTGTGTTACTTCTCCTCCCTGATATTTTCTTACTGGGTGCTAATTATTCTGTCTTACTCCAGTTTCTGTCCTGAGCTCATGTTAGTATTCTTTTTGTCTTTATACTGCAGCATTTCTGCTCTCCTACTTTCCTTTTCCTCTCCATCTTTTCATGACGTATTCTCACTCTCATTCTCTCTACAGGAGCACACCACATAATTTCAGTATTTTGGTCTTTGTGATCCCTTTCTTTCTTAGCTTTCTTGGCCCTTCAAGAAAAAACACATCTTATTCAAATCCCCCAAATTAGAGTCAGACCTTTCCTCCCAGGATCAGAGTTCACAACAGTTAGTGCAAACCGTTCTTTCCAAGGAGGAACAGAAATTGTCTGAGTAACACCCTACTGGTTTCCTCTGAAGTGGCTGTTGTACACAGAGCAATTTACTCAGTGTCTTAGTCCTCCCTCCATGCAAGTTTTTGATTTATTTTTTTTTTCAGGCCCCACTTGGTACCTTAATAGCCCTGAGCTATTAAACCCTGGGCATAGCCCACCATACACCTGTTGAGTTTTCTCTTCTGAAGGTTTGCAGCCTTGCTCTTTGAAGGCTTTTGCAGTAAGCAGCTGTAGCTCCATCTCAAAAGCTGCTGTACAGTCTTTGCACCCTCACAGGAAAATGCCATCCAGGGAAGTACTCCTTCCACTCCTGTTGGTACACAGAGCACATTATCTCTTTCTGCCCATATGAGGAAAGGCACAAGGTGTTTTATCCTGACCCCCCTCCAAGGATTTCAATTTAAAGTAATGGCAGCACAATTGTTACACAAAAAGGCAACCTCTTTGACTAACCAGGACACCCCACAGGACTCTTTATCTTGCTAATTTTCCTGACTTTTATAGCAAAAATCTTTAATCATGAACACAGAGTACGTTTGTGTTGTTTATTCTGTCACTAATGAAGTTGAAGTTTATAGATAGACTAAAGCAACTGTTTATTAACGTTACCTCCTATAGTGATGGCAGGTATGAGTGATCTGTTCCCTGAAGTGATGGAGAAAAATGCTTGAAAAATATGCAATATGTTTTACTGATTTTTTTTTTTATTTTGTTTGGGAGGGGTAAGATGGGGTGTTTTGGTTTTTTCTTTTGAATGTTTCTTTGTTTGTAGTATAATTCTAAAACATCGGGTTAGTTAATGACTTAAGGAGGCTTTTTAAAAAAATATATAGTTTATGGACTACTCGTCTGGCAGACGATGTTTCCCAGTCCCTCTTAAGAATGCTGACTTCAGGTGCATCCTCTCTAGTTTCTGTGCTGGAAGACAGAGTTTTAATATTAAGAAGTGAGTTTCTAGATATGATGACCTGAAATATCCATGTATTAAGAGTCATCAGTTTGACTAATGGCACACCATGGCTACAGATCATCCTAAGTACCTCTTCAAAGTGTCATTTTTCCAGCTCAGTTGATTTCTGACATATCTCACTTTATCATCCATTGAACTGGAAATTTCATCACTCTTTTATGCCTTTTGAGTTCTTCTTAGTATTTGTTTGTGATAGGTTTTATGGGTGATTAGTTGTGTGAATTGTGAGTATTTTTTGTGGGTAGATTTTCTTAATTTCTATTTGATTTTTGCATATCACACTTGGCCTTTTAATCTAGTTGTTATATATACCAGCTAAATTTGCTTTGTTTTTTTGCTGTTACGAAGGCATGCAAATACCATACCTAGTGCAAATTGTAACTAATGTCATGTTTACAGTAACAAACAACTGCAGATTAAAAGGAGGTTGTGATTAAATGAAAATTATTGCAATTGCATTAATGTATCTATTCAGCAGCACTAATTAGATATTAGATGTTATTTTCAGCAACTGTTGTCAATGCCGACAACAGGCACCATCTTGACTTTCAGCCTCTGGAATTCTCTGCTCTTTTTTCAGACAGAACTTTGAGTTGCTTCTTCTCCCAGAAGTATCACAATCCTTTTACTGCCTGTACTCATGTAGTAGTGTGTCATGAAAGGAATTTGTTCCTGACCTAAGCAAATGTTCAGACTCTACTTGTATCCAGGGATGAATATGGAAGGATCAATGATTCTTAATACATAATAATAGTGATTAGTAAGAAAAATGATTGTTATTCATTAATTATAATGCAGGCTTTTGTATCCAACTGGCAATGCTGTCATTCTTAGGAATACCTAAATTGTTAGGTTGAGGTGTGAGAGGGAAGGATGTGGTATCTAAATTCCTTCCCCAGCTCTGTTCTGCTGGCCTCAGGGAAGCAAGAAGGCATCTAGCAGCATGCTGGTTTCCTTACTGATCCTTCTTGTGATGCTGAGTATGAGAGGTCCCTGTTTGACTTTTCTTAGAGCAGTATTTCTTATTCCCTTACTGTTCTTCTGCAACAAAGAAATTTACCAGTTTTATTGCTCATTTTTGAAATGTTTGCAATTCCAGCACTATATATCTGAAAATAATTGCTCTTGTTCTCAGAACTAATTCTGATTTTGCTCTGTGTATTTTGAGATGTCTAAAATGGCTTCACACATTGAAAGGCAGTGTAATACACACTATAGTAGATCCATAAATCGACCTAAACAGTGACATGATCTTTTCTATACAATTATCCTTTTATTCTGGTAACAAACATTCTATTTCTTACCTTTTACTACTTTGTGTCTGTGTAGCTGTTTAAGTATCAAAGGGCGTAAAATATTGAGGCGTATCTAGACTTCTTGTTCAGTTACTTGAGCATTTTTTTGGCCAGTTTAATGCTGGAAGAAGATTCTTCAGGTGAAAGTGGGGAAGGAGCACTGTGTACATTAGGCAGGATTGCCATCTTGTTGCCAAGCTGTAATAACCCTTTGGGGAACTGAGAACTGAAGCTGCTGAATTAAATGCAATAATTTTCCATAGCAGTTTAAGAGACCTGCAGGCATGCTGAAGTTGTAGCTAGGTGTTTTAGATAACCTTAAAGCCTCATTTACATCTTGGACAATTAAAATATACACTACATTTTATGTCTGTTGTACTTCTCCCATATTGCAGTGTAGGGGCTTTTTTATTTAGTGTTGAGGTCTTTTTATTGTAGAAAAGGTAAGTAACTTTTTATCCTTTTCACTGCAACAACTTGATTTGACATTGGATGAAGTGACAGAGGAACTAGTGAATAGCTGTACTGGGGAATTTTAAATACAATTTTAAATGTATTTAAATTTTAAATAAAACTTGTACTGCTGCATCAGTCAGCTGTGTGTGTTTCTTAGACTTTGGCCATCGAAGCTCCTGCAGTAACTCGGACTTTTTGTGTGAATATGCCTTGTGTTCTGGTTTTGTATTTACACTTGGGCTTTCTACAGCACCTGGAGTAAAAGAAAGGATTTAGATAACAATTTAATTCTTTAATTACTATTTGTACATACCTTATCTGACTTGGTAATTAAATATTATGCTAAATGTGAAAATGATGTCAGAGGTCTTCAAAGTAGCCTGGTGCATAAGGGAGTGAGCTCTGTGGTCCCAGTGACCTGGTCATGTACAAGAGGTGCTTCTCCAGTTCTCCTGCTTTTCTTCTAAACTAAGTTTAAAAGAAATATTTAAGTATTAATTTTAAAATGTGGACCTCTGCTTATGGTTTTGAACTGTTTGAAAAACTTGGAGTGACACTGGGGAAGTGCAGTTTGACTGAGGCTGCGATCAGCTGAGCTATTTACACAAATGGGATGGGCTTGACTATATAGGAGCTGACGTGTCAGTCTGGTGATTAGCATACACTCTCCTGTTTAATCCAGCCAGGAGCCTGCAACATTGGATAGATCGGTGAAAAGGTCATGGGAGATCCTAGTGCTCAGAGACGCAGATGAGCATCCTCAGTTTTTTTTTGCTTAGAAAACCACAGATAGAAACTCAAAGCAGTGGCATGTGCCAGCAAAATCTGGTTTTATTTTCTTCAGTATATGCAGGTCATTTTACATTAGCATTGTAATACAACATGTAACAGTATTTAGAATGGCTCTTTTGACATCCATTTATGAGTGGGTGAGTTAGTAGTTCAATAGCTTTGTAAATATTGCTCTGTGAAAATTCTTTCACTTAATTGAAACGAAGCTATTCG